>OX388307.1:3474045-4095025 GCA_947579605.1 Athripsodes cinereus
CGTTTTGGTATTTACAGATATCTTCTAAATTCGTTGAAACGTGGTTAGCTAATTCACCTATTCAATATTTAAAGTTGTTAATCCATAAGTATATATTAGGATATTAGATTTTGACCGAATATAAACGATGTTATTATCATGTAGGTTATTATTGAGAAATATTTATATTGAAATATTATTTGTGAGATATATTGTGGTGCCGGGTGCTGTGCGCAGCGATCCATAGATAATCTGACACGAGAAGGGCGGGAAAATATTTCCAATCTGCCAGTGACAAGCAGATCAATATGCCATAGCACAGCACAGAATTATAGCATACTTCATTCTGAGGCATATTTATATTTATAATAACAATCATAACCTTAATGATTCTGAGACGGAAAGTAAATGTTTAGAATATTTACTATTTTTTATTAATTTCACTAGATTTGGGCACATTGCGCAGATGACAAAACCAGTCAGACATCTTGATTGAGATAGAAGGTTTATAAAAATTGGTCGCCGTCCACAAGATTTCCTGACGAACTGGACTACCAACTTTTACAAAACACTCTTCGCATGCCAACGACATCAGAGGATTAAGAATGTTGTGAAGAAAGTTGAGTGGACTAGTTTCTGCCCAAAGATCTTAAAAGAAAAGAAAATTTAAGTAAAAAATAAATTAATTGATTGGTGTGTGTTTATTAATTGTACTCACCAGTCTTGACTTGATATTTGAGCGTTGTGGCACAGTCTTGTATGAGCTGCTGAAGAGAAAGCCCTCGCTCTGGCAGCTCCAAGTCTAATAAGTTTTTCATCTCCTCAGGATGATGGAACTCAAGTACCTAGAGAAATTGAATAATTTAAAATATTAAAATAATGAATAGGTAACAGAAGCCTAGTCAAAACACATTTTAGCATTACGTTTTCGTTCGAATATAGACGACGTTGCGAGAAAGTGTCAATTTTCATAGCTACTTGTGTAATTTAGCTACGAAAATTGACACTCTCTCGCAACGTCGTCTATATTTGAAAGACAACGAAACAAAAATGTAACGCATAAATGTGTTTTGACTACGGGCCCAGATTCAAAAACATTGTCGATAGCGAAATATGGTAAGGATAAGTAAATTCAAAGGTTTGGAGATATTCACATTTCACACCTAAATTCATTTGGGAACAAAATACTACCTATTTTTATATAAATTGGTATATTTGTTTTTTTTCCGTGAAGCACCCGGCAAAGAATAGATCTACCACTCTTTTATGTAAGTTTTCGAGCGTCACGTTAAAGGCAGGAATTTGAAAAAAGAAAGACATTTTAAAACTTAAATTCTGCTATGAGGTTTACCACCCATACTGAAAGTCTCAATTTTTTATGGCACGGATATAACAGCTTGCGTGTTTATTGCATGCGACTGGTCTGATGGCTACCCCACATGTGGGATATGCCGTGATGGGATAGTAGTAGTAGAAAATGTGTTCTATTCATGACCATAAACTATTAAGCGGAGAAGAAAATTACTAAATGCAAATTATTCTTAAAAATAAATTGATATTTCATACCTTTTCATTCCTATCATTGGTGTTCTTGACAAATTCAATAAGGATATCTATAACCTTCATTAGGAACTCTTTAGTCTGTGGGAAGCCATCTTCTCGCATAGGAAGGATTTCTGAAACAATCAAACAGAAATAAGTTTGTAAATAAACAATATCAAATCCACAAAATGTATCACGAAATAGTCAGAAATTATAATATGTTCACAGTGTTTCTGCTATACCTATAACATCACGGCATCTCCCGCAAATGAGGTAGCCAGTTAACTAATTGCATGCACTAAATATGGAAGACGTCCTCTCCACGCTGATTAAATAATGCACTCATGGTAAGTTGACAAATGATGTTAAATGTCTTAATTGCGATATTTTACGAATACCCGCCTTTTACAAAGCACTCAAAATTTTCTGGAAAGAGTGGGAGATCTATTGTTTTAAAAATTTAACTTGAATTTCTATATTTATTTGTTACACGAATTAAAAATACGCTATCGCGATTTCAGTGTTCCTACACCAGCTTTTCAAGTCTTGAAAAGCTCGTCAATGGTGTAAGAACACTGAAATCGCGATAACGTATTTTCAATTCATGTAACAAACAAACATAGAAATTCAACTTATTTTTTTAAATATCTAGAAATTGTTACGTACTTATTGCCTCTAAAATAAGTGAGATCTATTGTTGCCTAAGATTCCACGGCCCAACTATAGGCATAGTGAAAATATCATTTTATTTAGAAAATCCAACTTTTATCGAAAAACAGCAAATTTTTCTGGTAGGTAATATTACATCGAGTATCTGGATGTGTTTATAAAACCATTTATATTACATCCAGTAGTAGGAGAGGTAGATGAGTATACTCTCTTATCCTCTGGTATAATCACTCACAAGGATTTATAATATAAATCCTCTATAGACCTCCACTGTCTGCGGAGAGTCGTAAAAATACTGCATCATTCTATCTGCAGTTACATAATAACGAGAGAAGGGAGGAGGTGAATCTTAAAAATACCATGAGGAGTAGGTACCTACACTGGGTGAAAATAAAAACACACGTTTCTGTGATATTAAAATGACCAGAGAGATGCCTTAGAATATTGTCAAGAAAATATTTTTCAAATTAAGAAGAGTCAAACATTTGTGAGTTAACATATTACAAATGTAAGATTAATTGTGTTCAAAATAATTTTTAATGCATATCAGATTTGGAATAAACATAATACGTCAAGAAACAAGGGTTTCTCGATAAAAGGTCTAAGACTTGGTGATAACCAAGCTACAGATCTTAATTAATATTCATAAAATATTTCACTATTCTTTGAATATAATTATTTAATGCTGGTTATTTTTACTAAGAGAAGGTGGAAGGAGATATATTTTAAAAGTAATTTCATTAGATGACATAATAAGAATTAATCCTATGTAAGTTTTTTTTTTTTTTAATTTTTTATTTATTTATTTAAATTTTTATTTAATTAATTCATAATTTTATAATAATTTTTTTTTTATTTTTTTTATTATTTTTTTATTATTAATTTTATTATTATTACAATTTTTACAATTATTACAATTTTATTATTAATAAATTATAAAAAAATAAATTAAATTATTAAACCTATTTAAAAAAAAATTAAACATATGTAAGTACCTAATCATCGTAAGTTTAGTTAAATTATATATGGTATTGTTTTGAGAATACATAGAGGATAGAAAACATTGGGACACAGATGTTTTGTCAGGATGGAGGTGTCAGAGAAGATGAGATAAACCTAGGACAGGGAGTCTATTAATGAAGGATTTATATCAAACAAGTAGGTAGTAGCCGCCCACTACTAGTGGTATCTATATTTTGCTGTGTTTAGTGGAAGATTAATCTTGTATTAACTAACAAGGGAGCTATTGAAATTACTGATCAGAAAATATATATCGACAAAAATTTATTCATACTATAAAAAATAATTTTAGAATGGACAAAAAGTTGATATACATTTTTCTGTTCTCTTGGCTTTCTCGACCGCTTTTCATAATAATTCATTTCTCTCAATTTTAAGCCGTTTCCTATTTCTGAGGGTCGTGATCTCTGGATAGCCTTTCATGAACAAAAATGATGCTATAGCGTTAGGAATGTAGTGGTAAAATGTGAGTCAGTTGGCGTCGAATCGTTCGCAGTGAAAGAGTCGTTTTCACATTGTGTTTCTAAAAAGAGTTTTAAAAATGAAAGAAGAAAAAATCTTAGAATTTGCTATGAAATAGTTATATATCTGCTCGTATTTTCTTTTGTATAATATTTTGTTCCTTTAGTTAGACCTTTCCGTTACATTGAGAGAATGATAATAATATGATTGTAATGCACCAGATAGATGGCGTTTATATCATGTGGTAAATCCTACAAGATTTTCTCTCTTATTTCAACTGACAAAATGGAATTGCTACTTTAATCCTTAGAGCACAGATCCTCAACACTACATTTTGTATTAAATCGTAAACCCAGGAATTGAGATAATCTTAAAAACAAGTTCTGTTAGTTTTCGTATATCCTGTAAAAGGCAGGCGTCCGTAAAACTTCATGAATAAGATAGTTTACATTTACAACAACCCAGCGATGAGGTATGTAACCTGAATTGTATGTAACCTTTTATTGGTGCGGAGATGACAACCCGCATGTTAATTACATGCGGTTTGTTCTCTGGCTACCCCATTTGTGGGACATGCTGTCATGGTGAAGATAGGTGAGAGCTATACATTTTATCTCATAATTATGACTTATGTGGTTGTTCCTAATAAATTAAAATATAAAATCATAATTAAGAGAATCTTTACCTTATAATACCCTGTTTTAATAATTAATTTACGGAGTGGATACTAAATATGAAATGCTCATATCAAAGAAATAAATTAATATTAGCCGGAGTTTTTTAATTTAGAAAAAGACAAGAATCAGTGTGGTTTGATAGATGAATAAAAATACAACTTGTTTAAAAAAGTATTAATAAATAACATGGTGTAGTTTGAGAAGTGGTGGTATGAGATCAACTTTGGTGTACTTAACAGAAATTTATGAGTGGGATTTAAAACTAATTTTTCATTTATTTACATCACAGGGGGTGGAAAGCTCAATGTGATAGACAGAGAAAGTATCAGGGGGGACTAATACCTGAACAGAAAGAGAGCGAACCTCACAAGCACAGGATGTTCGTAATATCAATTATAAGGTTACATTTTGAGGTGGTCGGTAACTAGATGGTAACGTCTTGGACTTTTAATCTGAGGATTCAGAAGTCGATTCCCACGATAACAACACATTTTTAACTATGAAGATTTTAGAGGTATGTTTGGTTTTACAACAATAGTTCGAAAAAATGTGTGAACGCTTTTATTTTTCCACATCGTAACTTTTCTTATTTTATTAATCTTGAGTATCTTAATATTCTTGTTATGCCAAATATTGTAATATTATTCTTATTGTATTGAATTATTTACTACTCACTGAGCAAATCTTGGTATAAACTTAGCGTTAAATAACAATACTAGTTGCATTCAATTTCATAGTTGTATAAAAGAAGAAATACGATTTCATTATGACGATTTTGTTTGGTGTCGTTTAACTGTCTTTACCGTCTCAAGTCTAGTCTATACTAGTCACTGGTAACTAGTGACTAGTATAGACTATGATTTGCTGATTTCAGACTGGTTGTCCTTCTGTGACGCTAGTTTTATTATCTATTTCCCAAACACCCTGTAGAGTGTGAGTGAAATAGAGTAGAGCAGTGTCATTCAATTTGAGGGTTCATTTTTCTTATGGCCGCGGTAGATACTACTTACTTTTTATTATTTTTACATTACATATAAACTATGTAGTGTACAGAGTATGGAGCATAATGTATACTGGATATAGTTCAATTGACGTATAGAGAAATAAATGACATTTACTTATTTTAATTAGAAATACTTAATTTGTTTTGTTCTTCAATTTTATATAAAAAAATGGATTCATAGTTATAATCTTTAACGAGAAATACTATGTCTTTTTATATTGCCTGGCATAAAATATTAATATTAGAAATTAAATTTAAAAATGTAATTTTGTAAACGTGTGTTATTTTGTCAATTTTGATAACAGAACGTTGGAATTTATATTATGTAGATAATTATTTCACAGAGAAAAAACTCCTATCTGAATTTGAATCAAGAATTCTCAGGTTCGGATGTTTAAGGGTGTTTAAAAATTGGTTTATATATTTTTAAATTCAGATTAGTTACAAGAAATCGTGGCTCTGCGATAGACTCGCCCTCTGTGAATCGTGTGAACATAAAATTTTAAAGTATTTTTTTCCATCATTTATATCTAAATAATTAATATTGAAACGCATAAAGTTTAATGGTTATTTACTTATATTAAGAATAAGGCACAGCTTCTACAATACGTACTATGACGGTAACAGACGTTCCCTATAGTGAAAAACGAAAAGATAAGTAATTAATAAACGTTACACTATACGTTCATTTTTTTATATAAGCTATAAACGCAGACGAGAAGAAGTATTTATTACCAGTAATGATCCTACCAATTTGAAGTTAGCCGCACTAAGTCCTCTAATTATTTCTACCCTGAGTTTGATTTGTAGCCTCGGCTACCCTCAAGGATTAAGGAGCTCAGTGGAGTCTGGCTTATACACATTCTTACCTATCTCTTACCTCACTTTAACTTAAATACATTGTTCCTACTTACTATAGATAATCAATACTATAGAGTTCGTCGGTAGAGTTTCGGCCTCGTGAACATGGCGTCCGTGGTTCGATAACAGGTGCCGGAAAACTCCCCTTTCACGACACAAGCTTTTAGTAGCTTACCGTGAAAGGTGTATAAGGTTGTATTTGGGTTTATAACAAAAACCCAGATATATCTTTATTAAAAAAAAATATATGTTTCCAAAATACTACGAGTGTTAATTAAAATAAAACACTTATTTGTAGTATATCCACGGTGACTTTTTATTGGACGCGAGCCGGCTTTCAAGAGCTTCCGCTCTCTTTACTTTTCGCCAGCCTGATGATGAGAGCGGAAGCTCTTGAAAGCCGGCTCGCGTCCAATAAAAAGTCACCGTGGATATACTACAAATAAGTGTTTTATTTTAATTAATTCAACATGAATTTCCACCAAGTACCGTCGGTTGATAATATCAACTTTACTACGAGTGTATTTAATCTTGACGTATTTTTTCATGCGAACATAGAAACCATAGAAATTAATCTGATTCATTGATTTACTTCGAATAAATTTATAACATCTTAGAGTCAAATGTTATAAATAGATTCAAAGAAAGTGTAGTAACCAGCATGATACTTCACAAATATTTAGTATGATAAAATAAAAATAAAGGCGGCCGGAGTGGCGAGGGGATAACGCCATTGCCTTTGAGTCGTGAATCTCTGAATTCGATTCCCGGTCTGGCTAAGATGAAAAATGCCGAAATTAAAAAAAAACAAATGTTTTCTTCTACCATGTGTTTGATGTCCTAACAAGACGCAAGACGTCTGTCTAGACAATTAAACACATAGTGGATGAAAACATCTTTTTAAATTTTGTTATGGAATTCTACTACCTACCTAAACACCGACACAGTGAATGAAAAATGCCTGTTTTTTCAAATTGTATTGGGTTTGGGTGTTACATGTGTTTGTGTTTGGTGGATTGTATATGTGTATTGCCGCGTTAGTATCTATAATACAAAATTCATGTTTTGGTTTGGATCTGTGTGACTTGCCCATATATATTATATGTTATGTTAAGACTATAGAAGGGAAAATATAATGACGATTCACTTATGAAGATGTTATTTCCATTCACTTTGTGGTATTCAAAAACTCTATCAAGCTCGCTAAATATACTACTAAGCTCACAGTATAATTGAAGCAACGAATTGTGGATGCAGCAATAGTTTTTTACCTTAAGGTTTTTTCTTTCATAGAATATGGTAATCTTTTTCCCTATTCAAATTATAATCAATTTTAAAATTTATTGGATAGGTGTAGAAATATCACTATAGTATTATACATATTTATTTATTGTTATATTTTTCGAATCATTTCAAAATTAATCACGTCTTTAAAAGATGTTAAGAAGATTCATTTGACGTTGATAATTTAAGTGATAAAAATTTCGCAAACACTCTCTTCCCATTAAGTGAAATGTATTTATTTTATCTGAAGTACCGCTATTTCCGGCGGGCGTTAGCGTCTGGTGGTACAACTACAACATGACGGCTATTTCCTTTTCCCGTTTGTGGGGAACCATTCTGTAATCTCGATACATCTACACTTCCTAAACAATGTGGGCCGCCGTCGCTTATCTCACTCAATGTTCAAGAGAGGGTGAAATTATTCTTAATATTATATCATCATCATCATCGCCCTAACCGCTCCTCTTGGGAGCACAGGGCAGAAACCAGCCTCCTCCATTCAGAGCGTCTCTGCGCCAATCGCGTCACCTCTTCTGACGACATTCACTGCGCTCTGATGTCGTTGTCATAGTATATAGTAAACCATTTTAAAAGTTGTACTGAGATCTTATTCATGTTTAAACTTAAGTTCTTCAAGGGACGAAACATAAAACAATTTTTTATAGATAAACTTGAGTTTTTGATGAATAAATCACCTGTGCTTTCACATTGAGGAATATAGTAAGCCATCAGTCAAATTTGAACCATGTATCCCTCATTTCAGCTCACAGACTAAATTATCAAAAATCATGTAAAATATAGATCATAATGAATTTTCTACTCTCTGTCCATACACAAGACTTCGGTCTTTTTTGGATTGAAAAAATCTTACGTAAATATATGATTATTGTTGTATAATTGTAATGTTAATTTATGTATATGTATATTGTTTTTTTTTTTTTTTTTTTTTTTTTTTTTTTTTTTTTTTTTTTTTTTTTTTTTTTTTTTTTTTATATAGATATTTATAATAAATAAATAAATAAAAAAAAATGTAGGTACCTCTCCTTTCAACTCGGAGACTCGATCATCATAAGTCAAAGGTTTCAATCATCAAAACAACATGTGATGGGAGTTCATATGGCTAACCATTGAAAGAATTGTCTTCATATTATTATATCAAAACATATTCCATATAATATGAAGCTTGAAAACACACGGAAAAAACAACAAGAAAAATAAAGACACATGAATGGCGGGACTTGTAGAAGTTTGAATTTGTCGTTATTTTTGTTTGATTGTTACAATCCCCTTTATTAAATAGTTGTCCCCGGCGTAGCATGGAATGTGTTTTACCAGACGTCCCGCACAATGTTGTTTGCATTGTTTTCTTTAGTTTGATTAATGACTTGTAATAATATATTCAAATTGTGAGGCAAAAAGTAATTAATTATAACACCATTCAAAATTACTAGACTCCCTTATTGGTTACAATTATCAGTCATAACGAATCTTTTAGAAAGACGACATAAGCTTAAATTGTTTTAAGTGTGAGGATTCGTATAAAAGAAAAAGCTGAGTTTTTTGTAGATATCTACAGAAGTGAACACAGAAATTTTCGAACTAAGCAAAAGTCTTGTCCTCATGAGCTTGAAGAGGTGGCCGGGTAAAACGTCCACGTGGAAATCTTTTACGTTACATTTAAATCTTCGATGCCCCTCTCAAGAGGAAACATTATAATGAACAACACACTCACAAACTAGTGAAGAAATAAATAAAAGTCACTGAACAATCACAACACAGACATGGTAGGAACAGAATGTACATAAATGTACGAAATAAAAAATCTGTGTCAATCGAGTAACCTCTTCGTTCTATATTTTTGACCCATAATAAAGATAAATTAGTAATTAAACCTGTACTCCCAAATACTAAACAAATCGCATTATGTTGCTGATAGGAATTCAAGGGGAAGTATAAAAAAAATAAAGATATGTGTTTGGCTATTTCTATCCATGTATTATTACAATTATATACATATTATTATAATTACATATCATATAGATTTCTCTCAGAAGTATGAGCATTGCATATAAACATGTATGGGTATCGCATTACCCCTCAGAATCCGTGTCTTGATTAAGGTTCATTGTTGTGATACATCTCTCTATTGCCTTCTAAATAGTTAGGTACTACATGACATAGAGGGCGATACGTCAATATACTGTTTAACTAGAACATATTATAAGAGAAAAACGTCTTAAAATTAGACAGCTTCCGATGGATGTAAGTTCAGTAGCACGGGTAGTAAACTTATAACGTGAAAGCAAAAAAAGGTAAAGAAAGTCATAAATGTTATAGCTATTGGGACCTTAACATGTCGCGTCACATTAAAAATCACTTCGCTATGTATATTTATTTATTTTATTCTCCACTGATTCCAAAATCATTGCACAGTGTTGAAAATCGTAAATTATACAATACAATGTACAGAGGACGAGTTTATCGCTTATGTAATGCGATATCCTAATATAAAGAAGAAGGTACAGATTTTCCAGAATCAGATTAAAGGATTATCATACCTTTGATAGTTTTGATGATACACACTGTATAATAACAATGATAATTATAAATAATATATCCATCGCTATACAGAGTGTTTGTATATATATGTATGTAGGTATGTGATGTGGATGATATGGCACAAAAGGGTGTAAGGGTGCAGAAAGGGCAGGAAGTCAGGGGTTGTTTGGAAAATAATCAAAACTCTCAGTAAGAGGGGGATGCGATGAGAAAAACTACGAGTCCACATTTTTTATTGACGTTTTTCGCGTTTGAAATGATTTCGTGAAAATCAGACATAATAATTATATTGCAAAACATATTGAAAGTCTATAGTAACACCAAACAATAATAATTAATAGTATTCAATTTGATACATAATTTAAAATGAAGTGTTACAAAGTTAATGCCGATACAATCAATGATTTTTAAAGTCAAATAAATAAAACAAATGTTTTATTCTACTATTGATTTATTCGATGAGTGAGACGTCTTTCGTCTTATTAGGACATTGTTAATCTTCTAGGATTGACTATGTCCTAATAAGACGAAAGACGTCTCTCTCGTCGAATATATCAATAGTAGAATAAAACGCTTGTTTTATTTATTTTGCTATGGAATTCTACTACCTAAACACCGACACAGTGAATTTTTAAAGTCGTTTAATTTCTTCTGTTCTCGTCACTCG
Organism: Athripsodes cinereus; assembly: GCA_947579605.1. NCBI lineage: Eukaryota > Metazoa > Arthropoda > Insecta > Trichoptera > Leptoceridae > Athripsodes > Athripsodes cinereus. Next base: position 3,484,769 of record OX388307.1, read on the forward strand.
ATAACGGGTGGATAGCCATAATATAAAAAAAAAATTCTTCTGTCAACTTCAATTCGGCTTAGCTTTCCTTAGCTTGGGAACATCTTTGAAGAGTTGAATGACTGTAAAGCATTGGCTAAATTTAACACTTTCTTATCAATTTATTATGTATGTTTAACATTTTTTTGCATTCATGTTTTTTTATATTCTTGGAAATTTCATATGTATGTTCACTAAAATTTGTAAAAACCTTTTATAAAGTCTAATAAATAAAAATATCCTGTTCATTTATACGTAGTAGGTACACAAATCTATTTATGACAGATAAACAATGGTATAGATGTACATGGGTAGTAAATTTTATCTTGAATGATAAAATAAATAATTGTGACTCGTTCTATTTATAAGAGAGACATTTTTGTTTGAGATAAGAATTTTAATCATTCCCGTAGGAATTTAACAATGGATGTTTTAAAATGGGCACCCTCTCCTAAAGCATCTACCTATATACCTATTATGAAAATATGCGATAAATATAACGGTACTCCTTACAGTGCAACCTTCCAACCAGCAATATGTGTACTTTTGCATTTCATTTTTATCTTTGAGTATGTACTGAGAATGACTAGTTATAAAACGAGAAGTTTTATTTGTCTGCGTCGTTTTTCTATGTAACTACAAAGATTCCGACGGCCCGGACGAGTCTACTTGACATGTGAAGGAAGATCCTCTTTCTGTTTCGTGACAACAATATCAGAACCACTGATAAGAGAATTTTGCCATCACGAAAATAAATCGAAGGCCAAACATGCCAAAACGAAATAACAACAATTGCATAAAATTTATTAAACTTCTTCAAAACCGAATATTTTATTACTAACCGTGTATAAAACAAGATTGAACAACAATTTAGTGGATAAATTTCATAAAATACTAATGAACTATCACCAACTGATGTTTCATGGCAAGTTCAAAATAAAAGACGACCAGGACCGTTCCGTTACCATAGTGACACATACATGTACATGTAGTCCAGTGATGTTGAGTGTACTTTGATTTAATTTGTTTAATTATTACTTAAGTGTATTTTATTTAATTATTTTTAAAGTTTGTGATCGGAATAATATGAAAAAATCAATACAAGTAAAGAAAGGTTGTGTCTCCAAGTTCTATCGAGAACACACGGATGATGAGTGAATATTTTACATGGATTCAATACATTTATGTATTTTTGTATCCAGAAGAGTATTACAATATTATTATACAATAAAATGAATAGGAAAATAATAAATGGAAAACATTATGCACTGGCAGAATTAAATTGAATGATAATAAAATGGTGACAAAAAAAATATTTCAACTATCGGAAAACTCAAGCCAAATATATTTGTACAAATGAATAGAGAGATGTACGAGTATATTGCATTTTTTGTCTGTGCACAAAACATTACTTAGAATTTACAGTAGTCTGTCTCTTTTTGTAAAAGTATAATATAATACCTACTGAAAGAAAACTGTAGGCACTACTATATATAGGAGTTTGTATTTCCGGTTCAACGAATGAATTGTTCCTATTATTAATCAGAAATAATAATAAAGAGGAGCATTCTTTATTTTGATCTCGATAAACAAGAGATGCCGTATTTTTATATCAATTGTTTGCTTTTGCTGTGAAAACAAATGAATTTGCCTGGGTAATTTTTTGCCATTTTCATATTCCGAGGTGTATCATATTATATGCGAGTGAAAATAAACCCCTGTGGAATCTTCGGTGCAGAATAGGTTTCCCTCTCTTTTCTGTAAGTTTTTGAGCGTCCTTTGAAAGGTAGGTGTTTGTAAAATCTCACGGATAAGACAATTAACATCTAAAATTCAGTGATGGGACATGCCATTCATTCTAATTATCTTATTATATTTATTGGCATCGAAAAGACGATCTGCATGTTTATTATTTACTGTTGACTTCCTCACTTGAAGAAATTCCATGATGGTAAAGTATAGTATAGTTGTAAAAATAAAGTCCTGATACCAAGTTTTATTTATTAAAATATACATATAAATAGTTTTATGGCCGGTTTCAATAATCTATCTATCCGCTACTGTCGATTGAAATCTATTGTGTTCTATATTTTAAATTATACATTTCAATCGACAGTCTCGGATAGATAGGTTATTGAAACCAGCCATTATTGACTTACCATCGTACTTGAGTTGACTCGTCCTGGCGGAGAGTTGGTATGGGCCTGATGCTGAGGATCCGGAACCAAAAGCTGCCATTCTGTCGGACTGAAATAAAGAAAACAAAACATATCAGAAATATGTATACCATCATCATATTTTCTACTTCACAAAACATAGCATTTCCCACAATATTATTTTAACCTGATTAGATAATGAGTTTTATTCACTAAGTATTTAAATTATCACTTATGATTTTATATATAGGTCTGGCACTGGTTTCGATACGTTGTATCATTCACGAGCAGAATATAAACTATTCATAAACCTAACATTCCAATCAGACCAGTTGTTCCTTCATATTGTTCACCAAATTACAATATAAGTACTAAATTAGTTGATTTGTTTAAAACACATGATATTTTTCAACCTCGTAGATCAATAAAAAATAGTATAGTTAGTAGATAATTTAAATAATCTTCATATACCCCCTAATAGTAAGTTAATTTCACTGGATGGAGTTAATCTAGTAATTATCACATAGTTAATGCCAAAAACATCGAAAATATTATTTTAACCGACGGATGCACTATACATATATGTATCTATTACCACTTTTTAATTTATATTTTCAATTTATATTTTCAATTATATTTATCACTAAAATCTGTAATAGTAAGTTATTTTTTACTTATTCAGCACATATAGGCCAAATAAGTTTATAATGATTGTGGAAAATACTGTGAGAAGATTTAATATAGAAATATTAGGCATCTCCAATACCAGAACGAATAAGCTTTATTTTATTATTAAATTGTAGGAGAAAATTTCCATAACTTAGATGGAGTAGGTCATTGTATATTAGAAGAAAAAATATTATTAGTAATGTGATGTAGTTAATTTTAGCAATTAATATTCAGATAAAAGTTTATAAGGGAAATATTCATGTAAGTACAAAGTATTCAAATACATTATTTATGAGTAATATTGGTACACAAGTCGTAGAATTCCATAGTTGGAAAAAATGAAACAAGCGTTTCGTTCTTCTATAGATTAAACAAACATGAGAGATCAATATCAAATAATGATCACAAAAAAAATCGATAGACGTTTCTTTCGCATTGTTTAATCTACATATAGTAAAACAAAATGCTTGTATCAATTTATCCAATTATGGTATTCTACTACTTGTGTACCAATAGAAATTATTAAAACACAAAATAAACACAAAAATATGTATAAAGTATGCCCTTACTTCATAGAGAATGTACCATCTTAAATAACATCATGCTTTTTCTTTATGTACAAACTACTAAGAAACATTGTTTAGCGATAAAACCAAACTGTGCGTTTCTTAGAGCTCAAGTTTTCGAATATATTACCAAAAAGGCTTATTACAGAGCCCTCATCGAGTAATAAGTTTTCGTAGGAATTACGTAACGTAAGGTTTGTAGATATATTTACTTATATATGTATGATTGTATAGGTAATATAATTTACATTGTGGATTGCCAAGAGTACTCAATGCGCATGATCCAATCAATGACATTATTTATACGCATGCGCTTCTTGAGTGTATTTTGAAAATGGAAATGTTTTCTAAAATTTGAGATAAAAAAACGGTTAAATGGAATACAATTATCAAACTTATTTTATTTAAATAATTATAAATAGGAAAATAGCTCATTATGATATTATTTACATAAAGAAATATAATCAAAAATATTATATCTACATTTCAATCTTAATACAAAGCAATACTGGACTTGAAAAATGTTACAACTTCTTTTAATTGTTAACACTTTAATTGTGCTTTGCTCACAGTAGTAAAATGGTAATAATTATTTTAAAAAATCTGTGCAACAGAATTAATTACCAATGAGTTTAAAGTCTATAGAAGGTACGCTATTGATCTGAAATGATCCAAAACCGAAAGAAATATGTTGTCAAAACAAAAATTGTAGTCAATGAAAATAATTAAACTTTATTTGTAATCAGATTATATTTTAAAAACTAGTTATTTGGTAACCAGATTTGTAATAGGTACATAATTCATGAAAAGTGATGAGGTTTGCACAGTCTTATGTAAAAATTGACTGAATTGCCATATCTGATTATATAATTATGTTACAATATTATGACTCTTTTGTTTCAACATATATGTACTCTTTCTGTAATGTTTTCTACATCAATAAGGTACATTAACACTAAAAGCGTGTAATAAAAACCAATATCTACAAATAGAAATAGAAATAGTATAATGAAAACCAACCAGTTGTAAATTATCTGCAAAATTTTTACAATATGACACAAAAATGTCCCAACTGTACTTTGCTGACATAACTTTGTAAAACAACTTTATTAAAAATGTCTTTTTTGTTTAATTAAACTTCTAAAATAATAAATTCTTACTGTAGCTATACTTCATGAATGAATTTAAAATACTGAAATAAAGATAAATACAATTATTAATGATTTTACTGTTGCCTTGATTTGACACGGTTTTTCCGCATAAGGTTTCAATTTTGGTGGTGTTTCCCAAATAGCGGTTCAAATCTAGCAATCAACATAATTCAAAATAAATGAAGCCTAAAAACAAACATAATAATAAATGAAATTAACAAAAAGTGTGAGTTCTAGGGATGATTATTTTTTCTATTTCTATGTTGTATGTACCTTTAGTTTTCCTTGCAAAAATATGTAGGTTTATATTTTCCTTGAGTTAAGGAGAGCCTTTTTGTAATAAACAAATAGATTTTAAAGGAGATGACTTGTGCAGGAATATAAAGAAACAACAAGGTTTACATCAGATTGTAGAACTTATAAATGTCTGTTACAGGTATATAAGAGAAGAAATAAGGATGCTGAAAGAGAATAATAATGGAAATCATAAAAACATTGCCAAATAAAAATGCAACAAAATAAATTATATAAATTAATTTATTAGTTCCAAATTTTGACAAAACGTTGCCACGATTATAATATTGTATAAATGATAATATGAAATAATAATATAAGTATATGTAAATATATGTGTTTGTTTAATAGGTACTTATTTCACCGACACGAAACACTCCCGACAGCCTCTAGCTCCGAACTGAGCTGGAAACTGGTTGGCTAAGGGCAGACGGAGGTGGTGGGAGGATAGCAGGGGTGGTTCCGGACACATAGAGGTCGCATGGCCCCTCCCAGGGTGGATAGAACTGTGTCAGCCCTCCCCCTGGTGCCACTGCGGGGGAGGAATGTACTGCTACTAATACTAAATGGATTTTATAACAGAATATATCTACTCTGTGTTTTATTTACAAAGATTCTCATACTGTTACTGTTACTAAGTCGCATCTCGCACTATACAAAGCGTTCTTTAGCAAGAAATTCAAGATATATATTATTGAATTTATATATATTTTTTACTTCTTTGTAACAAGTATTTCAAAATATATATATACACAAAATTTTATATTACACAACATCCTCGGTTATTTTGGAGCTTACATATAATAACTAAGTATAAAAGGAAAACTTTTATAAAATACTCTGTGAATGGATAGCTTTTGAGAAGTATAATTATCAAATTTATCAACATCTATATCAGGTATAATATTTAGTATACATTGTAAGTAACAAAAAAATCTCACTGTTAAAGCCACCTCAATATGGACCTTTATAAAACTTGGTATTTTTTTTTGTTTTTCGGCGAACAATAAATGACTTTTGAAGAATCACTGATCTTATCACCATATTGTCTGTTCGAGGGAAACTGAAGGCGATGTATTAGTGGAAATATAATTTTATGCATTTCTGTATAATACACCAACATGCAAAATATAGATATGTTAATATTCTATTAGTTTTGCATACATAGGCGTGAATGAAAAATGAAATAATTTCAATAAACATGTATTGGAATATATATATTTAACAATATCAATTTATTGGAATTTTATAACCATATGACTAAGGTGGTGAGTATACTCGTATAGAAGATACAACAGAGCGCTTAATAAACTCGAACTTTTCTTTGTACTTTTATCAGCAAATGCAAATCTATAAAAGTTTACGATATTTTTTTTCAAGTGTGATGTGAAATTACGAAATAATAAAAACATATCTATATTCCATAAACTAATAGCTCTTCAGTGTTAATATCTTCCGAGTAAAATTTGAAGAAGATATTATTTTATTCATCTAGAGATCTATATCACAACCGAAGGCTTTAAATTAAAATGTTCCAAATATTACTCCATAAACCGAAACGTATTAAACTAATGTGTTTTATTTATATTTTGATTGGGTAAGTGATTATATAAATTAATAATTTAAATGCTTGGGATGTACCGAAAAATATGGGAGAGTTTAATATCTATACACCCAAACCATTAGTATTCAAGGACGACCCTTTTCCCAGGGTCCTTGGGAAGAATTAAGTTCTATATAATTTAATTTATAATATTGAATGTAAATCGAAGTTTTGGAACAAATACGCTGTGATTATATTCGTATAATAAAGGAAGAGAATACTAACCCAAAATTAGTATTGATATTCACGAGAACTCAATTACAATTACCGAGGAAATTTCTATCGCGAAAACAAAAGGAATTAGAGCGTATAATTTTTAAAACAATGAAATCTTAGTAGATATAGTGAGAAGAATAATGTACAGAAGATTTTGTTGGAGTAGGTATTATTCGATTATGAAAAGTTGATATTTTATAATAAAAAAGGGAGTTAATTTATTCAATAGTTATACATTTATTATATTTAAATAAGTATTGCATAAGAATTAAGTGGCATGCTCATTAAAAGGTTTATATTTAGCAATGGATGGATATGGCTTAAAGAAGAGAAGATGTATCATTCTATTCTACACTCTAGCATGATATTATTATCTATTAGAATGAATGCATTAGAACCAATAAAGATATCGAAACATTGTCAAAAAACATCCAAAATTTATAATATGAGAAAATAATTGTCTAAAAAATAGGTGGTTAGGCATGAGAAGCAATTAAATAGAGGGGATGGTTAATGATATATTCAGTATAAAAGTTGATATCTAATGAAAATAATAAATTTAGTATAATGTAAACCAAATGGCAATACATGTGACACTTATATCACATGAAAAATGTTTCATTACGAGTTTCTGATATTTTGGCCGAGTACCAAAAGTTGGTATTATTTTTATTCCATGGATCTAGCAGAACTACCAACCCTGTGATGATGAACAGAGGCTGCCAGTACAACTCCACAGCGTATCTGGGTCATTCAGTTGGTCCTCGCTGGAATGAAGTCTAATAGGAAGAGGAAAGGGTTGAGGAGTGTTGATAATGTGTAGGTATGTAGAGGATACAGAGTAGGTCCATAGGCGATGTGCTTAGAATGTTGGGAACGAAGAGAAACGAACTCATTCGATCAGAATATCATTTTAAATTAATATTTTATAAAAAAAATGACTACTTTTTATAACGTAGGTATATATATTCTTGATGATATAGCTCTTTCAATAAAGCATCCTGCACCCTTATGAAGAATACTTTATTAAACGACGCCGAAGGAATAGAATAAATGAACTATATTTTTACATAATATTTTCAGTATAATATTGATTTAATAAAGCATTGATCAAGGGCATTTTGGGTTTCTGATTAGCCCAAAATAAAGTTTATTTCTGGTAGGTATTAAAGTTTGTCCCTTATTTCATGCTGCCACCACTTCATTACCTTTTTTATATTCCAAATATTTTTTAACAAGTGCAAACTTTATAAATTCTTTCATTTCAATTCATGAAAATCTAATTTTTTACCAACAATATTTTTTTAAATGAAAATCTGGTTTTTTAGTTTGTAATTTTCTTAGAAATAAAATATTGAAACTCATTTTCTACGAAATCATTAAGCCTTTTTTTCTAGTACAAACTAAAATTGGGTAATCATTTTTAAAATGCGTGGGCACAGGTGATAGTAAAAATAGTTCTAATAAATCTAATAATAACACCTGTGATTTGTTCCTAAATTCTTCTCATTAGAACAGATTTATTTTAGCAACATGTTGCAGAACTGAATCAGCTATATTTATATAGTCATAAATACCACGGAAATGAGAGGAAGTGTGAGTTCTCAGTTCCTATAATACGCAGGCGTCGTGACATTCCAGTCTTTCAGGTCTGGAGGACGGGAGACTATGGAGGCAGAAGGAGAAAGATCCGAGTGTAGTTATGGAACAGGCAACCAAGACATAAAAAGGTATTTTACCGAAATACAATTCTAAATGTGATATGCTTTAGAGACTATATTTCCATGTGACATTTTCACGAAGTTTGGTTGTTTTCTAAAAACTGCGGTGGACTGAGATGCTGGAACGGAACAAACAACTAGAATAGGAAGGAAAACTATGAAAGCATGTCTTCCATACAAACAGCCAACAAACAAACTTCCAGCTAATGCTGATGGAGCAACATGAATAGCAACTGATATGGACTAGGTAGGTTATATTAATAAATACTTATGTTTTATTGTTTTAGGACGTGTTGTGAATTGTAAACTACGAACTCTTTAAAAATCTAAACGTTTCAAAGTTGACTTTAGTTCAAGAAAATATGTTTAAAAATGTATATTGTAAAGTTTGGTTAAGTTCAAATGGCAGAAAACCACTTCAAATGAAAAATTAATATTCCAAACCATTTTTCTAAGAAAAATTTTGAAATAATAATAGAGGAATGATTGAATTCAAACAGTAGGTACATAGGTACTTTAAAATAAAAGAAATAATAAAAACGGAATTTTCAAAAATCATAAATTGCAACGTAACGTAAATATTAAATCTATATTGATTATCGCAGAATGTAAATATATTTGAATCTTCATTGTAGATTGGTTAGAAGATACATAATTTAATATGACAAAGGGAACCCAATGTGGCGTTTATCTATACTAATATTATAAAGAGGAAGATTTGATTGTTTGCATTGAATAGGCTCCGAAACTATTGAACCGATTTGAAAAATTCTTTCACTATTGGAAAGCTACACTATCCCCAGGTGACATAGGCTATATTTAAAAAAAACTTAGGGATCCTTACTAAAACTTTTTTTAAATACTTATCTACCCGTGCGAAGTCGGGGCGGACCGCATGTCGTTATATCAAGATATCATGTATCTAGTTTGATAACTTTAATAATAGTTTTATATAAATATTTTACATTTTTTGTACGAAAAGTAGATATTTTATATAACTTTACAATTATATATTTTCATTACAGCGCTGAGGTTGGAAATGTTATAGTCAAATCTGCGGGTTTAAAAAGCTATTCAAATTGAATGAAAACAAAGCGCCGAGGAGTTCTATCGGACTGGTCAAGATATAGGGTACCTACACATTCTCGCAAGTGACAAACAACGTTGGGAGGACCCGAAGCGATACACACAGAAGAAGTTGAATAAAAAAGCACTTATGTTAAGTCCTTTAATACTCCATTGAAACTATTTCTATATTATCGTGGTTTTAAGTTTTCAGTTGGTATCATTGAAACATCCGCCAACGCGTATTGTAAAATGTGAAACGTAAAGTTAGTACCAAAGATGAGGGGGGTAGAGGACCTGAGGCAACATCAGAGTGAGTGGGAAGGATGTACATTGCCTAACTGAGGAAATTTGTGCTTACATAATGCACCCACCCACACAGTAGTACATAGGTACAATTTAAAATGTCAAAGTTTGCGTGGCTGTAGTAGTGGTACTAACAAAAATTAGCTCGCCGAATAAGTTCAAAGTGGTGATATGTAAATAAAATTAATTGAAAAAGTCAAAAACATTCTTTTATTGAAATAGTATGTAGCCCGACGAGTTTTGACAATGAACAATAATGAGTAAATAAAAAATGTTGAGTACGAGATATTTATTTATTTATTTATCATTTGTACACGGCGTGAGCCTTTTACACGTTAAACATATAACAAAGTATGAAAAAAAATCAATTTGACAGACAATAATAATAAAAAGTGAATTTAAAAAAATAAACATTAAGATGTAACAAAAACATTAGGTATTTGAACAAAACAAAAATAGTAATAGAATAAAACAATTATATTAAATTATACAGAGATTGGACAAAATTTGATGAATACAAACAATAAAAGGCAAAATGTCATATACAAATTAAAATAAATATCCATTTAAAATAGTCTAAGATGATAATAGTCAAATTCATTAGATTACAAATATATGTCAAAAAATGAATCATTAATAAACTACATATAAATTGAAACATATAGATATGTAAATTTTATTTCTTGTGTACATAAACGGTTTGTGTGACCTCAGCGTGGGTGGCTCTATTGTCTCTTTTGCCGATGACATGGTTCTCATGTTTAGGGATGTGTCTTGGGATGGGGTGTATGAACGAGCTGAAAATGGTATCTCTCTGGTGGGTAAGTGGCTGAGTGGACATCTGCTAACGCTTAATACTGATAAAACAAAGTATATACCGTTCTCCATCTCGGAGGCGGGTAAACCAGCCTTGCCTGTTCCTCTGAGGTTACACGGGTGTACGCTGGGCCAAATGTGTGACTGCCCCTTCATTTCACCTTGTGAGACAATGAAATACCTTGGTCTGACGATTGATTCGAATTTGAAATGGAATGTTTACCTGGAGGGTCTTTCGGTTCGCTTAAGGAAGTTGATATATGTTTTTAGAATGTTGAGAGATGTCTTGGATGATAATAGGTTGAGATCTGTTTATTTTGCGCTTTGTGACTCTATACTGAGCTATGGTGTTGAGTGTTGGGGAAGTGCAGCTGGTGTTCACATGTATCCTGTTGATGTGGCTCAGAAGGCGATTGTGAGGGTTATGAGCCGGGCGCCCTATAGGCATGCATCGGATCCACTGTTTAGGAAATATGGTATCTTGGATTCCAGGCAAACATACATCAAAAATGTTGTCACGCGTTACAGGAGAGCCTGCCCGGGAGAAGCTGCTTGGGTGGACCGGCGTGGTACTCGCTCGGTTACAAGAGGTACTATGTTTGTTCCGCCAGTGAGAACAACCTTGGGACAGCGCTCGGCAAGGTATCTTGCCCCGAGGCTCTACAACTCTGTTCCCGAGCAAATAAAGTTGCTCGGTGGGTGGAGATGCTTCAGCCGGTGGCTAAAGGTTTGGTTGCTTGACACGGGTAGAGAGGAAGCAAAAAAGAGGCTATTTTTACATGTTGTGTAATTTTTTGTGCGATTTCAAGGTGAATTGGTAGATACGGTACTTTCTTGATGTTTTGTAGCGGCTTGCCTCGATACAGGCATTCGCCTAGTGAGGTTGCTGCGGGTTATGACTGCATAGTCCTGATTGACTTGCTTGTTCCGGCGCGCACGCTCAGTCACATATCTGTTTTGGCTGCCTGTTATGCATGTTGGATTGGTGTCTTGTTGTTTTTTCTTTTTTTAATTTTTTGTATAACTTTTGTAATAAATGACAAACTTGTGGGCTTGGTATTATATAGCAAGGGGTTGGATGATGAGTGCGGGTTGAGTGGGATAATGCATTGTCTTTGATTTGTGATTGTGTGTATTGTTTCTGTCCATGTGTGTTTTATGACGTTTTGTAATAGTGATGTATAAATATAAATAAATAAAATATTAAAATTACTTTGCAACTGTCGTAATACACATTACACAGTTCGCATAAAATTTGCTCACGCTGCATCGATAAATCAAGACATTTTTTTTTTTTTTTAAAGATGTATCTGGGTTTATGTTATAAACCCAAATACAACCTTATACACCTTTCACAGTAAGCTACTAAAGCTTGTGTCGTGAAAGGGGAGTTTGCCAGCTCCTGGTATCGAACCACGGGCCCCTTGTTCACGAGGTCGAGACTCTAACTCCAGGCTACCGACGAACTCAAACTATTATAAAGATAGATATAACGTTTGTGAAAATCGGGAATTAGATGCCTAGAAGTAGTTGTTAAAAGTTTTTGCTTGATTTTTCTGGAACAATTGTTTTATAATATTTCTTTTTCGGCAGTAAATAGCACAACTGTCAAGACGTTCACTTTATCAGGTAAATAAATAAATATAAACATGTCTTCATATTGCATACACACATTCTCTTTTAATATATAGATATGTGATTGGTAGGTTTGAAACCAGTTAAAAATCCATTTTTATACAAATTAATGCACGAGTATTTTTTAGACAACTCCTCATAATTTAAAATAACATAAGTTTGTATTAGATCGCTCGTCAATGCCGTAAATACGCCGAAATTAATCGCGACATTCTAAATCAAAAACAGAAACTGTATTGTCGAAATATTTTTTAATTAAAAATGTTTCGCAGCTGTTACTATTTACTATTTTAAAAAAATAAGTGAAAAGAACAGAACTAGACATAGTGCAATATGCATTGTAGTAACAAAATAATGTACAAGAAAATTATATGAATTTAAATTACAAACAAAAAGTAGCAAATCTGCTCGAAACTATGTAAGAGGTTTTATAAATAAATTTTGTATATATAATATAATTTTATAATACCGTATCAACTCAGAAATAGAATTATTATAATCCAGAGTATAAATTCAACGAGAGATTTTCGTAAAAAGAGCTTAACACAAATCTGTAACAAAACTTAGTTTTTCTATTATCTCAGCAGTTTTTCAGGAATGAATTTACTTTATTGTGATTAAATTGTTTTTAAGGGATTTTCATAATTATATGTTTCTAGTGTCATATCCATCTTTCGTAAATCTAATAATAACCAACTGTAATTTCTAAGAAAAAACAGTACCTATGATAAATTCTTTATATACATATCTACATTAAAATATTAAATGATTATCTTTTCTGGAAAAGTTAGGCATAATTTGGGAACCTTCTGAACAGTATAAAATAATTATTGTGCTTGTATCCCAGATGAAAGTATAATTCGATAATGAAGGTATGACGATCCATAGGACATTATTTTATCAATACAATCCTGACCTACAAGTACTGGTAGTCATCTGGAATAAATATATAAATACCTATAATATCTTAGAGAATCTGTCAATCATATATGTGTATGTATTGTACAGTATCAGGGATTTATACGTATACTTACAAAGTGGTCTCTTTAAATTGACAAAACGTGTCCCCTTGAGGATTACATCAGCTGTACCTAAGTACTGTAAAGTCTCAGATTAGGGTTGGTGTAATTCACATAATTGATATACTTAACTAGGAATCATCGTTTGTAAAAAAATATATAGAAATAATTAATTATGATTTTTTTTGTTTAAATTACAAAGTCGATAAAGTAAATAAAGTAGATATTTAGTAATTATAAAATATTTTATATAACATTAAAATACATATTTATATCGAAAATTTACCGAGGTGTTAGAAGATACCTAAGTTTTATATGATAATTATGATTTTTTTTGTTTAAATTACAAAGTCGATAAAGTAAATAAAGTAGATATTTAGTAATTATAAAATATTTTATATAACATTAAAATACATATTTATATCGAAAATTTACCGAGGTGTTAGAAGATACCTAAGTTTTATATGATAGTGAATTTTAATGGTGGTCTTTGAATTATATGAAAAAAAGAATGAAAAATTGAATATTCTTACGCAAAACAAATACAATGGGGAACATGCATGTGTGAGGAATATGAATAAATGTTATCAATTCATATTAATAAATATACGCTGATCACGAATATCCTAATAAGAAACGATAAAATAAAACTTTTCATTCATTATTTTCATTTTAAAAATCCATTTATATCCTGTTATTGAATTAGTCCGGTGTGACGTCGCTAGGCGCTATTTTGTATTGCCACACATTTCACTCTTAGTACTGTTTGTAGCGCCTGATATTGTCAAACACTGCTCCGCCACGAGTGGACCTTTTTGCGGCGAAGTGCGAAAATTGCTTTTTTAAATGGCGATAATTATCTTAAAAATGCACATTTAAAAATATAAAAAGCACCATAATTATTCTAATTTTCTGTAGGTACTATTTATTGGGTTGAAAATTATTTTTTGTGAAAGTTCCCCATTCCAGAAAGGTTAGAAATTTGTAAAAATTAAAATTATTGTATCTGTTTTGATTCATAAAATTTTAATGGAGAATTAAAAAAAATATCTACAAATATTTGTACAACTACTCTCATTGTTGCACAAGAATATTTCTAAAAAAAGGACAAGTAAAAACACAGCTGACGATTAAAATCAATTTACAATAACCCTTATTTAAAGGTTTTGTGTGGGCTCTACTACTACTAGTGATGTGAGAAGAGAAATTTCTCCGAGAATTTCTCCTCTGATGGAAGAGAAATTTCTCTTCATAATTTTTCTTAGTGGTATTATGAACTTTCGCCCAGTACACTTCGCAGCCAACCTCATTGATCCAACAATTTGTGGGGCTGAATAAGGCCCAAATCAGAGGTTATTAACACTTTTTTCCATGTACGTACTTGCAATTTTTTTAACTTAAATATGGGCATGTGGGGTGTCAAACATCAAGATTTTTTAGCATTAGCACTTTTTTCTATGTCGGTACCTAACATTTTTTTGTTTCCATAATTAATTGTAGCCATATTGGTGATAAATTGTCTCAACATTTGTACATTGTTATTGATTGATTGAATAAAGTATTTATTATTATACTGTTAAATAAAAAATAAATAAAAATCTCCGAAAATTCTCTACTTCGAGAAATTTACCGCGAAATTTCTCGGTAAATTTCTCCAAAAATTATTTCTTGAGAATTCCACAACACTAACTACTACCAACAGTAATGGCAAATAGAGAAAAAATATAATCCTCAATTTCTGCAAAGCATTACGCTAATATCTTCATTTATAGCAACGGCGCCTGTGGTACTTCTGAAAGTACCTGGCAAGTGTGAACTAACCTGCTTGTATATAATTTTTTTTGAATACATATCGCAGTGTTATGTAGTTGTTTTGCAATATGAATTTGTGTTTAGAAAAATAAACAATATTAAAAAAAGCAATTGGTATAGTAGCGGTGTTAATAAAATAACTTTAATGTAAATAAAATAAAGTTTAATGCTTAAACTATGCTCGGTATACTTTCATATATGTAAGTACTTTCACAATAATCCAAAAGGATTTTCCAGAAAATAAACGCTAATCAGTTTTGTTTCAATTGAAATCGGCTGTATGAAAATGCTTGAACATTCATGTCGGGCTATCGATCATTAACACTTTCAGAAATACTGTAATAAAAATTGACATTAGAACAAAGCTCATAGCTGCTTTTGAAATTACTTGATGTTATTTATTTATACATAAGTAACTATTGCAATAAATTATATCATAATTAGTGATATACACAAATGGAACCATTAATAAGGCCGCTGCGTGGTTCCAAAATTATGAATTGTCCTTCCAACTCTGAAACAAAACACATAAATTTTCTATTTCGGTATATAATGTGCTTACTAATGCCCTTATTTAGAAACTACGAGAATGAATAAATAATTATATGTGAGTACCTACATAGGTGCCGAAAATTTGGATATAAGAAATATACCTGTGAGGTATTCATATACCAATAAGTTTGTATATTATCTGCATATTTATACCATCACGGCTTTTCCCACAGAAGGGTGACCAACGAACTACACACTACACACTACACCATCACGGCATATCCCACAAGTGGGGTAGCCAGCAGATCAGCTGCATGTAAGAAACATGCAAACTGTCCTCTTCGTGCCAATATAAAATCAAGACATTCAGGATGGGTGGCAAACCTCATCGCTGAATTTAAGATGTAAAATGTCTTATTTTTTTCGAACACCTGCCTTTTACAGGGCACTCGAAAACTTACGCAGAAGAGTGGGAGACCAATTCTTTACCGGGTGCTCCACGGGATAAAACGAACCACCAACGAACTAATTACATGTAATTAATTTTAAAGTTGGCTTCTCTTTGCCATAAGAATAAGATACTCAGAATGGGTTGCAACCTTCATCACTCAATACCTTAAAAGCGCTGTTTTACGAACAAACCTTCTATAAACCTAATGATAAATAATGAATTCGCAGTAGGTATAATTTAGTAGTTATGTCAAAATGAATAATTTATACTTAAATGGATTAGTAAGTCTATAATAAATTATTAACTTCATAATAAAAAAGATAATTGATTACACTTTTACTTTTCTTTAAATAACAATGTCGAACAAAGTATGAAAACTTATTAATCATAGAAAATTCTGTTGCTGTTTTTATAAGAGATTGGCATAATAGATCTGGTTAAAGGAAAATTCCAGATTCGATACTCTAAGAAAAAACATGAAAAAAGTCAAGAACATCAAATCATAATACCTTCGTCAAAGCAATTACACGTCACTAGCAAAGATGTATTGTTCTAATACGAAAAAACTATCATCATAGAATAAAATTGTTTTATCCTGGTAATACAAGAAACATATAGAATTCTCAATAAATATTGTATGTATGTTTAATGTCTTGAGGGCGTGGCTTAAAATGCGTAGGCGTTCTCACCCCTTCTACCATTTTCCATCCGTCTAAATACTACCCCAGCCGGCCTCCCACTATACAGGGGTGTCAGAACACCCCGCTGGCTGTGTGGAAACAACAGAACATCGATTTTCCTTTTGACGTAATCAGATGATAAGGGATGGTTTACACCTCTGAAAAATATTCATTAAAAGTACATACATATAAAAATAAAAGTAAGCTCACAATGGGTTTACGTTAAAATAGATTGTATGAATAATTGTTGGAAAATATTTTTCCTTAATCCATATTGTTTTATGGTGAACCTGACAAAGAAATATTCACAACAATAATAAAAACGCGGTTCACCTTTGTTATTTGGAGTTTAATGGATATTTCACGGTACTTGACTTTTGGATATTTCAGAAAATAATATGGGACATTTGCAGGTATTGTCACAACATATTTCAGAAGTTTTTTCATATTTTTTCTAAAGAAATATTGTAATATGTAAGAACACCATGGTCGCTAATGACGTATGATTTATTGTGGAAAAGATGTATAATTTTATATTTCATCGAAAATTTGCATAAAATTTTTCATTTTGAACTATAACCTATAACTAAATATATTTTATACAATAGGTATAATTTACACAATAATCAAAAAATTCAACAAAATTCAATAAAATTAAACAAAAATTTCTCAACTCAAGAAATTATGATCTTACGCAGTGGCAAAATTTCAGGTTTATCTGAAAATTAAGATCTTATTAATGTTAATAATATATTCGTATTATATTCGCTGAAAATCTCACATACTTACTTTGAATGTCTTTTTTTACAAAACTAAAAAAAAAACTATTAGAATTCACTGGCTTCCATACATCTAAAAAATATATGGAAATACTGATGATGCAGATACTAAAACATTAGTTAGCATGTAAGTCTGAAATTCAGAGTACATGTTATTAACATCAGAATGTATTTTCGTAGTAGCTAGTAGGTTTATTAACACTCAGGATATTAAGCTTTGTGATAAGAAGGCTTTTAAGCCACTACCTATGTGTGTTACCTGTTGTTTTATTAATATGAGATATTATTTACGGTGTGTAAACAACATGAAAGCACTTAATAATATTCAATAGCAAAGCACACAGCCAGAGATACCAACAAATAATATGCATGTCTGTAGTGTAGACATACTTAGGTTGTGTTTCATTATAGAGATACTTAATCAAGACTTACTTGAATGTATTGTATATCTAAGTATAAAATACTCGTCAAAACAATGTCAGTATTAAGTGAATGATCGACTGATCCCTTCATGGTATTTTCTATGATTTTTATGGGGTCAGCGATCACAGTATTGTAAGATTAGCTGGATTTAGCGGTCAACAACATGACCATTACAAGTAATGTTTACACATATACAATACAGCGGTAGAAAATGAAATACTAAAACTGATTAAAGTACAAATTATAAGCAAAAGATCTATGCACTACAGTAAATGTGCTGGCCATCTCACAAGTGGGAGATGCCGTCATGGTAAAGATAGATGGATAGGTTTGCACTAAAGTCCGAAATATTAATAAAATAAATGTTTAAAAATACTAAATATTTAGTACAAATAAGCCCTTCATAGCAATTTATAAGTTTATTTGCCTGTTGATCGTGCCGAAGGTAGAAATGTACCTTTGTCTTCTTATTATGTCTATTTTTGTACAGCCCTACAACTACATGTAGTTAAACAATGAATGTTGCTATGGAAAAGGTTTATTTTCAGGCAAAATAGTTTGGCAACCTATATAAACTATTTGATATAACAGTATGTTGTAGAGATATTCCAAATAATGTAATATTATGTTTATGATATGAAAGACGTCACACCAAGTGAAAACAATAAAATGAAACCATTGCAGTGACATATTATTGTTATTATCTCTGTCTATCTATTAAATTATTTCAATATACTCTACCAACTGACTAAATATTATTGTAATTATTTATCTACGTACCTCGTTGTGTCTCTTTGTCTAATATTCATTTACAACTTTACTTAGAAACAAGGAATAACTGCTATTCCAATTGTTAGCCCTGACTAAGTGATAAGAAGATTTACTGCTTCCTTACTTACTTTTCGGGTCCGGAATTAAAACCTTGCCACTCCAGTATGCAGTGGAGTATATCGCTTTGTCATTTGCCATCATTAGGTCATTCTCATACCCCCATACAACATCAGCACTATGATTATGTCTGGGGACAAATATGCAAACACGGCAGTTTTGAAGCTGTTTTTAATTTTGTTTTATGTTTTGCATATTGATTATTTATAAATATCCGCACTTACGAAGTGTTTTGTATTTCTCTACCATAATTATGTAGGTAAAAGATAATAAATTTTGAGTTCGTCGGTAGCCTGGAGGTAGAGTCTCGGCCTCCAGAACAAGGGGTCCGTGGTTCGATCCCAGGTGCCGGCAAACTCCCCTTTCACGGCACAAGCTTTTAGCTTAGTGTGAAAGGTGTATAAGGTTGTATTTGGGTTTATAACAAAACCCAGATATATCTTTTTAAAAAAAAAAAAAAAATTGAAAACAAAATTTATAATTATGGAGTTTAGAGTTCTTCGTATATTGAAACTATATTGAGAGGGAGCAATATAAAAAAAATTGGGTTTTCATTTACCCAGGAATAATTATAAATTTGTTTTGTTAACAAAGCTTTTCATTTAATCAGTATTAAATAAAAACATGTTTAGTTAGTCAAGCCTAAACACATATTCTATTTGTGAGTATGCTTGCTGCTTATATTCAATGCAATCTCTGCATCTAATAACACGTATTTAAATAATATATCAGAACATTGAACAGATATCACCACTGATATTGTACTTCAGTTTCTATCAAAATATTTACATAATTTATCTTACAAACAAAAGAGGATTTTGTCATGTGTATTCAATTAAACTTATCTTTCTAATTGGAAATATGATGAATAGGAAATTCCTAAATCAATAAAACAAAAATCTATTTTATGTAGCATTTTAATTTTATTTCTTGTGAAATTTTGTCGGAAAAAAATATGTTTGGTTCGCTTATTCATTAGTCACGGAGCACCTAGCAAAAAATAGGTCTCCCCCTCTTTTGAGTGACCTGTAAAAGGTGTTAAAAAAAGCATTTTACATCCCAAAATAAGCAATCAAGTGATATACCTAGGTACCCATCCATAATCTAAATTATTTTTTGTCATTTTCCAGGGTCGATACGGGTTATGAGTGTCCGTCAATTCTTTTTTATTTGTGATTTGTGTTCCCAAAAATAAAATAAGACGCTTTGTTTATTATTCAAAACTTATATTGGTTATACGGGTTAGTTGGAAGACATCGCATTTTAGCGATAAACTCGCCCTCTGTACATTGAATTGTATAAATTATATTTTCTATGTTAATTTGTATTATTGTAAACAATGTACAGTGAAGAATAAAATAAATAAATAAATAAATATATTTTCATATTATTATTTATAATAATATTGTCAGTGAGATCAATCAATGATTCACCTTATCTAGGCTTTCATCCATCACCATTTCATTGGTAAGTATATAAGATAAAACTTAGTAGAATCCAGATATAAATGAATGGTTTAAGCGATGACTTGTCCTCTTAAGCTGGTTATTCAGAGGTGCTTATTCCATGCGAAAATTTATAAAATATGAATTATAAATATTGAATTATACTCACAATTAAAGTGCATAGTAATGATACTCCTGTTTTGTAAACGTCATCCTAAAATCCTACTACAATCAAAGAGAAACATAATTATGATTTAATAGTGTAATAACACTTAAAGATATGAATTTATGGTTTAGTAGTGTAATAACATTATTATACCACAAATTCATATCCCACAACTGGGGTTACTAGCTGAATAACTTAAATTAATAAACAGGCAGATTGTCCTCGTTTATAGAACTTTATGTTAAGTAAAAAATTAAGACGTTCAGGATAGGTGGCATATCTCATCTTCGAATTATATTTTTGTAAATTGTCTTATACGTGAGGTTTTAAAAACATATGTCTTTTACAAGACACTCGAAAACTTGCAGAAATAAGTGAAGACCTATTTTTCACCGAGGACTCCACGAGATTATAAATAAAAACATTTTTCTACAGAAATTAATATAATAAATTTGCATCGAAGGTGAAAATATGTTTTTTTTTTTTAATTATTGTATGACTACCAGTCAATTGGCTCAGAAATTTATTACATATTAATATATAAATAAAATTAATGAAGGTGATGTAAAAAATAAAGAGAGTATTAATTCTTTATGCTATAATTCATATTCCGTGGGCGTCAAGCTTAATTCGACCGAACGGTCTGAACAAAACTGATAAGTCCATGTGAGCTTAATGCAAAGCTACAATAGTGATTATAATCCTGTGGTAAGCTCAGTCATATCTTTCAGTATCATGAAAGCTGAATATCATAAATTATGGCGGACAGCTTTGCAAGAATCATTTCAACTTTTGACTTTATAGGAATTAGTTTCAAAACAGTTTGTAAAAGTTGGTAGTGAGTCGATTTGGAAGTTTGGCATTTCATATTTTATAAAAGAGCTTCTTGGAAACTGAAAGTAAGTTTATATATATTACTTATGAAAATTGTGATTAAGCTTCAAATGTAATATTTATTAATCTTTGTTTATCTCAACTTGTCATAAATCATTTTATATTGAAACTACATAATATATTTATAGTGAAGGATGATATAATTAAATAATTACTCAAAAAAATATATTTATTTAAGACATAATTAATTAATAAACTTTAATTTTGCTCACTTTATTAAATATTATTGAACATAAATTTAGACGACCGGTGTGGCGAGGAGGCTAACGCACTTGCCTTCGAGTTACGAGGTCCCGGGTTCGATCCCCGGCCAGGGCAAAATGAAGAATGACCTTTTTCAAATTGTCCTGGGTCTGGGTGTTTCATGTATATGTGTTTAGTGCATTGTATATATGTGTATCGCCGTGTTAGTACCCATAATACAAGATTCATATCTTAGTTTGGGACTAGCTCGGTCTGTGTGAATTGTCTATACATGTTATGTTATATAAAAAAAAATACAATAATTATTAAAAGATTGAGGCTTTTTGGCAAGAAGAAGTGTTATTAATAGCAAAATATTTTTTTAAATTGTTGCATTATGATTGTGTTTTTTTTTCAAATTAACAAACAGGTAAGTATAGGAAACATATTAACTATAAATGAACATGTGTTATAATACGGTGTGGGCTCTATGTTTATTTATTACTATTCGCATTCTTGGATCTCGGTTATTAGTTTGAAAGCAAACTTTTGGAATTTGTAATATTGCTCAAAAGTTCTGAATAAGTGAAGTTTTGTTTCAAGAATTTCAAATTAAATGTGTTTGTATTTATATTTACAACAATGAATAACATATGAAATTAGGTATTGCCGAATTCTTATCGTAATGTTATCAATGTGCGAGTTTAGAGATAAAAATAAAGCAATCAATATATTGAGATTTCATCGTATACCTAATAAAATAAATCAATTATATTCAAGCACACCTAGGATGCTTAATATGAAAATAACGAGTCAGTATAATATAGTTGACCCGTTTATATTTTAATATGAACGAGTATTAGGGCTTGTACGAGAGTATAAAGATAGTTTATGGGAGAGATTATTCCCAAATCTAGTAAGTAGCATTATCCCATACTTGATCTGATTATTTCAGCCTTGCGTTCATCCCAAACACATTAATATCACACACATGTAAGCATTATACTAAATGTACTCTTTCTACTTATTGAGAAACCTTAGGGGAGACAGGGAAGGATAATATCAGCAGTCTAATAAAATTCAACTAAAAAACATGCAGGGCGTCACAATTCAAACGTTCTTTATCATATTGAAAAAGTTACAAATTTTCAAATCACTTACATGAAGAAATAATCGAGATGAGTTTTGATTAATTTTAATTCTGTTGTTTTCCCAAATTCAGCGATGAGGTTTGCCACCCATCCTGAACGTCTTAAATATTCATTGGCCCAGAAAAGGCGGCCTGCATGTTTATTGCATGCAACAAAAACTCACGACACAAGCTTTGAGCTTACTGTGAAAGGTGTATAAGGTTGTATTTGGGTTTGTAACAAAACCAAGATATATCTTTTTTTTTAAAAAAAAACTGATCTGCTGGCTAGTCCACTAATGGGATATGCCGTGATGGTGTAGTAGTAGTAGTTTTAGAAAAATTATGCTTTTAAATTTTCTTGACTTATTAAGAGACAAAAAGTAAGACAATGATACAAATATACAATATACACACATGAACATACTTATTGGGTCTCATAGTCCAAATGATCATTGAAGAGAGACCCACCTCACACCCGGATATTTCAGGAGTCATAGACTCCTATTTATCCGCACATTCAAACCAAAATTGTCCTCACGGGCGGGTCATTGGGCAGGCCTAAAGGACTGACTGGTCAAAACCGCCATCGTGCGAATCTTTTAAACTACACTCTCTTCAATACCCCTTTTGAAAGTAAGAAAGTCCAAATGATCAAGGTAAATTATGTTATTCACCAACTGATTTTACTCACAGATTCAAAACTACAATACATAGTATCTAGGTAGTATTTTAGTCTAGGCATGTCTCTAACTCTATATATCATTCACATTAGTATGTATGTAGGTATCTAGTAGGTACATGTAATATGTAACAGCCCTTGAAACTGTCAGCAGCATACGTTCCTGAACACACTCTACATATTATATTATATTCTGTCTGTACTGTACTGTACCATTTCTCCCCTATGCACTCACTATAGAGTATACAAGTTGCATGTTTATATCACTGCTTGATAGTTGAATTAACCAGTTAACTGAATTGCTAGGGAATTAATCAAATGTCAGCATTTAACTAAATGGCTAAAAACAGTCAAGTTGGATTGTTTAATAAACACTCCGAGTTCCGAATAAAGAAACTATAAATTTCAGGGATCGGACCAGTTTCTATTTTTTGACACAAAATTTGGTTGTTCTATGTGATTCGACGAATCGGTTGGGTATTCAATTGAATACCATCATTAAATTAACCGCTTAGCCATTAGATCAACTTACTGATCTAAATATTGGGCGACGACATACATAACATGTACTTAGTCACTCACACACTGGGATAATGCGGCTATATATGATTTATTACTATCACACACATCTACTCTCCTGTATAGTGTAATGGAAATTTTCAAAGAAAATATATCTCAGCTTAATCCGGGCTGAGGAATTTCATTTTTTTAATACATTTACGGCACTTTAACGTAAAGGAAAGAGGTGGAATGCACTTAAATAAAGTTGATTTACATTTGAGGTGGTAAATAAACTAGTTATAACAATCCAGATTAACGAGAAGAAGTTCCGAGTTATAATTTAAGAAATTATGTACATAGTCTTTTTTATCGTCCAACAAGAATGAGATTAAAAATACACAAACGAAACATTTAGATATATACTTTGTTGACGACAGAAGGCACATGTCCTCATAACTACAAAACTTTTCTACTTTTATTTGACCTACAACAATAATTACTTCAAACATTGAAACAGTCGTAAGTTATTTATATAAGAGGCGAGGGAATATTGGGGCATTCACTTGAACAGTTAAGGATCAGGGTTGATGTTTGCCTTTACTTCCTTGTACAACGTCAGATTTGTGGAGTGGATAGGGTGTATACGAAGTAACATATAGTGTAATGTCATGTCATGTGTGACTGTGACACTTACAGGACAAATCTGCAACATATTGAGATAAGTATGGACTAAGTAAAGGAGCAATGTGAATTATAGAATAGAACACGTTTAGTGTAAATTAAAACATGTTACATTTGGACTTAAATCGTATATTTTTGAATTAATTGGAAATCAAGATGCAAGGTTGAAATTTGGTTTCAGATTTACTTATATTATATATCCTTTGGAGGTTTGTCTTCTTCAATGCGTATTTACTTTACAAACTTTACATAAAATTCAGCCTCCACTTTTTTTGGCAAGAGTGTTTTGTACGCCGTGAGACTTCTCAATTTTTCTTTTACTCCCAGCGCTAAATAACTCATATAATATGTATACATTATTAGAAATATTGATAGAGAAGATAGGGATATTAGCAAATTAAAGGTATTGATTGGGCCGAATATATAAAAAGAATGGACTCGTCCAGATATAGTCACACATACTATATCTTTCTCCATAGAAAATCTACAAGATATCATTCTACTTAAAATACTACCGCAAAAAGTGGGAAGACAAGAGAGACTAAAATATACTCAAGAAAAAGTTGACGCTTATCTTGACATAATCAAACATAAGAAAAACAAATAGACGAAGAAAAATAGCTAGAATCAAATTAACTAAAATTATTTCATATACATATAATGTAAAAAACATTTACAAAGATAATTAAATGGAATATTTACTTTTCATCTGATAAAGATTCAGCAAGTAATGAAAATAATCGAAAAAAATTCTCTATTTCATAGTTTCTATTTTAAGTCGGATTGTAATAAAACAGTCAAGATTTTAATTAAAATTCCATCAAAAGATAATATTCTCTTCTCTTGAATACTTTCAGCAAGAGAATTTTCAGAAGGAAAAAGCTTGATTACTACAAAAAATTATTATTGAACATC
The DNA here is from genome assembly GCA_947579605.1 of Athripsodes cinereus. Classification (NCBI taxonomy): domain Eukaryota; kingdom Metazoa; phylum Arthropoda; class Insecta; order Trichoptera; family Leptoceridae; genus Athripsodes; species Athripsodes cinereus. The sequence continues at coordinate 3,510,125 of OX388307.1, forward strand.
ACTTTATCTTAAATCAAAATACACATGTTCATAGAATAATAATAACAAATGGAATTTACTGCTTCGTTGGACTTAAGTCTGTTCTGAGGCAGAATAAATACTGCTTTTGTGATGTATAAAATTCTTCAAACAGTTTCCTACCCATCTTCGTAATTATCAGTATCAACGTTTGTACATATTTTATGAAGATTCAAAATCAGATTTTCAGAAAATTTATTGTTAGTTTAATAGGAATGCATTAATTTCATGATCTACATACGAGATAGAATATTTAAAATTTGGCTTCGTTATTTTGTTTTAATAAATACAAAAATTATCTGTTTTACGTTCATTTAAAATAATTAGTGCATAGAAGACCGTATTAATGTCGCGTTATTTATAAAAATATCACGATGATATAAATAAATAGTAAATATTTGTTTATCCGTATTTTTTATAGCGCATAGGTACATTTGTAACAAAAAATATAACAATATAACAGTTAATTAATCAGTTCAGATTTTTTCATACAGACAAACATTTTGAAATATCTTATTCAAAAGAAAACATATGTCTATGTTAATAAGGATATCCACGATACTTAACACAAAAATAGAGTGTAAAATAAAAAAAACCCATTCAGATGGAATAAGTTATTGTGGGAAAGTGGCAGGTACGCATAGGAGATCTCGAGGAAAATGACAAAAGGGTAGAAGAGCAAATCATACTCAAATCCCTTTGTGGAACAACAGTGATGACTCCAGAGCCTTAGAAACGGCCATTTCATACTTTTTTCTTCATATTAAAACCTATATTTTAAAGTATTGTAGGTGTAGTTAGTTAATTCGTAAATTGTAGTTAATTCGCTATAATTTTTAAAATTTGATGTCTCGCAGGTTGCATAACATTCAGGCGTCGGATGGTTCGTATTACGTCAATACGTTGCCTCCCTACTCCCTTCAGCGTACAACCTTCCACCCTACCCTTCCTCCTACCTCCACCACATTCCGCCTCCTCGCCCCTACCATTATCCGGCAGCCATTTTGAAATTTCCGCCCAACATTTGCCTGGATACAGAATAGAGGCGGAGTGGAGTGTTGCGGTATGAGGTATTGGAAAAACATGAAAGTTGTGGAAAAATTAATGAACACCATGAAATACATGGTAACTTTATTTTGTCACTGTTACATAACGCTTTTAAAACTCTTTTGACTGTCACAATTATAAAAATATTTGAATTTATTTTATAATATAGGTAATATAAAAACAATACCTACACCTTTCAATGTTAGCATTAAATACCTAATATGCAGTTTTGAATCTTTCTGCAATCAATTACATGGATGAAACTGATCTGTTACATTTTTATTGTACTTGGTGAAAAAAAGTGTAATAACCTTACAATTTCCAATAGAATAACATTCAAATAAAGAAAAATACACGTTTCACTTTTATTCGTTGAATGGCACATACATACCCATAAGATAATTCAGAGATGAGTCATGCTGCCCAACCTGAATTTCTCATTTTATTATTGAAATGGAGAGGAAAATCTGTATGTTTATTACATGCAGTTAGTCTGCTGCCTACCCTACTTTCAATGTATGCCATCATGGTATTAAAAAACCCATTATTAATAAATAATTCAATGGCACAATTAGATGACATGTGAATGTTTAGCATGTTGGAGAATTATCCATTTATTTATTTAAATCTATGTATTTTTATTTAATTTATAATTGCAATTTGTACATTTAACTTATTATTCACAAAGCCATACCAACATCCATTATTTTTTACTGCCCCACGTCACAAACAGATGGAGAAGTTCAAAATGGAATTCAAAGTATTCCTAAAGAATATAGAGTACTTTATTTAAATATGTTTATTAAAGTACATGTTACTTAATTGAAACTTGTGAAATATAAAGTAACACAAAGTTGGACTCCATGATGACAGTAGCGATAAATATTCGAAATCTTATTATGAAATCATTCAAAAACTTAATTCTTACATTTGGCTTAATAATAAAATTTTAAATTAAAGAATAGAACAGTAACTCTTGCCCTGAAGATGCCGCAAGGCGAAAGCGCTCGGTAATTAGCATTAAGTCATTTTTAATTGACAAAATAAAAAAATAATATTAAAGAATATAATAATATAATAATTTAGCTACTTTAAGAGTTACGTTTTCGGTTCGTTTTCGTTCAAACGTTGACGACGTTGCGAGAACGTGTCAATTTTCCTAGCTGCTTGTGTATTTTAGCTACGAAAATTGATGCGTTCTCGCAACCTCGTCTTGTTTGAACGAAAACGAAACGAAAACGTAACGCTTAAATGTGTTTTGACTAGGGGCCCAGGTATTCATAAAACATCGCATGTTTATTATAAATCATTTCCCATAGGTCCCTCACGGGACACTTGGGTTCATCATAATTACACAGTTTAAAAAGAATAACATAAAAAGAATACATGAAAGAACACAAAGCAGTGAGGCATCAAAAGCGAGACAAAATAATGGAAATTGAGTCAAAATGTGCATAATATATAAATGTGAACATAAATAATAAAAGTAAAAATAAATAATAATAATAATACATTTTTCAGTACTAGAAGGATATAAAGAGTCCCCTTAGTACCAATCTACTAGGTTATATAAGACATGAAACATCTTCAGTTCAGTGATGAGCAATGCCACCCATCCTGAATGTCTTTTTTCATAGGTATGGAGAGGACGACTTGCATAAAGTCCGATGGCTATCTCACTTGTGGTAAATAGCGTAATGGTATGAGTACGAGCATGATCCTGTAAAATAATATGAAAAAGTACTTGAAATACTTTGAATGTTATCTCGGATTTTCACGCAGATTGGTAGAGGAGTATAAGCTCAGGAAACATCTTAAACATGTTGTTTGATTGCATCGCGTTTGTATTCATTCCACAGAAGCGAATATCATTATATACAATTACCTGAGAAATATCGCAAATTTTTACAATATCAAACAACGCGGAATACATTAATGGCACAAGCAGTAGGTACTAACTCAAAGTAGGTAAATGATAGTAAACGTGTCGCAGGAAAATCCTATGAATAAAATATGATTTTTTTATATCTAATAATTTGATTTTGTTGGTTGAAATAACATTAAGTCTTATATATTTTGTAAACATTTCTATCAAAATTCATCACTACCTCATAAACAATCCATACAATCCATTACAGTACTTTGATTATCTTTGAAAATTTATTTGTATTGGATTATTTTCTGTAGGTTTTTATGAGAAAATGAAATGTTTTATTTGAAATGAAAAAAGCGGATAGTTTAAACATGACACATAAAATATAGCTGTTTCTTATAAACGAAAAATAAATATAGAAGTTACAGAATTATGATGAGAGTGGAAGCTTCGTAATTCAATAATATCTTATTAAATAGGTCCCACACTCATTTCTGTAAGCTTTCGAGTGTTCTGTAAAAGGCGAGTGTTCGAAAAAAAAGTGAGAGTGGGAAGCTAATTCTTTGTCGGATGATCCTCGGTGAACAACCAATATAGGGAACAACCTGTAGAAATCCGATAGTTATTATTTTGATAAAAATATTTTCAGTACCAAAGTGAAAGCGGAGTAATAAAAAACGTTTATTGAACCAATATAAAAATGTGAAATTTCTACGGTGTAGAAGAAAATTCTTATTACATTTTTGATTGGTATTACAAGAATTTCTATCTCAAAATAGTTCTGTTCGAAAGGATCGAGGCCATGAATTTACCTTTAACAAAAGTGAATTAGATTTTAATTAAATACCTAATGGCATATTTTTGTAAAATCTATTTTTTTTATATATATAATGGCAACAATAAATAAATAAAAAAATGGAAGTTTGTATAACATATTTACAAATTAGCAAGCGTATTCTATTTGGGTGCCTTGTAGCAATAAAAGAAACACTTAGATAAAATAATGCATGGGCTAACAGAAATATTCACTTTAATTGAAGGAAAATTCTCAAAACGGTCAATTTAACTGTGATATTATTTTAAAAGGTCTTGAAGTGTGATGTGGGTCAGGAAATGTGACCCATCCTAACTTCATCAATATAATAATACATATAATTACGAATACTGTATAATCAAACACTTAATATAATTAGGTTCAAAAATTCATATATAAGTAGCTTTTTTTCTAATGTACATAAATAGTAGTAATGAAGGAAATATCAAATAATTAATCAGTATAGTAGTTACTATGAACATATTAAAGGTAGGTATTTTTCTTAAAGACGAATAATACATACATTGCGTTGGATATGAAACCTTGATTTTAAAAATTAATTGAATTAATTTTGTACATACACATAGTACTATACCTACTACATAAAACCAGGTCACCTAGATACATAAATTTAACATTTTTTCATTTTCCAGGGATATTGTTGATAAAAAGGACATAAGCAGAATTTCCACAATGTCGGGAAAGTGTATAATATTAATAAGTATTTTCATCTGCGCGTGCGCTGACGCTGTTCAAGTAGACCACGCCCCCCACCCTCATATAGCCGCGTCAGGCGTACACAACGGCGACCCCAAAAAGTTGCAATCCAGAGATGTGAGTGGGATGGAAAATCAGGGGGATGGTTACAGTAGGAATGAAAATGAAAGGGATCAAAATAAGATTGAGAGTCCTCCCGAGACTATTTTGTCAGTTCAGTATGATGGGGGGTTCATCAAGGAGTTGTACGTATCTCAAGTAGCGAGGAGGCTGAAGGAGGTTGCCGAGACTGAGCCCCCAGTATCACAACAGGAGCAGATCTGTGAGGACTTGTGCAGTGCGGGTGAGTTCATATAAATATATATATTGAAAATTTATATTTCTAGTACCAAGTTTTTGTTTTGTTTGTTTTTTTAATTAATTAATTTTCTTTATTATACATTGGTTATAACAAAGTATTATTACAATTTAATGCATAGAGGGCGAGTTTATTACTAGATTGCTGTATCTTCCAACTAATCCGCTTTCTACTATTTTTATCTCTATTTTTTTGACTGGGTCGTTCGGTTCCTTTTGCTCTTGAAAATTCCTTATAGGATAGTACTTTTTTGGTTATTCTTTTTCTACGGGATACTTAATATTTGTTTTTGTAAATGTGATCTATGTGAAAAATGTGAATTGTTTTTATTTTATATTTTTTAGTAATAATGTTTGTGTGTTTCTACAAAATATGATTCATAAGTGCTATTTTTTGAGTGATTATTACATTTTTCAGTATCGTTTAGAAAAAAAAATCCAGAATAAAAGTTTTGTGTTTGAAAAGAGATTAAAGAAAACAAAAAATGAAACTGAAACAATATTTGTGTTTATTTAGTTTTAATATTTTTCCGTAAATGCAAATAAGTTTTATGATTATTCTTAATTTACTGAAATATTTTATAGTTAGACTTCAATAAAATATTTTTATATTTTGTGCAAAGTGTTTGTTTAGGCTACCTTTTATAATTTGACTTGCTAATTTTGTATACCAAATAACATCAGATTTATAATAAGTTTGTTCAATTGTTTTATATTTATCTGTGTCCAAAATTTGAGTTTAAATAATAGAGAGGATTATAATAAAAATAGTAAAATTGGATTCATATTTTTATTATGAAAATATTTATATGGAACTGTTCTTATTATTATAATTGATGTTCCTACCCAAATGATAATGATTTCCGTCTATTGCAATCTGAAGAGTGGTAAAATAATAAAAATTAAATTAGTGATTAATGATATATTAGTAACTATTTACTTAAAAAAAAACAAAAGTTTGTTACTGGTCCTTAAACGGCTAAGTGACCGTTAAGAGATATTTTTTATTGGATTTGCATTTCCGAGAATACCGAAACACTAAAGATTATAATGATTTGCTTTCTTAATTAAGAGTTTTCTTTCTTCCGTATTCTCATCGAACAACTGTATTTTTGTCAGGTTTGGGCGGAGACCCTTGCGGGTCCTCTTGCCTGGACATCATCCCCCCGCTGCTCAAGGACGGCTCCCCAGACTCAAGCCAACAGTCTACAACAACAACAACAACTACTATAAAGAAGGGTAACTTCTCACTCACACTCAACTTGGGCGGCAGAAAGCCTAAAAATGACGATGACGATGGTTCTCCCAACATATTCCTTGCTGGCAACCCAAGGACAGATGTCTGCTCAATGCTTTGCGAAAATGGATTAGGTGAGGAAATATTAAATATTATTTTCATAAAATATTACTCTCCTTAACATTTTTTTTATTAAGATAGCCAGCAAAACTCACACGTGAAAACAAATAGTTTTTTTTTATCTTAATCTATGACAAAATCGACATTAGTTTTGTCGATAGTTCTATAAAATTTGTTTGGTTTTATTGGCACTAACAATGAGGTAATCACAAAACATTTAAAAAATAATTCATATTTTTGTAGCGTTTATGCACCATAGTATGTATCCCCATGAATGCCTATACACTTGTATTATGTTTAACATATTTTGAACTACCTACTCCAGATTAATCATTCCAATTGATCACACTCATCCATAGTCAACCTATTTGAATAGGTATTAACTAGGTAGGTATGTTGTATATGATACACATACATATGTGAACTTCCTTAAGGAGTGCACAACACAGAGTTTCGACGCTTATGAATCGACTTAGGCTTGGCTAAGAGTACTCTTAAACCTAGGTAACATTCCCAATTCCTCTGTGTCATGCTTATCACATGACTTGACATTTTTGAAAGTTGTACCTATATATGTTACAACTCAATATGTTGCATTGTGTAGACATGGTTCTCCAATCGAGGTTTCTGAATGGTTTTGTCATTTGCACCCAAATCCGGTTAAACAATAAAAAAATTAGTAAATATTCTAAACATTTGTTGCTGACTGGTCGAACTAGCAGCCGATAAAGTATTGAACTTAATTGTTTCGGCGCCATTTAGACGGGAGATCGCGATCTATTTGAGATCTGAAAAATGAGATCCCGAAAAGATGGTTGCTTAAAGCGTCTCTCGATTGGTGGACCTTACATCGTGACAGTGAGAATGGTGGAATTGGTGAACGTTGTCCATGGACACCGAAAGTGATCACTTAAGCCAGCCTTGAGCTAATTCGTAAGCGTTGGGACACCTTTCTCACTTCTTCCGATTAGATTCTACACAATGTTGCATTGTGTAGACATGGTTCTCCAATCGAGGTTTCTCAATATTTTTAATGTTTTATTGATTAATTAAGATTTTATTTTATTGTTTTATGTTTACTTTATATGTATTGATTGATTATTGAAAAATATGTTTAAACCTTACTAATGTAAAAGGCTAAATGTCGTTGATGATAGAAATAAATAAATGTTAAGCAATAGTTACTATGTACTACATTTATGTGATGTAGTACCTACATAGTAACTATTACTTCTATAAAATTTGATTCAAAAGCATAGGATAAAAGGAAGTGTGACACTCGTATAAGATGTCATATAGATATATCTGATAAATATCTAATAAAAACTCGACGTCAAAAGAAATACATTAGAAACATAATAAGGTTTGCAACTCATATAATTAGATGTCCCACATCAACGCCAATTTAATATTGTGTTTGTCTTTCATAGGTCAACCACTATGTGGATGCTCAGACACCCCTGCATCTAACACCGCATGGCCATCAATCTGCGAAGCCTTCTGTAACTCAGACACAGGCTCCTACCGTCTCAAAGGATGTCCAGAGTGTCGTCAGCGCGATATTCATCAATTCCAGAGTCGTGTGAAATTCTCATCTGATCTCTGGATCCAATACTGCAAGGGACAGTGTAAAGTTGGGAATGGCGGAGCGGCCTGTAACTGTGACAAGATACCATTCTCAGCATCATTGTCAAACTAAACATTAAACAACAACTGTGGGATGTAAGTTAAATTGGTTATTTAAATAAATAATAATAAAAATAATAAATATCAATGCATATTATATTACGTCAACCTAAACATGTATTGTATAATATTCTATACCTATATAATACTTTTGTTATGTTTAATTATACCTACATTATATATTTCTAAATGTGGAATATTTGTGTCATTTTATAATGTTATGGAAGCGATAATATAATTGTATGAGTAACTACAACAAAGCGTCTATACAAAAATAGCTTCAAAAAAGTCAAAAACTTAATACTGAAACTGACAACAATTGATAAGATTCCATACAACTAAATCGATATTTATTGTCAGCGAATTTTCGTTGAAAATTAAAAAATAAAATGCAGTAATAATTTATAATAGAAATGATTTCACATATTGTTAGAGAAAATACAGCGGAATGAAACTAAATTAATCAGATACATCTGCATAGATTTTTTAAAATATAAATTGAATATTTTACATTCAAGCAACAGTTTTTCTTTTAGTAAAGAATTGAAAAACTTCACAACTGGTTGTGTTCAAACGTCTAAACTGTTATTACATACGTTTACATGTTTTAATCGGAAACTTTCTACCAAAGATTATCCAATTTTTAAAAAAACTTCAATGTCATGATTTAGTTTAGATAACTAGATTGAAAAGAAATCATATCTGATTTTTACCATCATCAACTCAAGGTTTTTTTCAACTTACTTACTTTCATTATGCAATTAAAATAATATATAAGTCTGTGTCATAACAATATATAAATAAAACCAAAATGAAACTTTAAAGCTTTATCTATTATAAGTTTGTTGAACTTTCATGTATTTAATTAATTATATTAGTTCTTATATATTCAATTATTATTGTTTTCTTCTAGTCGGGGTAATGCAATATAATATAAATTTGCGAATAATTAATATAATTATGAAATTAATATATATTTTCTTTATTTACATAATATGTTTAAGAAGAAAGCATGATTCTAAAACAGAGTCGATTTATTATGTTTAATTAATCTATTAAAAATAATTTATTCACAAAAATATTTTATTTTAAACTAACGGTTTGCGATAAAAAATTCACATTCATTACATTTTAAATTGAACTAAAATAAAATTTGATGAGAAATATCCTAAGATACATTTTTTGAGTTTTTTTTTGTAAGAAATACGAGATGATTATTAATATTTAATTAAATAATATATGTGAATATAATATATTTATGGCTGGAAAATGATCTTAATAAGTAAAAATATTTTCATCATTATAATATCAAGTTATTGGTAAGTATATACATAATTATAAAATGAATATTTTTATACACATATAAATATGTTATATTTTCTTTGGTTTAGTTTTAATAATTTCCTATATTTTAAATTATTTTACTATCCCATTTTAAAAATATTTGCACGATTATTATTTTTATTACATAAATTTATTTACACTTTTATTGTTTGTTTTATTTTTCACCTTTTATTTTCATTATACGTTTCCATCTACTAAACAAAAATTTAAATGTATTTCAAATTTCAGCCATATTTAACAGAGAAAAATATAGAAGAATATTTTTGATGTGCGAGTAGATGGAAGCAATATTTTTTTTCATCATAGTTAAACATTTTCAACTTATTTACTATAATATATGATTAGTATTATATCAACCAAGAATAATCAAATAACACAATATCACGAAGGGCTTCCAAAGCGTAGTTTAGGATAATGATAATTCGATAAATACCTACGTATAAGAAATAAATTGAAATATAAGTACTTTAAAATCAATGTACTTTTTTGCGATTGCATTTCTCTTCTCTCAGTATATAAAAAAAAAATATTTCAACCATTATAACTTTCATGATTACGCATTCAAAGGTGTTACGAAGATATTTACACAAATGCTGATAAATTACCTTATAGTAAGTGAAAGTAAAAAAATCATAACTAACACAAGTAATACCAAGATACACAGTTTTATGATATAATATATGAAAATTAAGCAACAACATATTAATTACTTACTGAAAAAATGAGCGATTGTCTACCAGGTATGTTGACAATTACATAAAAAAATAATATGCTATTCAAATTAAATGCAAATGTAAAATGGTACTTCAACTAATATAAATAGGTACTAGATATAAGAAATTATATCAAGAAAATATATTCTTTTGTTCTGAACAAAGCATAATGACGCAATCGGCAAGTGTTAAAGATATTAAAAATTAATTACCGCTTAATGTGAAAGTTTATTTCAACACACATTTGTGGACATTCCATTCGCTTCATTTAATTTAAATCGAAACAATTTAAATGGTGGCTCTTAATTACACAAAATGGACGCTGTTTTTACGTTTTCAGTAAAAATGTTCAAACTTTATTACAGCTATTATGTACATCGTTACCACAAAACGGCATTTGAAAGTTTCAATTCCAAACACAGGAATTTAATTATAATAGCTAAAATATTACATAAACTTTGTACGGATCGTTGAGTTAATGTGTGCTTATACTAAATTCTAATTTTCATCGTTTAGAAAACGTTCATTTGACATAGCTATACCAATTATTTTTTTATTAACAGAAAAATAAATATATCCACACATATCTAGAAAAAAATATTATTTAAATAAGGATAAATAAGTATAAAATTTCAGTTAAGATTAATATAATCAATAGTAGGTATATAATATTAAATAAGATGTGTAGATTCTTCTGATAATTTCTCACTTTGGTTGTGCATTATTTAAATATTATCATACAAAACCTAATTAAGTTTCCTTCGCTTCTTCAATAAAGATTTATTTTTCCTAGAGGATTTTACTTGTCACTAGTACGATAATGTCAAAAAAATAAGTTGCTCAAAAATGATTTCTGATCCAAAACAAATGAATATAAATAGGATTACGTTAAAAAAAACTATGACTATAATTTTGTATCGCGTTTGGAGTAAGAGAAAATATTAAAAAAATATTCACTGCATTACTACACGACTAGGTAGTAGAATTCCATATTATTATGGGATCACAAATGTTATGAAAATAGTAAAGAGTTATTTATTTTCCGAATCATTCATTATATTATACAGTATTTACAACGCCTTTCGAAGCAACAGATCAGTTATTTATAATACGAGGAAGATTTACCAGTTAAATATCGTTTTTATCACTGATCGATTTCTATGAAAACTCTGTTTATTTCTAACTATGCTACTATTGTATAAATTAAAAAGTAAATGATAGATATGATATATAGGTATATTATAATTAAGTTTTCTCTATGCGAGCATATCATTTGTTTCAACCGATAGCTGAGGAGAATATTTGTAATTTCATTTCTAATTTAATACAATATTATTATTTTAGGAATGAATATTACACAAATTATGATCCTTGCTACTTGTTGAAATAAACTAATTTTAAGGATTTTTAGATGTAAACGGTACTCAAATATTAATGAATATAGAAAAGTTGTAATAACAAAATTGAATATCTGTAAACAACGAGTCGATTATGGAGCAATTTAAAAAAAAATAGACATGAACCAATGCAATAATAATAATAATAAAAATGATAAAAAATACATTGTTTGCTAATTAATAGACAGTTTTGAACTGACATTTTTTCTCAAACATCTTCAATACTTTCCACTTATACAAATTGTAAGGAAATTAATAAAAGCTCACAATAAGTTGAAATCGTTCCTACATCTCGTATGTAATCATATCAAAAGAATACAATACATACATAAAATTTAAACCATAAATACCTAATATATTGGTATTTGTGTAGTATGTTTAATATAATTAGAAGGTAATCTGGAGGTGGGCTATTTTTAAGGTAATTTTTGTTTTCATTTTTAATTTCTTTTCGAGATGCCTGTAATGAGGCGCTCATATGCTGTGAAATGACAATAATAAAATATGTAAATAAAATAATGTAAGTAATAAATAATATGTGTGTAATTTAGTAATAATCGAATAATATCTATCTAATGAAAATTAAAATAAAGTTATTCTAATAATTTTGAATATATTATATCGTATATAGTATGTTTGATATTGTAAGATATAGACATCTGTGGGAAATTATATTAAACTAAATTATGATTTAATGGTAGTCACATTGGTGGTATTAATTACTCACTACTTTATGTTATATAGGACAGATGTCTCTTATATATATATGTGTAGGTTGTAGGATTTTTCTAGAAGTGGTGTTGTTGTATATTTTGGTTTTTGTGATAAGAGAGAGGAGGTTAAAAGTTTATATATAGACGAGGTGTTGCTTTGAGGAGGAATTCAAGTTCCCTCTCTCGGCTCGTTATTACCTATTGTAAAGTGTATATTTTAAAGTGTGCTAAACTTACCTGTAAATAGTTTTTTTACCTTCGTGAATATAGTGTTTAAACGAGGTTCGAGTTTTAATACTAAACCCACATCCCCTTGGTAGCAGAACCAAAACTTTCAAGGGATCTGAAGATTGGAGCAGTGTGTGGCCCCAAATCCACACACCATCTAACAGAACATATTACATGGCGCAGTTCGGTATCTACTAAGGAGGACGGTAATATCTAGAAGAATATTACATAGAGGAGCAGGGTAATATCTAGCAGAATATTACATAGCTCAGGGTGTAACCAGGAAGAAGAGGGAACAGGATCAGAGTTGTTCCTAGTAGAGAACAACTCGAGAAAGGTGCATCTTCAAGGAGGTGAAGAAGAGGCCCAGGAGCAGTCCCAGGTTGAGGACGGCTCAAGAAAGGAGCATCACAGGTGGAGGATCATCCCAGGAGCAGTCCCAGGTTGAGGACGGCTCAAGAAAGGAGCATCACAGGTGGAGGAACATCCCAGGAGCAATCCCAGGTGGAGGACGGCTCAAGAGAGGTGGAGAGTTCAGCCAAGGGCAGAGCAGACAAAGGAGGCCGCAGAGAGTCACAGAAGTTAAGTAGTTTGTTCATAAATTGTATATTGTATTGTTGTTTTTTTAATTTTTTTTTGCTAGTAGTTAAATTTTTTTTTCTTGTGGAAAAATGACAGAGAAAGTTGTAGTAAGAAGTCAGGTTTATAGGGACGTTTCGTTGAGGTTTAATCACGGAACAGATTCTTGGGAGAATTTTATAATTAGATTTAGACAAGGTCTGGTGCTAAATGATGATACTGTTCTTAATGAACCAAAGAGGCGAGCCCTGTTCTTATCATATCTCCATGAGGACACATTTGATTTGTTGGTAAATCTAGCGAAACCAGAAAGTGTAGAGAATTTAAAGACGGAAAACTTGATAGATTTATTGTCGAATTATTGTTCAAATGTTGAGAATGTTCTAGAAAATAGATATAATTTTTTTACTAGTAGACAATTAGCTCATGAAAGTTTCAAAGAATTCGGAGCGAGATTGCAAAAATTGGCGGGTAATTGTAAATTTGAAGGTCGCTTATTGGAAAATTTAAAAGATATGTTTGTGGTAGGCATACAAGATTCTAGGATACGGCAGAAATTGTTTCTAGAATGTGAAAAAAGTGATTTTCAAACGACAATAAAAACTGCAATAATTTTTGAAAATAGTTTGAAATCAAGAAGTAGTATTGTTGCTGAGTGTCATAGGGAAAATTCAACGGAAAAATGTTACAAGTTTTCAAGAAGATCAAGTGATAAGGAAGCAGGAACTATATGAAAATTTATGTGAATTATTTAAAAGGCTACAAGATTGCGGGTTGACCGTGAATACTGATAAGTGCTATTTCTTTAGGGAAGAAATTGAATATTTGGGTTATATTATATCGAAAAGAGGCATATCACCGGTAAGAAACAAAGTGAAAGCAATCCATGAAGTGAGAAACCCTCAAAATGTTACAGAACTAAGAAGTTTTTTAGGGATGGTGAACTATTATAGGAATTTCATACCAGGTATAAGCGAATTATTAAACCCTTTATATAGGTTATTGAAGAAAAAAGAGAAATGGGTATGGTCAGATGAGTGTACAAACGCAGTGAATGCAGTTAAATCTTATTTGTGTTCGGACATGGTCTTAACACATTATAACGAAAACATCCCATTAAAAGTGGTTACTGATGCCTCAACAAAAGGGATAGGAGCGACTCTAATGCATGTGTATCAGAACGGTGCATCAAGACCAATAGAATACATTTCAAGGAAATTAACGACTTGTGAACAAAAATATTCAATCATGGATATTGAAGCATTGGCAGTAATATTCGCATTAAAGAAATGGTTTCATTTTTTGTACGGAAGGAAGTTCACATTATGTGTAGACAATCAGGCATTGGTGAGAATATTAAATCCAAATAAAAATATTCCACAATTAGCAGCTAATAGGTTAATTAGATACGGAGTCATATTGTCAGCTTTTGATTACGATATTGAATATGTGAAATCTGAGAATAACTGCTCAGACTATTTGTCAAGGTCGCCAGCGTCAGGTGAGTTGGTGGAAGACCAAGAATTCAACAGTTTATTTTACATAGAGGTAATTAACAATGTAGAATTGGAATATCATTCGCAAAATCCAATCGATATAGAAGAGGTTCGCAAGGCGACAAGAGAAGATTCAACATTATGTAAAATAATTGAATATGTGCAAAAATCATGGCCCAGGAAAGATAAATTGAATAATGAAGAAAGAAAATATTATCAAGTGCGAACAGATTTATTTGTCTATGACGAGTGTCTGTGTTATGATTTTAAAATTGTGATACCCTCTACTTTACGAAGTGAGATATTGAAACTTTTCCACAGATCACATCAAGGCATTGTAAAGACAAAAAGTTTAGCTAGGAATTATATATACTGGCCAGGTTTGTCTAGAGACATAGAAAGTATGATAAATGAATGCATGGCATGCAGAACTTTACAAAATAACCCACAAAGAGCAGAATTGACACCTTGGAGAGAAACAGGTAAGATTTGGAGTAGAATACATATAGATTATTTCGGTCCAATAGCAAATACAAATTTTTTAGTTGTGGTTGATTCAACCTCCAAATGGATTGATTGTAGGAAAGTAGATGTACCAAACTCATTTAATACAATACAGGTACTAAAGGAAATTTTCAGTTACTTGGGCTATTGCGAAACAATAGTAAGCGATAATGCAACAAATTTTTGTTCAAAAGAATTTGAAGAATTTTGTAGAAGGAATGGAATCGAACACATAACATCTCCGATAGGTCATCAAGCATCAAACGGGCAGGCAGAGAATGCCGTAAAAGTTTGCAAAGGTTTTTTGAAGAAAATGTTACACAATAATAGTTTACCTACAAATTGGAAGGATAGGTTGATGGATTTCTTAATAGACTTTAGAAATACGCCACATAGTTCGACGGGTGTTGAACCCGCTGTACTTTTGTTAGGTAGGAAAATTAGAACGTTGTTTGATTTAATGCTTCCAGATAATTTTGAAACGGATAGAGATGTCCCAGATCATGTTAGAAGAAACATCAATAAAAGTAAAGATACTCAAAAGAAATATTTTAGAAGTAGGAAATACAAGTCTAAATTTTTTAAAGTGGGTGACCCAGTTTTAACAATAGATTTAAGATCAGATAAAAACTCTTGGATTAAGGGTAGAATAGCAAAGGTACTTAGTAAAAATGTGTATCTTGTAAAAATTTCAAATTCTGGTTTGTGTTGGAAAAGACACAGAGATCAAATCACAAATTTAAATGTTAAGTGGAAGAGAGATTTGATACAGAAATTGCCTGAAAAGCTTTCGTCTGAACAAGACTTAGACGAAGGCTGGTCAGGGTTGTTGTTTGACAATTTTCCTGATACGCCTTTGTCTTCGTTTCAGAATCCATGTTCGGAGCAGACACCAGAACCACAGCCATCTACAAGTAGAAACCTAAGACCTCGACCGCGTCAAAAACCACAGCGTTACTCTCAGTGAGATAAGGTCATATATGTATAGTATATAGAGGAAAATGAAATATTTAAGTTTATAGATGAGATTTAAGTGGGGGAGTGTAAGATATAGACATCTGTGGGAAATTATATTAAACTAAATTATGATTTAATGGTAGTCACATTGGTGGTATTAATTACTCACTACTTTATGTTATATAGGACAGATGTCTCTTATATATATATGTGTAGGTTGTAGGATTTTTCTAGAAGTGGTGTTGTTGTATATTTTGGTTTTTGTGATAAGAGAGAGGAGGTTAAAAGTTTATATATAGACGAGGTGTTGCTTTGAGGAGGAATTCAAGTTCCCTCTCTCGGCTCGTTATTACCTATTGTAAAGTGTATATTTTAAAGTGTGCTAAACTTACCTGTAAATAGTTTTTTTACCTTCGTGAATATAGTGTTTAAACGAGGTTCGAGTTTTAATACTAAACCCACATCCCCTTGGTAGCAGAACCAAAACTTTCAAGGGATCTGAAGATTGGAGCAGTGTGTGGCCCCAAATCCACACACCATCTAACAGAACATATTACAGATATGTACTTGTTAAAAACGCACTTATAATACATAGTTATATTATTGAAATAACGATGATTGAGTACACGATGACCAAGTTCTGATTGCTTTCAAATACCTACATAAAATACATATAGGTATGCCTGAATATTATAATTACAAACCAGCGGCATGACTTCCATGCAAGCTGGAAGCCGGGCTTTATCGGAAAATCCAATACAAAAATAATAAAAAAACATCAACTTAATTTTTTCAAATTTCGTGGTCATCGTGTGTGAGTGAATGCGTCGTCGTCAGAATCATATAAGAATACTCGCTACATGCAATAAAGCTTGCGCTATATAATCATTTGTTTCACAACACGTATTGCTTCTTTTTGTCTCGCCCTGTCTCACTGCTACAAACTTTATAGGCTCATCGGTGGTTTTACTAACATTATTTATTATGACAATGGTCAAACGAAAAATGTACCTACCTACAAATATAATGTCCAATGTGCTACAAAAACTCAAAGTTGAAAAGGTAAAAGAAATTACAAAAAAACAACAAATCAAGGTATGTTATATTCGACCCAATAACTACATATATACTTACATAGTATTTGATTCTATCGATTCATTTATTTAGAGTGAATGAAAAAATTAAGTAAGATTTATTCTAGATGTCATAATTTTTACAATTGACTGTGGTTTGGTATTTTTGGTGTAAATGGATGAGATATTTATATATATGGGGTGAATTTCATTTGTAAATCAGCTTTATTATATTGTTTCAATATCTAATATCTACGCCACAAAGAATATTTAAGTGGGTATAAAAAAGAATAGAAATAATTTGTAATATTTGATCGTGTTTACAAGAAATGTAATATCTTAAACAAGTATAGTTCGTATCTCTTTAATAAAAATCTCATCCGTCACGTACCTACGTAAAATTAAAAATATTAACAACAAGACTAACTAATAAGGGACAGGGAAGGGTGGAAAAGAAAAACCAGGCTTGTTGCAGACTACAGACCGCAATCCAATGGATTGTGACTCACAATGCTATAGATTCTGACATTTAGAAAAGAAATCATAGGTATTTATACTCCTGTATCCTGTGTGGTTTATATATTATTTGTCTTTTAAACATATTAAAGTTTTTCTGTATTACACATTAAATACCTATATTTATTCATAATTATAAATGGGTTTGAAGGGGGAAGCTCGGACACAACACATTTACGCCTGTAAAGGGGCACAACATTGTTCATATTTCCTGTATTGTTGTATTTTTTAAGATGTGTAGTGTATGTTGGGCCTGTTATCAAATAAATAAATATATTATGTATACCTAAACATTTTTCATTCTATTTTAAAACACTGACATCTGACACCTGTGCTTCCAGCTTATACATTATTCTTTGTATGTATGTATAAATTATTTAAGTATAATTAACACTTTAGTAATTGTATTATCAGGAGTAATGTAATTCTGACATCATAAATCTAAAGAGGACACCTTTTGAATATTAAGGGAAAAGAGTATCTCAATCCAATATGAGGATAATTGAAATATAAAACAACGAAAAAATTCAAAATTTTATTGACAATAATAATTTCAAAATACTGCAAATACATTGTACACATATTAGTTCATTGATTCAATGATACTGTCAGCAATAAATTCGATTGATATATGTACGAGTTAGATTAGATGTATCCATATTTTAAATATGCCTGCTATATTTAGGTACATAAGACCCAAATTATGTTTCTTTCTTATTTAGTTACATATTGCACTACGCAATATAATCTACTCCTATTTACACTTACACCACATCCGCAGTCACTTGCTACTTGAATTATTCATTAATTGTTTATTTTCAATGTCCATAAAAGATTAGACAAATTTCACATGTAATTCAATCGAAAATCATTGGCAAGAGATCTGTCAAATAATTAAAACGTTTCTATTATTTTGTCAATATCGCTTAGTATTGTTACGTATGTGTTTTTCCTTTTATCCGTATTATAAATATTTCCTTGTTATTTTCATTTTATTATACTGTTATCTATATATTTGTATTTATATCTCTCTGGTTTTTTGTGTATCAATGTTGCAATAAAACTGTCACAAATTCATAGTAATTATTTTTATGAAAATATTTCCTTTCCTTTTGAAAAACGTTGAGGAACACTTCAACAATCTTATAAGTGGTGTATTTATATATTTTCAGTAACATTTCTTCAACCAATCTAAAAGTTAGTTGGAATGGTTAGCTGGAAGAGATCGTGACTTTATAAACACATCCTCTGTATATTGTTTGTACAGTAAAGAATGACAACAATAATAATATTATAAAATGATGATAATTATTGACCAAACAGAGCACTGTTTTGCATGTCCCTCTTTCACAATACAGTATTTCGTTCCTATGGCGGGGACATCGAAGCGTTTGAAACGTGGGATGAAGTTACTCGACTGATACATAATCACTTGAATGGAGGGGACTTATTTTCTACCCTGTGCTCCTGAAAGAACTGTTAAGAGATCAAAGGATAAAAAGAAATATTGAATAGTTCTCAGGGAAGATGTTCAAAATTTATATGCAAGATGAGATGATAACAGTCTCAATAATTATGAAAATAAACAGATTGTGATAATGTATTATGATTCAACTGAAGTACATATTAATGAAATGATATGACAGCAATATTTTTCCAGAACTTTTTTGTACACGAGCAGAATATATAATCCGATAATCATGACATAAGCAGGGCAGGTACAGGTGAAGGTGAGTATATAATAAGCGATATGAATAGGATATAATAATATGCACATACATAGGTCAATGAGATGATAACGAATTAATATCAAGTTAATTGATGAATTTTTATCTCATTTATCATAATATATGATAATAAATATAAACAAAGAGATGTCTGAACTTAATACCTACAGATAATATAGTAATTACCTTAGCATAGAAAGCTTATTAAGGTTATATCAAATATAACAATGACACGTCAAGGATGATACATTTACTGATTTTTGTGTAAATTATATCAAATCCTATATTTATTTTTATTATTTGCTAATTTTATTTGAAGACTAGAAGAAATCCATCGAAAAAGTTAGTTTGCGTACTTACGTATCATGTCACTCGAATATTTGTAGAAAATAAAGATTTTTGCATAATATTTTCAAAAAAATTGTTAGAAGGTATCATACCTATAAAATACATAAAATGTGATTTTAAAATATTGTAGCCCTCTATTGTTTTAGCTGATTGATTGTTTTGATTTTCATTCACTGCATGTTGAACGAATGATCGAGGTAAGAATGACAAAGAGGATATATACTTGTCTGAAAGAAAGGGTGTGAGGAAGCGCGGGCGTCCGAGAGCCACGTGGCTTGATCACGTGGATCAAATTCTCAAGCACGGCCGTGTGTTGAGTAAGAGGAACAAACGTGCGTGCATGTGAAATTGTATGAATGTAGAAGAAGCGAAGGAAGTGTGTAAAGATAGCTATTTGGCGATCCGCTCTCTTTGCCTAGACTTCATTTTGGACATGGCGTGAGGGTAAAGTATAGTGTAGATTTTCATTCACTGGTACAAGGTTTTGTGTAAAAATGAAAAAAAAAATCAATCCAGTCATAGAAATTATTTGAGTTTGATTTCATTTTGAAATATGTATAGGTATATATAACAAAGGTACGATGATTATGATGTTGCATAATTTGTTTACTTGGCGTCGTTTTAGCAACCTCCGACCTTAATATGAATTAAATATGGTTCCACTTTTCTAAAAAGATAATTGTGTTTGCAGTACACCTTGGTATAAAGGTTATGAGACATAAAAAAATGGATCTGTCTTTTTTTTCTGGCAATCCACCCGTAACGAATGATTTTTGTATGATGTGTTTTATGGGACCCCAAAAGTAATTAAGATACAATCAACGGTTTAATGAAAATATTGTTTATTTAAATATACATTTTGGTTAAAGTCGACCAATATAAAAATCTTTGCGTTTGTTATCCCTTACAACATCAATCAAAATTGAATATACCTCGTACATACATATAATATATTGGTTCCTATACTTACCTTCCATAAGTAATATAATAATACCTATGATACGTATCATTTAATAATCAAGGGACACTTTATTGATTAATTAATATAGATTAACTGACATATTTTAATAAAGATTTATCATAATAACACAATAATATACCTGCCACCGGATTTTGTGGAAATCTACATGTCAAATAAGTTATACATTTCCTAAAAAGTCACGGGGGACTACAGTCGTGTAAATTATTCAAATTAAGTTGAAATGTATTTGGCGTTCTAATTACACAAATTCAACAAGAATTAAAAATTGCTTTTTATCTAAATAAAACATTTTGGTTATGTTATTTAAGTCGAATGTTTTGGAGGATTACGTGAGAAGAATATTGAACCTTCCCTTCCGCACGAAGGCTCTCCTGTCTCTTCCAGCTCCAGTCTTCTCCTTTCCAGTGAGCCCCATCAGCATGCTGTTCAGGAGTCGCAGTATAGGACCGGAGCGACGGTTTCAGATGGCAGAGTTTATACTTTACGTGAGTATCTACATTCTTAACAATATGTTTTTCAAAAGTTTTTAAGAAAATTCGATTAAATCTCTGACCACTTGCAAACAAGTAGATGGAATTTGAACATAAAATTTAATATCTAGTGAATTTTAATGTTATTTAATATTTCTCAAAATACTTATAATAAATTCGCCCAGGTTCGTTCCCGTTCGTGTTGGCGATTTTATTTTGCCTCTAGGCAAAGATTTTGAGTGATATTCGTAATAATATTTTTACGATGTTTTAATTTTTATATTTATTAGTACCTACTTAGTAAAATATGATATTCCTAAAAGAACAAATGAACGTTTTTCCTAACAGTGAAACTATTTCACGTACCTATACCTAACTTTCTTTCTGTCAAAGCAAGCCACCCAATATCAAATAAATTATGATATTACATAACTTACCTACATATAATAAGTGCCCCAAATTATATTTTGGCGATCCACAAAAAGAAAACTAGACTGAAGAAAAAAAACTACCGAAGTAAATTCAAAACTGTACACAGATGTGAATCTAAAGGATTTGTTGGTTTAATTTCATTTTTCTTACAATTTTATAAACACATTTTGTGCAGATTGAAGGTATGATGCAGTGCAGACAACAGGAGCTACGTCTGAGATGTGAGATGGGAGAAACAGAAGAACAGAGACAGAGACCAAACTACAAGTGGCTGTGTACCAGGAAGGAGGAACCTGCAAAATTAGATCCTGAGAGTCTGCTGCTCATCAGGACAATGGCCAGGAAGGTTAGCTAACTAAATAAGTATTTTTTTATTGCCATAATAAAGTATACACAAATATGTTATATGGTTACAAAATTATCACACATGCGATTTCTTCCAGACAACCCAAACTACGCATTTTAATAATGTTTCAAGAGTCTCGGTATCGAATATCTAACCAATGACCTGTGGCCTCACGTTTAATTGTTGTTTTCGGACGAAAATAGTAGTTTTTTTTCATATGTCTATCTCTCATATCCCACAAGTGAGGTAGCCAGTAGATTAACATGCAAGTTGTCCTCTCCGTGCCAATCAAAAATAAAACATTCAGGATGAGTGGAATACCTCATCGCTGAACTGAAGATGATAAATGCCTTATTCATAATGTTTTACGAACATCATTTTTTAAATATTATAATGCGTAGGATGTTTTTCTACATCCTGCAGAGTTGATACCTACATAAGTCTTTCTTTCTTTCAGTTGAGCATTGACGAGTGCATCTCAGTAGCTGTGAAAGCTGAGAACATCCTGATGACTACAGGAAGGCACCTGGGAGTAACAGACATCCCAAAACTGGTACTGGAATTGTTGGACAATTCCCAGACTTGTTCCCTTTTACTGTCAGTGGGACCCACCAAAGGAACAGGACCCATCCTCAAGCGGACACAGTCTCAAAGAATCAGAAAGAATCATTGTGTTACATTCAACACACAACCTTCCTACATAGTGTTTCATATTAGTAAAGATTAGAAAATATACTTATTTTGTTTATAATTTATTATCCCA
This sequence comes from Athripsodes cinereus, assembly GCA_947579605.1. Taxonomy (NCBI): domain Eukaryota; kingdom Metazoa; phylum Arthropoda; class Insecta; order Trichoptera; family Leptoceridae; genus Athripsodes; species Athripsodes cinereus. The sequence continues at coordinate 3,532,582 of OX388307.1, forward strand.
ACAAAACATATCCATTCTTATCGATCGTAGCATAGATACGAATTCCTGCTAAAAAATGCCATCTCTGGTAATTGTCGCGATAATACAGAGAGGCTTTTTCTTTCTTCAAAATTCCTATTGAGAAGGTTACAACTATAATTCTAACCGATATAAAAAGAATGGCGCTGAAAATACAATTTAAACATGTGTGCGATATCGAAGCATATATTTTTCTTTATTTAACATACCTCCAGAGAAACCAAAGAGGGAATAAACTTTTTCCATAAAGAATGATTCAGAGCCAAATAAACATATTTTCCACGAAATTTTTATCGTCAAAATATTTTTTAAAGAGTACCTATCTCCAATCACAGTGAATTCAGTGAGTGAAAAACTGATTTTTTATCTGACCGACAATGATTAATGGCCGGTTTCAATAACCTATCTATCCGTGACTGTCGATTGAGATGTATGATTTAAAATATAGAACACAATAGATTTCAACCGACAGTAGCGGATAGATAGATTATTGAAACCGGGCATAAATGATTCACTCGAAATCGGCCGTTTTGTCTTTAATCAAATAAGAACTCTGAACAGGGATATTCTCAAAATATAATCTGGTCAAGAGGTCAGTATCTTCACTTTTTAAAAGATAAATAGTAGGTATCATCATAAATCAGGACCTCAACACGTAACACACGTAGGTATTTCTTCCATATGAATTTGATCATCAGCTGTTTTAAATACATTTTTTTAAGATGTGAGGTTATGTTATTTTTCAGTATTTTTTTTAACTATGAGAAATCATTTATAGTAAAAAAAACACAAACCTGTTACACTTATTGCTCTTTCTACACTGTCCGAGTCATCACATACACACAAAAATACTATTTAAAATGTCACTTTCACTAATGTTACTTCAAATTTTCATTAGAAAAATATGGGAAAACCGGGTGGAAAGCTCGATAAACGTCAAAACAAAAACATAATTGTAAACCAAAGCAGCAGTGACATCTGTGGAAAATGAAGGGAAAATTCTCTACATTTTCCCTTCTTGAATTTTTAGCGCATTAACTTTTGCACACTAGAGCTCTCTATTGATTTATTTTAGAAATAACATATAGAGCACTCTTTTGAAAATTAGAAAAAGTTTTTATCGTAATTATAGAATCCTGTTTTATCAACAACTGCCATCTATAGAATAATAGAAAAAGCACTAGAACTAGCTACATCTTTTGGTGAATAGAAATACCTGACAAAGGTTTGCATCTATAATAAAATCTGCTTCAATTTAGTTTAGGTCTTGACTTAGAGTTGTAGGATTATGTTGGTTAACCTGTTTTTTTTTCCATCACGTTGGCAACATTGCTTGCCTACACGACACGTCAAAATTGTCAACACATTGATTATTTCACAATGGAAGGTGCAGTTTTGGTAAATATTTATTGACTATATATTTGTATAAAAAATATTACTGACTGATATATTTTGGAGTTTTATTTCAAAACCTAACCATTTTTGATATTTATGATTCATTTTACTTTTGAGAAGTGTCTGATTTCGTGTCTTCAAAATTTGTCTACCGGTTCTTGTTTTTGATTAATTTTGTTGATTTTGGGCTCTTGTTTCTAATGAGTCTTATTAAAACAAAATCATCCTTATAATATGAATATAAATTATAATTTATTTTACTATTTGATACGCTTTTCTTCCTAAAATTACGTGATTTCGATCACATTGTACTCCATGATTCCACAAAGTCATCACTATTAAATCTTTATTTAAGTTAGACAATGTCAAGGATAAATAATTTATTTTATATAAGATTTATGACAAAATAATTTACATTTATTTTTACTAGATTTTGATTGAGTATTCTTTCTTTTCTTTTATGACTAATCTAATTACAATAATGTTTGTGTTTCAGCCACCGACTCTTTACGTTGTAAAAGGGCTGTGTATTCTGGATAATGATGGCAATAGAATATTGGCCAGGTATTACGACAAGGAGAGATTCCCCACGGCCAAAGAACAGAAGACATTTGAAAAAAATCTCTTCAATAAAACACACAGGTAGCTAACTCAGGCATCTACTTGCTATAACCTAATTTAAAGTTTTTTTATGTGCAAGATATATAAAATTTTATTTCGCGTTAGTAAAATAAAGAAAGAATTGTGTGGAATAATTTGAGTGTTAAATTTAAAACATGAATGTAGATATATTTTCTACCAATATCTGGATTACTGTAAATATTGTGTAAATAAATATTTTTAATTGCACAACTAGTCAAAACAAACGTTTGCAGATAGTCTTTCTTGTATTAGTCTTTCTTGTATTAATGTTTCTCTATAAGATATGAATGTATACTTTTATTATGAGACATGTTGTAATGTTTATATTCTGTCATTAATTCCAGAGCTAATGCTGAGATAATAATGTTTGATGGACTCACCTGTGTCTACAGGAGTAATGTAGATCTGTTCTTCTATGTCATAGGAAGCTCACACGAGAATGAAGTAAGATCATACATGGTTTTCTATATCATTTAATTGTAATTATGTTCGCCAATGAAGTTACAAAATGTACCCTTTAAAATTTTTTTTTCATAGCAATTGCTTTTAAATTAAGTGCAAATTTATTTATCCCATGTTTATATGTTTCACCTGTGTGTAAGATGTTGTCGGTATATATTGTATTATTTGTGTGTTTTCAGTTAATATTGATGTCGGTATTAAATGGTTTGTACGAGTCTGTGAGCCAGATTTTAAGACGAGGTGTAGAGAAGAGAGCCGTGCTAGATAGTCTCGACACAGTCATGTTGGCTGTAGATGAAATATGTGATGGAGGGTAAGACATATGGAATTAATTTATCTTAAAATGCTAAATTAGCAAGAATTATAATCCCTTGACTCATTTGTAATATCTATGACTCTTGAAATATTTAGGAAAGCTTCAATTTTAACTCAGTCAAGATATTTTTTGAGGGCCATATTTTTTAAAGTTAAAATGTTACGAATAACTTTAAATTTGATTTATCCACTCCAATATATTTTTATGATTGTAAAATTCTTGTTTCCATTTTATCCAGTGAAAGCTTACTCTGATTTCGTAAAATAACTATTTACAAAGGGCCCAAATGTCATTATTTTACCTATAATTAAAAAAAACTATTTTGTGTTTTGTTTTCAGCATTATCTTGGATGCAGATCCGACATCAGTAGTGAGTCGAGTAGCTTTAAGGACAGATGACGTCCCTCTGGGAGAACAGACTGTGGCTCAGGTAAGATATATATACATACATGCTTTCTTATTATCCTTTAGAACAAGTTATACAATGAAATTTTCTCAGTATTTTGTTCATGGGTGTTTCATTTATTTTTTAATTTGTCAGATATTAGTTTTATTTGACCTGCTAAAAACCAAGGAAAATGAAATGGATCTATTACCCTCTATGTTCAAACGCAATCCATTTGTTTATGATCTAATAAAAACTGATAATAGTTATCAGCTAATTCTTGTACATAATATGTAACTATTATCATTGACAGCGACTATCCTTCAGTTGTAAATAACTGGACAGTATAAATACAAAGAAATAAAAATACAGTTATATTTTTAAAATTCATTATATTGTGCAGTTTCAAAATTGTTTTTAATTTGTAATCATGTGTGAAAATATAAAACTACTGCATATTTTAAATTTGTGTAGCAAATTAAAACTTAGTCTGTTTATCCCACTCAATAATAATATGACATCAGTATATTTGTGTGGTTTATGTATTGTAAATTTTTATGTTTCAATATTGATTTATATAATACTTGTATGTGGTGAAAGATATAGTAAGACAATATTACTATTTAATATATTATGCTATGCACCAAATGGGAATGGCTCTATTTATATATTTTAAGGGTTATTGAATGTTTTCTATCTATTTGTGTGTCAATGTAAATATAAATACTGTGAACTGTACTCTGTATTACCTACAATATATAATTTCTGCTATATTTGCAATATAAATATTATATACATATATATTCAGTAAAATAATGAATGGTTATTTCAGAAGCCAGTTGGGGCATTAGTTTCTATATATCTCTCTCTGATAACTTCACAACACCTCCCACATGTAGGGTAGCCAATGAACTTGCTGCATGTAAATAACATACAGATTGACTCCTCTGTGCCATGCGCATGATTAAAGTAGACAATTTTTTATGCAAATTTTGAAGAGTTGAAAGAAAAATTCTTGTTGTATTTGATGACTCGTTATTTTGACTTGTTTATAAATTAGGACTAATTTATGTAACTATAACTAGAGAGGAGACAACCTGTGTGTTTATTACAAGCGGTTTATCCAATGACTTCTTCAACTCTTGAGAAATGCTGTGATGGTATAGATAGACAAATAGAAAGATTATTTAACTCGAGTAAAGTATTTTACAGCAAGAAGGTTTTGCATTTAATAATTGAATTGAATGATTATAATATAAAATTGATTTTGCTATCGGTTTGGACTGATTTAAGAAATTATTCTTGTAGGTGGTCGATGCAGTTCACAGTCTATTCTGGTAGAGTGGGGACACGTCACAGTCACAGCACTATTACAATCAATATCATGACATCAAATGTCACACAATGACACAGAGACAATAATAATATCACATTATATTAATAATTGTTGTATCATTATAACATTTCATACTTTCATAAGTAAAACATATTTGATCGTTTTTTCTCTATTTGTAAATTAGGATGTTATGTAAATATAACAAATTGACACATCGTCACGCCCAAAATGTAATGTCAGATCTTCAAAATTGTTATTTTACAGGAGAGCCAAATAAAGGGGAATAAATGCATAATTTTGTAATTCATAATAACCGAATCACAAAACTTTTCACTTTTTTACATTGTAATGTTTAGATTGAAGTAACAAAACAAATGATATATTTCAAAACGCTGTGACTAAATACTTTTTTAAAAGTGATAATCTGTAGATCCGACATTACATTTTGGGCATGACAATAAAGTACAATTTTTTTGAGTAGTTATGGTTTGACAACTGTATGAGCTGTAGTAAAAATGTTGGCAGGCTGTAATGCTGAAGGATTACAATACTATGTAAACACTAGAGTAAATATGGAATGATTCCCTATCCTTCACCTTCTTAAAAATCTTTAACTTCAGAAAATGTTTGATATCGAAGGGGTTGATTTCACTGGACAAAACCAGATGAACATAGTAGGGGATGTACAATAGACCTTATAAGTTGCTGAATGTAATACACTTCATAAATATAATAAGTTGATGGTAAATAGAACAAAGTGAGTTTAGGATATTTAGGTACACATAATATTTTGTTTACTGTACAGAATATACCACAACCAAAACTCTCTTAAATACTCCTTTCGGAAGACATAGCTTAGCATTTGGAAGGGCCCTTCAGACCTGCCCAATGGCCAGTTTGTGAAGACTATTTTCGTTTAAATGTGTGTATAAATAGGAGTCTACGACTCTTGAGATATTCGGGTGTGAGATGGGTCACTCTTCAATGTACAAAGTATGCATGTCTCACAGATAATTACAAAATGTTGTCTTGCAATAATATTTTCTCTTATATAAGGAATCCCATTTGTGATAGAACCTTGTTGAAGTGAGGCAATTAAATTGGTTGCAATCATATTATGAATGAGTCTTAGCAATGTACAACAATAGAGGAAAAATTACAAATATTTAGTTTATATTTATTTTAGTTTCAATTCATAATATTTTATTCAGTGGCATATTGTTATTCCAATAAGTTGAATACATTCGAAACTAAATTATTAGAATTAAGTCGTTCATTAAGATGACAGTTATTTTATTGTATAAGTATGAAAGTAATTTCTAAATTTTATTTTTTATCAAAATTAGTCAGAAAAAATGTACGGAGCTGTGTGAAAATAAGTACCATAGTTTATTATTCAAATTTAGTGTATGTAGAACAATTCCTGAACAATTAATGTAGGTGTCCAAAGTATTATTTTACATTTATAAGTTAATTATATATATTTTTTTAATGTGCCCAAATTGTTCTGAACAAAAAAATCTTTTTATAATGTGCAGGTTATAATAGTTTTTAAGTATGAGTTTGTAACAAATTTTGAAAGTTTTTGTTTATATCATCATAAATATTGATTAGTATCAATCTGTCTGCTCCTCGTATTATGTCTTTTTGGTTTTGTAAATTGTCAGACGACTTTAATCTTGCATACTTTAATTTTGTTGGTATTCTGTAAGATAGGCGAATATACCATTTATAGAAAATAATTTTACTATTAAAAGAACATCAATATCTTTAAAAATATTAAGTATATAATCATTTTCATCATACCACTGCACTTTCGGGGTAGGCAAAAAGATCAAGCACCATTTACTCCTGTTCTTGCATTCCATGCAACACCCTAGATTTAATTTTAAACTTATCACTCAGATTCTTGTCAATGATTTCATTTCTACTGCATTTATACCACTTTCATCTTTCTTCAGCCATGTTCAAGTCTCCCTTGCATACACATTTCCTTGCACTAGGATAGCCAAATGCACCAACTTTTTAGCTTTTGAAAACAAAGGACAAACATATATTTTTATTGGAGTATAGAAGCATGTTCTAGAAGATATATTTGGTATTTTTGTTGGTCTCTATTTCTTAAAAAAATTGATTTTGTAACAATGGTGTATTCACCCTTCTTACTACATCTATGATTTAGCATCTCGTATCTAATTTTCAATTTATTAATTGTAGGATTTAAACTAGGTACAAATGTTGAAACAATTTTTTTTTTATTTCATTACATTTGTATACTTAGATATAATGTCTACCCATTATTAGATCAGAACTACGCTAATTACAAATGTACGGTTTTGGAGATATTGATGCAAATGTAAATACAATATTTCATTTTATTTAGTGCAGAAATATTGTATCAAATAAATTATTATACATGTGTGAAGAAAAAAATTCATATGACGAGTAACACCGTAGATATTAAAATTTGAAACTTTTGTATTGCTCTCCTGTAAAGTTGCCATTTTGGAATTAGCATAGTTTCAATTTAATAACATGAAGTTATATTTTTGTAGTAATTTTCAAGAAAGTAATTATGTAGTTGATAAATTAAGGAGTGTTATGGTTATGCAGTTAATTTGCTGGTTACCTCACTTGTAGGAGATGTCATGATGGTATAGATAGATACATAGATCTTTCTTTACCCTCACGCCGTGTCCCAGGTGGGATAGTCGGAGAGAACGGAACGCCATATTGATCTATACTTACATTCTTCTTTAGGTACATAGAACATAATATTATTATCTAAGTATTTAGAAATTGATTTTAGAGACCAAACTCTTGTTATTGTTGAAATTGTAGTTTGTACAAAATTAAAGACAAGTTGAATTGGTTAGAGCTGAATGCTAAGTGGAGAAATCATCTTCAAATTAATTTGCATAAACTTTTTTCATTCACTATACTTCAATGCTTCTGTCAGGAGAGCTCGTCCTAATATCTTTATTAAAGTCATGGTTTACTTTGTGAATTAAATTTAAAACAATAACTGTAAAAAATCATGAAGTTTTCTAAAGGTTTGAAATTGTTTATTCAAATTTGTTTATACTATACTATACCCTCACGCCGTGTCCCAAGTGGGGTAGGCAGAGAGAACGGAATGCCAAACGATCTTTCTTTACACACTTCCTTCGCTTCCTCCACATTCATACAGTTTCTCATAGACGCACGTCGGTTCCTCTTACTCAATACGCGGCCGTCCTTGAGGATTTGATCCACGTGATCAAGCCACGTGGTTCTCAGACGCCCGCGTTTCCTCACACCCTTTCTTTTAGACAAGTATATCCTCTTTGTCATTCTTACCTCATTCATTCGTTCAACATGCCCAAACCACCGTAGTTTATTCACGCGCATTATGTCCACAAGACTCTTCTTGCATCCGCTCATTCTTCTAATATCCTCAAATTTGTTTATCTTGTAAACAAAGATAAATCTGGTGATTTTTCACAAAAGGACACAGTTGAAATAAATTATCTTTATTTTTCTTATTATGATAAATATAATAGATAATATAAATTAAACAAATCTTATCAAAGTATTATTAGTAAACTTTCAAAAATGTAATAAAATAAATACAATGTAAATAAGTTGGTTGTGAAACTTATTGACTTAGATATGAACATTTTTCTGTTTAACAATCTATATTATATCTTATAGTATTTTTGTAAAGTAAATTCATCACACAAATCCTACTTCTAAACTTTGTTATTTTAAATATTTATTGACTTCACAATTGTGTACAATAGTTTGAGTACAATGATAAGAAAATACAAATAAAAGTATGAAAAAAGTACAAAACAATGAATCAACAATGAGCAGTCAAAGGGCGGACTTGTTGTAATATAATTTCTTCCAGTTGACTCTAATATATATAAATAAAAGCAAATAAAAAAAACATGCATACATACAAAAAAAATATAATGTATAAACCAAAATAAAAATACATAAATAGTAGGTACTAAATTGCAATAAAAAACCTGTAGTTAGTCAAGAAACAAAAAAGTGGTCATAAAGTTAAAATTAAAATTAGCACTCTCTGCAGATGTATAAATATAGTCTCCATCTCTTGTAATTAATATTTGTCTTTGATTTTTGTACAGACTGTGATTCTTTGGTGATCAAATGATGGCCTTACATAGTCAGTAAAATATGTGTATGTAGATTGTATACAGTATTGTTTTATTGTGAAAATATTGTTTCATTATTTTTTTATATTAAGGAATAAAGAATGCTCAAAGCAAAGTGATTTAGGTTTTACAAACATATTGGTATCATAGTACACTCATTCTTAATGTCTCTATTTTCTGTTGGTCCTAAAAAAATATTTTGTGTATGCGAGACCACGATAATTGGAATGACAAATCCGTTAGTAGCAAAATACAACACTAAAAGAATAAATGTGATCAGAAACACCCGTGAAATGTTGCTCCCTCAAGTGGGGTAGCCATGCGGACCAACTGCTTTTAATAAACATGCAAGTCGTCCTCTCCGTGTCAGTAAAAGTTAAGACATTCAGAATGGATGGCACACCTCTTCGCTGAACTGAAGATTTTAAATATCTAAAATGTGATAAATAAATAATAATATGTACATATGTAATATTATTTGTATTTTCAAGTTAAGAGGAGTGTAGATATGAATGAGTAGATACTTATCAATCTCCGGTATGTCCACCAGGTACAAAATTTCACTTTATTAGATGGGAGCATAGGGAATCATTTTTACTTTGGTTAAGTTTTGATCTTACTCATGTATGTCCACAGATTTATTAGGAAAATACTGTCTAAAAAATCAAATTCACGTAAGTCCAAATCGGCCAATCAACGTACAGCAATTTGTCACTATAGCGGCCATAATTATTTTCCTAGTTGTCGCATGTGTTGTTAACATTTTATTAAAAAATTAATACTTATAGCAGTGAAAATGGATACAATTGTTAAAATTGTTGATCCTGACAAAGCAAGGAAAAGAAGAAAAATAAAAAGCCAAGAAAAAAATGATAATTATGTCCGTCGATGTACTTCTAAATCCAATATGTCCATAGAAGTTTTGGCAATTTTAATGGTTTTATTTGTAATTATTAATGTTTTTGCGTTGTAAATGATGTTAAATTTACAAGGTAGTGTATGATAAATCCAAAATAAAATTAAAAAATGCCCACATTTCACAAAAACAAAAAATGTCTATTACATATCTCATTTTCACTTATGATGGACAAATTGGTGTTTGATAAGTATCTACTCTTTGAATGACAAAAACAGTTTAATTTTTTTTTGAAAAGAAGGTATCGCTGTGACGCAAACTTTGAAATAAAACGAAAGCTATGAAGGTATTATTATTTAACCTTAAAAATGTAATGAAATAAAAACAATGTTAATAAGTGGGTTGTGAAACTTATTGACTCAGATTTGAAAAATTTTCTCCAAGACTGTTTCTGTAAAATAATATGTCTTTTATTGTATTTTGTAAAGTAAATTCTTCGCATAAATTTTAAAATCTTGATGTTATTGACCAAAGGTACTTGTTGAAAGTCCATTTCAAGATAAAATTGAAAAAAAAAACCACAATATATAGTTAACTTCCAAATGACTTTTATTAACTTCGTGTACTTGTATTCGGAGACTCTCAACTCCATCATCAGGCGATTAGTAAAAAGTGAAATAAGATACAGAGACAAACAGTATTTATAGGATTTGAACGAAAGAATGTTGCGAGAAGCCCGCGTTGATAAGAAAGTAATTATAATTCATTGATAAAAAAACTTTACTTTCACACTTTGTTATTTTAGCTTTGAGTGAGAACTAAATTATATTTTTGTATGATTGTTGAGAAATAGATAACAATGTTAAATGTTTCTCTCCTCTAATAGTTATTGCTTATATTATTCCAATAATTACTTGTTCTGTTGAAAATAAACTTTATAAAAAAATCTGATTGTTTTATTGTTGAATATAAGTCTTGGTGTAGTGACAATTTGAATAGTTATCGGAAACAGATTCAAATTGAACAAAAATAACATTGTATAGCACATAATTTTTTTATTTTATAAGGTCAAAATTCTGACAGAATTGAAAAGATGTGTTGATTATAATGATAAATAAACACAATAATTCACATTTATGACTTGCACCTTTTACATGTTGACAAGTTTATGTAAGTATTAAAAAAAAACACAACAAGTTAGCCAGTATATACAGTAGTACAAAATAAAGCAAAGCAGTAGAGAAAAATTAGTCAAAACAGTCCACATTAATTAACTATTTATTATTATTATTAACTATTTATTATAAATTTCACGTCATAATTTGATTAAAAATTTTCCAAATTTTGTTTGTCATTTGCCTCATGTTTAATTTCATTGCAATGCTTAAAAATGATAATAATATGTTTTACAATGACTATCCCATGTAAAGTATGGTATAATTTGGACATATCGTCCCTCTTCTGGCTAACAGTCGTATCTGCTTAAATGTAAATTGTTCAGGAGAGCGTTTTTGTGTTTTGCCGTGCATAGTTTCGTCTCTCCTAGTTATATGATATAGTGTAAATATATAACATTACATATTTTATTTGTATTCTTATATATCACAGAATAATTTTTGTGATGGAATTTTGAGAGATTTGTAGATACGACACATTTTATTTAGAGTAATTAGTAAATACGACAATTAATCAGAAAGCTATTCTAGGATAACGGTAACAGTAACAGGTGTGATCTTTAGTGAGAACATGCAGGGCACATACACATTGGTGATCATAACTCGATTTCGCCAAAAATGTCAGATACGACAGTTAGTCAGAAGAGGGACGATATTTCTATTTTTGCTCTCTCCCTAATTAGGAAGGGAGGAATCACTTTTATATATTATTTAATTAATTCAATTGTGTTTTGTTTTTCTTTGTTTACAGGTGATTCAGTCGGCCAAAGAGCAGTTGAAATGGTCATTACTCAAGTGATGTACGTGGCTATCATCCTATCTACTTTAATTTATAAGTACTGTAATACAACAGTGTTTATACAATCAGTTTGTTCCATCAATAATGACTATTCATAAATTATAATTTTATTTATTTATAACTATAATAAACACACGTTTGCATTACACCCAAATAAATAGCATTTTCTATGATTGTAAATTGGTAGACAGCTTGTTTCATGTCACCAAACTTGTAACGCTGAATCTTGACCATGAATGTGTGTGGTGTTGTATCTTCCAGCATCTCTCAGATTGTCAATGAAAGAAAAAGGGGATAGAGGAAGTGTGCCTAAAGATGAGTAAATAAATAAATAATTAAATCTTTTGAAAACACTCCCAAATTAAACTATGAATTACAGTAATTAATTATTTTTCCATTAATTGGATAGTGTCATCTGGCTTGATTTTATTGATTCATTTAGCTCCAATATTCTCTCTCTGAAGTAAGGTAATTTGTGAATTAAGTGTGTATCAATTTTGAAATTTATTCTTGGAATGGATTGATGGTATTACCTGATTGTGTAAATACTCCTTAAGGAAGGTGCAATGCAAGAGTTACTTGCCGTGGGAATGAGATAAGTGTATTATTTCACATATTATGTCTTTTTCTTCCGGCTATATTATAAGTGCAGTAAAAATGTTTCATTTGACTTAAAATTCAGTTATAGTAGAATCTCGAAAATCTTAAGAGTTGAAAAATAGTTTGATGAGTTGGAATTTTTGACAAATAATTTTATAGAACATTTTCCATAAACAAAACTCCGGACAACCTTTCAGAATCATCAAAACCTTTGTGATGAGTCATGAGGTGGTCAGAACCTCCATAACTCAAATTTTATCTCATGAGTAAGCCCATCTTTATACATAAAACAATAAATATTTTGATACAATTATGTCTTATTTCTCATTTGTTATTTTTTGGCATTCCCTTGAAGTTTATTTTATCCAAAAGAGTTTTTTTTGTACTTATATATATTTTTGATATCTTCTTCTTATATAATTATATTTATCATATTGTAGTGAAATATGTATTTTTTATTGTCGTGATTTGTAAAAATATTTGGCCTTCTTTATTAATTTAGATAGTTATTGCTCCATACAGGTGGTTTTCTCACAGTATTGCAGTATTTACTTGCTGCATATTCACGTAACGCCGTTATCTTTAAAGTGTTGGTACTATCAGTGATATCGAGGCTGAAAATCTCTTCACCTTCTCAGTAACAGTTTCAACTCTTGTTATATACCATTGCAAAACATTCAATCCCATTTTCTCAGTATATATTTTGATGAATGGATTTACTGCATTTATAATATTGACGGTAGTGTTTCTGTTGTAAGGATATTATTCTTTATATGAATTCCATTGTATTATACATAAGTTTTAATAATTAATAATAATATATTTCACATTTTATTCTTATTATTATTTATTCATTTGTTTTTATTTCCACCAGTCTTTTCTCCACTCCTTAGTCCTTAAGATCCAAGTATTTATTTCATAATTAACAGCTTAAGCTTTTGGGAAAAGATTAATGCAAATAAGTTACGGTGGTTCGGGCTATATGTAAAATATTTCAGTTGGAGAATCACAGTGTAACATTGTGTAAAATCTAATCGGAAGAAGTGAGAAAGGCTTCCCAATGCTAACAAATTGGCTCCAGGCTGGCTTATGTGATCACTTTTGGTGTCCATTTGGACAAGGTTCACCAATTTTTCCATTCTCACTGTCACAATATAAATCACAAAATCCACCAAATGAGAAACATTAAATGCAAACCATATTGACGACCGGTGTGGTACCGAGGTAATCGAACCTCGTAACCTTTGAGTTACGAGGTTCGATTCCCGGCCAGGGCAAATTAAAAATGACCTTTTGCAAATTGTCCTGTGTCTGGGTGTTACATCATGTATATGTATTTAGTGTATTGTGTATATGCGTTAGTACCCATAATACAAGATTCATATCTTAGTTTGGGGCTAGCTCGATCTATGTGAATTGTTCATGTATGTTATGTTATATATTATGTGTGCTATGTCCAAATCCAGTTAAACAAACAAAAAAATTATAAAAAACACATGGCTGATAAAATAACATTTACATTAATTAAAATCAGTTAACATACCTCTACATTTTTAACAAAAACAAGAATTTAGATAGGTAAATTATTTAAGGAAAAAGTTTTCAATATGTGTAAAAAATATGGTAGAACCTGCTTGAATCAATAATATAAAATTTTTGATTATGTTTCTTTACATCTGTCTTTTTTACCTATGCAAATTTTTCCGTTGCTCATCCATCACTCATTCTTTCTACACGTCCAAGCTATCACAACGGGTTGTTTCAAAAATGCATCTATTTTGAATGAAATTTGAATATTTGTTGATAAAAAAATCGCAACAGCATTGGGAGAGACAAAAAATATGCAAAAACATGGATATAGAAAATTGTAGAGAGAATGCCATGAATGACAATTTTTATATTCGTACTTATCTGATGAAATCAATTTCTGGTTGATAAATGTTAAAATATGAATGTTTTTAAATCTAGAAATAATTTACCATACTATGTTGGAATGTCCCACAAGTGAGGTAACCAGCTGCATGTAATAAACATACAAGCTGTCTTCTTTGCGACAACAAAAATTAAGACATTCAGGATGAGTGACAAACTTCATCGCTGAATATAAGGTGTAAAATATTTTTATTTTTTCGACTATCTGCCTTTTACAAGACACTCGAAAACTTATGGTAAAGAGTGGGAGATCAACTCTTCTCTGGGTGATCCATGTGAAAAAAGATTTAGAAGTTGGATCATGGGTTTCGTAGTCGAAAATATAGCTTGATTTTGTTATATTGTAGAAACTTTAAAAATTACTTAGCTTGGTTTTATGCCCTTTTCCAATAAATTGCCACAAAAAAATTTGGTATTGGATAGTTAATGGAAGCCTCCAGACTTCTGGACCATTCGGAAGATTGGTGAGTCCTTCTTAGAATCTTCCATAAGTGGGGTAACCAGCAGACCTACTGCCCCCTGTGCCAATTAAAAAAATAATACATTCATTGAATACACAATTGCAAAAAAGTTCAGTGAGGTCAACACTGTCACCCACAAGTATGTAGCACATTATTAGTATGAATGAGTTTTATTACCAATCTTTTGTCTTGTGCATCCATGCTCATCAAATGTCCATTGAGTAACGCTGTATGTATTCCGTAAAAAACGTGACGATCAGTTTTTTAAACAATTCTCCGCCCGAATGAGATAGATATATATGTTAGTCCCGAAAAATCTGTGCTAGAGCGAGGGAGACGAGACGAGAAAAACAAGAAAATAAAAATAAAACGCAAAACAACGGAATGTATTGAAATATATCTGTTCGCATCGGAAAGATTTTCGTGAATGTGGATTCTTAAACTGTGGTGCGTAGCTTTTCTTTTGTTAGTTTTTTTTTTATTAAAAACGAAATCACGTGTTGAAATTTGATATCCTCACCTTGAAGTCCGACTATAAACATAAGGTGGTTCTAAAATCATGAAATATTTGAAACTTTTAAACTAAATCGAAAATACCAAATAACCGCATCGTGAAAACTGTGAAAATTAGAGAGCTTTGATTGTGGCAAGGACGTTACCAGAATTTTCTCTAGGGGGGGAGGGCGACATCTTAGATTTTTTTTATTTGTTACATTAGTCTCGGTTTTCACGATGCGGTAATTTGGTAAATATTTGCTCCAATTTTCATTATAGTATAGGAATTTAAAATATTTCACAATAATTTTGTTTTTGAACAACTTTACAAACACTTTATGTAGGTATATGGTCTGTCTTCAAGAAGCAGGCAGTTTCCAACTTCAGAACCGATTTTTCACACTTTTATTATTATTATTATTACTGGAAAATATTAAAGTGTCGTTTACGTGCCAAAGGACCTCAAGGACGCTGTACAATTCATAAATTCTAGGACATTACTTTCCCCATATTTATTACTTATCTTGTTTACTTTTCTACTATTTTCGAGATCTTATGCCCATACATATATTGTAGGATTCGATCTGCAAATTCCTATAAATAAAGAGCCCGAGAAAAAATGGAAAAAAGAAACAACCATAAAATATATGGTGAGAACATACTTATTTAATCAATAAGATCCCGATGATCTGGAAGACACCGATTTTACAGTGCGTCGCTCCTTTAACTATGTTAACAATGATTTCAGAGCTTCAGTAATGTCACAGAAAAAGTCAGACGTGTACCAAACTCAATTGACAGAAATTACAGTCCCTGGAATGTCATTGTGAATGTGTAACGCTTATGCTTTTAATATTTTACTGTTTGATCATTAGATACTGAGTAATTTTATACCTATGGTTATGTCACTGTTATCTTTTTATATTTATTAAAAAAATTATGTCAACATGTAAAAGGCTTCTTGCCGTATATATTTCTAAAATAAAATAATCTATCTATCTATACCCTCACGCCGTGTCCCAGGAGGTGTAGGCAGAGAGAACGGAACGCCATATAGATATATCCTTACAAACTTCTTTCGCTTCCTCCACATTCATCCAGTTTCTCATACATGTTCGACGATTTCTCTTACTCAACACGCGGCCGTCCTTAAGGATTTGATCCACGTGCTCAAGCCACGTGGTTCTTGGCCGTCCGCGCTTCCTCACACCTCCTCTTTCAGACAAATACATCCTCTTCGTCATTCTTTCATCTTGCATTCGCTCAACATGTCCAAACCAACCAACCAACCAAATAAAATAAAATAATAATATTTATAAAAAAGATGAGTTTTTCGAATAATTACCCCCTTTGAAGCAAGACTGGTAAAATCGTAGATAAATATAAGAAAGTGTTATACATCTAAACATTTATGTCATTATGGTTTCTGCCATAAGTGTAGTAACCAGTGGGCTGAATATACATAACTGCAATTTGTCTCTTCGTGTCATTGAAATTAAGATATCCAGGATGGGTAGCATACCTCTAAGATTTGAAATGTCTCAAGTATAATGTTATACGATTAATATGATGGTATTTTTTTATTTTATTTTATAAGTAGCGCGACCTACAGTTTAAGTATCAAAGGTCACAGGTCCCGTACAAATTGGCCGCGGTATTCTCCTATCTCCAGTCCAGAGCCGGGCTGGGCTGGGCGGCTCGCAATGCAGCGAGCTGCGGCCATGGGTATCAGAAGGAAGAGGCTCTATGCCATTACATAGTAGGTATATATAAATAGGTACCTACCCATATCTATATACAGTCAGCACCATTGTCAGATTCATTGAGATGGGAGGTGTCCGAGTATATCACTCATACAGTGAGTTATGTGACCCCAAAATAAAAGAACTCTTAGATACTTTATGAATTGTTATTTATCACAGGTTGATGGAAGTCAGATTCATTTCAAATATCTTGCAATATCTACGCTCAAGTTGTAACTTATAGCTCATTTTCTGTAGATTATATACAAAGCATTATAATATATAGATAGGTATGTATAAAAAAACAGATCAGAAAATCATAATATGTATGTGCAAGACTCTAAACACTTATATACTTCGGTCTGCACAACTTATGATTGTATACACGATACACCCAAACACTTTGACAATTAAAAATAACTATGCATTATAGATAACGGAATCAGAACAACAGAACGGAGTTTCATCGAGCTAAATGTCCACTGCTTGTGGTTCTGTTGTGACTTATATTTTCAACTTTTCTTTAAAAAAAAAAAAATTATATGTACATTTAATGTCAATCAAAAAAATATCTGATACATTGTAGGTATTTCAAAAAATATAACAAATACGTGGTAGGTATTTAAATAAAACGAGTTTATCTTTGATAGTGAATGAACGAATATTTCACCCGTTTTTTTTTCACAGCGTTTTTATTTCAGTTTCTTTCCGTGATTCACCGCACAGTTCATTCCTAAAACATAGAGATCCGCTATATTCGTCCAGGACCGGTTATGAAGGTGAAAAAAACTGACTATTTTTTATACACCTACTGTCTACCTACCATACCTGCAAGTGTTGTTTTTTTTATCTTATTATCTCTCTGTTAGACACATGTTTTTTATATTGCGATATAACAAATAACTATTTTTAGCGACATACGCATACACACACGATTCGAAAAAAAAAACCGCTATTGTTTATTGAGTATATAATACTATTTGGTACAGTTCTATAAGTGGAACAACCAACGGAAATTCTTTGTGTAATTCAAAGTTAAACTTATTGACCGGCGGTTTTTGGTGGAAGTTCATGATGATAAGATATTATAATACTAATTCCACTTGGTTGGTATATATTTTTCGCTAGCCAGTTTTCAAGAGCTCCCTTTATACTAATATTATTTTTACCAATTTTTCTGACGATGAGAGCAGAAGCTTTCGAAAGTCGGCTAGCGATTGAAAAATTTATAGTTTTTTTTTTAAATCTTATATGGATTTACCCAGTGGTTCTTAACCTGGGTTCGATCGAACCCCAGGGGTTCGGTGAGTCAGTCTTAGGGGTTCGGTGAAAATCATTTTTAAGGCAAAATACTCCGATAATTCCCGCGAATTTCTGAATTGGTTTCTGAAAGGCAGCAACAGAAGTCACACTGATTTGAAGTAAATATTAATTAATATGTTTCATGTTTTGATTTCACTATTAAACTTAATGTTTTGAATTTGTAAAAAACTAATTTTATTTTTCAAAATAAGAGGGGTTCGGTGAATGCATATGTGGGGTTCGGTACCCCCAAAAAGGTTAAGAACCACTGGATTTACCGGAATAGAATAAGCCACCCTCTCTTTTGAGCAAAAGTTTTTTATTGTTTTGTAAGATGAAGATGGCTATTCTTAAAGCCATTCACTCTTTTCATTACTTTTCTGCAAGTATTTGAGTGTCCTGCATGAGGCAGATATTCGTAAAACAGTTTCAAACACAATCTGAATGACTAAACTTCTATTGGCAAAGAGACGACATGCAGTAGGTTCGCCGGCCACCCCAATTGTGGGAAATACTATGTTTGTTTACTATTATGCTATTTATAGTATACTTTTATGTTTGTTAATTTTAATTTTTAATTTCTGATAATATAGGGGAACTTTTGTGGTCTATAATGTATGTACCTAATGACTGTTTATTCCCGTTTATTTAAGAATTAATAAATAAAAAAATAATAAAATAAATTTCACATAGTGACACAATCACTCCGCTGATTACTTCATTTTAGTATGATTTTGGGACAGAATGGATTAATATCTTAACAGTATGTTGAGTTCTGCATGGAAACATAATCAGATTATCAACATCCTCGAGCGACCTGTTTCATATATCAGGATACAAATGCAATAATATATAAATGATACAGCTCGATGTTTTCATCAAAACACGAAATGGGAGTCATGTTTCACTCCGGGACTATGTGATAAAATCTTTATCGCAAATCAAAATGAATTTATGTAAAAAAATAAACTTAAATGTAGAATTTTTTCATAAGTTCGCTATTTCGTAGAAATTTGATAGAACAATGTCTGGACTGGACGATATAACATATTGTACAATATAGACAGCCGGTATTTCGGTATATTTTCGAACAAGCGTTCAAAAATTTGAAAAATGGAATGCGACAGTAGATTAGTAAGTAGGTAGGTACCTGGCCTTTATGCTTAATGCTTTGGCCACATTCGACATAATCAGAACGAAAAATTAAAGTCTTAAATTAAGGGGTCTTGTATATGGGGAGAAATTCTTGCTTTTTCCAATCACTGCGAATTTTAATGACTTTATTCATTTGAATCTATAGGCTTTAGGGTTAAATATTTTTACACTCTACAATTGTTCCGTCGAGTCTTCGGTAAAAATTGGTCTCCCCTTTTTTCTGTTAGCTTTCGAGTGTCCTGTAAGAGAGAGGTGTTGTTAAAAACTTACATTCGTCGTTGTATATTCAAAAAAGGACATGTGAATTCATAAATGTTTTGACATTTCTAGAATAAACTGCTTATAATGACACCATAACCATTTTATAAAGTGATTCTTAGTATCAAATATTAAAATTCAATACGAAAAGAATAATATCACATGCCAATAAAAAGTCCAAATTACAATTTTAATGCCTTAATGAATAGTTTTAAAAGAGTATGCCCAAATAAAAAAAAGCGCGCACATGTCTCTTTTTGAATATGCAACGACGAATATAAGACACTTACATCTTCAATTCAGCGATATGAGGTTTGCCACGCATCCTGAATGTATTATTTTTTGTTGGCACAAAGAGGGCAACCTGCATATTTATTGCATACAGTTAGTCTGCTGGTTACTCCACTTGTGGGAAGTGCCGTGATGGTATGAATGTATGTATATATGCAGGTGTGTTTATCGTGGTTAGATGGAAGAAATCACTTGATAGTGATGTGTAATCTCGCCACTGCATAATGTCATCCTAGTATTTTAAATATTGTTTTAATATATTAATAAATAAATAAACAAAAAGTTTTCAAAATCCAAGGAAAAGCTCTTTAGCCTAGGTAAAAAAAACCGTTTGTGCACTGCTCATTGTGAGGGTGTTTGGGGTTTTTATGGACCTAGTTTTTATAAGACCTAAATATTAATGAATCTGTTCTTATAGACCTAAATACGTACCTGAATATTTTCATATGATATTTATGTTGCTACATAATATATCTTCCAACTAACCCATTTGATATTTTGATATTAATTCTGTTAAATGTGGACAGAACCTTTTGTCAGTGGACAATATTCGTAAATTTTGAATCTGAAAAGTTGTGTATTGAACCAGTTGGTTCATAGCTGATCCAGCTTGCTCGTAAAATTGAAAAGTAGGGAATGCAGTGACATAGTGTAAGGTAATAACTACTTTATATGTCATATTCAGACGGACTATATTCAAATGATGGAAGATTTTGACGCTTGCACTTTCGTCGCAGTGGTTGCAAAGTGAGGAATGTGCATTTTTAAAAATAAAATATTTAACGATTTTACAAGATCTCGCTGAGAATCGATAACCACATTATTACAAAAATGTAGTATCCTCATTCCAGCTTGATAAAAATATTTTGAAGATTTCATTATGAATCTATGGACAAGAATAAACTTTCATTACCTGGGATTTTTAGCGTCATGTATTTCTTACATGGCAGTACTTTTTAAGCGTTAAAATATTTCATGTACTTATAAAAAAAACCTCACATATTTTTTATATTTTAAAGTAAGGAAACTCAAAAACAAAACAAAAAAAGAGTGAGTGACTCTTTCTCTATATTCCCTCTTTACCCATCTTCTTTACTAGTATAATTCTTCATTGGTCATCTTTCTTTGCATCACTTTTTTGTGTTTGTAAGTGCCATCCGCTTCATAAATTAAGTAGGTATATGTAAAATACTATAATAATCATATTATTTATAATAATAATAATAAACATTTTATTGTCGCAATAGATATTTGCTGTTGTGTTTTAATATAAATAAATTTTGATACACTGTAAAAAATATTGCTAATTTGTACATTCGTGTTTTGATGAGTGATGTGACGATATAGGTAATATGCAAACAGAATCAGCAGTCATACACAATGCAAGGCTGATATGGAGAAGTTTTAGGTAGTTACTAATATCCAATACATATGTATAGTACAGAAACTATTCAATACAACATGTATGCTTATATTATTTATACTATTAGGCGACCACAGTGCTCAGCTTCCACCACTGTCAAAAACTTATAGAACCCAAACGGGTTAACACTTTTTAAACACAAATTCGCAAAGAGGAGCTTCAGCGTCGCGGGGCCAACTGCCTGATGCCGATTACCAGTGGATCTAAGACAGAACTAACCTAATGTCACATTCAGGAGCAAGCTGAAAATATTGCTGTTCAGGAGAAGTTACGACGCCTTTGAGATGGTCACGGATCATTAAACTGCGCCAGTTATTATTATTATGCCTAATTCTAACTATATACCTAATTATTATATGTAGCTATATCTAGGTATGTATTGTGTAGTCTACGATAAGAATTACCGATACAGGACACTAAAAAAAAACACTAAAGAGAGGGAATTCTATTCTTTTCCGGACCCCACGGAGAGACATGTCTATTGTACATGATGGACATGAGACATGTCCATTGCGGCATATGCCATAAGTGGGGGAGCCAGCAGACTAACTGCGTGTATAACATCCAATATGTCCTTTCTGTGGCAACAAAAAAATTAGACATTCAGGACGATTGACGTGATCGCTGAATATAGAATGTAAAATGTCTATTATCAAATGAAAAAAAAGGTAAACACTATTTTGTAGTTCATTTTGAGCCTTAGGAGATTATTTCCGACATGCTCTCAATCTATGTAGAATGCTGTTAAAATGAAACTAATATTTTCAAAATAAATCGTGGTCTTAACTTGACAATCTAACTGAGACACAAATCAATTGTTTCGGGTGGATTGCTAGAAAAATGTTACTGGAAGTCAATTTAATTTACAAGTACCTAATATTGGATACTTTTGGGACTAGAAAGTTTGTTTTCAACAGTACAAAATTTATAAACATGGAGTTTGACAAATTCGATAAATCGGAAAGAGGGGGTGTGAAAAAACGCGGACGTCCGAGAACTACGTGGCGTGTGTTTGCTAATAGAAATCGACTTGCGTGTACATATTTTTTCAGTCTTCTCTGCCTATCCTACATGAGATACGGTGGATAAAAAAATAATAAATAAGGTGGATAACTAATAAATAAAATAAATAATTAAATAAAAAGTAACTACAAATTTGACGTTTATTGATTTAAATTTAAGATTATTAGAGTTCGTTGGAAGTAATCGCCTGGTTTGTCGATTTCGTCGACATTGTGTGTTCGGTCACGTGTTTAATTGTACAATTTAACATAATGCGAGTTGCCTGATTTCTCGCTATTATCTTTACCTAGTTGTTGTTTATCAGTTGTAATCGCTGACCTGGCAACAACAACCACAACGAGGCATCAAACAAACTGCAATTATCCGACGCAGTGTCCGATTTGTTCATCGGATAGCGTGAACGAGCCACTTCCGATTGCTTGTATTAATAATTTTAATACGGATGTTCTCTAACACCTGATAAAATCGTTACGTGTGGTGGGAGATTTAATTGTAAATATTTTGTCAGAACCGTTGGGAACATGTTTTATCATGTTTTAGGTGTCTACTAGATTGATGGCAATGCACTGGATATTTATGATGAAAGTAAAAACTTAAATTTAAATAAATAAATATCTCAATAAAATGGGGTAGGTCCGTTGCTGTGAAACAAAATCCACTATGATTTGCGAACTCTGGAGAGGGTGGAGGTGTTCAAAACAAGATTAAGACCCTATCATTCAGGAAGTGTTATGATAGGTAATTGAATAGGCTCTTGCGGTGGTTTTCTACAAAATGACGCATTTAAAAAAATGTCTAGCTGTTATTATTATTTTCAATATGTCACAAACTGTTACTAAGGATTTTCTCCCGGTTTTCCAAATTACACGGGCATATGTGCCAAGTGTAACTTGTTTCTGTGTCAGTGTCATCCACTTCTGTGTCAGTTCGTCAATTTATCTGTGTCATTTGAAATAAATATCATCCGTTTCTGTGTCAGTTCGTTATTCAGTTTCGTCTATTTGTAAAAAAATACGTACTATTCTACAAGTATTCTATTATTATTAGGAATTCATTAATTTCACCCATGACTTCTTCTCGATCCACTCCAATCCACTTCTGGAAGAAGACCTCATCCATCTCTATCAATATAGCCAAGCCCCAATATTTCCCTATATGCCCCTACACTACTCCGTTTTAATCAGTTTACTATACCATCATGGAATATCCCACAAGTGGAGTAGCCAGCGGAATATTTATATTATTTCATAAGTTATTGAAGGTACAATGAACCTTCATAGCGTATCTTCTTCCAAAATAGAAAAATATATTTATAATATAAATATTTCGAAAAATATATTTATAATATAAATAATTAGAGTTCGTCGGTAGCCTGGGGGTAGAGTCTCGGCCTTCAGAACAAGGGGTCCGTGGTTCGATACCAGGTGCCGGCAAACTCCCTTTTCACAGCACAAGCTTTTAGCTTAGTGTGAAAGGTGTATAAGGTTGTATTTGGGTTTATAACAAAACCCAGATATATCTTTTTAAAAAAAATAAAATAAAAAAAAAATAAAAAAAAAATGATTAGCATTGAGTAAATATTTCTCCATTACATTTTGGACTTTGTATTGTGACAGGGAGAATAGTGGAATTGGTAAACGTTGTCCATGGACACCGAAAATGATCACTTAAGCCAGTCTAGAGCCAATTCGTAAGCGTTGGGATACCTTTTTCACTTTTCCCTATTAGATATTGCACCATGTTACATTGTGTAAACATAGTTCTCCAATCGAGATATTTAATTGACTTTGTGTCCGAATCCAGATAAACAATTTTTTAAAGATATTCTATTAATGGGTAAGTATAAATTGGTATGATGAATTATTTTTCATATTTTTTATTCTACATATCTATGTGATGGTTTAGTAGGTATAGTATTTTATCTACAGGTCGTATAAGAAAGTACTTTCCATTTTTTTTAAATAAAATCGATTGACATTATGTGTATGGGCTATGGATACTATTAATATCAATAATAATAGTAGGTACATAGTAGTAGGTAATTGTTTTGTCTCTTGATAAAATATGTATATTCCTTTGCAGCCAACCCACATCACCATCATTTCATTGATTCCATGTCACTATCAGATCCCGTGTGTTTAAAGGACGTACTTATGAGCTTATCATTTTATTAATGTTTCTATTAAACCCTCTTTATAAACACTCCATATTCCATTTTTAAAATTATGACCATTATGAAATCAAAAGTAAAATATTCTGTTTTTAAATGCCATTAGAAAAACTGTATTAATACTCGTTATTTATTTTTACTTAAATATTTTTTTGCCTTTATTTATTTTATTTTATGGTTCATTTTGAAACATTTATTCATAATTTGATCAGTTTTTATGAAATGGAGAGCAAATAATTTTTTTATTTTCGAATTGATTTCATCAATAGAAATGCAACTTCTGGTTATTGTGAATAAATACCTTCAAATCGGTTAATATAAGAATATAGTGATATAGTGAACGTTTAAAATAAAACTTCTGGTTGTTGTGAATAAATACCTTCAAATAGGTTAATATAAGAATATAGTGATATAGTGAACGTTTAAAATAAAACTTCTGGTTGTTGTGAATAAATACCTTCAAATAGGTTAATATAAGAATATAGTGATATAGTGAACGTTTAAAATAAAACTTCTGGTTGTTGTGAATAAATACCTTCAAATAAGTTGATATAAGAATAAGATTAACTTATTATAAGTGAATCAGACATCTTGATTGGGAAACAATGTTTACACAATGAAACATTGTGCAAACTCTAAATCGAAGAAGTAAGAAAGGCGTCCCAACGCTTACGAATTGGCTCAGGCTGGCTTGAGTGATAATTTTGGTGTTCATTAATAACGTTCACCAATTTCGCCATTTTCACTGTCACAATATAAGGTCCACCAACCGAGAAACATTAAATGCAAACCATAGAAGCAACTATTTTTTGAGATCTCATATTTCTGTTCTCCCATCTATGTAAGCTAATTGTTCATTACAATCTAGAGCCAATTCGTTAGCGTTAGGACGCCTTTCTCACTTCTTCCGATTAGATTTTGCACACTGTTACATTGTGTAAACATGGTTCAAACCGAAATATCCGATTGGTTTTGTCATCTGCGCGTTGGGCCTAAGTTCAGCTAAATAATAAAACAATTGAAAATATTCTAAACATTTATTGTAAGTTTTTGTATTGTTTCATAACATAATAATTTCCAGTATATAGAACCTTAAAGATTAACCATAATATTGTCAAGACTTAATAAACATTTACAATATTCAGCGCCAGAATGTCATAAACTGAAATAAAACTTTTCTAAGAATTGAGGTGTTTGGAATAGGCTTAAGTTACCTACGCTCTATCAATCAATTTTACTTCATCTACTACGAACCCACGCAGAACTTTCAGTAATCTAATATCCTTGTCTTTCAAATTCTTATTTTAAATCCCGTCTAATCATTTTACTCTACCTTTTTATACTTCAGCTTTTCTTTTGCCATCGTTTTTGTATTTAAATCTTTCATATATAATTATTTCATTTCCACGTTAGCTATGAATCTCAGTAGGTACTGTATATTGCTTTTTAATACGTAAATGTAAAATAAATCAAATCGAGCAGGTAGTGAATATGTTGTTTGGGTGGCAATAGATTTCCTTTGATCCCCATACACAACTCTGATCTTCACTCTTCATCCTTTTTTATTTACAGTGCTAGACTTTGGAACCAGCTTTCTCCTACCATTTGTCTTAGCCCATTTTTTTGTTATGAAGCTGTAATTTTTACATTGTCTTCTCTTCTATTTTTCCTTATTTCCCTTCTCTTCATCAAGAAATATTTATAATAAATCCTTTCACCTCACGCCTCATTTCTTGTGGGGTAGATAGAAAGGACAAACATGTTCGATATATCTTTACTGACTTTTTTCTTTTTCTAGACTTTCATGCAAATTTTTTTATTCAACACCGGATTTGAGACTTTGATCCACATAATCAAGCCACGTTCAGAAGATGCAATTTAAGATAGAATGTGTTGGTTTTTCTATTACTTTTCTGGTAAATGTGTCAATGTAAATAAACATAATTGTGTATGGACTCAAATATATAATATCATCAATATTTTTTAGGTATTTAAAAAAAAATGTTTATGATATTATCCTTATCTTGCACTGTGCGTTTCATATTTTTCGATAAGGTCCCATTTCAAATGTTTCAATAATAATATGATTTTATATATTATCATTATAATATAAGTTTGAAATGGGTTCAATGAGTACCTACTTGATATGTCATATTAATAATAACAATATCATGATATTCTACAAAATATTGTGCTGCGGTACTTTCTTTTAGACTGTATAAAATAAGCACCAAAAAACAAAAAAAAAAAATTTATTACATCTTATATCTTCAATCCTGCAATCAAGTGTGCCACTCATCCCGAGTGTCGTATTTTTTTATGAGAACAACTTATGTGTTTAGCTACATGCATAAAGTTTACTGGCTGTCCCAGTTTTTGGAAGATGTCCTGATGGTATAGATAGATAAAGAGGTACGTACATAAGTATGGTAAATTCCA
This sequence comes from Athripsodes cinereus, assembly GCA_947579605.1. Lineage (NCBI taxonomy): Eukaryota > Metazoa > Arthropoda > Insecta > Trichoptera > Leptoceridae > Athripsodes > Athripsodes cinereus. The sequence goes on from OX388307.1 coordinate 3,559,420, forward strand.
TTTAAGAATAGTATTTTCATTTTACCTAATAACAGCTAGATATTTGTAGTTATGCATTGGCGGGAAGGAATCGTTGGTTTCTCCATTTATAGAGTCGTGATGGAACTGTTGTGTTGTTTTGTATCATCGCTGCTGTATGTCGTGATGTAAATTATGTAAAATAATATAATATACGTATACAAATCCACCACAGAACACAAAGATGCGTTATGCAAGAGAGGAGTTAGCATTGAAAAATGGCCATCCATCGTGTCCTGGGCGTGTGTTGGGAAGCCAGTGAATATCTGATGTGAGCCAATGGGGTGAAATCAAATCGCAAGAACAGTGATTTATCACTTAATTTATGTAACGTCAACATCAAGGCATCTTCCACTAATGGGGTGACCAGTGATCTGATGGGATGTAATAAACACATAGACTGACCTCTTCGTGTCATAAAAAGACATAAAATGAGTGACATTATAAAATTACTATAAAATATTTTATCTCCTATGGTGAATGAGCGAAGTCTCTATGTATGTAGGCTGTAGTTAAATAACATAATATCATTGTAAGTAGGTATATGTATATTTCTTAGATGGAAAAGAACTTGGAAGATTCAAGGGTAAATAGCTCACGTTTATCGTTGAATTAAAGATGTTAAAGGTCTTCAACGTGATGTTTAACGAATACCTGCAGCCCTAGTCAAAACACATTTTAGCGTTATGTAGTCGTTCGACTATAGACGACTTTGCGAGAAAGTATAAATTTTCGTAGCTAAAATACACAATGACTGCCTCCTGCCAGGAGCAATGGGAATTTCTAGAAGTTCAAAAAGTTTTGTTTTATAGATTTCTACAACCTAAAGTCACATCCGCGGCATGACATAAAAGTAAATAACTCAAAATTAGTATCTAAATAAATTGTAGAATGCGTCTAGGTCACTGTATTGTGGCTTTTTACCTTTGGAGGTTTGGCATTATCAATAAAGAATACTATGATCAAATTTTCTTTGAATCTCCAATTCATTCGGATCATGGTCTGTATAATATCATGAATGACGTTGAACGACCTTTTAATATGATTCACTTAATTTCTGAACTCTCACAAAATATACAAAAAAAAATCTTTTTAAGATCGAACAAAATTGTGTAATAAAGTAAATATTTTTTTTTTTTCTTGTTGTGGTACATTTTGGAGAAAACTTTTTTTAAATAACTGAACTGCCTCAAATTACTCAGATTTTGGGTAGATAGCATATTAAAAAAAATAACTCTTTTTCAGCTCCTGAAATTAACCGTAACTTGTGTTACATTCACAAAAAAAAACGGCTCAACGTGTAACGGAATAATTTATTTACATTTAGCTGGGTTTAATTTTTGAAAAATGCTGCCCATTTCTGGATATTGTTTATTTTTCACTGCTACTTGACCATATTGCTCCTGTTACTTTTAATAAATATCTTGAGAATTTCATGAATATTATAATAGAGTAAGCACGGTTCATGTATTCCTCATATGTACCATACTCGTATTATAATATTTTACTTTATGCTCTTTTCTACATAAGACTATTTAAGTCTCTATATACCCGTATATGCCCCGTGGTCCTTCAGAGCCTTCGGCATGTCTTCTGGTAGCTTCATTGGATAAGATACATCTCGCGAAACGGATGGGTTGCAGTTCAAGTCCCTTCGAGGATACTAGCAAACAAGGTGACGTTATATTTTTTAAGTTGTTCTTTTTTCGTGTGCATTTGTACGCATTAAAGAAAATTAATTTTGTTACATTTTGGCTATTTACCTAGTCCACAAATAATAATTAACGTTAAGTAGAAAATGTTGAATTAGGCATAATAAAAATATACACACATGTAAAATAAATCAATAATAAACATACAATAGCTGAGACAATATATCACCAATATGGCTTCAATTAAGTTGCAGCAGCCTCACTAGGTTCCCTGTATGGAGGCGTGCTGCGTTAAAAAAAACGTTTTACGGTGACTGTAAAAAAATATAACCAATCAACAAAGGATTAATACATCTAACAAAATAAAAATATCAATGTATAAATTAATAAATATAACTCAATGGAAAGGTTTTGCAGGTTTCATATTTTATTTTTCGTCTCTTTCTGTATTATCTATATTGTTTTTTGCAAAGTTGTAATGTATTGTAAGTTTATTATTGACGGGTTATTATTTAAACAATTGAGCAGCCAAAGCTATTTAATCTTCTTTAATATATGTTGACTCATAGGTACTCGATTATTTCAGTTTAAGATTACTTCGTTTTGAAACATAGTTCTGAACGAATTCGATATGAAATAAATTGGTAATAAAACACGATATTAATTCAAAATCTCATATGTTGAGGGTGTATAACGCCTTAAGTAGGTATGCACCATTAGCTATACGACGTATGAGTAAGTTTTGAGTGAATACATTCTTAGGAACATAACATTCGCAAATATGTGTATACATATACAATCACATAACTATGAACTTATGAAGGCAATATACAAGGAACTATAATATACAATATACTACTACTTTACCATCACAGCATATCCCACAAGTGGGATAGCCAGCGGTTTGACTGCATGTAATAAATGTGTAGAATGTCCTCTCTGTGCTAATAAAACATAATATAGGTACTCAGGGTGGGTGGCATGTCCCATCCTTGAATCGTGGATATTAGTTGTTGATAATCGTTGAGATTTCACGAACATTTGTTTTTTACAGAACTCTGAAAAACTTACAGAAAATAATGAGAGGCCTATTTTATATTGGAGATTCCACGAGGTAAACAATTAAGTCATAATATTATTACATAGCTTACTCCCTTACTTACTTATACAGCTACATCTGTTCTGGACCTTCTGTAACAAATCACAAGCGATTCTTCTAATGTCCTCAGACCATCGTGTGGGAGGTCTTCCTCTATTTCTTTCATCTTAACGAGGTCTCCACTTCACTACACTTTTTGTCCATCTATGATCTTAAAGTCTACTACAGAGTAATATATAAAAGCCAAGAGGAATTATTTGAATAGGAGACCTCACCTTTGTCATCCACCTTAGTATCCAATCCGCAGTTAGACAATAATCCCGTTGTAATACATCCACATAGCTCTAAAATTCAACTTGATGATTGTAACATTAACACTCCTAGAGCTAAGAAAAGTTTAACAGCTGTATTGACTGCTAGAATATCTAATGCTGGAACAAAAAAATTAGTCCTCGTATTTATAATACATTGCCGAAAACAGATCACAGCACTTACATAAAAAAAACACTTCTCAACAAGTACAAACACTTCTCTCTCAAATTTCAGCGACTCATGCACTTTGAACATGACTGTATTCTTCCCAAACCAACTTTGTATGCGTATGTCATCGCTAAATTAAACAGATAAGCTGAAGTAGAAGATAAAATGAAATTTGTCATACTTTTTCTAAAGTATATGAATTCTGATTTAGAAATGTATTTGGATAATATTGTATGTACATTGAATCTGAGGCGGTTGGTGGGTTCAGCTAGTCTGGCTGCGTCGGGTTTATGAAGAACACCTTCATATAGTAAACATATTAAATTTAGTTCCTTGATTCTCATCTTTGATGACGAATGACGATGCACCGTATTATAAAAAGGAGTAATCACCATCCTTCTTAACCCCGAGGACCGTCAACGTTTGATAATCTTACTGTGGTCCCTTGAGGATTGAGACGTTGATTTTTTACAATGAAAATGTTAAAGAAGAATTTTATTAAAAAAGTCAATATATACATTGTGAATTATTGAACACATACATAATAATTTCACCAATAAATTTTTTTGAAATCCCCAAACAGCAATAGTATTGCTGGTATAAGGGGATAAAAGACAAACAAATATTTATTCTAAACTATGTTGAAATAACCTATTTCTCCGGATATTTTAGGAGTCTTGTATTAAAAAAAAAAAAATAGATATAGGTATCTATTACAACCTAATACACCTTTCACAGTTTATCTGTTTGAGTGACAAGTGTAAATTTTTAAATATTCTCTAGTTTTTACAATAAAAAAGTGAAAGTGAAGACCTTTACACTAAGTCTCAAATTTCAGGACAGGAAAATTATTCTTGCACTCTCAATTTCTACCCCCCCTCTCCAGTGGTTTAAAGGATAGTAGGTACATTAATATTATATTTTGAAGAATTTCTATGGAAATGAAATGAAATTAAGATGTAAAAAATACTTATTGAATTTATAAAGGGAGTGGTCCGTATCAACACTCCGAAAGATGAACCGCCCCTGCATTGAAAATATAATATTAGTTAACATAATATTCATCCATAATTCCCTTGATCCCTGATCACGTGTACCCATTTCATATTATTATTAAAAATGTAATTATATACTTATGTATAAAAAGAAAATTCCAAATAATATGTAGATTACCTTATAAGTACCTACTTAGAAAATCATATAATGTTAGGGGAGGTAGAAGATTAATCTTAAGGGCCCCGTTTAGCAAAAACATTAAAATATTCAATTTTCAACAAATTTGATAGAAAAACTTCCAAAACTTGTTGACCCTTGCAAACATATTGATTTGATGAAATAAAAAAACGAATATTTATTACCAATACCTACTAGTTTTTTACTTAAAAATAAATAAATTGCAGACTGACGAGATTCATTTAGGTAGGTACTCTTTGTTATATCAAAACACAAATTATTTGTAATATATACATATATATATATATATATATTACAAATCCTATCAAGCATATAAATACTATAGATTTTAGAAAAAAAATTTAGTATTCAAAAAATTGAGTTCATGTGGTGATTTTTGGTGCTAGCAAGACGAATGATTGATGTGTGCGTGTGTGTTTGTGTTTTTCATATTAATGAATAAATATTTAGATAATGTAAATTAATTGTGACGCACGGTTTTTGGATGATGACTGAGTGAAATGTTTAATTTTTTTTTCTACCTTGTACATTATATATATAGTTGTTGTCTGTTGTGTGTTTTCATGAAATAGATAAATAAATTAACTCTTCGCAAACAAGTTGTTGGTAAATTAACCAATGATTTGTTTGGGAAGAGTTGATATTATAGATTTATACCAATGAATCGTAAAAAAAAAAAAAATATGAGAAATTTTATCAAAAAAAAATTTTTTTTTAATCTGTCACTATCCATGAAAAAAACAAAAAAAAATAGAATTTATTTGTTCTATAATTGTAATGACTATCTAAGTACTCGTAATTTTAAAAAAAATATATGAAAATTTGTAAGATTTTCGTGCATTAATGTACCAAACACACCCCCGATTTCGATTTTTAAAAATATGCTTTTTTTATAAACGAATAATCAGGTTTTTTTTTAAGTTGAAGTTTGATATTGGTAATTTATATTTGTTTTCTTATTTTATCAAATCACAATGTTCGTAGGGTCTACAAGTTTTGAGAGTTTGTGTACCAAACTTGTTGAAAATTGAATGTTTTATCGTTTTTGCTAAAGGGGCCCCTTAAGTAGGTTACATTTGATTATATTCTTAAGTCTCCAGAATAAAATATTCCCTTTTCTTGCTTCAAGTTTTGGAGTGTCATGTAAAAAGCAGTTGATTGCTAAATATTATGGATAAGATATTTACAGAGATGGAGTATGCCATCCGTCCTGAATATTTCATCTGAATAAAAACATATTCCTAAATATCATTGCTGAATTTTTATTAAAAGGGCAGCGCCCGCCATATACCTCGTGCCGTACCTGGAGATATGTATCTCCATAACGACACACACATGCACAAACAGGATTTAATATCGCATTAAAGCGAGAAATGCTGCCCCGAGGAAGCATTCTAGATTTAGCGGCCACACACCAAAAAATTTGGTGCAAAAAGGGAAGGGAAGAAATTGATTTCCAAAAATGGAAGAAAAAAAAGAAGAAAAAGAAAAGAATTGCTGAATTCAACGTATCATTAAAAATCTCATCAGCAGGGTTACTCTTGACAAAACTAAACACGATCTTAATCTAGTCTTGATCTTGATCATACGACGCACGAAGGGACTATGGTCAAAAACACCGCGCTACCGCTAACGCGCGGTCGGTTTGCGTGTATTTTTGGCCAATAATCACTTCGTGCGTCGTATGATCAAGATCAAGACTAGATTAAGATCGTGTTTAGTTTTGTCAAGAGTAACCCTGCAGACTAACCTAAAGTTTTTCACTTTACATAATATGTTAGTCTGAAGCTCTAGAAAGCCGGCCAGCGAATAATAAAGGTACTGTGGTTTTTCTATAAACATAAGGATTTTATTTAATTAATTTTACACGAACTTCCATCATGTACCGTCGGCTATCTTAACTATATCATAAAATTCTTCTGTATTATGTTTTTCATATTTTAAAAAGGTGATATTAGCATTTTTGTAAATTTCGGGATGTAGATTTTGATCTTTGGTAGCAGCAGATGTAACATTGGCGCAAACTACCATTCAAGGCGTCTCATTTTTTCACGTTATCATCATCCATGACTTTTTTGGTCAGTCTGCCAACTGCTAACTATCTGATGATGTCGTTTTGCATTCTCTCCATGTTTCCTACTTGTTTTACATACTATTTACATGAATTTTTTACTTAACAAACCTAAAAAATATCGAAAAGTCTTTGGTATTTTCTAGAATGAATTTGTGCGAATATGTAAATATGCGTGCATTAAGGGGTTTTGAGAATTGACGGTTGTACTTTTCAATAAATCAATCATACTACCGCGGCATTTCTCACATGTGGGGTAGCCAGCAGACCAATCGCATATAATAAACATGCAAGTCGACCTATCCGTGCCAATAAGAAGTTGAGTATGGGTAGTATACTTCATCGCTGAACTGAAGATTTTAGTTTCTAAATACGTGATTTTTTTATAAATACCTGTCTTTTACATTTTGTAATTTTTGTAACATAAGTAGGTATTTCTTATTATTTTTTTTAATACAGGACTATTACGGCCAGGGCAAAGTAAAGAATGAACTTTTTCAAATTGTCCTGGGTCTGGGTGTTACATGTACATTATGTGTTTAGTGCATTTTATATGTGTGTAACGTCGCGTTAGAACCCATAATACAAGATTCATCTTAGTTTGGGACTAGCTCGATCTGTGTTAATTGTCTATGTATGTTATGTTATATTAATATTGGATAACATTAACAAAGATTTGGAAGAGTTAAATGTAAAATATAATGCATACTCCCTCAGAAGAGAGTTAGTGTAGCGAGGCAGTAAATTTCATTTGTGATAATTATTTTAAGAACAAGTGTTTTCAGATTTAAGATAAAATGATGATAAGTCATAGATTTTTGAAGTAGTTAAGCTTTATATTTCTGGAAATAAAATAAAATAAAAATATGACTTTATGCTGATAAGTTCGATTTTTGGATAGTTCGATATAAATAATTTATATTCACTTTAGATTTTTGAAGTAGTTAAGCTTTATATTTCTGGAAATAAAATAAAATAAAAATATGACTTTATGCTGATAAGTTCGATTTTTGGATAGTTCGATATAAATAATTTATATTCATTAAAACAGTAATACGTCTGCTAGCTAGGTGTTCCTTAACTGACAATAAAGTACTGTAGGAGCATTAGGTACGTTTTGTTATGTTGTGATATTATAATAGTAAATACGTTTAACAAACACAAGGTCAATAAGTCCTTCAACAACTTCAGCAGTCAATAAGCATAATATAATATATTATTATCTTGCATTGCATGTTTTTTTGAGAAATCCACCATTCAATTATTTATTATTAATCTGTTTGATCGAACTGGTGAACTCAGTCAGTTTGTTGTACTGTGCTGTGCATATGAAATGAAGATTTTTTGCATACCTCCACCGTGTTGTCCGTCTTCCAGTCATCAAACATGGGTGCGTATTCGAGTTGACAGTTAAAAACTGTTTCTTATCTTGGATGCAATGTCTCAGAGAAATAAACAGGGCCTGCTCTAGGAACAATAATACAATTATTACTTTTTTATTATTTTCATTGATTTTTTGATATTTAATTGAAAAAAATATATTTTTTTTATTCTGCTAAACATTATTTTATTTGACTATAATCAATTTTGTTTTATTTTATTTTATTATATTTTATGTGACTTTGATTTATTTTATATTTCGTTTACTCACATGATTGAGAAAACATATACGTACATATATAATTATAAAATACTCCCTCAAATTACGAGCTCCGCTCAAATTTCAAGGAATTAATATGTTTACTGTGTATTTATAAAGAAATTGTTAATAATAATAATAATAATAATAAACTTTATTGTGCCTTAAAAAAACATACATATAAACAGATTATAAATACAAATAATTATCATGCACAATGGGCGAGTTTATCGCGTGCAAGCGATATCTTCCAACTAACCCAAAAATCATAAAAAAAAGAAAATAAAGAAAATAATATATACATACATAAAAAGTTAAATAAATATACCTACAAACAGGCAAACACCTGCGAGCACAATGAGGGAAAGTCTGGATATCGAGGGAAGGGAAGAGAAGGAATGCTCGCCGTGTATATATACAACACGTGAAGAAAACGTTTCCTCAGGGTTTACAAAGTGAAAGTATTAAAATTCTGAAGACTAGCGACCACCGAGCTGCTTTCTAAACAATTGATATGTGGGACAGGTACGGATACTAGACGGAAGTTGATTCCATAACCTAGCACCGAGAACTGTGAAGGAGTCTGTATAAAAACCAGATTGGTGTGAAGGAATTGCCAGAAGATTGTTATTGGCTGATCGAAGAGGGAGTCCATGTGAATGCAAGAAATGAAACCTTTCTTTTAGGTAAGGCGGGGTGTTGGGATCAAAAAGTATTTTGTATAGAAGACAAAGGGTGTGGAAGTCTCTGCGTTGGGAAACGGTCTTCCAACCGAGTCGAAGACGGTACTCAGAAATGTGATCAAATTTTCTAAGGTCATATACATAACGTATGCAAACATTTTGTAATCGCTCCAGCTTATTCAAACCCTCCACAGAGACGTCTAAATAGCTGATGTCTGCGTAATCTATAATTGGAAAGATGAGTGATTGAATAAGAAGCTTCTTTGTATCAACTGTGAGAAAATTCCGGAGCCGTCTAAGCGAATGAAGCGAAGCGAAAACCTTTCGACTTACCTCGCCGATTTGTTTGCGCCATGAGACCTGACTATCGAAGTAAACACCCAGATTTTTGACATTATCAGAGAAAGGGATCGTTGTACCATTTAACTCCAATGAAGGTAGCGGTGTAAGATTTAATGAAGACAACAATCTGGGACTACCCATTATTATAGCCTGTGATTTAGATGGATTCACCAGAAGACCGTGACTTTCGCACCAAGATCCAATGTACTGAAGATTAAAGTTCATGTTATTAAAAGCTTCATCAACTGTTGTCCCATCGAAATGAATATAAAGTTGGAGGTCATCGGCATACAGATGGTAAGATCCACGGAGCCGCTCAGTGATTGGATTAATAAAAATAGAAAACAGTAGAGGAGAAAGTATGCCACCCTGAGGGACGCCAGCTCGAAGACATATCCAATCTGATGTTTTATTTGAAACTGAAACCCTCTGCTTTCGATCCCTAAGATAAGAGTTCATCCAGCAAAGAGCAGGCCCCGTGATATTGAGCGCCTCCATCCGCGCAAGTAGAAGATCAAAATCTACACAATTAAATGCACTACTAAAATCCAGGAGAGTCAGCAGTGTGAGTTGCCTTCCCTCCATGGCAAACCTAATGTCATCAGAAATTTTCAACAAGGTTGTTGTGGTACTATGACCCCTCCTAAAACCTGACTGAAAAGAGTTGAGGTAGTTATGCGCTACAAGATAGTCGTTCAGTTGTCGATGAACAATTTTTTCAATAACTTTGGAAAGAAATGGGAGAATTGAAATCGGTCTGAAATCTTTCAGCGAAGAGGGAGAGCTTACCTTTGCGAGTGGAATAATATTGGCAACCTTCCATTCAGAGGGGAAAATCCCAAAGGACAGTGAAGAGTTTATGATATACGTCAAAATAGGAATAACGGAATCAAGGATGAGTTCCAGCATCCTCAAACTCAGTCCATCGCATCCCACCGCCGTGGACTTGACAGACAAAAAAGACTTTCGAACATCAGACATGGAAACTAACTGAAAACTAAAAGGTTCGTCATCACTATTTCTACAATTCCTAATAATGTCCAATGTTGACTGTTTCGCCTGAGGATTTATCGTCACCGGCAGAGAGGAGAAATGATTGTTCAAGTCATTAAGATCAAGGGAAGCAAAATCAGTAGCGTTGTTCGGCTTACCCACACCGTGGCGTTTTAAAAACTTCCAGGTTTCTCTAGAAGAGTAGGAAATATTGGTCAAAAAGTATTCTTTTTTCGCTCGACGGCATAGCTGGGAACATCTCCGTCTAATATTTTTATAATATTCCCATCTGACAGGACATCTTGAGCTTTTGAATTTTGTTTTAATTCTATCTCGCTTAGCCATTAGCTTACGAATATCATCCGTCAGCCATGGTGCAGGAGGACGTTTTAACGGGACAGTTTTAATAGGGGCGTGCCTATCAAATAGTTCGGTTATGGAATTGTTGAAATCCGCAACCATTGCATTCACATCATTTGTTGAATAAATGCTACTCCAATTAATTGTCTCAGAATCAGATTGTAGAGTATCCCTATTAATTCGCTTGAAATCTCTAAAAGAGTACAACCTAGGTTTTTCCTTAGGCATCTTAACTTTGTATGAAAGGTAAATTAAATCGTGGTTAGAAAAACCAGATGCCGTCAACTGGCCGTGCCCTCTCACTTGGTTAGTCAAAGAAGTTATAACTAAATCCAGGAGTGTTTCTGAATCTTTTAAATGATGAGTTGGTCGCAGGGGTAGTACATGCAAATTCAATGCGTGTAATAAATTTAGCAGCCTTGCAGCACGATTATCATTTTTAATAATACATGTATTAAAATCTCCCATTAAAATACTATGGGCGAAGTTGTGTGTCAGAGGTTCTAATAGTGTTTCGATTTCATGGAAATAGTTACAGTTGGGTGGGCAATAAAATGCCCCTAGTAATATTTTGGAGTGTAAAGCGGAAATCTCAATTAACAAGTACTCCATACCCCCCACAGCCAGAGACTCAGATGACGCTACGACCCTGTATCCAATATCCTCACGGAGATAGATGGCAACGCCACCACCAACACGATTGGCACGATCACAACGGATAAGCTTATAACCCGGAATAGGAAATATTGAAGAAGAGAGTATCGGCTTAAACCAGGTTTCACTTACAAGCAGCGCGTGAAATGGGACATCCGTGAAAGAAGCCAGGAGTTCATCGTAATGTGCTGGGATGCTTTGAGCATTTATGTGACAGATATTTAGAATTGAATGTGAAGAAATCAACGAACCCCGTAAGAGGTCAGAGAGATTAGGCAGTGTGCTAGTTGAAGAATTGTAAGCCGAGTTAAACGAGTCTGTTGAAGAGTTTAGAGCATGGGAGGTGGAGAGGGAGGAGGAGGGGAGAGAGTAGAAGGAGTCATTTGAATGGGAAGAGTTAGACATGTCAAAGTGTGCACAGGATATTCAATATAAATAAAAATAATATGAACAATTATAGTATAAAAATAAATAAAAATAATATAAAACAGTAAATATCTACTCAAATAAACGACTTGTTCCATGAACCCAAAATATCCCACAGACAAGAGCAATAAACAGGTATGTTAAAATCCGCTCCTCAAATCCAACAGCTCATATGAACAACATATAAAATATATCATAATAAAAGGTAAATCTGATAAGCGCAGTACATACATTCCAAGAATTCATGCAACGGCGCGATTTTGTATGTTAAAAACTGCTCAATTAAATGTTAATTATGCAATGTTGTCATGTTATATATATTGTAGATGAGTTAAATAAAATGTGAGTAAGAATCACATATATGCAATCTTAATAAAAACTTAAAACTTGGAAAAAATAAGAAACATTACGACATTTTGTAATAAAATATGATCAAATTAAACACGAAAATATACAAGTGCGAAGGCAGAGAACAAATGTGCGTTAGAAGGTGAGTGCAATAAATAATAGAGGGTTAAAATGTGTCAAAAATAAAAACATGTAAGAAAAAATAATTAGTGGTGAGCTAGCAGAAAGGAAAAACATTTCAATATATCATGCATAGGATAAGTATGGGAGAAGCAGTGAGCATTAATTGTATTTAAATACGCTCTTAATCGCATGCAAGTACCACGCACACGTTACTCAACCTCTCAAACAAACGCTGCATAAAGTGTGGTGCGCGACGCAATTGATAGTAATTCAAAAACATTATGGACGTTTACGAACACTCGTGTGTGTTACGAACATGCGGGAAGCGCAGCCAACTTCACGGTTGTTTATTCTGTGTCGGGGCACCAACAAACAGAAAGTTTAAGTGATTGTGGAATACAATACGAGCAAAAATTAGACACATAAACCAAAAAAAGTGATATGTAATGACGTGAAAATAAATTATTAATAGAAAATAGTCAATACTTTTTAGTGTATTTAGTGCAATGTGTGTAAATAGCGGAGTAATACTACTTGTTTGTACGTGGCCTCAACTGTCTGCAATCCGTCGGTATATCATCAAGGTCAGCCATTTTAAATATTATTTTCTTTGAATTGTTCGGTAGTTTTATGAATATGTTTCCATTCATCGACCAGCAGTTACCGGTTCCCAGCTTCTTCTTAGCTTCAGTCAGGAGTTCGAGTGCTTTCCGCGTTAAAGATTCTGTTATTAGCCATTTAGATCCTTTCAAGCAAGATTTCTTCTTCCAGACATCATCCTTGTGCAGGAAAGAGGTGAATTTTATTAGTATAGGCCTTGGCCTGTCACCTTTCTTGCCGAAACGCCGCATGTCCTTGATTGAAGAGGGATTGACTGCGAGAGGTGTCTCCTTGAGTGCCGCATCCAAAGTCAAGTTCTCTGGTGCACCATGTAGAATTAAGAATTTTTTCCGTCGAGATCTCTCAATCTCCTCAATTCGGTCCTCCTGCTGTTCCACTCTTGCCTCCAGGCTGTCCAGTTTTCCGATGACAGCGTTTTTGAAAACTACAAAGTCTTCCATTGAGCTGGCAGCGGTCGCCTCACATTTGCACGTAGTTAGTTTGGACTCCAGAGCAGCCAATTGTTGAGTAAAATATGCTTTGAAAGATTTAAAATCCTTGGCGTCCAATTTACCTTCCATATTAACCCTTGCTGTGAGAATATTGGGCTCAAAATTTAATTAAAAAGCGTTTTCATACGCGGCGGAAAAAAATACGTGTGGTTGCCGCGAAAAAATGACAGCAAAAAAAATTGTTCTTGTTGTAAAAAATGTATATTTATCTCAATAAACATATTTGAATGTGAATATTATTTTAAATATGTAAAAAAGGATCATAATTACTTATGCATTATGATATTCTATTAATGTTTATGATTATATTATAATTTCGATGCGAGTGATACGTTAAAGAGAACAAATATATATGTTAAGGAAATTCTCAATTTTATAATTAGATTAAAAAATCACCAAAGCCATTATTATTTTCCGGGAATTCACTGGCCTCTAGTTTAAGTTACACCACAAAGTATTTCTTTCTATCTATGATAGCGATATCATAAAGAATATAAGTAATCTATGGTGGTTTATGCTAGTTAAAAAAAAAATGTAATGGATAGGAAACCAAGTATAAATTATTCTGGATCCCTGAGAAAGAGAGTGTCAGATCTTTCATCTAAGAATTGGTATGCGTTGAGAACGATGAGCAAAAAACTTGCTCGAGAAACTGTGTTAAGGGATTGGAAATAAAATGCGTATGTAATAATAATAATAATAATATTATGACAATTTACATAGTGCCGTATTGTGACAAAATCATTTCAAGAACTTTAATTCTCTATTATACCCCACAAAGATTGTATGTGGGTATTTATATGGGTGCATTTACATATAATAAAAAAAAAACCATAATGGTACAGATGATAAAAAGAATAGAATAAAAACATTACGAGCACCATAAACTAGCACAATTTTTAATGATTCCTAACACCGCCCCAGTGGCATGTAGTTATCGTTACAAATGATACGCATTGTTAAAAAGGAAATGCACAGAACACAGAATACTTTGAATATTATCAACATGCATACATATGTACATACAAACAAACATTTACACATATTATTATTATTGTACCTACATATACATATGCACTCTTATTGCAATGTATGTAATCACTTATATGTAAGTAATGTATGTGCATGTAGAGTAAGTTGGGTATAAGTACAACTTGCATACATTCGTAATGCAGAAAGCAGAAAGAATTATTCGATACTAGTTAAAATTTCTCAGTGACATCCTTTCAAATTTCAATATGAGAGGGTAAAAGGAAATCCTCAGATTTGTAGTTTTAGATTTTTTTTCAATATAATTTATTAAAAAAAATATAATAAAAAATAAAGTTTTCTGTTTTGGAAATAAAGTGTAATTACATATAGATATCTAATTTATTTATTTATTTTTTAGTGTACATTTTTTTTTTGAAAAAGATATATCTGGGTTTTGTTATAAACCCAAATACGATCTTATACACCTTTCACAGTAAGCTAAAAGCTTGTGTCGTGAAAGGGGAGTTTGCGGGCACCTGGGATTGAACCATGGACCCCTGTTCAAGAGACCGAGACTCTACCTCCAGGCTACCGACGAACTAATTGATCACAAACAATATTAAACAAAAATATGACATAATCAAATATAATCAATATACAGAGGGTGAGTTTATTGCGGAGACTCAATTTATTCCAACTAACCATCTAAAAAGCCATCAATTCCTTTTCGTGTTGTCGGGCTAAATTACATTTATCCTGTTTTATGATATCGATAGCCATCTATTGGCAATGTGGAAAATATTTTTAGTATATTAGGTAACTGCAAAGGCATTACTCAAATTCAAGAGAAAGGATAAAGAAGAAAAAGCAGTAAAAGGAATATAATTTTCATTTCATTATGTGCAGTAAATACATTCGTTAATAATTTCCAATTTTAGACATGGCTAGCTAAGTAAGAAAAGGGTTCAGACATTCCAACTAACAAACATTATAGAACATTATTTAGATTTCAAAAATTATTCGAAATTTCAAAAATATGGAAATCACGTTGCCGACTCGGATACGAATTTGCATCAGGGGCGCAACAACGGCCAAACGACGGACGTATGAATCACAAGTGAAGGCGTCTTACGTGGAAACTATGCGAACACTTGTCCTGTTTTATTTTTTTAAACTTTCAACTTAAAACGTGATCTGCTGTTAAAGGTTTTTTACTTGAATATTTCTTACGCTGAAAGTTTCAAAATAGGTTTTAAAGTTTTGTTTTAGATAAAAATTTATGTATTTATGAATCATAGGATCTCTGCAGGTCTAGAATGAGTTTTGATTTTTATTCGTTTCACTTTTTTACATAAATCTATACACAAGTATATTTGTTTGACAAATTTTATGTACTTGTAGTTTTATGATACATACATAATTATGTTTGCGTATGATCGATTTATATTGTTGTCTTTTATACCTGCTTGGTTTCTCGAACATGTAAAGGCTCACGCCGTAAATCTAAACCATAACGGTATATTGCAAAAGTGGGGCGGTCATCGACTGCATGTAACAAACATGCATGCTGTCCTCTCCGTACCAATTAAATTAAAACATCCAGAAAGGGTGGCAAACATTATCGCAAAATTTAATACGTAAAATGTTTTTTTATAACACCTGCCTTTTACAGGATAATCGAAAACTTACAGAAAAGAATTGGAGAACAGTTTGGATCAGGTTTGCCTGGAGGGCTCCCCTTCACAAAATCCTTCCTGAAATTAAATACAACCGTTAATGCCCACCAACTCTTTACTTTAACAATACCTATACTTAAAATTAAAATACAGGAGAGACGATGGTCCTGGCTGGGACATGTTTTGAGAATGCCTAATGATAGTTGGCCAAAAAGAGAATCCGTCGGCTCGGGCGTCCCTCTTTCACAATACACCGTTCCTATGACAACGATATCAGAGCGCAAGGAATGTCGTGGAAAGAGGTGACGCAATTGGCACAGAGACGCTCTGAATGGAGGAGGCTGGTTTCTGCCCTGTGCTCCCGTTGATGGCGATGAGATGAGAGAGAGAGATACTTAAAATTAGCTTTCTGTTACGTATTTTCTACGTACTAGTTTTGTGCTTAGACCAATACAAAAATTTAATTAATATTAAAATGATTAAGTAAAAACACTGCAACTGTCACTATATAAATTTTATTTTGGCAGAGGCCTTTCGGACTTAGTCCATCTTCAGTGCCGTTAACTTAGAAACTAAAACAAAATCACTATTCAAAAATCTAGAAAAAGAAAAAATAACAAATATACAAGTACCCCCCCCCCCCATTCACCTTCCTTCTCACTACCACCATCAACCCCACCCTCCCCACACATCCCCCTCCCCCTACTTAGTACCTAGCTTAAGAATACAAAAGTTTAAGACTATTTTGGAAATTCTTAAAACTAAAAACATAAATAAATAATAGTTTTAGGATATTTTCTTGTTAAGTTTTCATACTAAGTATAATACCTACTCTGCCTGTTGGCTGCATAGTTGCGAAGAAGCGCGAACACACGATGATAGGAAAAATGAGCGAACGGCCTCAACCATTGTACATATATGTATGTAGGTAAGTAGGTATATAGTACAAACTGTGTGAAACTGTGAACATACTCGACATGTTAGCAACAGCAATACATATTCCTATGTATGTACCTACTTGTTAGTAATATAATGATGGAATACCTCAAGTTAACATAATTTATTCCACTTTACATCTAAGTAAGATTTAGAAATATATACATTACCTTCGTACCTACCGCTAGTTCTCATTTTACACCGCTGTATCTCGAGAAACATGGAACCAATGCTTCCCATCACTTATAAAGTGCTCACACGGGGCGAATATCGTCAAGGATCAGTTTGAGCCTTTTGAGAAGATTTTTAATCAATTTGAAACGATAAAAATCACTAAAGACAATATCGTCTCAAGTTGAACACCTTTAAACTTTTGCTTGCTCAACTATTCCTTTAGGCGCTGCATCCGCATTATCTATGATCGTTTGTACGCAACTGTTTTCCGTTGGTTAGTTGGTTTGTGTTGTCTACTCGTACATATTTAAGGAAGTCACTTTTCGTTCATATTTAAGGAAGACTAAGGAAATCACACACTATAAAATTTGTCTCTTTTTTCACAGATGCTTTATATCCTCTACTACAACATTTTCGATCAAAGACACACACTCCGCGATCTCTATCTTGACCATTTTTTAAAATAAGTGAAAATCAATGCGCATCTTACGGATTAAATTTATTTCGGTGCTCTTCAACACGTTTCATATAAATGGACGTTCGACGGATTTTGTTTTATTATGCAAACGAAATCGTCCATCCTTTATTTCGTTTCGTGTGAACACTGCATTAGACAATATCTTCAGCCCACCTTTTATCTTCCTTTGCTTTTCTTGTTCTTCCAATATCTCTACTACAGAATTGTAAGCGTTTTTCTACTCTTTTCTTATCAGTCCATTGCTATTTTAGTGTGAGTATCAATATTCACAATCTTTTACTTATGAATTAATTATCTATGTACCTACACTATTATACAAGTTTATGAATAGCATAGGAATTGGTTTTATGTTTGTGCTTACTGAAAAAAAAGACAATATATAGAACCCTCTTCTTTAAAACAAAACAAGCAAAGTCAAACAAGACTTCATATTTGCAATCGAGAGGTACCAGATTCGATTCCTCCTACCGGCAAGTTACAGCATCTTTAATACAAGCATTCAAGTGTTTGTCATATATTTGTGTTTATTTTGAATCTAGATTCATTTACAATAGGGAGAAATAGGAGAACTTATTGTAGATTTATTAGCAATATTTATACAAAAAACACTTTTTACAATGATTAGGTATACATTTATAAGAAAACGCCTCAACTGATTTATTCGAAAAATTATTCCGTAATACAATAATAACACCTACCTCTTACTAAAAATAACTTTTCCAGTCTACCAGTCACACCTTCCACCCACACGTTGGGGGAGGGGGAGGTAAAAAAGTGTGTGTACACATAAAAACGCCTTTCAAATTAATTTTAAGTACTAATCAAATGCGCTACCGTTTACAGTTTTCATTTAAGGCAATGTCTACCATACTGATGATTTTTGTAAAATATGTTTGTAGTCTTGATAGCATGGAAAGATGATGGATGGTCTTAAATGGGTCATTTTCTTCATACAAATCAGACTTCCAGTGCTGAGGATCGTAACCAAGGTGAAAATAATTGTGCGTTAAGCCTTACCACTATGCCCAGTCCTCTGCTTGCCTGTTAGCCCCTTAAATTGTGCCCTCTGCAGTCACCATTAATATATATATCTATATCTATACTATGACACCGCATTCTAGGGAAAAACACGCCCTCTACACATTGAATTGTATAACTGATACAAAACCAATCAGAAACCTCGATTGGAGAACCATGTCTACACAATGCAACATTGTGTAGAATCTAATCGGAAGAAGTGACAAAGGTGTCCCAACGCTTACGAATTGGCTCAAGGCTGGCTTAAGTGATCACTTTCGGTGTCCATGGACAACGTTCACCAATTCCACCATTCTCACTGTCACGATGTAAGGTCCAACAATCGAGAGACGCTTTATGCAAACCTTAGAAGCAACCATCTTTCTGGGATTTCATTTTTCAGATCTCAAATAGATCGCGATCTCCCGCCTAAATGGCGCCGGAACAATTAAGTTCAATACTTTATCGGCTGCTAGTTCGACCAGTCAGCAACAAATGTTTAGAATATTCACTTCTTCCGATTAGATTAAACACAATGTTGCATTGTGTAGACATGGTTCTCCAATCGAGGTCTCTGATTGGTTTTGTCATCTGCACCCAAATCCGTTTAAACAATAAAAAAATTAGTAAATATTCTAACATTTGTATAACTGATAATTTTATGATACTAAATATTGATTTATTATATAACATAATATAACCAATGTCTTAACTTATTATTTATTTTACATATTCACTTAGTGCAGAAGTAAAATAAATAACTATTTGAATTCGTTAATGTTAAGAAACGATATAAAAAGAGTTATAAATAAAATTCTTAACCAAAATAAATACTAAACTAAAAAATAATAAAAAGTATAATTTTATGATACTAAATATTGATTTATTATATAACATAATATAACCAATGTCTTAACTTATTATTTATTTTACATATTCACTTAGTGCAGAAGTAAAATAAATAACTATTTGAATTCGTTAATGTTAAGAAACGATATAAAAAGAGTTATAAATAAAACTCTTAACCAAAATAAATACTAAACTAAAAAATAATAAAAAGTATAATTTTATGATACTAAATATTGATTTATTATATAACATAATATAACCAATGTCTTAACTTATTATTTATTTTACATATTCACTTAGTGCAGAAGTAAAATAAATAACTATTTGAATTCGTTAATGTTAAGAAACGATATAAAAAGAGTTATAAATAAAACTCTTAACCAAAATAAATACTAAACTAAAAAATAATAAAAAGTATAATTTTATGATACTAAATATTGATTTATTATATTACATAATATAACCAATGTCTTAACTTATTATTTATTTTACATATTCACTTAGTGCAGAAGTAAAATAAATAACTATTTGAATTCGTTAATGTTAAGAAACGATATAAAAAGAGTTATAAATAAAATTCTTAACCAAAATAAATACTTAACTAAAAAATAATAAAAAGTATAATTTTATGATACTAAATATTGATTTATTATATAACATAATATAACCAATGTCTTAACTTATTATTTATTTTACATATTCACTTAGTGCAGAAGTAAAATAAATAACTATTTGAATTCGTTAATGTTAAGAAACGATATAAAAAGAGTTATAAATAAAACTCTTAACCAAAATAAATACTAAACTAAAAAATAATAAAAAGTATAATTTTATGATACTAAATATTGATTTATTATATTACATAATATAACCAATGTCTTAACTTATTATTTATTTTACATATTCACTTAGTGCAGAAGTAAAATAAATAACTATTGAAAGTCGTTAATGTTAAGAAACGATATAAAAAGAGTTATAAATAAAACTCTTAACCAAAATAAATACTAAACTAAAAAATAATAAAAAGTATAATTTTATGATACTAAATATTGATTTATTATATAACATAATATAACCAATGTCTTAACTTATTATTTATTTTACATATTCACTTAGTGCAGAAGTAAAATAAATAACTATTTGAATTCGTTAATGTTAAGAAACGATATAAAAAGAGTTATAAATAAAACTCTTAACCAAAATAAATACCAAACTAAAAAATAATAAAAAGTTTAATAATATAAATAATATGTAGGTAATAAAAAAGTTCTTACTAAAGAGAGTTCAAGATTTATTCACATACAAGGACATCTCATGCCAAATGTTTTTCAAAACTATTTAATTTGGACAAATAATTAATAGGCCCTACCGTGTGGCCTTAGATTTAATAATAACAATATGGTTGGTAGGTAGCTATGTATGTATAGTAATAATATAATAAGCTCTTCCGAATGGCGTAGGTAGGACTTTTACTCGTGTATAAGATGAAAGGACACTCACAAAGGATAATTTTATTATTATTGTATATTACTAGACTATTAACCTGGCGTTGACGTGATCAGAGAAGAAAAATTGAATTGACGAAAGAGTACATCTTGGGTTAGTTGGAAGATATCGCAACTCTGCGATAAACTCGCCCATTGTACAGATTTTTTCATGCATGTTGTATATAATTCCTGTTATAATATTCTGCACAATAAAGTTTATTATTATTATTATTACATCAAATATAGCAATGCAAAATATCATTCATTCATACCATCGCAGCACATCCCATAAGTGTGCCGGCCAGTGGATCAACTGCATGCAATAACCGTACAATTTTTTTCTCTATGGGCCAACGAAATACCCAACAATTTATTAAGAGGCATTCAGACTGTTTCACTTTGAATGATCATCCAGAGTGTCCGGGTCAAACCTGTTCATCGAAAGTGAACACTTCTATTCACACTTATTCATCATAATGTTTTCACTTTTCAATGCCATGTCAGTATTCACGTTCGTGTTGTATGAAGTTTTAAAAAAAATAAGTTAAATAAAAGTAAAAAAATTAAAAATAACAGTTATGTACTAAAAGTAAAACAAATTAATTAAATTCTTGACAGAGTGATAATTTTGTTTATGATCCTGACATTCATTACTAATTCACCGAGAATATAATAAATAATAGGAAAAAACTAGTTTATGGTTGGATATTTTTTCATCAAATATAATTATGTCGGATGGTGATCACTTTCATCCGTCATCGCTAGTGATCCATTATGGAGCATCACCCAGTGAACAAGTGGGTAAACCCCTTTACTTAACGTCTGACTGTAAGTGAAATGTATTCACTTATTTGCTTGATTCGATAAGCAATCTTTTGTTTCAAATGTTGATCAGAAATTTTATAAATAATTTGTAACTCAATTATATATTTCAAAATTCACCAAAGAGGTTCGCACTAAATTTTATTCTGTAACTAATTCTACCAACACTTTAGTGTTGTAAATGTTAGACTAGTAACATCAAATGTCTCAATAAATGATAAAATATGGAGAATATGCGCTAAATGTCATTATGTCTGTTGATTAAAGTTTGATAATTATCCGATTTCATGGGAGAAGACGACAAAACACTCTACACAAAAATAAACAATTAAACATATATTAGAACCGTCTAAATTATTAATTTGATTTCATTATAAATGTATATTGTATTTACAGCACGAAGGCATCAGTCATGGGCACATTATGAAAAGGTACTAGATGTTGTTATAGTGATTGTTGTTACCCACTAAATCTTATGATGAGAGGCTTCTACGGGTCACAATAGCCTCTTAAGAAGTTTTTGGAATAAATTTTACACATCAATAACTTAATGGTGTATGTCAAAAAGAAAAAATAAATATTGAAATAAAAACGTAATTATTACGTCTACATTATGCAACAAAAATCTTTTCATCCACAGAAGTTGATTATTCTTTACTATTTTATTCTGGTTTTCAAAGTCCTTATTATGTTGTCTGGTTATTGAAATCTGCGTAACGAAGCTGTTTTTGGCTCAAGTTTTCAGCAAGCGAGCTGTCATCATTTCAAACTCCTGAAGATGGCGACAGCACGCTTGCCGAATTCTCGTGCTGAAAACGGATACGACTCTATAACCAGATAACATGTTAATAAAAATTGATAGTTTTTTGCTCCCATATTTTTCCACCCTCACGACTTTAGGATACTTATTGCTTTCTGTGACGATGTCTGGGATGTATTTGGATATATTCCAAATCCAAATAATAAAAAAAACACAATATAATAAACATACGAAGAATTTGTAGAGAAAGTGGAAACACTTTTGTAAATGTTTGTTTTCTCTGGGATCGCATTGGCCGAAGGCTGTAATGGTCCCAGTAGAATATGGTGTCATTTTAATAATACTAATAATAATTTGTATATTTTACTTGCATCCTTATATTTATTGGTTACCTTTGTACTCCTCGCGTCACTTGACACGTATGTCTGATGATAGATGTTGGAACAGAACGTAGAAACGTAGGTTGGCCTCAGACGAGATGGTCCGATAACATGAAGAGTATGGCGGGCCTGCACCGGAAGAAAGTCGCGTCCAACAGAGAACTAAGGAAGTCCAAGAGGGAGGTCTTTGTTCATTACTGGAGACAATTAGAAGGCTGAAGGTAAGTCCTCGCACTAGGCAGATCTTGTACAATTTGAAAATCGCCGTTTCCTCGTAACATGACCTCAAGGACACCATATTGAGCGTCTATCATCCGAAACTCCCAGCAAAAATATGTGTTTTCAGCTTCCTTCTGAAGCTTATGTTTATTGTTGTTAATAAATAAATTACAGAATGAAATACTAAACTAAATTTATTCATGACTTACGGAGTTGGTATTCAAGCGATAAGGATCATAAGAAGTGAATAATGTTTGTTAATATACGATAATAAAAAATATACAAATTACAAGGTTCAAAACAATCATTTGTATACAAAAGAAAACAATTCACATTCTGAATATTGTTAATGTTATACAAATAATAACAATAAAATAACAATAACAAAATATAATGTAATAATGCTGCCTTCAACTTAAAAATATTTGTAATATTATTATTTAATGTGTGGTAAGTAATAATCCAATGGAAATGTATACAACATTGTCTATTTGTGAGATTCATCACGATAGGTATGATTCAGTCACAAGATATGAATCACTTGCAGGATAGAGAGAGAGAGAGAGTGACAGAGAGAGAGAGAAAATTGGGTGTTCTGATGCTTACGAATCGGCTTAGGCTGGCTAAAGTGTAACTTTAGTTAACTTTTAACTTTTATTAATGGTAACGTTCACCATTCCATCTATCTATTTCTTTATGTTTTCTCACATTGATCCTTTCAGAACAATTGACTGAACTCATTGCTGAATATAAACTTCTGCCAGCCAACTGCATAATATCTGTACCTGAAAGCCATTAGAACTCAAGTGCATTTTTGACAAAAATGGCAAATTTACAAAAAAGCGAAAATAACACACCAGTCGTGAGTCTAAAGTACAGAAATGATTAGGGTCATAAGAATTGAAGTGCGCATCACTATGTATTCTACATACTATATACAGCTTATTACTAGTAAAATGTTGAGATTTTTTCGATTAAAAAATTGAATTTCAGTACTTACGACTAAATGGCTCTCAGACCCCCTAGACATGCACTTGGCGATCGACTACAAACGAATTTTCGTCAATAATTGCAACAATAACGCATAATTGTTCATGAATTTTAAAGTTGTTTTATAGTCTGGATAATAATTACAGAAGCTCCACTTTTAAAAGAACTGGGAGATACCCTAAAATACCTTTTATATAATACCTATTCCAATTTCCTTAAAAAGTGGTAGACCCAATGCATTCTAGGGACTCACGGTTTATCAAAAAATATGCGTGAATGAAATCAATTAATACAGTGAATAAATGCCGATTTATCACTCGAAATAAATGATGGAGTACAAAAAATAATTTGAAAATACAGGTAGTCAGATGGATTCAGCTTTGGGGCATGCACTCTCTAATGATGATTATAATAATAGGGAGAATGATATTCACGTGATGAGAAACGTTTAGCATTTTTATTCTAATCAATAATCAACATGTTATCAAACAATTTTATTATTTGAATGATTGCTACTTATGTAAATTGTTCTATATAATTTAAATAATACTCTATAAACCTTTTTGACTAAGTCAGGTTTAGTGATACAAATTAATTGAGCTGTTAAGTGCAACAAAAGCCTAAACCTCTCAAGGATTATTTGATGGTAAAAAAAAAACACTTTAATTTTTATCGTATTTTTTCGTATCTATTCAATACCAAATTTTTACAAAGATAAAAGATAAATAAATTCTCAAGATGATACAAAATGAGATGATTTTTTTTTAATGAGATTAGTTGATTTTAAATCATATTGTAATATTGATAGAAATGATAAAATCGTATTATCACTTGGAATCATTAAACAACTAAGAGATTATCTTCTGTTAAAAAAAGCACAGGTAGAGTATTCTTTTCATTCATTCATTCAGCGGACAAATTGCACGCAACAAACATGCAAATTATCCTCTCCCTGCCAATAGAGAAGTTAAGACATTAAGGATGGGTGTCATTCCTCATCGCTGAACTGAAAATGTTAAATGTCTTGAACGTGATGTTTTACGAATACCTGTCATTTACAGTACACTTTAAAATTATTAACAAAGAGTGCGAGGCCTATTCGTTATTCTACAGAGTGGTAGATAGGAAAATTATTATATGTATAAATCAGGGATGTTGCGGATGTCGATTTTTACACATCCGCGGATGTGAATGCGGATGCGGATTTTTGAAGGCTCACATCCGCGGATGCGGATGTTTAAGATATTATAGAAAAAAGTAGGAACTATCTTAGTTGGTAGGCCCCACTGTCAAATATGTGACGACATTTTTGCTACAATAATATTATGGATTTTTTGGCGAATTTTTTTTCTTTGTTATTTGCAAAAATAAAATAAAACCGGCAAAAATAAAAATGCGTCGGATCTTGTCACCATTATATTCGTTCCCATTGGTTAATGTCAAGTGCTAACGGCACGCGCCTTTCGCCGGCCCCGCCCCATTTATTTCTTGTCGCAAATTGTCTTACATCCGCATCCGCAATAACATCCGCATCGATTATTGCGGATGCGGATGCGGATGCAGATGTCCAAATACATGCGGAAGCTCCGCATTTGCGGATGCGGATGCGAATATTCGCAACATCCCTGGTATAAATATGAATATCGACATAGAATTTATTAATTCCAGTAGGTACTCTATTATTGCTCTGCTATTAGCTACCTGAAGAAGTATCTTATCATTATAATTATATTTGAATAGTAATAAGTAGGTTTTAAGGAATTATTCTTCAGTTTAACTAAATGATACAAAGGTTTTGTTAATAATAACGTAGTGAGTATGAATAATATTAATAAGAAGAAAATAATATTCCGACTGATGGATATATAAGAGAATAAATACATTATTTAAATTTAAATACAAATGTGTTTTCGGTAAATAAATAAATGAAAAGGTTCCCGAATTTAACCCTCTACACTTGTATAAAAATAAGTCGTTTATACCTCCGTGATAACAGACGACTCCGTGTTGAGTAGGAAATATTGGCGTACGTGTATGAGAAATTGTACGAATGTAGAGAGAAAGCGAATGACATTTTTAATAACAATTAGGACTAAATTGCAATAATAATAATAATAATAATCTGGACAATTTATTTAGCGCCGTCTTGTGGTACAAACCACCGCAAGGGCGCATTTTTTTATTTTATTTATTTATTGTTATTTATCAAATCTTAAATTTTAATATATTTTATAAATTCAATTTAACTATTAAAAAAATTTAATGTATTTCTAACTGTCACAAATTTGAAATATGAAACAATTAGGTATGTGAGTTCTAATTGTAGGTATTATTATTATTGTCACAAATTTTATCCACTAGTTCATTTGTTTTTAAATTTGTAATTTTTAATTAGTTTAAAAGTAATCTAACACTTGAAAAACAATTATCTTTATAAAACTATTGAAACTAAAAACACTGTATTAAAATTTTGTTATTTTGAATCATTATTAGACAATATTTTAATTTTTAAAAATGAGACGTCAGAGGTTTCAGGCAGCCACTACGGGCGCCATCCACCGACTCATCCACGCCATGCAACTTCAAGTAATAAGCAAATAGATTGTCTTCTCCGTGCCAATAAAAATAAGACATTCAGGATGGTTTGCATATCTCATTGCTGAATTGTAGATATTAATTGTCTTACACGTGAGGTTTGTGAGATAATATGCAAATTATTTTCTGCTGTATACAGGTTGTGAAGCTGAAATGTATTTATATCTAGTGTAATTGCATAAAAAAACATATGATAAATAAATTGATATTTTTCAATTTCATTAGTTCCCAAGGGTTACATCTCAAGTTTGATAATAAAATACAAATTTTAAAATTAGAAAGACTGCAAATTAGTTTTATTTTTCAATATGCTTTAACTCAAATGTCTGGCACGCCTACTCGCCGACGTCTGGGCCGGTCACAGGCAAATAATATTATAATAACAAACCCATCATACATACATAATACAGATACCTCCGGAGCAATAGCACTAATTAATATGCAACCCTTGCTCTGACTTGCTTCATTTCTCACACTTCAAGTGTAAATATAAATGTTTGTTTATTTTTTTTATTTATTTACTTATTGTTAATGCCCATGGAGTTCCTAGTGCCCTCTGCATGTTTTCGAATGTAAACTATCGTCGTATTTAAATTTTATTCGCAATTTTTGTTTTAAGTTTTTGACTGTCCGGTAAACAACAGGTATTCGTTAAATGCCACGTATAAGGCAATTAACCACTTCACATGTTTATTACTTGGAGTTAGTCCGCAGGCTACCCCACTACTTAGGGAAATGTCATGATGGTATGAATGAAGGTATTTTTAATGACCGACTATGGAGGCACTAAGATCTGTAAATTTAGTACGAGTTAGGTGTTTTTCAATGAAAACGACATATTTTTTATTTCATCACCAATGAATGGTGTTGTTCCATATTCAAACACAAGCGACGTCATCAATCTATTTGATGTTTAGAATGTTTACTATTTTTTGTTTACCTGGTGTTTGTACATCAGACGACAAAATCAACCAGATATTTCGATTGGAGAACCATATTAACAGTATGTTTTTTGTGCAAAATCTAATCGAAAGAAATGAGAAGAGCGTTCCAACGATAATTTATTTATTTATTTATTCATTCACCAATGACACACTTCAGATAATACATGTAAGTTGAAACAATATACAAGAGACAAAATAATATAAACAATGTATTACCCTATTTAAAAGTGCGTACAATTTTCACTAATCACAATATTTTAAGCCCATAAGGTTGTCATCTATAATAAAATTTAATTTAATTTATAAAATAAGAATAAAACAGTAGTAATACAATAAACAACACTAAAAAATTAATAGTCATTACAAATCCTCAATTAAAATTGAACAATTAAAAAAAAAAAAAAAACTGAAAAACTATTCAATTAAAGAACAAATCAATAAAAAACCATTAAAAATTTAAAAAAAAAAAAAAAAAATTAAAAAGTAAAAAGATTAAAAATTCAAAAGTAAAAAAAACTAAAAAAAATCCTTACACTAACAACCCTGACAAACAGCAAGAGAATGGAAAGGGGAAAATCATTGGGATAAGTGGAACACCATCAAATAAGTAGGCAGTCAATTATATACTGTTCAAAATCTGCAAAACAGATATTTTAAAGCCACGAGGATTGCTCGCAAACATGTCGACGTCACAAAATCTATCGTTGTAGTTGCTTAATATACGGTAGAGGGGGTTACGCAAACCAGCATTAGTATGAGCTATACTTACGTTTAGAGGCCGGTTAGTTCTTCTTACTGAAGGTATGCGAAAACCGATTTTGGTCAATATTTGAGGGACATCAACCTCTGATGTACATACCTTCCTCAAAATGCACGCATCCATCAATTCACGGCGCTTTGAGAGCTCCAATAGGTTCCCACAGAATGCATCACCGTACCTTCGTCCACACATTCGTAGAAATTTACGCTGTACACGTTCAATTGCTAAGATATATTTATCATATAACGGGTTCCAAATTGTAGAACAATATTCAAGCCGTGTTCTGACGAGTGCGACATATAGTACTGTCATAGTCTTAGGATCTTTGAACTCTTTAGTTGTTCTTAAAATGAAGCCCAATGTTCTGTTACATTGTTCCGTGATATCCTCAACATGCGCCTCAAAATGAAGCCTGCTATCAAACGTAATGCCTAAGTCTCGTATTTTCTCTAGTTGGATCAAAATTTGACCGTTAATAGTATATTTATGATTAATAATTCTTTTATTTTTCGTAAAAGAAATCGAATTACACTTTTTTAAATTTAACTCTAGCTTATTAACGACACAGTAATCATAGATCCTACCAAGATCCTCCTCCAGTTTCTCAGCATCCTCAATACAACGTACTTGCCGATATATCTTGAGGTCATCGGCAAAAAGCAGAAACTGGGAATGACGTATGCAGTCACCTATGTCATTAATAAATGTCGAAAACAGCAATGGCCCCAACACTGAACCCTGAGGCACTCCGGACGTCACTGGAACATTATCAGAATTAAATCCGTTCATCGTCACGGACATCAATCTGTCGGTCAAATACGATTTCAACCATCTCAAAAGATCGCCGTGAATACCATATTTGGAGAGCTTATTGAGTAGAATGGAATGGTCCACCTTATCAAAGGCTTTCTTAAAATCAGTATAGACAGAATCAACTTGTATTCGCTCATCCATGGAAGAAAACAAATACTCTGAGTACACCAAAAGATTAGTGACCGTAGACCTACCCCCCACAAACCCATGCTGCTCCTCCAGCAACCGCGGTCCCAAAAAATGCGCCAAACGATCCTTCACGACAGACTCAAATACCTTTGATACAGGAGAAAGAATGGATATAGGTCTGTAGTTACTCATATCGGACTTGTCGCCCGTCTTATGTATGGGAGTAATATTGGCAGTTTTCCAGATTTTTGGAAAACATCCCTCTCTAACACTCATATTAAAAATAATTTGTAAAGGTTTAGCTATGTGTGGCGCACATCTTCTTAGTACCAATGAAGATAATCCATCTGGACCTATGCCCTTATTAATATCAAGATTTATCAATTTATCATAAACTTCAGAACACAAAATTGTTAGACCGGGTAAGCAGGCTGAAGGTAGAGCGAGTGCATCATCAATGATGTCGATGTCGTCATAAACTTTTTCATTGAAGACAGACTGAAAAAAAGAACAGAAAAGACCTGCAATTGTTTTTGGATCACTTGAATGAACACCATTGAAGTGCATATTTCTGGGGTAACCGTTAGAAGTTTTCATATGGTTGATGTAAGAGAAAAAGGGCTTAATATTATTTTTAATTGATTTTTCTAAACTATCTAAATACATTTTGCGATCTCCTCTATGTGCCTGTTTTAGTTTTGCTCTGTACGTAGAGAAAACAGCATAATCACACTGGTTATGAAACTTTTTCCACAGCCCCCAATATTTATTCCTCATCTTGGCCAATAAAACTGTAGGCTTCTTGTACCAATGTGGAAAGCCAGAAGATTTAGGAATTTTCTTGGGAGTGTGAGCATCAATAACTGAAAACAATACTTCATAGAAAGTGTTCACAGCATCGTTAGTATTTCCTCTATTCAACAAGTCATTCCAATCAACAGTGGCAAGTTTTGCATTGATTTGGTCAAAATTCGCCTTACGATAATTGTATTTGGCCTTACGATTAATACTTAGATGGGTTTCGTTCACAATAATAGGAATGTTAACCAATAGAGGAGGATGATGTCCGTCCTCAGGCACCAACGGAAAGTCACATCTTTCAACATCGCAATTCAAATCCGATAGCACCAGATCCAAGATAGAATTATTTTTGTTCTTTATAAAATTATATTGTTCAACGTTCATGAAGCGTATTGCTTCCACGAGAAGACGCACATGGGGGCCACGCCGCGAACCCTGTATATCCGTCCGACCATCATCATCTTTAACCCACTGAGCGTTTGGAATATTATAATCACCTATAATACACAAGTGAATATTATTTCTATCCTCCATAAATGTATCAGATATTTTGTTAAAGTGTCGTTCGTACTCGCATATAGAAGTGCCCGGAGGAAAGTAAACCACCCCCAACACGAGACCACATTTCCCACGACCAGTATTGTCGTTTTTAGATACCAATGATAACGCAACAAAAAGGTCCTCACCCGAGGTCTCCCACTTTGGCTCCCGCACACAATCAAAATTACGCGATACCGCCACAAGCACGCCTCCCCCGTCACGCTTGTTTGTAGCCTTGAGATCCCTGTCTCTGCGAAATATATTATAATCGTCGTTAAAAAGTTCACTATTCTGAACACTAGCGTTGAGCCATGT
The DNA here is from genome assembly GCA_947579605.1 of Athripsodes cinereus. NCBI lineage: Eukaryota > Metazoa > Arthropoda > Insecta > Trichoptera > Leptoceridae > Athripsodes > Athripsodes cinereus. Next base: position 3,590,271 of record OX388307.1, read on the forward strand.
TTCCGTGAGGATTACAATGTCATAACCTCCAACAATAATATTTGAGCAAAAAACGCTGGTCTTGCTTCTAAGCCCTCTACAGTTTTGATAATATACCTTTAATGCGCCTATAATTAATGTAACGCAAGTCGTACAATAGTAGTGACACAACACGTCCGCACGCACCCACGTGTGGCTTATAAGATAATACACCTATAGAGCTGTTCACACACCAATGAAATGAAGGAAAAGGGGAAATAAGGGAACAGACAAATATTATAATAGGATTTACATTGTAAAATGCAACAAAATTAGATTTTAAAAAATATTCTCCAGGTCTTTTAACGATGTAATGGCAATAGCTGGTTCGTCCACGTCCTTTCGTACGTAAATTCTTGCGTTTTTCACCCAGGTAAACCTCCAGCCTACGGACTTTGACTTTAAGCGTGCTTCTCTGAATAGTAGTTTGTTCTTCAAGGTGAGATGTTCCGATACATAGATTTTTCGATCTCTGTCTGGTAGTCCAATGTCCTCCGTTAGCAGACTTCGCTTGGCTTTTGCTCCAGATAAAAAAGCGTCACGCATTTTTTGTTGTGAAAATTTAATAATTATATTTTTAGGACGGTTTTTAGAGGCGGTGCCATGCGATACTCGATGAGCTGCTACAATATCATTTTGAGTAATGTTGCTTATGTGTTGCAGATCGGAAGACAGCTTATTCCATACGTCATAGGACCTGCAACGCCAAAACCCCGGTTGTGGAATTGTGTGGTCTTGTATCTGCTGGGCTCTTTCAGCTAATCGATAGAGGATGGAGATGAGCAGTAGGTATCTAAGACGAAAAGTTCAATTGTGATTATTTGTTATTTATTATATTTTAATTGCATTTTAACGATTTTATTTAATTGAGAAATAATACTCTTAACGAATTAACGGTAGAAATTAGTTTCAGCAGTATTCATGGGTTTGTACTGAAATCTGTGTGCAAGATATAAAATATATGCAGGAATAGGTACAGGTAAATTCTGCGTTTAATTTGCTTAGTATGCAACCGTTGCGGTAAAATAACAAATATTTAATTTTCCGAAAAATACATTGCCACAAGTCTTTACATTTTAAGAATACTATTACTACACCACCACGGCATAACCTACAATTGGGGTTGCCAGTAAACCAGATCAAATTAAGGCATTCAGAATGTGTTGCAAACCTTATCGTCGAATTTAAGATGTAACGTCTTTATTATTTCGAACATCTTCCTTCGAAAAGGACACTCGAAAACTATCGCAGCATTTATAACAATGTCGATTGGTCTTTCTCGATCTTGATAATGAAAACCATTTTGGGTGATTTTTTCTGCGCCATTACTTTGACTGTCAATTTAAAGGGTCCAATTCTTGGTATGATAATATACTATTAATGTTTGTCTAACCACGACATAAATTAACTTACCTATATAAAATACCATCAATACATAACAAAAGAAAAAAAAAACAACAAAAAATTAAAATAATATTTGACACACACCCAACACGTGGTATGGATCATGGATTGGAGGAGGGTAGTCATTTTTCAATGAAAGTCTGTTGTGCGGTTTTGATTCTAACAAAACCAAACAATTAGTGAGTATTCTGCTATATTATTATAAGGATACATGAGCTTGCTAATCGCTGTAAGATTTATGTCCTGAATGCACGTAGTTTGTAAATTGTACTCCTGCGGTTTACCCACAACAGACACACTATATAAATAGGTACCTACCTATAATCTCTATTATCTCCTTAATGACTCCTGAAATGTCTCTATCACAAGACACCTGAGATCTTAACCACAAAATACGGATAACCATCTATATATATATATCTATATCCTCTAAGCGTATCCCTACACCGGAGTAGCCAGCAGACAAATACATGTAATATGCATGCAAGTTGTCATCTTCGTGCCTTTAAAAGTTCAGTGGAGATTTAAATACTTATTTATTTATTATATACAACCAACCCACTTTGAGTTCGTCGGTAGCCTGGAGGTAGAGTCTCGGCCTTCAGAACAGGGGGTCCGTGGTTCGATCCCAGGTGCTGGCAAACTCCCCTTTCACGGCACAAGCTTTTAGCTTAGTGTGAAACGTGTATAAGGTTGTATTTGGGTTTATAACAAAACCCAGATATATCTTTAAAAAAAAAAAACAACAACAAGTGACATGACAGTTGTTACCTTTGCGTCACTCAAAGTTCATAACACACAAAACAGTTTCACATGTAAATTTCACACACGCATGTAAACAAGCAATCATCAAACTAAACATTCCAACATTTAAATCAATTGGAGTATCAATTAAAGACAAAAGAATAGCAGATCTCTGTCACACATACATAGATAACAACGATGTGAATTTTTTTTTATTTCTTGAATATCTGATTTTTACAGGATTTATCAATTTCAGTTTTTTTTATTGCTTCACTTAATATACACAAATCAGCGATGAATCACGACACCTACCCTTAATGTTTTATTTTTTATTGGCAGGGAGTGGAAGAATCTGCATTTTTATAACATGCAGTTAATCCGCTGGTTACCCTACTTGTGGGATACGCCGTGATTATATAATATACTTAATAAAATAAAATACACGAAGCATTGATCTTAAATTCTACAAAAATCAATATACCCAACTAAATATCATAACTTTTTCTTAACCTAGTTGCGTGTGTTCTATAAACTATAATAAGAAATGAAATTTTCTAACTAAAACACTAAACATTTGTCTGTTCTGAGGCAGTACAACTAAGTAATAATTTTATATTTCTCAGACATTATATACGGAGTATTATAGTGAAATGGTTCGAAGAAGCGAAGCGCAGTGGCAATGTGGTTAGTCAGAATTTCTCATATATCATTAAATAATACGAACAAACATATTATCATTCTAATATTATTATTCTCAAATATCTGGTATTGCCTGACTTTTTCATGGAAATATTTCCTATAATAGATTATGATGCACCAGGGCATATAACTCTGTATATAAACGTGGACTAGTATATATTCTGTTTATATTATCTAATATGAAGATCAGAAAGACCAGTGACCACCTGAATGTCCATAATTGCCAGGGACCTGAGGGAGACAGGCGATCGTAAAACTTGGAAGATGAGGACTAGGAGAGCCGACCTCAAATAAATGGGATAAAAGCGAGGACGAAAAAGAAGAAGATTATCTAGTATAATAGGCGAGCATATTAAAAAAATATTTTCTACAAGGGACTAACTGCATGTTATAAATCGTCCACTCTGTGCCATATAAAAAATCAGACATTCTCAAGATGACGTTGACGCTAATATCGATTGATATATAATATTTTGTAAGAATATTATGTCTGCGACTCTTATCCTTAAGTTTTCGAAGGTTCTGTGACAGTCTTTTCTGGAAGATTTTGAAAGTCCTGTAAGTGGCTGAACCGTTGTAGTGGAACAAGATTCCCTGTAATTTGTGAACTCTGAGTGCGAAGGTAACTAAGCCAGAGTTAAAAACCTTATTGTTCGTGAAGTGTTATGATTCTTCATTGGGTTGTTGCGGTGGTTTTTACACAAAACAGCGCATTTTAAAACAAATAGTCATACATGCATACCATTACGCCGCTTCCCTCGCGGGGTAGGCAGAAAAGATCGAGCACCACTTCTATGTATCCTTGCATATACCTTCCGCTTCCGTCACTATGTCATACAATTCCTCGTGCATGTTCGCCTGTTCAATGTGCTCAACACGTGACCGTCCTGTAGGATTTGACTTAATGATCTTGCCATTTGATCCACGAACGGCCACGTCTACTAAGTTAAATACTAAGTTATTATTATTAATTTTAGGTATTCATTTGTACCTAAGTATAGTCAACATTTTAAACATAGAACGCATTTAGAATGGGTAAAGGTTTGTATGTTACTATTATGATTTAACATTAGGTGGGTAGGTAGTAGGTATATATAAGGTTTGTGGCCCAGCTAGTTGTCTGAATGCGTTATTCTTGTGGTAGTCCCACTAGGAGGGTTGCTACCGATGCAGATCTTACCTAGTATCCTAAAAACGGTGTATTGGTTATATCTTTCTTACAAATAAATCTCAGTCTTCACTTAAATTCAGAAATGATGATGCTGCCACCCATCCTAAACATTTTGCACGATTATTAGATGCTGTAATCTGGCTACCTTACTTGTGAAATACACCGTGATGGTATAGAATGATAGATAAGTTTATGCTTCTCTCTCTCTCTCTATCTATACCACCACGACATCTACCTACCACAAGTGAGGTAACCAGTAGAGTAATTACTGTATGTTATAAACATGCCAGTTGTCCTCTCTGCGTCAATTTATGCTTGTATGATGCTGTATTTTGGGAAGAGTTTTCAGTTTTTTAATTACTCAATTTTATTTGTAAATTTGTAATGACTATAATTTTTTCAGTATTATTTATTTGTATTACTATGTACTGTTTTGTTCTTATTTTTTAAATTAAATTTTATTATAGGTGACAACCTTATGGGCTTAAAATATTGTGAATAATGAAAATTGTACGCACTTTTAAATAGGGTAATACATTGTTTATATTTTGTCTCTTGTATATTGTTTCAACTTATATGTATTATCTGAAGTGTATCATAGGTGAATAAATAAATAAATAAATAAAAAGAGTTCGTCGGTAGCCTGAAGGCAGAGTCTCTGCCTCGTCCACAAGTGGTGCGCGGTTCGATCCCAAGTGTCGGCAAACTCCCCTTTCACGACACAAGGTTTTAGTTTACTGTGAAAGGTATCTGAGTCGGGAGTAGCCTCCCAAATCGCTGTTGCTACTGGTGTATGTAGTTGGTTGGTTGGTTTTCCAATGTTTACATCTCCTACTCCTACTAATACTACTAACAATGGATGTTAACAAGAGCTAGCAATGAGATATACCTACTGTTTAGTATGTATCTATCTATAATATTAGTAGTGACTGCCGTACTATGAAATTCTAACAACCATGTAACCATGTTACAAACACACAGTGGTGTAACAGAAATATTAGAGAGGTTATATTTAAAATTAAATTAAAAAACTCTGTTTCATTCTAATATGAGGATATTCATTCATTCATTCATCGCCCTCAACGCTCCTCTCGGGAGCACAGGGCAGAAACCAGCCTCCTCCATTCAGAGCGTCTCTGTGCCAATTGCGTCACCACTTCCCACGACATTCCTTGCGCTCTGATATCGTTGTCATAGGAACGGTGTATTGTGAAAGAGGGATGCCCGGGCCTACGGAACCCCTGCGGACAGAAGAACAGTGCTCTTTTTGGCCAACTATCATTGGGCATTCTCAAAACATGTCCCAGCCAGGACCATCGTCTCTCTTGTATTACGGAGATTACAGGTCTCTGCTGGGTGCGCCGGCGCACAGCATCATTTGTAACATGTTCACACCGCATCTGACATCCAAAATCCTTCTAAGACACTTGTTTTCAAAGCTTAGTATCTTCCGGTGAATCAGTGTTTTTTCATTTAATTTTAAATATTATTTTTTATAATGCATTTCCACAAAGTTACACTAGAAAATAAATAATTTTTAGAAATATTGGGCTACTCGGAGCTACAGTAAAAGAAGCATATCATACCTAATCATCAAACACCTCAATACAAAGTAAGATGGCATAGTTTTTTGGTTGGGCAGATGAAGTGTCAGTTGTGTTGAGTAATATTCTTAATATTAACACTCAGTGACTGTTGAAGGTCGAGCTGCGCTTATACAAAAAGTAACTATTAACAAATCATAGGTGATGTTTATTTGAAGTCTTAATTGACACAAATAATAAGAAAATAAAACAGAAAGAATATTGCTCACGTTCACTATTTATTTTGTAATGGCAGAGGCATTTCGGACTAATCCATCCTCTAGAAAGCGATCTAAATGAGTAAGGATAGAACTGTAGGCTTACTCTTGACAAAATCTAAATATGATCTCAACCTTAATTAAAAATACGTGCATACCAATCTCACGGTAGCGGTAGCGCGGTAATTTTGGGCATAGTCCCTTCGCGCGCCGAATGATTAAGACCAAGACAAGATTAAGATCGAATTTAGATTGTATCAAGAGTAGCCCTGCTGATCATCATGGCGTTCCTTTTTCTCTGCCTATTCTACTAGATTCGGAGTCAGGGTATAAATGAATAGATGGTTATGCAAAAATTTCTAACTCATATGTTCTTCATTCGCCATAACACCACTGTCTCCGACTATATATATATTTTGTTGGTAAATAGAGAACCACGTTCAATTTACATATTGTTAGTATTGTATATACATAATATTATACTCTATCTAATGTCTAGCAAGCAGCCTGGATTGGAATTAAACATAACAATAATAATATATACTTATGTATGTACAATAAAATCTAATAGGCAGCCTTATATAGTAGGTGTGTTTATCCCAGGGCAATTTGGAAACGATTGTTCTCTCGTTTGAGCAAATATCTAAACGTGTGTTGTGATGTTGTTGTGGGGCAACTGAAAAAAAGTCCGGAGTACGGATACTTCTTCATCTACTTAATCAGCCATCACTGTCTGCTGCTGAACATATGCTTCCCCTATAAATCTCCTGACTTTTCTATCCTGGGTTTTCTAGAACCAGAAATTGTTATCAATGTAGGGGGATTCTCCTATTTAGTATATCTTGTCGAAGTCTCCACTCCACTAGTCCACTATTATTTTGTCCAACTTTATTTCTTAAATCTAGCAACATGTCTTGCTCAATTAAGCTATGTTATTAACCCTGTCAATCACGCCTAATATTTCATTAATAAGTAATTAATGAACCAAGATATACAGTTTTTCCACTGTTGACTTTAATGTTTTGCGTGCTGCTTTTTTTAATAGCTTCCGCTCTCATCGTCAGGCAAAAGTAAAGTGCTAGGAAAAATTACCAATATATTTTTCGGATACCTACATTTTTTCCAAAATCACAATAATTAACGTTAGTTCCTTATATTTTTTGTTATAATTCTTCCATTTTGACAATAACACAGGTATGGTTATTTAAAATAACTTGTAGAAATCTTAATGTCCTGAAAGGGTTAAATACAGATATCAGAGTTTTATTTGGGATAAATATTGACTATACCTAATTATAGAGAGTGAAACGGATTCTTTGACTCCTTTCGTTCTTCAACTTTTCTCTTAAATGATGTGGTGTAAACAAGATTCTTATTTCTTGAATTAATCGGTAGCCTAGAGGTTGAGTTCTAGCCACATGTACAAAGGTGCGTGGACTGGTCCCAGGTGCCGGCAAACTCCCCTTTCACAACACAAGCTTTTGAAAGTGTATAGGTTGTATTTGGGTTTTTGACAAAAACCCAGATACATCTTTTTCTAAAAAAAATATTCGTAAATGCGCCCAGGACCTATTTGATGTGGTACGTTTGTTGATGGACATTGGTCGTTAGTTGTTGTATAGGTGGATGATCATGATTCATATCTGTCAATAGGTCGAAACAACATTCATAATACTCTTAAATAGACACCTAAATATGTATGTAGTAATATATTATCATATGTAACTATGGAACAATGAGCAGGAATTTATAATCATGATATATGTACCTACCTAAATATTTCAACTAGTGCGGATATATGTAATTCTATGAAATTTCCCTTATTTGACTATTTTATACTATTTTTTGTTTTATTTTAAATTATTTTTTTGTATTATTGGTTTTGATCTTGCTGTGAATTGCTTGATTAAATATTTGTTGTGTCGTATAATTTTTATACTTGTATATTTAAAAAAAAATTATATTGAAGTTCCTATTTAATTATGATAATTTGTTTGCGTTGTTTGTTATTATTTTTACTAACATGTTATTTATTTAACTTAATTGAATAAATTTTTAAAAAGTTTTGTCAATTTATGTATGTATTTTTTATGTCTCACGTCTTTTTTAACGTGGTTTCTTTTTTTCTTCATTGAATTTTTTTTTTCTTTCTCATATTCGTTTGATTAAAAAATTGATGATGGTGATCAAGGGGTTCGTGGTTCGATCCCAGGTGCCGGCAAACTCCCCTTTCACGACACAAGCTTTTAGCTTAGTGTGAAAGATGTATAAGATTGTATGTGGGTTTATAACAAAACCCAGATATATCTTTCATTTTTTTTTATTTATTTTTTTTCTCTTCTTCACGTGTATTCATTCACGTTGAGCAGTCCTCCCCCCCTCCCCCCCTCCAACATGTGTGTTGCATTTCGCATTTACATATTTTTTTTAATTTGTTTATTTATTTTTCTTATATGTATTGCTATATTTACGGTACCTATGTATCATAGTATCTATTTATATGTATGTATGTATTGTATTTACGGTATTTATTTTAATATCTATTTGTATGTATATATTAATTATTTGTTTAGTTATTTATTTTTAATACTTTTGGTAATTTATTTCTTAAGAGTATGTATTATATATTTATAGCTTATAATTTGGTTTCTATGTATCATTTTAAAGACTTTTTATAATTGTTTCCATTATTTAATCATTGTTTACTTGTTTTACTTTATTGGGTTAGTTGGAAGATATCGCGTCCCTGCGATAAACTCGCCCATTGTGCAAAATATTTGTATATACCATGTTGTACCTAATCTCATTCTTTTTGTTTAAATATTTTGTACAATAAAGTTTATTATTATTATTATTATTATCTTTTTTAAAAAAAAAAAAAAAACTCAACTGAAGATATTTATTGTTTTAAAGATGTTTTACTTTTAAAATCACCCATTCTGAATGTTTTAATTTTATGTTGGCACGAAGAGTACAGCTTGTATATTACATACAGTTGGTCTGCTAGCTACCCCACTTGTGGGATATGCCGTGATGGTATAGTAGTAGTAAGGTAGTATAATAATATTATAACAAATCAGATAGTAATGTTGAGAATGTGAAACACAACAAATTGTTTTGATCAAAATTAATACTTATTATTACAATTCAATTGATATTGAATTAGGGGTATTGTCACTAGGAAAAATAAAATAATGAAATTTTATTTATTATTTCATTTATACAACAGTATTTGAAACATAAAAGTCATAAAAACCTACCTAACTGGGCATGAGCCTGTACCAAGGTAGACTGAACCAGTTTTCACCTTACTCTGTCTCAGCGCTCGATTTTCTTAAATTATTTAAAAATTATTTAACTATTATGTATGATATATGCATAATATGCTTATTTTTAGAAAATGTTGTAAGGCCAAAAACTATACGGAGTAATAATATACCAATATGATTTTTTCAAAAATTTCTTCCTTTTTTATATTTAAACCAGCTGACCCGGCAAACGTTGTTTTGCCATATAAATTATGCCATATGCATTTTCCATATTGTTCTCCGAAGGAGAGAAAATGAGTTAAAAAATAAAACACAGTATTCGCCACGGAAGTATATTGCCGACAAAAAGAGAAATATTAAGCTATATTAGTTCTATATATGATCCAATGGGATATTTAGGACCCGTAGTAGTTATTGGCAAACTATTTTATGTGTTTTAACACATATACTAATATCGCTATTAAAAAATAGGAGTTGATGAAAGAAGGGTGAAAAATTAGGGTTGTATGTATTTATAATATAAAACCATAAAAACCACCTCACCATAAAAAAAATAAAAAAAATGACGAATAATATAATTCTGGCGTGGTCGGAAGTTCTTTTTTTAAAAAAGGCAGATTGTTTCTTGTAGTGAGTGTTTAAATATTTTGTTACACAAATACATAAACAATAAAATACAACATTACAAAACGTGATTATATTGTTTTGTATTTGTCGGCAAATTGTCTGTCGGTGAAATGTACGTCGATGAATTATCCTGTCGGTGAATTATCCTCTCGGTAATTTGTCCTCTCGGTGAATTGTTGTCGGTGAATTGTCCGTCGGCAAATTGTTGTCGGTAAATTATCCGGCTCCCATGAAAAATAGATGTTGGCAGATTCTCAAACCTACATAAGCACACAAATTTGATCAAAATCGGTCCAGCCGTTTCGGGGGAATATGATAACAAACACCGTGACACGAGAATTTAATATATTAGATTATGAGTCTGGAATTGTAATAAACTTTAATATATTGTGTGTATCGTGTTTAGATGGTAGAATTTCATACTTAATGAAATCAAAAACAAGTGTTTTTTTTATTTAGAGATACGTCTTTCGGATTTACAATGTCTTTGAAAGACTCTTAATAAAAATCAATATAGAAAGCCCTGGAACACCCAACGAAGAATAGGTAACTCACTATTTTCTGTGAGTTTTCTAGTGTTCTTTAAAAGGCAGGTGTTCGAATAATAAAGACATTTTACATCTTTAATTCAGCGATGAGGTATGTCACTCATCTGATTTTTTGGCTAGCGCAGAAAGGACAGCTTACATGTGGAGAAAAAATACCGTAAAATATTTGATATATAAAATGACTATCATGACAACACCCCACGTACGGTCAAACTTTTGAGGGTCAGAATGTAAATAATTCACATTATTGATAGGGTTGTTTCACATAGGCATCTAACGGCCACAACAATATTATTACTGCTATTACATACATTCTATTACTAATACAGTCATACCTTGGTATTAATCGATAGTCTTTGAAAATAATTGACGAAAACCGAGTAAATTATTTTGTGATGTACAGTTGAACAAATAGTATATTTTTGAACTACTTGCTCATCCAGAAGTAAATGAAAGTTAAAAATAAAAAAATGTGGTTTTAATTTTCAAATAATTATAGTTTTTTTTTCCTTTTTTTTAAATCAAATATTTTCATTAAGGAATGAATATCCATTTTAAAAATATTTATAAAATAAAAATAATTTTCTTTATAAATACACATACGTATTTAAATTTTTCTAAGTATTTACTTTCAGCATTAATTTTTGCATAGAATCCCATTCATCCATTTGATTTCGTGTCTAGTTTAAATATTTTCATTCCAATAGGTGGCGACAAACATAGTCTTGTCGTTACCTAGAATTATGTCTTCAGAACTACAGCTGTCATCCATCAGTGGGCATATTAGTAGGTGAACGTCATCCTGAATTATAGCACATTTACATTTTCTCTTCTGCAGGTGAGTAGGTACCTATCCCTAATTTGATAAGTTCACTTTACATCGACTCGTAGTCTATTGTGGATTTTCCAGAGTGTGCATAGCATGTGTAGGTACTTCAACCCGTATCCCCTCAAGCGGATCCATCCATGGCGTTGATAATAATAATAATACTTCTATCGTCCACCAGGATAGTAAGAAGGTTTTTGTCCCTGTAGCTCTGTAAGTGATCTCCCATGATTGTACTATTTCATAGAACATCATGGAAGAATCAACTCGAATAATGTTGGGGTTCTACATTTTGAATATAAATTTATTTTAATATTTTATGGTTTTTGTTATTTAATGTTATATTTAAATTTTATCGTTAATCTTATATTGTGTTCAAAATGTAGAATCTAATATTGTTTTGTTAAATAAATGAGATATGAGATAATAATAATAAACATTATTGTACAAAATATATGGATACAAATAATAAGGTTACATGGTATAAACTTGGGTTAGTTGGAAGATATCGCAACTCTGCGATAAACTCGCCCATTGTACAGTTTTTTTCATGCATGTTGTACTTATATAATTCCTGTTATCATATTCTGCACAATAAAGTTTATTATTATTATTATAAACGAATAATTTTGCACAATGGGCGAGTTTATCGCAGGGACGCGATATCTTCCAACTAACCCAATAGAATAAAAAACAAATGAAAAAAAATATATAAGTCTTTAAGAACATAGAAATTAAAATATGTAATACATATTCTTAAGTAGTTAAAAAATTAATAATAGTAATAAACTATAATAAATAATACATACATTCAAATAGATACTAAAATACATACTATAAATATAATACATACATACATGGAAAAAAATAAATTATAAAAAAACTAAAAAATAATAATTATTATTATAAGTGCGAAATTTAAAGCAACACACATGTTGGGGAAGGGGGGGTTAAGGGGATGGACTGATCATTGTGAATGAATACACGAGAAGAAAGAAGAAAAAATGTATGTAAGGACGAATCTATGTAACGACAAAAATGACTAGTGACCATTGATCTTCCTCTTGAAAGTATTAAAAGACATACATGTTCGGGTTTTTGATGGAAGCTGGTTCCATATTCTGGCACCATGGCGTTGTTCCAGATTCTTATTTTTATATTATTTTAATAAAGTGGTACTTTATTTCTGGACCTTTACGATATCAACAATGCCCTCAGAATATGAAACATTCTAAATTTTAGATGATAGGCAATGTATAAAGAAGACAAAAGACGTTTTACTCAACTAAATGCCTATAAAACGTACTATTTTATTATGTCTAATAGGCACACATTTTTGAATTGTGTTTTTTTTTTCATTTTTTTAAAAATCCTATTTTTGTTACAAACTCAAATTCAACCAAACCAACCTTTCATAGTAAGCTTAAAGCTTGTGTCATGAATGGGCAGTTTGTCGGCACCTGGGATCGAACTACGGACCCCACATTTATACATAAATAATGCGAAAATCGTAGTGTTATTGTGGAAACTATATTATACCTTCGGTGTGGTGTGCAAGTATCGATTCTTGTTATTGTTTGTACCGTAACGTAACTATTGCATTGTGTTGTATTGGTTACTCATATTGGCTGTTATTTATTGAGGACTCAAGTATTCATTGAATGTAGGTATCCAATGTATGTACATAAAACAATATAATGTATTGTATTACAATAGAGTATCAATATCATTATAGCTAATATACAATCACGTGAAATTGCGTACCTATGTATATTGTTATAACACTTGCGATGGTATGTAGACATTACAATCTCCCATACCAAGATATCTTAGAAGTTGCGGGACTCATACATATCCATCCTTTTAAGCAACAATAATTGTGTTTCCACAAGGGTATCGTGGCCAGCTAAATCCGCCACGTGGGAATCTTTTACTCAACATTTACGTCTTTGATCTCCCTCTCGAGAAGACAGAATGTCATTAAACTTACAGTGACAAAAGAGGTGGGTATTGATGGACTCGCTGCTAATCGAATAGTGCAGAAGTCTGGGGACCTTAATTTATGATGTGGTTTACAGACAAACTATTTATTTCATATTTTTTGGTCTAGGTATGCCTATCATTATCTGCATGTCTAACTTTTCTCTGTATTCACCCTTCACTGCTCCTCTTGAGAGCAAAAGGCACAAACAAACCTCTTCGTTTCAGTTCACTGTGTCGGCATTTAGGTTAGAAAAGTCCATAATGAAATTAAAACAAACGTTTTTTTATAACTATATTTATTTTTATTAAAAAAGACGTCTTTCAAAGATTGACAATGTCCTTGAAAGACGAAAGACGTCTCAAAAAAATGAATTTAACTTCACCCTTGATTCAGATCGATTCTTTATTAATAGAGTCACCTCGTTCCATGATATTCGCAAAGCTCTCATGCCGTTTTCATAATATGAACTGTAAAGAACAGTGCTTTATAAGCGTCTTCTCAAAACATGACTCAATCAAGACTGTCATCATCTCTCGTATATTATGTGAAATCATTCTATAAACCTATAATTACTCATTTGTTATAAAAAAAATCTGCACTATGAATACCAATATGAAAAGGGATAGCCTGTTGATCCATTATTAATTAAATATGCAGATAGTTCTCTCCTAAAAATGGTATGTGCAACAAGTGTTAAAGTTCACATCAGGTGTAACTATACTAGGTTCACATTTTATATCCAATAAAATAAAATGAATACACATAAATATACAAATTGTATTACATAAGTAGGTACTAGTGATGTAACGAATATTCGCATTCGCATTCGCATTCGCGAATATTCGCATATTTCAAAGTATTCGCATTCGCATTCGCATTCGCAAAAAAATATGCGAATGTTTTGCGAATATTATTTTAGTAATAAAGTATCTGGTCTGTTCCGTGTTGGCCACATTTGTTGTATTGTTTCCTGTGTTCGTTTGCTTGATGATGTTATTATTATTAGGAGAAATATGCATTTGTGGAGATTTAATTTATATGTTTGTTTTACATAAGTATTACAACTGCTATGAGTATAGGGCCCTACAATAATTTTATATTCTATTTAAGGAATATTTATATCATACTACAAGGTGAACCACACTAAAGTATTCTCTCAGAATTTTCGGGGCTTGAAGACTAAGATCGAGGAGTTTAGAGCAAACTTATTTGCAAATAGTTATGATATAATTGTTCTGACGGAAGCTTGGCTAAATTGTGGCATATTTGACAGCGAACTTTTTCAAAACGAATATACAGTTTACCGCAAGGATAGGGATTTCATGTTGAGTGGTAAAAGGGATGGAGGTGGGGTCTTAATTGCTGTGGATCGGACACTAGGATATTCATCCACTCTTGTTTGGGATGATACTGGTGAAAGTTTTTTTTACCAGTATTCGTTTTTCATCGGTAACGCATGAAAAAATGCTCACCGCTACTGGGTGTAGTATATGTATATACCGCCTTCCACATCCTTAGATACTTAAAACATCTTTTTTTTAAAGTATATCTGAACGTTTAATCAGCTATTACGGCAAAACGGATATTTGTCTTATTGGATATTCCAATATCCCAACAATCCAATAGAAAAAAGACCCCGATGTTGATGCAATCTTTGTTCCGTATTCTTATTCGTGTCCTGTTGCGCAGTATTTGATAGAATCTATATCTTTTCTCAATATGTTTCAGTCTAACGGAGTTTATAACAGCAATCAAGTTATCTTGGATTTAATTCTTTCAACTATTCCGTGTTCTGTTACCAGATGTGACTCTCCGCTGGTTGGTAAGGATTCACACTATCCTTCACTGTTGATAGATTATGAGTTTGAAATTGCTGAGGATTTGTCTCAAAATATGATCCAGAAATTAATATACTTTAAGTCAAACTTTTCGGAAATAAATTTTGAACTACAAAGTGTTGATTGGGTCAGTGTTTTGGGAAACGGACCGGTGAATAAGATGATTGAATCTTTTTATGGTTATGTTTTGCCAATAATTGAGAAGCATACACCTACATATGAAGAGGGTGTCACCTAATAATTTTCCCAAATGGTTCTCTAATAGAATTCTGTTATTGTTTAAGAGAAGTCTAAGGCTTGGCGTAAGTTGAAGATGAACCGTAATGATTCTGACTACAATTTATTTTTTCAACTAAGAGCTCAGTTGAAGTTGTCGCAGAATCACGATTATAGGTCTTTTATTAATAACACTGAGAAGTCACTTAAGGGCAATGTCAAGTCTTTCTTTTCATTCGTGAATTCCCTTAAAGAATCTAGAGGCTATCCAAGGGTAATGGGTGACGGTGACCAGACTTCGAGCGATCCAGAGGGGATTGCAAACTTGTTTTCGACGTTTTTTGGTTCTGTATTTTCACTGAATAATTTGCATGATTCTAATACTAAAGAATTGGAAAATATTTTAACTAACTCATGTTTATCCATGGTTAATATCTTGAAATCTGATATTCATAAACGTTTATTAGGTATAGATGAGACAAAAGGAGTTGGCCCTGATGGTCTAGCACCAATATATTAAAGAGATGTGTAAGTCATTTAACCAAACCATTGTATCTGACATTTATTAGAACACCTTGCTGCAGGAGGCAATCTAGACTATGGGACATGGAAAACCCTAAATCGACTGAGATCTGGTGTAGGAAACTGCCGCGACAATAGAGAACGATTGGGCTTCCTACAGGACGAATCCGGAGCGTGTGACTGTGGTGCAGCACAGACTATGCCACACTTGTTGGAGTGTCCATTGTGCCCTGTCACTTGCACTATGGAGGATATTTTTGACGCATCTCCACCTGCTGCGCGTTTTGCGCAGTACTGGAAATCAGTTTGATGGGTTTTTTCTCTGGGTTTCGACACGATAAATAAATTAGGAGTTTACAAGAAGGATGCTTTCCATGCAAATGGAAGATGGCTAGTATTATTCCTTTGCATAAATCTGGCAGCAAATCGGACGTTCGTAACTACAGACCAATTTTAATTCTATCACCTATTTCAAAAATATTTGAGGGTATGGTTCGTGAACAAATTACTTTTTTCCTGAAGCCGTATCTTCTTGTAGAGCAGCATGGATTCATGAGTGGAAGATTGACAGTAACAAATCTGATTTTTTTTCTCAGCTATGGACAATCGTATACAGTTGGATGCCATTTATATCGGCTTTCAAAAGGCATTTGATAAAGTAGAACATCGACTTTTTTCAACTAAGGTGGATTGACTCATATATTTCTGATAGATTGATGACAGTTAAACTTAACGGTTACTCATCTGGCAGTGTCAGTGTTACATCTGGTGTCCCTCAGGGGTCTTCTTTGGGTCCTTTACTTTTCACGATATTCATAAACAACATAAAAAAGTGCTTTGACCACTCAGAGCTTCTATTATTTGCGGACGATTTAAAAATATACTGTCAAATTCAATTATTGTTTGACTATGAAATGCTTAATGAGGACTTGGAAAGACTACACGAGTACTGTAAAAGAAATAACTTGCACTTGAATCTGGAGAAGTGTAATCTGATCTCTTTTACCAAAAATAGAAACAAAATTCGATAAATTTACAATATCCATAATCATGATTTAAAAGAAGTAAATAAGATTAGAGATTTAGGTGTGGTGTTTGACTCTGAGCTTCACTTTGATGATCACGTGAACAAAATTATCGAAGAGAGCAATAAAATACTGGGATTTATTCTGAGATCTACAAAGTCATTTAGGTTATATGAATCGTATTTGTACTTGTACTTATCGTTGTTTCGCTCCAAGCTGGAGGACTGTTCCTCTGTATGGAATCCACATTTTAAAAAATATGTCGATCAAGTTGAGAGAACTCAGTCTAAATTCATTCGTTTGGTTAGGAAGAGATTGCATTATCCTGTATTTATTAAAGATTTGCCTAAATTGGAATTGTGAAGAGTTTTGCTGGATGCATGCAACCTGAGAAAAATATGCTTGTCCGAATACGATGTGCCTAATATTTTAGATACGATTAACTTTAGAATGCTTCCTTTAACAAGATCTTGTTTTCCGATCTACATTAAAAAAAAAAACAAAAACGATTGCAGACTCAAGAATACCTGTTTATAGAATTTTAAAGTGCCAATTACGTCAGGTTTGTGAGAAAGGAGAGTTGAGGGTAGAATAAGATGAAATAAATATAAAAAAAATGTATATGTTTGATAAAATGTGAAGTGTTTGGGATAGTATTAATTTTTAGACTGTTTTTTAAATTTTAAAATTTTTGATTTTTCTTTTTTAAGAGTTTTTTTGTATTGTTATTGCATACATTAGTGAAGTGTGAATGTGTTTGTGCGAATTAATGTATTAGGTATGTGTGCGAAATTGGGTGAGCAGCGATTTGTAATAGGAATGGGTGATTGGATGTATTGTGAATTAATACCTATATTATGTGTAAGATTTTCTATAATTGTTTTGTGTGTTATTGCTGAAGTATGCACTGTTTCGATGTAAGACTATTGGAATGTTTTTGTCGCTTACATGTTTATATTTATATGTCTTTCATCTGTTGTGTACCATGTAAATGAAGAAACAAATCAGTAATTCGGTGAAAGTACCGGATACTTACCCGGTACATTGTGGAAAAAGGTACTGCAAGAAAATATTCTTTAAGAAAACCGAGGAGTTTTGGAATATTTCAAATTCCTATACCATTTTCAAGTCAATATTCGCATTCGCATTCGCGAATGTCGGCATGAAATATTCGCATTCGCATTCGCATTCGCGAATATCCAAAATCAGACATTCGTTACAACACTAGTAGGTACCTACTTTAAATTGGTGGTAATTGGTGTGCCTGGTAAGGTACTTAATGATTTTTTTTGTATATTATTTTGTTTTATGTGCAGTTTTCACACGTTTAAAATGTAAATTGGCATGCAAATTAGGGGTTATCTTCCACTTTGCTCGAGTTAACTTATTGTGATGCATAATAATATATGTATATATACTATTATTATTGATTTATTCAAAGTACACTGAGCTCGGCTGTTCAATGAATGATTTTTTTTAATGCTTACAGGATCGAAATGAATAGTTATATTATATTTTTTTTGAATAAACGGCGATTTACTAATATTATATTATAGTATAACTGATATTTCTTTTTTTTTTTTTTAAAAAAAAGATATATCTGGGTTTTGTTATAAACCCAAATACAACCTTATACACCTTTCACAGTAAGCTAAAAGCTTGTGTCGTGAAAGGGGACCTCATGTTCATAAGGCCGAGACTCTACCTCCAGGCTACCGACGAACTTTTATATTGTTTTATTTTGTTATATTGTAACCAATTTAAAGTGAAGAAAAATAAATAAATAAATAAATAATAAATCAATTAATGAGCTCATCCTGAATTTAGAAAAACCTTGTGTATGAAATACAAAAAAGTTATTTGTGTGATTACAAAATGTTTAGACATTTCGGGTGTGTTATTCTCCTTATTCTCAGCCTACTCCCGTCTCCTCCTAAATGTAAGCTTACTTAATATCTTACCATTTTCTACAATCCCAAATCATCTGTGTCCAACTCATCAGTCAAGTAATTCCTTCTTTTCAATGGTGATCTTTTCACCCTTCAGCAGGGTTACTCTTGACAAAACTAAACACGATCTTAATCTAGTCTTGATCTTGATCATACGACGCACGAAGTGACTATTGGCCAAAAATACACGCAAACCGATCGCGCGTTAGCGGTAGTGCGGGGTTTTTGACCATTGTCCCTTCGTGCGTCGTATGATCAAGATCAAGACTAGATTAAGATCGTGTTTAGTTTTGTCAAGAGTAACCCTGCAGGTGTGAGTTATTGAGCTCCATTCCTAAGGGCTGAGTCAAAAACACATTTTCACGTTACGTTTTCGTTCCGTTAGCGTTCAAATGTAGACGATGTTGCGCCAAAGTGTTGATTTTCGTAACTATTGTGTATCTTAGCAACGAAGTTAACACTTGCTTGCAACTTCGTCTATACTCGAACGTTAACGGAACGAAAACGTAACGTGAAAATGTGTTATTGACTCAGGCCTGGAGAGGAGACCTGGCCAGGAGATTCCTATTTTTTTACTCTGCAAGAAGTTAGAATTGTTAAGTTGCATTTAAATAATGTGCAGAATTGTTTAAATTAATTGCGCTGCGAATAGATTGCAGAATTGCTATATCAATCATTCAGCCCTTTGGCTGATTCCCTATGTAGTTTTTTATTCTTATTGTTATATTAAATCTCCCTTAGTTTTATTTTTGCTATTACAAAAAGTTGAATTTGTAAAATTGGATAAAAATAATCAGCAGAAGTATTTTACTTTACTGTTTAAATTAATTGCGCTGCGAATAGATTGCAGAATTGCTATAGCAATCATTCAGCCCTTTGGCTGATTCCCTATGTAGTTTTTCATTCTTATTGTTATATTAAATCTCCCTTAGTTTTATTTTTGCTATTACAAAAAGTTGAATTTGTAAAATTGGATAAAAATAATCAGCAGAAGTATTTTACTTTACTGTTTAAATTAATTGCGCTGCGAATAGATTGCAGAATTGCTATAGCAATCATTCAGCCCTTTGGCTGATTCCCTATGTAGTTTTTTATTCTTATTGTTATATTAAATCTCCCTTAGTTTTATTTTTGCTATTACAAAAAGTTGAATTTGTAAAATTGGATAAAAATAATCAGCAGAAGTATTTTACTGCAGAATTGCTATAGAAATTATTGAGCTCTTTGGCTAATTCTCTACATAGTTTTGTCTTCTCATTGTTATATTATTATTTTTGATATCAAAAAAGGTTTATTTATTTATTGTGATTCGTCACTGTCTATTTCTTATGATACATTTGTATTATGTACATTATGAAACTTATATATTATTATTTTACGAAAAGTAAAATACCTATCCCTCAATAATCATCGAGTACTAGTACCTACCTATTCCGTGTACTTTAATAATAATATTACTTTTGTTACTTACCTAACATTACAGGCAGCAGGATATTCCTCGTTACTTGCTGTAAATATACAGATGTAAGAGAGATAAACCTTTAATGACTACGAAATATAGTTTATATAATGCTTAATTAATCCTTATAATGATCATTGAAAATGTTGATTGAGTATAAAAAATAATTGATCTTTTTATTTATAAAAGCTATATTAAAAATAATAGGTATACATTTTGGGTATTGGGTAGGTGCATAATCTGTACTTACCAGAGCTTTATCTGTCAAAATTGTGGTTAAATTTTGAGCTAATCTCTATTTTTTTACAGTAACCGGCCGGTGTTGCGCAGAGTCAACACTCTTGCCGTTGAATCACGAAGTCCAAGAGCAAAATTAAAATAGTCTTTTCAAATTGTTCCGGTACAAATTTTCCCTAATTAGAGAATCTTTGACGACGTAGATATTGTAGTCTAAAAGATTCCCACGAGACGGTTTTGTTCAGTCAGCCCCTCAGGCTGTTCATTGTGGCCCAGCAGTGAGGACAAGGTTTTTGCTTAGTAAGTGCGGATAAATAGAAGCCCCCCGACTTCTGAAATATCCGGGTGTGAGCTGGGAGTCTTCAATGTTCCGGTCTGAACATACTCATCTTGCAGCAATGACCTAGTCGTCTTCGGACGACAACGTTCCCGAGCACGCATTTTCTAAGTTTTAATTGACAAACTTTGACTCTCTGCTCTCTTTCATTCTTTCAATATATCTACTCAAACTACCGTAGCTTATTTCAATTCATTCTTGCTTGTTCATATTTCACTAATTGTTTATTGATTTGAAATATTGTAGTCAATGTACAGTGAAGAATAAAATAAAAAAATAAATTAATTAACTAATGAGGATGAAATTTTTGCTTAGACAAGCTTATAACTAGGAATTCTCCGACTTCTGTTGTTTATAATTTACCAAAAAAAGAATGACTCATGTCAAGATGAAGTCGTCAACTGTGTTTCAACTCCTCCTCTCTACATAATAATATGGTTATACGGTTGTAGCATTAGGTTGGATATACCACCTGCGTATCATGTTATTCTGACATTTCTATGATATTACATACATCCTCATACAATACTCTCACCTGGAACATGACAAGCAATTTTCATACTAGCTTTTAACCCGGGATTAATAATGAAATTGATAGAAAAATACATTATTAAGCATAAACAAGCATCAATTTTTTTATAGGATTTGCGTACCCTGATTAACACTTTTTTGTTTTCAATGTGTAGGTGATCGAATCAGGGTAGACGAAAGAACACAACTCCTTAAAAGAATCAGCCAACAACGAGTTAACTGGATTAGCCACAACATCAGGTACCCGGGACTGCTTATCACTATCGCGGAGGGTAGGACTAATAATAAAAATGCAATAAAACGAATATCTGGCGACAGAAATAAGAAATATTGTGTGTAATTAGTGAAATAGTGGTGAGTGCTACTTGTTATTTGTTTACAAATTCATATTAGGTAAATGTGTTCGATATTATTATGTTGTTGTGTCGCCTGATGTGCACATGTTGAACGTTATTTCAAACGGTCAGTTTTTACAGTGGGAAGCGAGCTACCTAGAACAATAGTGAGAAATATAAAAGCCCCAGTGACCATAATATCAATGTACCTACCTAACATAATACTTACATACATACATAGGTACATAAAAACAACGATTCACTATGGCTACTTCATCTCACAGCGATGTAGAAATGAAATCAACACCAACAGTTGAAATATTAAAAAAAATTAAAATCCATATGCAATCCATTAAAGGATCTATCAATGATGGGAAGGGAAAAATTTCTATGGCTACTAAAGATACAGTGAACCGAGAGCTTGAAGAAATCTATGATATATTCACTCTAATGGTTGCGGAAAATTCCGAATTGAAAGGGGAACTAAAATCACTTCGACCAATAATCAATACGATGAACACAGATTTAAATGAAATAAAAATATTAATGACAGACAATATGAAAGGACTAGGTGAAAAAATAACTTCAAACAGAGGTGTGCCAATCAGCGGGCAACATAATAATCCAGAGCGAATTTCAAAACACAAAAGTGAAGCTATATTGATAGTTACACCAAAAAACAAAGATGAGCAACAAAACGAAACTACAAATAAAATAAAAAATGTCATCAATCCTATGCATGTAGGAGCGACAGGCTTATCAAAAACAAAAAATGGCGGCATTATTATTAAGTGCCAAAATAAAGAAGGCACGGAGAGGGCTCAAAGAGAGATTTTGGAAAAATTTGGAAAAGACAGATACGAGACCAATATACCAAAGAGACCAAAAGCCACAATCAAGATTGTAGGTATTTCTGATAAATTAAATTCGGAGGAAATTAAAGAAAGAATTATAAAGCAGAACGACTTTGTTATGGAAGATGATAAAATAAATATAATACATGTTAAGGAAATTAAAAAGAGTATGAGTACTACCTACACAGCATTTGCTGAAGTGAGCAGCAATTTATACGAAAATTGCCTGAGAAAGGAGAGGATAAGTATTGGATGGAGCAAATGCAGAGTTTATGATAACGTTTCCCTTAACAGATGCTTTAACTGTAATGGATACCAGCACAAAGCGAAAGAATGCAAAAACAAAAGAGCATGTGCGAAATGTGCAGAAGAGCATGGTGAATCAGAGTGCAATATCAACACTGATGCATATAAATGCGTTAATTGCTGTGTAACCAATACAAAACTAGGCTTAAAGATAGATACTACACACGCCGCCTGGGATAAAACGTGCCCAGTGTTCCTGAGGAAGACGACGGCTCTCCAGAAGAAAATAGATTTTTTATAGAGAAAAAACAAATGAATATTTATAACATGAATGTGGCTAGTCTGATAGCACATCATGATGAAATAAGCCATAAAATCAGTGAGATAAAGCCTCAAATGATACTTTTATGTGAAACATGCGTCACGGATGACATAAGTGACGTGGAAGTATCATTTCCTGGATACAGGGTAATACGCTGCGATTCAATTAGTAGACATACTGGAGGTGTTGCTATCATATTACAAGACAATATTAAATTCAAAACAATAGCAATAGATGTCTTAGAAGAGAAAAACGCATGGTTTTTGACTATTGAGGTGAGGAGTGGAATGAAAAGTGGAATATATACCGTTCTTTACCACTCACCCAACCAAAGCCACGCAAATTTTTTAAATTACTTTGAAAACTATTGTGAAAAAATAAAACGAGAAAATAAATTCTTATATATTTATGGAGACTTCAATATAGATCTAAAAACTTGTAATACATATAGTAACAGGTTAACACAAATAATTAATGAAATGGGATTAAAACAACTAGTAACGGAATACACCAGAATAACTGAGAATACAAAGACTTTAATAGACTTAATCATATCTAACGACTATTATCTTCCAGTATGTGTAGCTGATGATTTCAAAATATCAGACCATGAGACTTTAAAAGCAAGTCTAGATAATCCATCAAACGGTACAAGTCGTGAAATAATAACATACAGAAATATGAAAGGATACTCGAAAGAAGTGATATGTAGTGAGTTGCAGAAAACTGATTGGAATCTGACTGGAGATGTCCATGAAAAAGCCAAAACAATAATAGACAATTTCACTATGGTTGTTAATAAAGTAATGCCAGAAACTACAACTATAACAAAGCAATCATGTAAATGGTACACTAGAGACCTAGAAATACTACGCAAAGAAAGAGATAGAGCTTATAAAGCATGTAAATATGAAAACAGTAATGAATTATGGCTAAAATACAAAATACTAAGAAATACATATTCTAAAGACATTAAGGCACAAAAAAACAAATTTGTTAAAGATAAGATAGAAGCGTCGAAGCACGACTATAAAAAAATGTGGACAACTTTAAAAGGCCTTGTATTAAATAGCAAAGGTAAAACCAATAATATCGTGGAGTTTCCAGATGGAGAAGAAGAGAATAAAGATAAAATTGCTGAAAAGTTCAATAAAAATTTTCTATCGAGCATTGAGAAAATTCATGAAAGTATTCCAACTTGCGCTGAATCCCAATATATGGAGGCTATGATCACAGACACTCCATTCCAATTTACATCGTTAAGTTTAACTACACTTAGAGATAGTTATGTAAACAAAATGAAGTCAAAACCATCAGGAGATGGTATTACAATAAAATTCCTATCCGATGCATTTGATATAGTAGGCCCACACTTACTTGAATTAATTAATGAATCACTAAAAACGGGCAGATTCCCAGAATCATGGAAAACGTCCGTCATCACTCCAGTCCCGAAAATACTGCACCCAAAGATGTTCGACGACTATAGACCTATTAATTGTTTACCTAAGTATGAACAACTCTTGGAGTATATTGTAAAAGACCAACTTATGCAATACATTGAAAAGAATAATATATTAGTACAACAACAATCTGGTTTCAGAAGTCGATACTCGTGTGAAACAGCATTGAATTGTGTCATTAATAGATGGAAAGAAGCAATAGATGAAAAAAATATAGTAATATCAGTATTCCAGGATTTAAAAAGGGCTTTTGAAACTATAGACAGAGAAAGACTAGTCATGAAACTAGAAAACATTGGAATAAGAGGAATTGCGAAGGAATGGTTCATAGACTACCTCAAAAATAGGAAGCAAATAACAAAATTCGAAGGAAGTTTTTCTACAGAAGAAGCAGTAACAAGAGGAGTGCCGCAAGGATCTGTCCTAGGACCACTCTTATTTATTATTTATATAAATGATATTGTGAAATGTGTAACTAACTGTGAGATAAAACTGTTTGCCGATGATACCTTGATATATATTGTATGTGATGTGTTGGAAAATGGACTGTTAAATATTCAGAGTGAACTCAATAGATTATCAAATTGGTTATGTGTGAACAAATTAAAATTAAATGTCAAAAAAACGAAATGCATGATATTAGGCAGGGTGCCATCTGATAAAAAATGTGTAGTAAAAATAGATGGAGAAGAGATTGATTTGGTTGATAAAATCAAATATCTAGGAATAACTATTGACAGAAAATTAAATTTTAAGGCAAATTTTGAAAATATTATAAAAAAAATTAGTAAAAAAATAGGCTTCCTCTATAGAGTACGTAAGAAAATGGATATGAGTAGTAGGAAGATGGTGTACAACTCTATAGTATTACCACACTTTAATTACTGCTCATCGATTCTTTTCTTGTCAAGTGAAACGGAATTCAAAAGACTACAAAAAGTACAAAATAGGGGAATGAGGGCAATATTAGGTTTTGGAAGGTATCATAGGGTAAAACTAATGTTGAATAAATTGGGATTCTTGAGTGTGAAAAAACTTATTTACTATCAAACAATGATTTTTGTGTACAAAATTAAAAAAGGACTACTGCCAAATTACATGTATGAAAATGTTAAATATAATCAAGATATTCATAATTATCCAACAAGAAGTCGCGATCAATTTCGACTCAGAAAACCAAGACTTGTAGCAACAGAAAAAAGTGTTTATTATCTTGGATTAAATTTCTTTAATAAATTACCTAGCGAGGTACGAAACGCGAAATCTTTAGGTATTTTCCGTAAAAGATGTTACGAATGTATAAAGAACATGAATAATCTCTAAATACTTGCATATAATGTGATACAATGCATACATTAGATATTATGTTTCTTACTTATAGGAAATTCCCTAGTAAACCATTTAACTTGAATAATTTTGATTATTTGATATACATTTCATACGCACAGGTGTTTTAGTTACATATTGTAACTTTGAATGATTTTCTGAATTTTGACAGAATGACTTAATACTATGTACATGTACCTATATGTAATTGTTTTTTTTTTTTATCTCTTGTTGGAATATATTTGGTATTCTTATTATGGTAGAGTAACATTAAGTATGATTTTTTTCTCTTATTTTATTTCCTGTGATTTGGAATATCAGACATATATATTTATCTTCTTTGTATTCTTATTATTGTAGAGTGATTAAGTATTTGTATTCTTATCATTGTAGAGTGATTAAGATTGTTTTTTTTTTCCTGTGATTTAAAATATCAGACTAATATTTGTCTTTCTTACTGGAGTGTATTTATCGTCTTAATGGAATGTGTTAATAGTCTTACTAGAATGCAGTTAAATATATTGATAATTTATTAATTAAGATAATTGAAATAGAAAATAAGTATAATAATGGTAGTAAATCATAAGGTTATTATAAGTTATAAATTAAATGCTATATTTATAACTTGATTAAATAAATAAATAAATAAAAATAAATAAATAAATAAAAAGGACTGAAGGCAGAAATGGTAGAGGCCGACTAAGAGACACCTATATGGACCAACTAAAGAAGGACATGAACTGTGGCACATACGTAAAACCAAAGGGACTAGTTGAAAATAGAGAGGAATGGAGAAGAAAATAAATGAATAAAGCTTTATTGACATCAAAACATGTTGTATACAAGAATCTACATATTAAATAGAAATACCAAAAGGCGAGTTTATCGTATGCGCGATTTCTTCCAGCCAGCCCGAATAAATTAAATATTACTTATATAGGGTGTCTCAAAATTAACGCAAGATTTGAATTTGCCGCCATTTTTGCAGTAAGTTGTTGGCAACCCTGATATAAGAACAGTTTTACAGCTGAGAGTTTAGGGTTAGTAAAAAAGGAAGCCTAATGACAATGAACAGCAAAGAGAGTTCGTGAAATGGATTATTAATCATCAACAAGTGGATGCTGATTTTTCAAACAAAATAGTCCAAAGCGATGAAGCACATTTTCACCTCGATGGCTTTGTTAATCGCCAAAATTGCCGTGTTTGAGGTTCGGAGAACCCACGTATGATTGGCGAACAACAAATGCACCCACAACGTGTCTATGTTTAGTGGCGATTTAAGCAGGAGGCGTCATTGGACCATACTTTTTGGAAAATGAGGCTGGTCAAGCAGCAACTATTACTGGTGCCTGATATCGCGACATGATAACACAGTTCTTTGTGCCGAAATTGGATGCTATTGATGTGGCCAATATGTGGTTTAAACAAGACGGTGCCACATGCCATACAGCCAATGAAACAATTCAATTACTCTATGAGACATTTCCTAGTTGTGTACTCTCTTGTTTCAGTGATCCGAATTGGCCCCTAGATTATGTGATTTAACACCATTAGATTTCTTTTTATGGGGTTATTTGTAGTCAAATGTCTATGTTAGCAAGCCCACAACCACAGGTGCATTACAAGAGAAAATTAAATGCTGCGTCAACGAAATTCAGCCACAATTAAGCGGAAAGCTCATGAAAAATTTCGACGAAAGGGTGCGTATGTGCCAGCAAAGCCTTGGAGGACATTTGCCCGATGTGTTATACCATAAATAATCCTATCCCATGTACTTTATGTTTCAATGAAAAAATAAAAATTTAAAGACTTAAAACTCTCTTTTATGTTTAATTCAAATCTTGCGTTAATTTTGAGACACCCTATATAATAAAAGAGCTGGAATGGACAGAAAACTCCTGTTGGATGTCAAAGTGCGGAAGATCTCATATCTGGGTCGAATAATGCACGTGGAAAGGTACCACATTCTGCGATTGATTGTGACAGGTAAAATAGAGGGGCTGGCAGAAGGCAGTTATCGTGGCTGCGCAATATACGAGACAGGACTGGAATGAGAGGAGTTGTTGCAGACCGCTCAAGACCGCGAAGTTTATGCCAGGGTGATCGCCAACGTCGCGTTGGGGAGACCTGAGAGGGCACCTACAGAAGAAGATTTTACATACATATATAGGTACGAACAGACACCAATATTTATTATTAGGCTAAAATAGAATCACTTTTATAGTATTATGGTTCCTTATCTAGCCCATTATGATTTAATCAGTTAAATAATAAAACATTAATATCTGCATACTCCTCTACTGAATTCACATCACTTTCCGAGTAGACATTAAATGGCCTGAACGCATTAGTGAATACAAAGAACATCCTTTTGCACCATAATAAATACCATAAAGTGGTGACTCCGGGAAAGAAAAGGTCTTTCATTATTTTCTGTAAGTTTTCGGATGTAGGCAGGTATTCGTAAAACTTTACGTATTATTTTCAATACAGTGATGAGGCATGCCTCCCATCCTGAATGTTTTAACTTTCATTGACACGGGAAGGGCTATTTGCGTGTTTATTACATTTTTTTTTTATTTATTTGAAAAATATCACAAAAATACATATATATTACACATTTACTAAAATACACTTCAAAATCTATTGTTTACTATCCCATTGAAAGAGTTATACTTGTGTATGGGATAGATTTACAGTATTCTTAATTTTACACATCTAAACAATAATATACTTAACTAATACTTACTCTAGATATATTCTACTTGACAATTAACTTTTTTTTCAATAAACCTATTTTATTTTTAAATACTCTATAATTCCCGACGTTTTTTAGTTCCTTTGGTAACCTATTAAACCATTTTGTACCCTGGTAGATGTAATGATGTTGTGTAATAGTTTTCCTACACATAGGTACAGATAAATTACCCGCCATATGTGACCTTCGACTCCGGACTGTATCAGCGACCTGACTATCAAAAGTTTCTTTATGTATCTGTAGTACCTACTGCTATATTCCTATACAACTGCTCCACTGTAGGTACCTCGAAAATTGTGAAGAGTTCATCCGTGGGGAACATTCTTGGTTTACGGAGTATTATTTTGATAATAAGTTTTTGAGTCACAGTTACAGATCTTATGTTAGTCTTGAATGTTCCAACCCAGGCAATAATACCATTCAGCAAAACAGGTTGAACAAACGCATAGTACACAGATTTCATTGACTCCCTTGACATAATGTTTCTCAGTCTCATATTGATTGTTTGTTGGTCCGCTGTTTATCTCACTGATGGGGAATGCCGTGATATAAACATTTATATACGAACCTATGTAAGTAACTATATAATAATTTACAGTGAAGAGTGTGAAATCTATTCTAATCCAGAAGAAATATCTCATGGATGATGTTTTTCGAATATTTTTAATTTTGTGTAAATTAAATAAATGTAACTTGTCATATAAGGCTTAAAAAAGACAAATTCACTTTATTTGATTGTACCTACCCCGGAAAGGACTTGTACCCGCAACCCAACTTAATCGCCAGGTGTGCTTTGTACAAATAAGCTACCAAGAGACACACCGAAAGTTTCAAAATTCTCACTTGTAAACCGCAATTACAGCTTCACGTGTAGATATTGTTCTTGAAAATCTAAGTATGAGTATGTCATGCCGGACTTAATATGATAGTTTAATGTGTAAAATATACATATCTAACCTAATACAATGGTTAATTGTAAAATAAATCTCGTAAAGTAAAAACAAAGTTCTTTCATGACACTCAAAAACGTACCTAAAAAGATTAGGAGATCTATCCGATTCCGGAGATTCTATAGGTACATGTACAAGTATTTGTATCACGAGCTTTGAATTTTTGGAATAACCTCTTTTTTTGATCGTGTTTTTATTAGGTTAATCCTACCGTCACATCCTGACCTTTTGATCCTAGAATCCAGGAAAAAATAGTTTAAAAAATACAAGTCATGATTCGGTCCCATACCCCAGCACTATCATCTATGTACCTACCTACGTACCACTGCACATTATGTGTCTTATCTGTTATATAGTACAAACGTTCTCCACATTTATATATGTATATAAAACCAAAGTTTCTAACTGATAGACTGCTGAAGTTAGCTTCAAGCCTCTTATTATAATATTTTTCATAGCATAGTGGAATAGAATAAAATATATCTGCGATCCTTTCCTGTAAATATTTCTATTTATCTGTAACAGGCAGATATTCTGAAAACATAATGATAAGATTATTGTCAATTTTTTTTATTGCGTTGGTGCACAAGAAGTAGAATTCCATAATTGGATAAAACTTGTATATCTAAATATCCAGGTGGATAAATTGAAGGACCTATCGACCACCCGGATAACGCAGAAGTCTGAGGACTTCCATTTTTCCAGATGGAAAGTTGTTAATTCATTCAAATCGATAATGACCTAACAAGTCGAAAAACATATCTCTTGTAATTTTGTTTAATCTACAGTAGAAACAAGAGCTTGTTTCAATTTATCATCCACTATTTAAAGGATCTCTAAATTTTGTATTTTGTGACATATATAAATGAATTAAAATATTTATTACGTTTGCAAAGACATCGTGGCCTCTCGAATTTGGAAGTTTCGAGCTATGTATTCCCGATGTTTGCATATAGTGCTTGAGTAATTTCTAGTAATAATTATGAATTTAAAGTCTTCTTTCTATTGTAATCAAAATGTTTCAATAATATTTAACATATTAATTACTATCCTTCTGCGTACGTAATACGATGATTAATCTATTATCTCAAAACTATTGATTTTGACAAGTCCAGTGTTGTAGTATTGAGCCCACTACATTATTTAACATAATTATAACTGATTACATACAGTTATTTCATTGGTTACATTTCAAATTTAATTCTTAATGAAAGTTACCTACATCTATTTTTATTTAAGGAAATAATTAGGTGGGAGTTAATGAAGTAATTGGGTGGGTTGTTTTTAATAACAATCTTAAAGCATTGATTGAAGTGACGTTTATTTTGTAATACTCCATACTAATTCGAGGGAAGAAACACAAACTGTTTGAGTTTTACTATATTCAGATAAAAATAGCCACAGTAACCTGGTTTTGAGTTACAAAGTCATTATCCTATTATTAAAAATAGTAAAACCCAAACAGTTTGTGTTTATTTTCATAAATTAATCTTAAAGCAAGTTTATGGTTAAATCCTGCTGTCAACCTTCACAACTTTCGACATATTTGGGATATCACAAAAAATGCTGCATCCTATGTGGGGTGGGCAAAAAAAAGAGAAACTTAATACTATCTGTCTTCATACACTACTTTTGCTTTCTCCAAATTCATGCAAAATTCCTTATAATTACAATTTTTTCATTAATTTTTCACAGAAGCATATTGACAGATTTATCAGTTTTGAAAAACTCGATGTGGAATTTTCAGAGGTCTTGGAAGCAGTAGCAATGATAACTATGAAAAAGGAGGATGTTTTACAAGTATTAAATTTTTTTACTCGTACGTAGTTATGTAGATGGATCTGATTAGTTGGAATAAATTACTTTTAACAAGGAATATTAATGAATACATATTAAGTAATAAAGTATACATTTTTATGAATATTCGTAATAAAAAAGGGTTTCAACGAATATTATTTTTATTTTTACATCAGCAGGATAATACTACTGCATGTAATGTTGCTAGTTAACAATATTTATATTGTGTTGCTTTTATTAAAAATCTGTATTCATTTTTTAATATCGGTCATATTTTTATGTTTTAATATTTGTGTAGTCCTTTTTATAAAGCACTCAAGTCCACAACTGAAATTTTAATAGCAAAGAAAATAACGCAGTAAAGTATGCTTAATATCGTAAATAATGGTTTGTAAACTATTTCCTGAGGAAAATACCGAAAACGAGTACATTAAGACATTCTGATTCATTAAATTTTTTCTCATTAAAAGCACCAACATTTTTTTGATAATAGTGACATTTTTTGAAATATTATATATTGATTTATTTTTATTTATTCATTTATTCTTTACTTTACATAGATAACAAACAAATTTATCCATTTATTCTTTACTTTGCATAGATTGCAAACAAATTTACACAAAAATACACTTAAAACAAATAAAATTATGCAATCAATATACAGAGGGCAAGTTTATCGCAGAGGTGCGATTTCTTCCAACTAACCCAATTTCATGTAACTTTCACAAGAAAAAAATTTAAAGGAAGGAAAAGAGGAGGTACAAAGGAGAAGAATATGTAGGAAAGGGGACTAGGAAACAGATGCCATGTTTTGAGTGATAAAGTGGTCCTTGACCGCCCGCTTGAAAGCGTGAAGAATGGGGAGCAACCTTATTCTGGAAGGCAAACTATTCCAACAGCGAGCACCATGAACAGAAAATGAGTTTGCAAAAAGTTTGAGCTATAAGCTAGTATCGCCAGAGGACGCTCGCTATTGATAGAAAGAAAGATACTCGAACATTTTTATAAAATAATATGTAATCTTCATGGCGCAATAATTATAAGTTAAATATCTTAAATACGGCCAAAAGGCTTGCCTTTCAAGCTTTAAAATTTGTTGATGATATTTTGTATTGATAGGAAAAACTTATATAAATATCTAAATCAATAAATACGATATAGAGTATGAGTCACGCATAATATTCATACAGTCAGTCAATTGGTTTGTCATTTATGATAGATTTCATGATGAGTGTAGGACAGTAAGACATACATATATTTTTTCCAGTTTTTGGACTCAAGTTGATTTTCAAATAATTATTGAAATCGTCAAAATATTTTTAGGTACATCCACAATGGTTTAACGTGCCAGATGACACATTGATATGATTTTATTAAAGGAACTCTTGTAGTGATTTTAACGATCACTAAATAGCGCTATAAAAATATTACTTATACAAATATTTGCACTTTTATTACCTGCTGGTGGCGCGTTGAACTTTCAAAACAAACCAAAAAAATAACTACAGTTCAAAACCCTACATACTTTTAATTACATTTTTATTGAAGTCGATTTCTGAAATAAGAGTTCTTAATATGTATTTTTTTTATTGTGTTGGCTGTTGTTGAAGTTGAATCGATTGTTTTGAATACAACCAAATTTTTATACAAGTCATAGGACACTTCGATCCATCTAAATGTAATAGATATGCAAGCCGTCCTCTTCGTGCCAATAAAAAATGATACATTCAGTAATGAAGGCATACCTCATCACTGAATTGAAGATGAAAAATGTCTTGAAACTTAATGTTTTACGAATACTTGCCGATTACAGGACTCTTTTCTGTAAGTTTTCGAGTGTCCTGTAATAGTCAGTTGTTCGTAAAACCTCACGTATAAGATGAGGCATGCCACTCATCCTGAATGTCTTATTTTATGTCGGCGCAGAGAGGACAGCTTGCATGTTTATTACATGCGGCTGGTCTGCTGGTGTAGTAAGAAATTTAGAATTATCGAATTTGTGACGATACAACTAAAAAAGGCAAAACGAAAAGTCACTCACTAATAAACAATAATAAAAAGCACTCTATTCTAGAATTTCATTCTTTACTGCTTTATGTTAGTTTAATTTAAATAAAGTGTATCTACAAAATGTTAATGTCTTTAATAACGGGTGTTCGGTTCATTCTATGATAAGAAACAACAACAATAATAAATAAAAAAAACTGGACTATTTGTACATTTTAGGTGTTAAGATTGTACGCTGATAAAATTATATTTAGTAGGTAGGTAAGTAAAAAATAAAATTTGATGAGGTACTTACTTAGTGTAGATATGTACATTAAAATATGATGTGTAGTTATGATACTTTTTATCCTATCCTAACAATGCGATATACAGAGAGTGTCCATATTACAAAGAGCTCTATACAAATCAAACTATCGCATCTTCGTGATTGTATTGCGCTCAGCACAGTGGTGTAACGTGCTAAATAATTAAGTAAAGTAAGTTAGTAAAAACCTACACGAAGTAAATGATGTATGTAGCAATATACTTCATACATTATGCAAGAGTCCACAACTACAGATATATATTATTTCAGAAGTGAAATCAAATTTAAAAAAATGATTCGGACGGTTTCCATTTATTCGCGATTTTACTACATTTTTTTAGGTGTATTGAGCATCATGAAAAACCGATCGACCGAATCCACGGTTTTTATTTAAAATTTTCTTTTTCACTGCCTTTTCTTGACAGAAAAAAGTAAAATAACTGTGGTTAGATAGAAGAAATCACTATATAGTGATAATCTCGTCACTGCATATCTTCACATTTTTTCATATGTTAACTGATTCGTTGGTTTTGTTATGTGAATGATGATATGCAAGAAGAATAAAATAAATAAATAAAATACTTTGCAAATTAGAAAACCCCTTTACTGCTAGAACCTTTGGTCACATTAAAGTCTTTCAAAATAAATGTTTGACACGTCGTGCCCTTGCCATATTTTTGTGGAGGTTTGCTGGCTTTTTACACTCCAACACATTTTCTAATATATTAGAACTCTACAAACAATCCATTTAAAACTAACAAAATTTATGAGTTTTTCCAGTCGATTAAGTTTGAACGGTTTTATAATAAATGTCCTGAACTCCTTATGATTTAAACAGACACCCTTTCATTTATATACAATTATTAAGTTCTTTGCTACGTCACTGTTTGCGCTATAGTGAGAAACGAAAGATAAAAATCACAGGTCAAAAACTGTTTCGAACTCCCATACCTTCCCGTCAAATCATACAAAATTACTCCAGAGCGCACCTCGCCGAAAGGTCAAAACACCAATTAATTAATACATTTAGATTCGTATTCATATAATAAATTGCTTTTTGCTTACAGAATACAACGTAACTAACTTATTGTATTTAGTCCACATATTACACTTATTTAAAGTATGTTAAATGCAATATAATGTATTAAGCCATTCATTCATATGTTCATATCATCATAGTTTTTCTTATACGTGGGGTAACTGGCATATCAACTGCATTTAATAAACATGCAAGTCGCTCTTTTCAAGTCAATAAAAGTAAAAGACGTTCAGAATGGGTGGCATCGTTGAATTGAAGATGTTTAATAATAATAATAATAACGGAGAGTATTGAAAGCGCCATCTTTGTGCCATAGCACCTTAATGGCTTAAACTGGATTTTCTACATTTCCTTGAATTAAGCCACAAAATTAAAAATAGAGTTAGAACCTATGTATCTCTTTATGCCATTAAGGCGACGCCCACAACAGGGGTAGCGTACTAATAGTCGAAAACTCAGATTTTCCTTTCTGTATCATTAAAATAAGACAAAAAAGGTAAATACAAATGAAGGCTATCATTGAATAAGGGGGAATGTCGTACGAAAACTCGTGTGACATTCCCCCTTATTCGATGATAGCTTTCATGTATCTACTACTACTATAACTATACCATTCTTATATTCAGCGATGAGGTTTGCCACCCATACTGAACGTCATCTTGCTGACATCTTGCTTGTTTATTACATGAAGCTGGTCTGCTGGTTACTCCACTTGTGGAATATGCCGTGATGGTAAAGTAAAAGTATAGTATTATTTATTATTATGATATTAATGTTTTATATCTGAATGATTATTTTTATGGAAT
Organism: Athripsodes cinereus; assembly: GCA_947579605.1. Lineage (NCBI taxonomy): Eukaryota > Metazoa > Arthropoda > Insecta > Trichoptera > Leptoceridae > Athripsodes > Athripsodes cinereus. The sequence goes on from OX388307.1 coordinate 3,625,683, forward strand.
TTCTGTATCTGCTAACTTGTACTCGTATTTGTCGTTTTTATCTGTCAAATTGTTCATAAACGTATTTTTCAACATGTAAAAGGCTTACCCCGTGTATGATGATGAATAAAAAAAATAATTAATTATTATCTCAATTTGAATCTTGTCTAGCTTGAAACATTGTTGGATAACACTGTCCATTTATTGAAAAATAATGTAATATACAGTATGGTATAATATAAAATGATGCAAAGATAAAAGAAAGATGACTTAGAAAAATATAAAGGCCGCCATAGATGAAATGATATCCATCGGAAAAGAATAGAAATATTATAAAAAGATAATAATATTGTTTTGTGTTGTATACTCTTAAAAGTAATATGGATTAGTGGTGGAATGGACATCCAGGAAATAACCGGTATCCGAATTATCCGTTTTTTTCCATCCAACCGGATTAAGACGGTTACCATACAATTATGTTGAAGTATTTATATGAGATCAATGCTAATTACCTATACACAAGTGTTACTTGTCTTATCCCAAGGACCTTTCTAAGGAAGAAATTGGTGAACGTTGTCCATGTACACTGAAAATGTTCACTGAAGTCAGCCTAAAGCCAGTTTGTAAGGTTTCAAACGCCTTTATAAAATTTTCCGATTAGACCTTGCATAACAATATAGGTCCTACAATGTTTATGTTCTCTAATCAAGATATCCTATCAATTTAGCCAAAACATTTTTTTAGGTATTACCTCTATCTATCTATCTTTAAAATTTCGGTTTAACAGCCAGTAGACCAATTGCATGTAATGAACACACAGATTGTCCTCTCTATACTATGAAAAATAAGGTGTTCAGGATAAATGGCAAACCAAAAAGTAAATTAAATTGATAATCACAGTTCTTTGAAATTGAATAATTTTCAAAACACATCAAAAACATCTGTAACTGAACTAAACATCTTATTCGTAATACTTTATAGTCAACTGCTTTTTACAGGACACTTAGAAACTTATATAAAAGAGTCGGAGATGTCCCTGGGACGATTCTATTCTGAGGACACCAAATGGAAATGTATTTTAAAATTTTTGTTCAACGAATGTTTAGAACTTTTTTTCTTTTGTTCACTGATTTTAAAGTAGTAAGTAATGATATGAAATAGAATAAAAACCAAATAGTCAACGCTAGGCAGTAACTAGCAGAACTGGCCACCGAATATCCGCTTAAGACATCCTAAATCCGATATCCGTCCAAATCATAATTTATCCCATCACTAGAATGGATACTCGCTGTTTTTGTGTAGAATCATTACATTGTTTATTTGTTAGTATGAATTGAACGAATGAATCTGCTAATGGCCCCTTTAACTATCATGGACTGAAGTTATCTGTACTTATCTGCTTTGTCTACTAATTCGTGCAATGACTTTTCTATACATTGCACGTGTTTCAAACATTTAAAAATTTATAATGTAGGATTAAATAATATTGTTAAATTTAATGTTGACCTAACAATTTGTATCATATATTAACCATAAATTCATACGAGTAAAAACTTCATTTTATTGTTTAAAAAAAAAATATCATTATTATTATTCTTTTTAAATTTACTTGGCACATCATTACAGCTTTTGGCCAATGCGATGTGCAAAGAGTCATTTATAATAAAGTGCAAGATTTATGAAAACTTTCCCGTTGAGTTTCCTAGATTTTTTGTTATTTTTCGAATGTCCTACATACCTCATTGCTGAATTACAGGTGTTTTATATTTATTTATTTATTTATTTACATAATAAACGGCTGTATCAGCCTTTACAAATAATACAAATAAAAAGGAACAGTCAAGAGAAATAATGCATAAAGAGAAAAACAATAGGTATACAAAAAGAAATATACACGCCATTTTAAAAATATCTACCTTTTACAGGACACTCGAAAACTTGCAGAAAATAGGAGTGCTGTTCTTTATCAGGGACTGTACGTAATATTGAGTTCGTCGGTAGCCTGGGGGTGGTGTCTCGGCCTTCAGAACAAGGGGTCCGTGGATCGATCCCAGGTGCCGGCAAACTCCCTTTTCACAACACAAGCTTTTAGCTTAGTGTGAAAGGTGTATCAGGTTGTATTTGGATTTATAACAAAACCCAGATACATATTTAAAAAAGGTAATATTATGTGATGCCATATGATATAAATTGAACTAATTTCATTGAATATTCGTTAGTCAATAAAAATTTCCAATTTCCAAATTTATTTCATTTCATAATAAAAATATGTTTTCTCGATCTGCTTAACTTTGGCAAACTATGATTTTGCTTTCCAAACTTATGTATTTATTATTTATTCACGTCATTACGAACAAAAGCAAAATAGATTTTGTCATTTTATAGAAAAACAATATTCTTTTATTAAATCCAAGTAATTAGATGAACAACAGCAGTAAGAAGAAACAACTTTATATACATACCTACATAAATATCTATAGATGTAGATGTTTGAGATGGACAATTTTATTTTGTACAGGATGATTCAGAATCTGCTAAACTATAGATAAGTATTTATCAGAAACTTTGATTTTATTTTCTTTATATACTTACCAAATTCCAAATATATTAATTCAGTAAAAATACACACATAAAACAATAAATATTAAATAATAATCAAACATATATCTTTCTTTTATTTGTTTCTTCAAAGTTGAGCAGACCTCATTTTTCTTTCTTTTTGTTTTGTGAATTAAATTATATATGGCCAAGATGACTAGGTCAGTAAAGTTTTATTTATTTATTTATCATATCTCTATCTATTTTACCATCACAATATCCTGCACAACTAGTGTAGTCTGTAGGCTCACTTTATACAATGAACATACATGGAAAAATTACGAAAAACAGTGAAAAGCCTATTTTTCTCCTGGGACTTCACAGTGGATTGCAAAACATAATTTGCTAATATATTCAATTCCAACATATTTTGAACTACTCCAGATAAATCATTCCAATTGGTCACACTCATCCATAGTCAACCTATTTGAATAGGTATTAACTATTTAGGTATGTTGTATATGATACACATACATATGTGAACTTCCTTAAGGAGTGCACAACACAGAGTTTCGACGCTTATGAATTGACTTAGGTTTGGTTAAGAGTACTCTTTAAACCTAGGTAACATTCCCAATTCCTCTGTGCCATGCTTATCACATGACTTGAAATTTTTGAAAGTTGTATATATGTTACAACTCAATATTTTTTCACTATTGAAATCAAATTTTATACGATTTCATATAATTTCTGTGCTTTCAAACTGGAAAGACATCTGTTGCAGTTCAATGGAAACAACATCGGAAGCATCCATCTATTCAAATAGGTTGACTATAGATGAGTGTGATCAATTGGAATGATTAATCTGGAGTAGTTCAAAATATATTTGACATCTACACTTCTAGTAAGTAAAAAATCCAGTTCCCGACATCCAATTGTGTCAAAAAATTCATAACATAAATATTCAATTCCGTTAAAAATAAAATAATGTTTTAAGGTTTTACTACAATAGTTACTTTATTATAGTGACCTAGGTTTCGACATGCGATGCCGTTTTTAAACTAATTAAGTCACTAGTAAAGTAACGTAGGATCATATTTTTATTTTTGATAAATAGATACGGAGTTTTACAAAATATATACTGATAAAATACTATTCGATCTCGTATCTTCCAAGAGTTTTTGGGTAGATGGCGCTCTTGTAGCTGACTGAACCCATAACTTCTCCAATTTTTTAATTAAATATAATAGTTTATCAATTAAGTTTTTATTTTATTTTTATTTTCCGACCAAAATAAAGGTTTTTTTTTTAATTTTATAGTATTGTTTTTTGTGTTTGTTTCTTAAAATTAAGTGATAAATTTTAATAAAATTAAATCTAATAGGTACCTGAAATTTGTGACAATAAAAATAGTTTACATGATTTGTATTTTAAAAATAATAAAAATAAATTAAAGTGACAAATAATCTTGTAAATGCGCTCTTGAAGTAATTTCATTACAAAAACAGCGCAATATCAGTGATCCAATAATAATAATAATAATCTTCCTACAAACTAAAAATTCGAATTTTTAAACTATTTTTACTATGTATAGGTATAGTTTACTTGTTCTCTGAAACATCCTGTAGTACATATGTTAGTATAATACATTTCTGTATGCTATACTAGACAAAATAAACAATAATATATGCACATATATTAGCTATTTTATATACTAAGAAAGAGTAGGTATATATTTGAGGCATATCTAAAACAAAATAACAGATTATCCATGTGTACATGTAAGAATTTCATATTTCGTTTATGATTGGATGCCATAAGAGAAAATCGGAAACAAAAACATATTATTATAACCTATCTTAAAAATGTCACTCGGTACTGAGACTATAATGGGGTGTTCACATTTGGCGAATATCGCCAGGCGAATTTCTAAATATAATGCCAGGCGAAAAAACAAAATTCGCCGTACGCCCATTGATCGTCACACCTGTTCACACAGTCCACCGATTTAGAAACGATCTGTCAGATGCGCTTTGATTTTGACACTGTTTTCAAAATGGCGTCGAGATGGAGATCGCGAAGTGTTTATTTTTAGTCGAAAATGTTATAGTAGAGGTTATAAGGCGCCTTTTAATTAAGGAAACAAACGCCATAAACCAACAACAAAGATAACAGCTGTCACGAAGCGGGAAACATTATAAAATTTATAGGTTATAAAGTTTTTACATAGATACGAACGCCGCGCACATCTGCGCATGCGCGAATCGTTTAATCGGCCGAAAATGTTGGAAGGTGGTCAACTCGAGACGATATCGTTTCTACTGGTTTTTATCGTTTCAGACTAGCTGTCATTTTGTTCACACGGTTCAAATGGCTGGCGATATTTTGGTGCCTGGCGATATTCGCCAAAGTGAGAACACCACATAACAGCTTATGGCCAAGGCGATCTCAGCAGGAAAAGAAGAACAAAGCAAAAAAAAGCAAGGATAATATGGGAGATTTGAATGAATTACATATTAATAGTGAGACAAAATAGTTTAAGAATATTGAGAGAATAAAATTATAACTGGGTAGATTCCAGAATAGATTAAATTTCTTAACAGACCCTATGAGGGGTGTAGAACCAAAGTTACATCAATCTCAGTTTATTAAAACTGAGAAAACAGTACAGTTCTATTTCTTCTTAAGTGTTTTTGAGACAAAATCAGTTTTTCAAATTTATTTACTTGAAAATGGAGGTGTATTTTTGCTGTATCGATTTAACTAAATTAGCGTTCGTAGTTAAATATCTGTGAAAAATAGATCAACGTAACTTTGTGTCTGCACGCCTCAATTATAATTTCAACCATTATACATTAAATAATTTTGATTCAGCGATGTGGTATGCAGCTTTCCTGAATGTCAAAGTTTTGATACAATATAAATTATGTAAAAACGATGACTAGTTGGTAGGTATGTTAATTACTATACAGATAGAGAATCCACTGGTTTCTCCACTTCTGCAGTTGTCCATTTACAAACTAATTAATATGCTTCTCATTTCAATCAGACTGAGATTTCTGTATTATGTTGGTAATTAAGTTTTATTACACTGTCTCTTCTAGTACTTGAAAACTTAAGCGTTAGCACTGTTATCAATTTATTATAATATTTATAAAAAGTCCTTAGCTTAGCAATACGAGAATACTTTTACAATCTTAATATATATTTCGGTTAACCTTTCAATATGTTCGTTTAAGGCTAACTTACTATACCATCTCGGCATATCCTACAAAAAGGATAGCCAGCGAACCAGTTGATTGTAATAAATATGCAAGTCATTTTCTTCGTGCCAGTAAAGTAAGACATTCAGGTTGGGTGGCGTGCATCATCACTGAACTATAGATGTTCTTTGTATAATGTATTTATATTATTTATTTAATTCAGCAGGCGGCCTTTTTCCTTCCTCCATCTTCCCAGTCCGTTCCTAGAAAATCTTTTTCAATTCTGCCTATGTTTTCCAATCCTGAATTATCCCATCAAAAACGTGTCCATCAAAATATCCCACAAGATCGTCTCTACACCTCTATTCAACAATTTTCATTGCTATGAAGAAATTTCGTATAATTTCATACAAAACACAAATGATTTCATTTTTATAAGTCGCAACCAGGCTACTTTTAAGTTTGAAAATAAGTAAAACTAAATTCTATTGTTATTTTTTTACACAAATTCATATGAATTTTTACAAGAAACGCGTTTATTCAATTAATAAATTTCATTTAGTCAACGGTGTGTCATACATAGATGAATTAATATCAGAGGGGTGTAATAGCTAGTCTGTATTAAAATGTTAATATGTTTTGAAGAAAGTGGGACAAAGCTAGCACTCAACTGCGAGAAAAGTTGAAAAATAAAGAAAAAATAACATTTTAATTTTCTTCAATAGTAATTCTTGAGCAGTACAATAATATTGTGAAAAATATTTTCGTCGTAAACACTTAGCTCCATGCATAATAAAAGTTTTTATTACTGTTACTACTACTACTACCATATCATCACAGTACATTCCTCAAGTGAGGTAGTCAACGGACTAACCGCACAAAAGTAACATGTCCTTTCGTGCCAGTAAAAAATCTTCAGTACTGTTCTAACTTGTATTTTTTTGAAAAGATATACCTGGGTTTTGGTATAAACCCAAATACAACCTTATACACCTTTCACAGTAAGCCAAAAGCGTGTCTTGAAAGGGGAGTTTGCCGGCACCTGGGGTCGAATCCTGGACCCCTTGTTCACAAGGCCGATACTGTACCTCCAGGCTACCGACGAACGACGGCGTATTGTTTTACTATGTTTATTTTATCATTTTTAACGAAATAAATAAACAAGCGTTTTATTCTACTAATGATTTATTCGATGAGAGAGACGTCCTTATAAGACGAAAGACGTCTCTCTCATCGAATTAATCATTAGTAGAATAAAACGCTTGTTTTATTTATTTCGATATGGAATTCTTCTACCCAAACACCGACACAGTGAATGAATTTATCATTTTTGTTAGTTTTTGACTGTTTTGTAAGATTATGTACCTATGCAATTAAGATATATCACAGAAGAATGTACAGCAACATACATTTCTATTTCTACATAATTCAGTTATTTTAGAAGGATTAACTATGTAACAGTTACGAGACATTTTGAATGTTTTTCAAGTATTCTACAATGCACATCCGTTACTTGATTATTTAAATCGCGATCGATTTCGGTAAACCTATATATATCGCTCGTCAATGGTATAGGTTTACCGAAATCGATCGCGATTTAAATAATCAAGTAACGGATGTGCATTGTAGAATACTTAAAAAACATTCAAAATATCTACACAATTCTTTGGTTCCTTCCACATTCATACAATTTCTAATACACTCACGCCGATTTCTCTTACTCAATATGTGGCCGTCCTTGAGAATTTGATCCACGTGATCATGTCATGTGGGTCTCGGACGTCCGCGACATCTAACATCCCCTCTTTCAGATAAAAGTACCCTCTGCTTCATCTTTACATCATCCATTCTGCTCAATTGTATAATATAACGCTTTTGAAAAAAAAAATGTGTGTAAATTGTATTATAACGAATACGAGTATATTCCTTAAAAATAAATGTAAGTATTCGAATAATAATTTAAATCATTGTATGGGCTTATTTACACCATATGTTTCCGTAAGGAAAATAATAATAAATGGCGAATATAATGATATTTTTATGTGACCGAAAGTCTGATTGATTGGAAGAAATTACTCCTTCACAACGAGTCCACCAAGTATACTGACAATTTTGAATAGTAAAGCAACAATGACAAACAGTTAAAAAAGCAATCTCACATATTCCATTTAGGTACAAATGAAAAAAGAATAATCGAACCATATCAATTAATTCAACCGGTTTTGTTTGATATATTTTTTATTACGTTCACACAATAGACAAATAGTTCAATTAATGAGAAATTAGTATCGGAATTTCTATTGATGATGAATCTCCCACCGCCATATTGTTCAGAGGTCAGATTTGTTTTAAAAGATAAAATATTTTTATGTTGTTATATTTCTTATCTGTTATCTTTATTCATCTCTCTTTTATCTTTTGTGTAGAGATAAAATAAATCGATTAATTACTCTTTGTGCATTTTGTTACTTTGCCGATGTAATTATTTCGTATAAAGCTTATATAGATATACATATTTGAGTATGTTTGTAAATACTGTATAGGTATACGACACACACAATATGTTAAAGTTTTATTTATCGACAGACGGTTCTTGGTGCAACTTCATTATAATAACAAATTAAAATGAAACGAAATTCCACTGGAGACTATTGATTTGTGAGCCGGCTTTCGAAAGCATCCCCAGTCATCATCAGGCAAATGCAAAATATAATATCGTGAGCTCAATTCTATAATTGCCCATTTCAAAATCAAAAGTTTTGAGATAATAGATAAATCATGACTCAGAAGGATAGTAATTAATTATGTTAAATATTATTGCAATACTTTGATTACAGTACAAGGAAGCCTCCGTAAGGCGCCGTTTACATATAAACATGACCTCAAGGGCGCCGTAATGTTCATCTACCGTTCGAAGCTCCTGGCAAAAAGGTGCGTTTTCAGCTTCCTTCTGAAGCTGAGAACACTCATCTTTACACACCTTTATGTTTATTACATGCAGCTGGTCTACTGGTTGGTAGGACTTTCGGGTCGGCTGGAAGAAATCGCATGTGCGATAAATAATTTGGTTTTCTGTAGAAATGTACTTGTCTAGTACATATTATTATTTAGATATCAAGAAAGTATTATATATTTATTATTTATTTACTGGCTATATATGCCGTGATGGTATAGTAGTGCTTAGTATTAGTTCACTGTGTCGTTGTTTAGGTAGTAGAATTCCACAGTGAAATAAATAAAACAAATGTCTTCTTAGGACATCGATTGACAAGATTGACAATGTCCTAATAATACGAAAGACGTCTCTCTCGTCAATTAAACAAATAGTAGAATAAAAAAATTGTTTTACTTATTTCCCTAGTATAGAACATTCGAAACCTAACAGAAAAGATTGTGAAAATTGATCATTTCTATAGTCATCACGGAACTTTAAATAGTATTATTCTATCGAATGATTGCCGGATTTTGGTTACTTCTCTAAAAATTAATATGCATTGGCTACCGGCAGATCACCCATCAATAATATATATCATTATGTATAATTTGTTGTCAGGTGCTTTGGGAGAGGTTATCTGAGTAATATGTCATGTTGTTCTTGCGTCCTAATATCATCTATAGACCTACATCGGATTTTGGTGGATGATAATATACAATCCACGCGACGCATATAATTATGTAGTATTAGACAGAGATGTGACGTATTTCAAATAAAAGTATTTAAAATACAAATACAAAATACAAAATACGTATTTGTATTTTGTATTTCAAATACCTTTTTGTAAAAAGTATTTTGTATTTTATTTGAAATACTTTTTTTGAGTATTTTGTATTTTACACAAAATACTTTTACAAAATACCTTTTTATTGTTTGAAACAAAATTCTGCCATTAATTGATATGCGCGTACGCAAGCTTTTTTTGCCAATTTGTTGAATTACAAACACAACGTTTCCATTAGAGTACTCCATGTTTGAGATATACACACATAATAATGATGATTGAACAAATTATACATGACGCCGTTTAATGTTTCATGGCCATTTCAAGGGCGCTGTGATTTCTCCTGAATGGTAGCATTTTCAATTTTGTCTGAAGGCGATCTATTCCAGGCAGATGACGCTGCGACTCTGTTTCTTCTTTCTGCAAATTTAGAGGTAGGTATTTGCCCTTTTGAGTTCAACGAGTTTAAGAAGCTAATTACAGCCTTCGCCACACATTTTCGTCAGCGGAACAGCTCAGTGGGTGGTGTGCTGCCTTGTGGACAGTTTAAACACCACTATCTCTAGGACTGACAGTTAGTGTAGACTTCTTAGTAGTGAAGTTATGTGGCAGCTCTTATTCTCTCTGTAAATGATCCGGAGGCAACACTAAAAACCATCTGAAGACGATAAGGAAGAGTCTGGAGCAGTCCTGTATATAATATGATGTAACAGTAGTCCATACGATTTCAGATTTGGATTATCCATTCTGATTTATTTTGCAGCCCAAGTCAGGAATTCTCTTACCTGCTTGATGATACTCAATCCATTTATGACAATTTTCGGCTTATCTCTTCTAACAACGGTACATTTTGTCATGACTTAATTTTTTTTTTTTTTTTGACAGTTCTTCCTAAGACTCATCCTCATTGTCTGCAAGCAATGATATATCGAATCATGTAAACCCTTTCTCCATTTATGTATACTCTTGTCCAGTTTTTCATTCATCAATGGTATTCATCAATTGTCTGCAAGCAATGCTATATCTAATCATGTCAACCCTTTCTCCATTTATGTATACTTTTGTCCAGTTTTTGACTTCTTTTTCATTCATCAATGGTTTAAATATTAAATACTTTTGTCTTACACCTTGTTCGACTATTTGTAAAAAGTATTTTAAAAAGGTATTTTAAAAAAGTATTTTGAAAATACGTATTTTGTATTTTGTATTTAAATACCATTTTGAAAAAGTATTTAGTATTTTGTATTTGAAATACAAAAATTCAAAAGTATTTGTATTTTGTATTTAAATACTTTTTTGGAAGTATTTTGCACATCTCTGGTATTAGAGAATCTGGACTCATATATCTCAGTAACATCTTACATAACCCCGAAGAGTTCACATTATAGGTCTCCATCTTTTTTCTGGAAGTTTTCAGTGTCCTGTAAAAGGCAGGTATTCGTATAAAACCTCAATTATGAGACAATTAGCATCTACAACTACAACTCAGTGTACAATATGGCATGCCACCCACCTTTACCATTGACAAGCTTAGTATTGTAAAGGTTTAGTAAAATCGATCGCGATTTAAATAGTCAAGTAACGGAAGTGCGTTGTAGCATACTAAAAACATTAAAAAAGTTAGGACTAAAATATACATCATTCAGACTCCGATTGACAGGGAATCAAAAAAGAAAAAAATCTTGTATAATTTAAAAAATAATAATATAACACTCGTATTCAATCTTCTCTGTACACTCTGAAAGAAGTATCTACCTATACACTTATTTCTATAACATCTTAAGTTAAAAAAAGCAGACAAATTGCTCTGATTGAAATAGTGTCACAGAGCGCTGTCCATTGTTTCCAGATGGAACCGTAGAAACACGTTTGCACGTAAGATATCAATTTTATTATTAAACTGTAATTAAATACTCATAAGTACTTTCTTCTTCATTGTAATTTTCACCTGGTGAGTATTTTATTATGAAGCACGTACTAACTATTCATTACCAGCTGTTTATGTACTGTGTAGGTACTATTCTAGCAATGAATACAGTATCAAACGTGATATGGAAATCAGTATCAGAAGTTGACCGCTCTTACATTTTGGTGTAAAATAGTTGAATGTAAAAGTAAATTTAGCCAAATTTAGGGCTAGCTCAGGGTAAGCGTTACTCTAAGGCTAAGGTAGGTACATAGAAATAGTAGAAATAATAGAATCTTATCTTGTTTTTTACAAACGTCAAATTAGTTTCCTCTTAAGTTATCTAGTCTCAAGAGTACCAGAAATAATACTTGAATCGGGTAATTTAAAAACTTAAAAGAAGCAATATTTTCATAGATGTTTTAGAATTAACCATTGTGTGAGGTTATATTATGTAAATTTAACACATGAAACTATCAACCACATAAAGATTAGAAAAGACTACCTCAACTTGAACCCGCAATCTTACTTTTTCGTGAGGAGTACTTTATCCAATTAAGCTACCAGGCGACATGCCGAAGGCTCCGATATTCTCTCTTTTAAACCCCGATGACAGCTGCATGTGTAGATATTGTTCTGAGGTACCTAGTATGGTATAGAAGCTACATTTTATTTATTTATTTTATTCTTCACTGTACATTAGTTACAATATTTCAAAGCTAATTATTGCTTTGAAATATTTATAAAAATATCAATTACACAATTCAATGTACAGAGGGCAGTTTATCGCTATTTTTATGTTGAAATAACTTTATTCGTCGGATATTTTTATAATATTATCGTTTTCACCTCACTTATTTGCTTCTTGCTTGATCGCATAAACACATGTCTGACTTTTGGGTTTGTATTGAAGGTACGCCATAGATTAATGTAGGTTGTGTTCTTTGTTATGAAATAACAAAATAACTAACTACCTATCCATTCTTTCTTCTTCATAAACATAATATAATAATCACTTTCCAAACATTTGGTCCGATATGTCAAAATCGATTCCATTCTATTTAAGTGCATATCAAAGACCGAAAAATAATATTCATCAGTTAATTAAAACTGATGATAACGTATGTAACTACGTCTATGATCTCAAGGCGCGGAAAGCTCTATTGGAAGAGAAATGTTTTCACATCACTGCATAATTATCATCACATTTTTTCTTATGTATTTTTATTTATTTATTCATTTATTCTTTTTGCACATTATCATTACATAACAGTGTTAACAAAATAATATAAAATTTTAGAAACTAGGACGATGTGCAGTGGCGAGATTATCACTATAAAGTGATTTCTTCCATCTAACCACAAGTATATGTATACTGCTTTGTTGATTTTGTTATATGAATGATGATGTGTAAGAAGAATAAAATAAATAAATAAATAAAATGTTTTCATGATTTTCCGTTATAAATAATTTTATTTGCTGTAAGTAATAAACCTAATGATTTACATTTGATAACAGGTTGGATTATTTTATTTTATAGTTTTCGCAAACATACAGTTATTACAATACATAGATACAAATAGATAAAATAAGTTGGCACATAAACATAAACCTATTTTTGCATTTGTGTATCATATTTTCGTATAAAATGATCAGCAGGGCTACTCTTGACAAAACTAAACACGATCTTGATCTTGATCATACGACGCACGAAGTGACTATTGGCCAAAAATACACGCTACCGATCGCGCGTTAGCGGTAGCGCGGTGTTTTTGACCATAGTCCCTTCGTGCGTCGTATGATCAAGATCAAGACTAGATTAAGATCGTGTTTAGTTTTGTCAAGAGTAAACCTGCTGTTGTTTAAAATTATGTTCGAAATGCAGTATTTCGGTCTTTATCCATCACTGTTCATGACATATGCTTAGCTTATTGATATTATTTTATTTTTTATACCACATTTGGACTCGGGATTTGCAAATCTTCCAATTTTGCATTAAAATGTGTATTTTTTATATTACATTATGATATAAATGATGCCATTAGAAATACAATTAATTATAAAATAATCAATATTTTCTGTCTTTGTCCATCACTCGTTTCTATTGAGAAGCGTATTATAATATTCCTGCACCTCGTTGTATCATAATGGACAGATAATTGGTGAAAGACCGCTCCATTATGGTGCTATTGTCGATAGTAAATTGATTTTAACTTAGCGGACCATTATCGAAAGGAAATAAGTATAACTTTTTAACAAATTCATTAATTTATTTGCCCTAAATGTTTCTTCGGGAATCACAGGAAGTAAAGAATTTCATGTATCAATTTACCTTTTTACTGTATTGTAAACTTTGCGTTATAAAAAAATCAGAATTAAGAACAGATACATTTCAGCGGTGTTCCGAGTATTTCAATTTTGCTGGCATCTCAAGAGTGCACTGCAAAAGAGAGTTTTAACATGGTGACCAATTCATTGAGTGACTTTGGATCAAATTCGGACATATCCATTTATAATTAAATGTTAGTACCAAAAGCCTAAAAATTCAGTTAGTTTTTTTTACAAATTTTCATTTTTTTCTTTTTCAATACGAATTTCGAATTCCTCTCCCATTTCCATAAAAAAAATTGATAGGATTCGACTATTTTGCAGTTCTATAGAACTTGACACAAACAATATAATTACAAGAATATAAGAATAATAATATAAGAATATATTTACCACATAATTAGTGAATTTTTTTTTTTTTGTTTTGGATTTGGTCGCTCTCGATCCCAACATACACATGGCTAGAATTTTTTAATTTCAAACTAGCACATAATAATATGTATTCACTGAGAAGAATGGTTGGTAAAACGTTGCGAGATATAGTGAAGAATGAGGATATCAGGAGAATGAGCGGATGTGAGAGGAGTGTTATGGACAGAATGCGTGTAAACAAGTCGAGATGGTTTGGACATGTTGAGCGAATGCAAGACGAAAGGATGACCAAGAGGATGTATTTATCTGAAAGAAGGGGTGTGAGGAAGCGCGGACGTCCAAGAACCACGTAGCTTGATCACGTGGACCAAATTCTTAAGGACGGACGCGTGTTGAGTAAGAGAAATCGGCGTGCATGTATGAGAAACTGGATGAATGTAGAGGGAGCGAAAGAAGTATTTAAGGATAGATCTATGTGGCGTTCCGTTCTCTCTGCCTAGTACCTCCTGGGACATGGCATGAGGGTATAGTAGAGTATAGTAGTATAGCACATATGTATCAATATTCTTAATTTTCTTTACTTTATGTACCTATATATCGATTTGATTATTGACAGTACTTTCTGAATATCTATTCCTGTTGGTACTCGTACAACAACTTTTCAGATAAAACTCGTAATTGAAGTTATCCAAAGGAAATGAAATGTCAAACGACAATACGTAGGTAGTGTAAATATGAAGGCATGCTCCTTTTATAAAGCGAGAAGATTTTTTATAATATTCAGGAATTTTAGAAAATTGACATATACACAATAACACCTACATAGACAACTTCAACGAATAAAAATATTCTTTCTTTAGAATTTTTAGAGTTTTTTAGCGATCATTGAACACTCCCTCCTACACTCGGATATTTCAGAAGTCAGGGGACTTCTATTATACGTTATTTTAAGCAAAACAGTCTTGTCAACTGTAACTGTTACACCTTAGGGCCTAGACAACTCATAAAGATCGAGCTAGTCCCAAAATGAGATATGAATCTTGTGTTATGGGTACCTACTAACGCGACGATACACATAATATATACAATGCACTAAATTCATATACATGTAACACCCAGACCCAAGGTAATTTGAAAATGGACATTTCGAGGAATCAAAGGCACGAGCGTTACCTCCGCGCCTCACCGATCGTCTTAGGTTCAGCAGGGCTACTCTTGACACAATCTAAACACGATCTTAATCTAGTCTTGATCTTGATCATACGACGCATGAAGTGACTATTGGTCAAAAAATACACGCAAACCGATCGCGCGTTAGCGGTAACGCGGTGTTTTTGACCATAGTCCCTTCGTGCGTCGTATGATCAAGATCAAGACTAGATTAAGATCGTGTTTAGTTTTGTCAAGAGTAACCCTGCTGTACTAAGGTTTTAAAGATATTTAGACTCTGTTAAACATAAAATTTCGAGAAAAGCGGAATGTTATTTTTTATGTGTTATGGGCATTTTAGTCACTTGTTTCAGTTTTGTATAAAGAAAGGAAGAGTTAATTCTATTCTTGGTCTTACCTAATATTAGAATGAAATCTACAACTGAATATTGAAATTAAATTAAATAATATTGTATATTGATATGTTTTCACAATGTGGCACATAACACCGTATTATCAAATACGATCATTCTCTCACGCGGCGATGGTGGTGTAATGGTCAGCATAGTTGCCTTCCAAGCAGTTGATCCGGGTTCGATTCCCGGCCATCGCACTCATCTTTTTCCTAAATTTTTACCCTTATATTTTTAATTATTTATATAAAGTTTATTGCATATCTTAGTTTTACGTGTGAAATCAATGGAATTTCCTGTTAATGTAGAATGTACCCTACTCTGTGTTTTTTTTCTTACTATTGTTTATTATGAAGAGAGAGACGTCTTTCAAGGATATTGTCAATCGTCCACAGTCGAGAAAGACGTCCCTCTCAATACCACCGGTGTGGCGCGGAGGCTAACGCACTTGCCTTTGAGTCACGGTCCCGGGTTCGATTCCCGGCCAGGGCAAAATGAAGAATGACCTTTTTCAAATTGTCCTGGGTCTGGTGTTAAATGTATTTGGGTTCAGTGCATTATATATGTATAATATGTGTATCGTCGTGTTAGTACCCATAATACAATATTCATATCTTAGTTTGGGACTAGCTCGGTCTGTGTGAATTGTCTATACGTGTTATGTGTTATGGCTTAATAAAAATCATTACAGTAGAAAAAGCATTTGTTTTTAATCTCACCATGGAATTTGTACGAAAGTTTGATATGATTCAATATGTTTTATTTTTATTCTATGATTTGAGATGACAGTGTGTTTTATTTTAATTTTAAAATTCGATGTGATGCAATGTGTTGTAATTTTATTTTATGGTTTGATATCATGATACAATTGGTTTTTTTTTTGATATGACATGATGCAATATGTTGTGTTTTATTTTTATAATTTCATGTGATGCAGCATGTTGGAATTATGATTTATGGTTTGATATCATGCAATATGTTGTAATTTTAATTTGTGGTTCGATATGATGCAGTTTGTTTTCTGTTTGTTTTATAGTTTGATGGAGTGCAATATGTTGTAATTCTATTCCAAGATTTGATGTTACACAGCGTGTTTTATTTATTTTTTTATAATTTGAAATGATACAGTAGGTTTTATTTTTGTTTTGAATTGTGATTTGATAGGATGGTGGTGTTGTGCAATTATTGTTTGTTACTGTGTATTAAAGGCGTAAACCGTATGTATGTATTATTATAAATAAATAAATAAATTATGGAATTTTACATGGAATAGATTGAGTTGACGTTTATCTTGTAAAACTCCATATAAATTTATGTAAAAGAACACCGATAGTAACTTTTTTAAAATTGACTGACTTGGTTTCGACTCACAAAGTCATTGTCAAACTCTTTATTGTTTTAATTTTACTCTTTATTGTTAAAGACTTATATAAAGATATTACTTATTTAAAGACTTATTATTATATTATTAAGACTTATTTAAGATTAAGATATTATTAAGATTAAGACTTATTTATTATATTATTAAGACTTATTTAAAGACTTATATATAAAGACTAGTCGTTTATCGTGTAAAATAAATAAATAATATGGTCATTATTTTGTTAAATTAGCATTTTTTTTTAGGCAAGGTACCCGACATTGAGTGAAGTATCAAAAAGGAACAAAAAAAAATCGCGCACATAAATAAAATTAGTTTTAATTTTAATGGCGTGATAATGATGTGCAAAAACAGTAATAAATAATAACTCAGGTGTTGTTCTTTGTTCATTTTAATGTTTCAGATATTATATATAATCTAATAATATTCACATTATGTCCACATATTATTATTTATTGCTTTATTAACACATGTTGTGCTTTTTCTTTATGTATTAATATAATATTGTATTGACGTAGGTAAATATCAAAGATATTAACATGTAACCTTTCCATATTATTATATGAATATCTTATTTGAAGTATTAACAATACATATTAGAATTCAAACAAAGGTCGCTTGTATAAAAATAAATATTTATATTACAATAAAGTTTGTCTCGTATTTGAAATATCGATCAAAAAATATTCATGTAGCCAATTTATAAGCTGATGATTGTTTTTTGGAGCTCCCGACAAAGAATTGGTCTTCTACTCCTTTCCGTAAGCTTTCGAATGTCCACTAAAAGGCAGGTGTTCGATAAAATAAAGGCATTTTAGAGAGGTTAGCCCGAAGAGGACAGCTTACACTTCTGGGATATGGAGTGACGATATGTAAAATATGGTGATTATTTTGGTTTCTTAATAATCCATTTTATATAAGCGCAACTAGGTACTAATTTTATTTTTAGATCTCACTGTTTATTTTTAAAGATTTGTACCTGCAGCTTTAAATTCACATTTTGTTTTTTTTGTCTGTCAAATTGTTTTTTTTTTTATTTGTTTAAAAGGCTCACACCGTGTATGTGATAAATAAATAATATAAATAAATAAGATTTGTTGTGGTAAGTGAAGCTAGTTTTTAATTTTTCAGCACTAGGTACTCTCGGAATAACAGACTCTCCCTTTCTATTAAGAATGATTCTGCGCCAACCGAGTCATCCCTTCCCGCAACATTCTTGACGCTCTGATTTCGTTGTCATGGGAACAATAAACTGTGCAAATTGGACGTTCAAGGAGTCGATCTTCTGGACGAAAGGATAATGCTTTATTTGGCCAATATTTTAAATACAAAACTTATCCAAGATCATTGTGTTGCAGAGGCTACAGGTAATTGATAGGCTTTATAGGCTGAGTACATTGGCGCACCCCATCATTTGTGGCATGTTCAATTGTTCACACTAGCTGACATCCAATATTTTAAGTAATGTTCTGTGAGGCACGATGGTACCGTCTTATTTATAGCTTTATAGACAATAATGTATGTATGCATTAAAAAATAAAAGTTTTCTTTATCCTTCTGCCAGTGCAATCGCTTCAGAAGAGGTATGATACCAAAAACTTTACTTTCACGGAAAATGAACCCTGCAGGACTATTGAAAGCCAGCTGCAGGTGACTGAGAAAGTTCCTTAGTAATCCAGCGTATATGATAATGTTGGAGTAGGCAAGCTTTGACACCACAAAGCCGTCACCATAATGGAGTTAATACGAAATATTAAATGTCCTTGATGATAAGTTTATGATCACCTGTCTGATTCACAATGACATTCATTTTCAATACTCTTGATATTTTATTAATAACAGACATAGGTAATGTGTACCGTCGCAGGTTATATTTTATTCATATCATTATTGACACTAGTGATAAAACGGGTTGTTACTAATTTGGCTGGATACCGAATAACAGATACATCCGGTTTAAAATTAAAAACACTGTTTAATGCCACTATAAGAATTGCGTTCAGTAACAACGCAGTTCTAAATTCAAAAATTAAAGACACATAATAATTAAATATCTCAAGAGGACTGCTGTGTGTGCAGGGTGCGGGTGACGAGTTCAGGAATGTGTATTTAATTTTTGAATTTAGAATTGTGTTGTTACTGAAGATGACTACATTGTAGCTTAAAAAGTTATAACGATTAAAAAATTCTCACAGTGGAATTAAACAGTGTTTTTAATTTTATTTGAATCTTTTATACTCGTAATGCATTTCTACAAAGTAACACTAGAAAATGTACTATTTTTATCTTTATATCTATACGAGTACTATTGGACAGCCGGATCAGCTGATCATGTCTTTGTCATGACATCTTCAATTTGTAATGAATTTCCCAATTTGTAATGAATTTCCTTACAGGGGTTTATTTTATGATCAGATTCCCTTTTTCGTATCTTTTTGTGGTAAAAACGACATATATATTATTGCCGTTATTTTTTATTAAAAATTAATTTTAATTGATACGTGATATACCGATAGTCAATACGACATCACCATACCTTTTTATAAAAATGATGTCGGTCGCTATTACCATCAAAAGATAGGTAAGTAATAGGGAAGTGGACGAACATAATCAGTAGATGTAGGGACGACACTTTTAATTCATCGATAAGGCATGCCACCCATTTTGAATGTCTTAATTTTACTGGCATGCAGTGAATGACGTGGATGTTCATTACAAACTGTTAGTTTGCTGGCTAACCCACTTGCGGGGTACAGTATATCGTGATGGTATAGAAATATAGAAAATTAATATTATATATCTTTCTTTACTTTGAGTCAGGTCCAGGGTTCGACGCCCGGCCAGGGCAACATGAAACATGTTATTTTTCAGATTGTCCTGAATCTGAGTGTTACATGTTTATGTGTTTGATGCAGTACCAAGCCATTACACAAAATTCATGTCAAAGTTAAAAACTAGCTCGGTCTGTGCGATTTGTATAGACAAATATAATATGTGTGTTAAATACCTTAATTGGATTACTATTGGCTATCCGACCGAGCACTACAGAGTAGGTACTCAGATACAGATACGGATACAGCATGCTCGCCGGATATCCACTTCATCTTTACTCGACGCTCCTTTAAGTGTAGATCAATTTATTGTTTGTCAGACATTATAATATGTATTGATATTGTTATTATTAAAATAGATATGTCAGCCATAATACACACACATAATATAATATATTATACACCCACATTATACAACGAAATTACATTATCTCAACACTACACTTCTGTGAAAATTTCTATCTATAAATCCGATCCGTAGTTAATTCATATATTTATTCATAACACCACAGCATTTCCATAGCCAGCGTA
Source organism: Athripsodes cinereus (assembly GCA_947579605.1). NCBI lineage: Eukaryota > Metazoa > Arthropoda > Insecta > Trichoptera > Leptoceridae > Athripsodes > Athripsodes cinereus. Next base: position 3,646,033 of record OX388307.1, read on the forward strand.
TTGATTTCATTTAAAAAAAACATGCACGCTGTCCTATCTGTTTCTGCACCAACTATCAAGCTGCGTTTCTGCGTCAACTAACGCGATTCTGCGCCAACTAAAACACCTTTTTTTTGGGAGGGGAAATCCTCATGGACACCCTCTTGGGTAGTGCCGGACTCAGACCGGCTAAAACCCCTCCCGGCTCCTAGACTGCGCGATTTCCGCCAACTGGCCTTATCACACAGCCTTTTGGTCTTTCAGATACTTTGCTCCATTCTTTCATCAATCTCCTTTTCCTTCACTATGCTTGTCCTGTAACCTGTGATCTCATCCCACATTTCTTTTTCCTCCAGCATCTTTTGAACTATGTTCTCCGAGTTCATGACTCCCACCCTTTCTTCCAAGTTTTTTCTTTGTGTAGTCCACTTTGGGCACTCAAACATAATGTGCTCTGCGCTGTCCATTTCCTCGCAGTATAAGCAGCTGAGACACTTCTTGCAACTATATTTATAAGATAAGATAGGTATATATTTACTTTCTGAATAACTAAGAAACAAATGCAGTACCGTTAACCAGTAAATTACAATAAACTTTTTAAAATAAAGCGTCTTTTTAGATCATTACTAAGCTTACAATAATAATAATTATAACTTTTAGCAGGTTATCAGGATCGGGCCATCTATAAAAAAAATTGCTCAACGCTTTTTTGTGGTGAGTCAAGTAAAAAACACGAATTGTAATAATATGCGTGCTATTTTAATTTAGCGGTTCGAGTGAAAATGGATGAAAGTCAATTAGATCTGCAAAAAATATTTTAGACGGAATTATTTAAAATATTATCTTCCACGAACTTGTATTGCCGCAAAAATGTAAATGTAAACATTTATATTCACAAAACTGTAATTATACCAAAGCCGTCAAAATGTTATAATTGGAAATTAGATGTTAAAATAGAAAGAAATGAGCAGGATAAGAGAATTATTAAAATTTATAATTTTTTGAGTGTTCTGTAAAAGGCAGTTCGAAAAAATAAAGACTTTTTACATGTTAAATTAAGCGATGTGGTTTGTCATGTAACCTGAATGTTAATAATTGTATGTTGGTAAAAAAAGACACAGTTTGCATGTAAATTAAATGCACCTGGTCTGCTGGGTACCCCACTTGTGGGATATGCCGTGTTGGTACAATAGTATCTCATTTTAATTTACAACTTAACGTTGTCTTTTCTAAGCCTTATATGGTAGTTTCATTTGTTGAATTTACAAATGTTACCTCATACAATGGTCAATTGTAAAAATAACATTGATAAACATACACATTTATACTTTCAAAGTAAAAACAAACTTAGCTTCATGATTTAATCGTTATACTTAACAACATGTCTCATATTGTTTCTAATATTTAAATTCACAAAACTGCTACCTACAGCTATGTCGTCAAAATGTTATAAATTGGAAATTAGCTGTTAAAATAGACAAAAATGATCAAGAAAACATGATTATTATTTATTTTAGTTTTTGACGTTCTGTAAAAGGATTCTTCTGATTTTTTTACCAGCCTCAAATCCGAACAAACATATTGGCAAACTCCCCAGTGGGATGAGCTATTCAAATGTTTTATGGTCTGGCTGGAGAAGTTGATATCTTTAACGTGACGTATGCAGAATTTGTAAGAAATATCGAGGATATAATTGTAGTTGTGTTATCGTTTGGATATCGTTTAAGGTTTTCTTCTGGGATCGCATTGGCCTTCAGCTGTAATGATCTTTGTAAGAATCGTCTTATTGTCAGTAATAATAATAAGAATATTAATGCAAAATTTCAAAAAAATACTGTGGTTAAGTTGGACTTAGATTCGTTTTCACTAGATGTAATATTTTTTTAAGGAAGTGCAATGATGGTATATTGAGATATGTAGGTAGGTACGTAGTAGACGAATGGGCGAAATTCCCATCACCTCTCATCATGAACGTATTTAACACATAATCGATATTCTACGTGCCATATTGATTCGTTTACATCATATCGGACAACTGTAAACATGTTAGAAACAGTACGAATTTATTTTAAACGTTCGGACACCGAAAACAGAGATACTTACTTAATTAATAAGTTTTTGGTCAATTTTTTTAATATGAAATGATTTCAACATAGAGACATGTTTAACGAAAGGAATGTGGAATGAAAGTTGGTGTAATAACAAGGATGAATGTAAATAAGTTAAGATGGTTTGGGCACGTGGAAAGAATGAATGAGGACAGAATGACTAAGAATATATATTTGGCTGAGAGGAATGGTACTCGGAGACGTGGAAGTCCGAGGATTAAATGGCAAGATCATTTAAATCAAATCCTACAGGACGGTCACATGTTGAGCACATTGAACAGGAGAGCATGCATGAGGAATTCTATGACAGTGACGGAAGCGAAAGATGTATGCAGGGATAGAAGGAAGTGGCGCTCGATCCTTTCTGCCTACCCCGCGAGGGAAGCGGCGTGATGGTATGTATGTATGTATGTACATGTTTAACATAATATATTGAATACTCAAATGACAGCTATTTGAATCTCACACTTAATTTGAGCAATAATAATGAAAATAAAAATGTAGTTGAAATATTAAAAATACTGTTTTTGTGTTTTACCAATACTAAATTAATGTGACCTAGGTTTCGACATACACGACCTAAAATAATATATTTTGTACTTATACAATATTAGTTTGACAAAGACATTACATGTCGAAACCTAGGTCACTTAAATAAAATTTGAGTAAAACTCAAATACCGTGGTATTGATTTTTATTAATATTGAGTTTTAAAAAAAAATAATAATAACAAAATATTATGATTTATGTACTTAGATAAATTTCAAAATATAGATTAAGAAAAATAAACCAAAGAATAACAAATAGAAGTTGACATCGTCAAGTTCATGAAAAAAAATGTGTTATTTTTATATTTATTTATTTCAATAAGCGGCTTTATTTTATTTCAAAAACATAAATTAGGTTACATAAAATTTGAACACGAAAGGAAGAAAAACTTAGTTGCCAACTGGTAGATTTATTTATTGTAGAGTGTTTTCAAAATGATTAAACATTATTTCTAAAAAATAATTTTTAAAAAAATATCATATTACTAAAAAATTGACCTTTTTTCGGTCTGTAAAAATCTGAGTAAATCTGGTCGGGTTTGAGCGTACGTCACAATAATTTCGGTGTGATATTCTGACACCGAAATCTCGTTTGAGTCTAATTAATAACACCGCGAGATAACAAATGATCTACACGAAACCATTTATCTTTCTTTTAACACCTTTACTTCCATCACGCACGCTGCACGACCAATAAGACATATCACATATTATAAATATACTTAATCCTCATATTAAATATTTTAATCCGTTTATATGTATGTAGGTATGATCGATATCCACTACAGAGTACAGACACACTTAACAAAGTCAGTAAATTAAGTTCTTATGTGCGAATTCTCTGGAGTAGAATAATTAGTCTCCTACGTTTTCATGGAAGTTTTCAAGGATCCTGTTAAAGACCAAGTATAAGTGAAACATCACGTGTACATAAGATATGTTTCATTGATTTTATTCAGCAATTGGCAAGGACAAGGAGTCTTGCATGTTTCTTTAATGGACTTTGTCCGCTGACTCCCTACTTTTAAGAAATGTCGTTATGGTGTTTTTACTTATTTTATTTCAATAAAATATACCACTGCTTGCATGATATAAGTTGGTTAACCTAATTGCTGGACAGTGGACAACTTATTACCTACCTACCTACCTATTATAAACTAAAAAAAACCTGCAAAACATAGCTCCATATGAATTGATGAATTGGACAAAGCATATCTCGCGACAAGTTGGGTTGCGGGTTCAAGACCCATCCGGGGCACTACCAAATGAGGTGACGTTGTCTTTTCTAAGCCTTATATGATAGTTTCGTGTGTTAAATTTACTGAATAATTTATTGTTTGGATATAGTTTTTTTGAAAAGTAAAGAAATATCTATATAAATAAAAAAAATTCTCAGAAATCACCGACAAAAGAATGCAATTACGAATATTTGGCAAATTAATTAAAAAAAATCATCAAAATTCATATTTGTGATTTTGATTGTTTATTGAGTAAAGGCGGGTGCAATGCTAGTGTGTAATAATAACATTCACCAACACACATTTTAATAATATAATATCCGCTAATTGAGAATCGTGAAATTGCTAATAACAATAGCACAGTGAGAGAGGGAGAGAAACAATAACGTCATTTTACCGAATGGGAAGAAAGCAACTAATCATTCTTTTAGAAATTATTATATTGGATACCTACATACTTACTAGCTGTCATACATTTTTGTAGAATTTCACTGGAACAAAATAAGTTTATCTCAATATTCAGTGATATTATGATTATTATTATTTATGGGGTCCGTGGTTCGATACCAGGTGCCGGCAAACTCCCCTTTCACGACACAAGCTTTTAGTAGTGTACTGTGAAAGGTGTATAAGGTTGTATTTGGGTTCGTAACAAAACCCAGATATTAAAAAAAGGATATATCTGGGTTTTGTTATAAACCCAAATACAACCTTATACTCCTTTCACAGTAAGCTAAAAGCTTGTGTCGTGAAAGGGGAGTTTGCCGGCACCTGAGATCGAACCACGGACCCCTTGTTCACGAGCACGAGGCCAATATATATTTTTATTTAAAAAAAAATAATTTTACTGAAAATCACTCGCGATAGTGTGGCCATATAATGAGGCACCCTGAGACCATTCTAAAGAGAGCTCTGGATAAAGAGGAACAAGCCAGAAGACTAGGCATACCCTTGACAACCTAGTTGTCTGCAGTAAAAATAAGCTTAAAAGCAGTGGAACTTGATCCAATACGGGTGCAGGATAGGAGTACTTGGAGTGCTATAAAAATGAAAGAAATATTCTTCCTTCCTCTTCCTGTTTCAATAATATTTATTTTTTAAATATTGTGCTGTTTAATTGTTGATAGTTTAGATACTTTTATTGGCGATGTAAATAATTAACTGTATATTATTGTATTATTCATTGTGAAAGCTGTTGTATCTATTATAAAAAAAAATAAGAAAGAGTAGCATTTCTTATACACAATAGAAAATATTAAATATGTTTGACGTCCTGTGAAAAACAGGCACGTATTCCTTAAATATCTTCAATTCATAGATGATGAATGGAAATATGTATCTACACACAAACATCAAATAATCAATAAATTATTATTTATAAGTAAGATATGGAATATGTTCAAAGCAATATTCTAATGATATTGTTTTTAATATATGCTATTATGATATTATTCGATTGTTGTAATGTCGAAACAAATGGTTCCGCTGACCCACAGAGGTTTCGGAATCTCCAGGGGTCCAGACAGAGAGTACCTACATATTTATGACTCGTGGTACGGTCAATGCCTCTCTCCATATCCTCTTATGCCCCCCGTCAGTATATAGTCCCATCATCTTCGCAACAGCGCATGAGCCGCAGGGTTCTCTGGCTGTTTTATAATAATATTGTTATATTGTGAGGTATGTAGTATGGTAGGATTATGAGGTGTTATATACTGATACCTTTTTAATGTGTGGTAATATTGTTGTAGCCTATTATTTAAAAGAGGTCACAAACGGGTGGTTGGGGATCGCCAAATATTTCAAAAACTTTTTAAAAAATTTTCGTATTTCTGAAAAGTGAATATTTTGAGATTCACAAGAGGAACATTAAAGAATAAAATTAAAGAAAAATTACGAAAAATTTAAAATAATTGTAATAGGTTCCTTTTATTTATTATTTATTTATTTATTTATTCATTCTTAACTGTACATTGATAAAAAACAATTACATAAAAGGTATACATTCAATATTTATATTAATATTATCCTTTTCATATTTTACTGCTTTTATTTACACTTTCCTAAGTCTTCTTCTTTATCACATGTACATTCACTGCTGGAGCAACCTCAATATTTACATGCCACTCATGTTGGAACTATGGGCGAACCCAGTAGGTTTTAAGAATATTACTCAATAGATACGTCATCTAGACAACAACAGTAAATGCTTAAACCAGCCTAAGTCGATTCGTAAGCAACACTCGTAAGCACATTTCCTGTTTCCTACGTAAAAAAGTTTGGAATTAGGACACCTTATCAAAACAACATGGTTGCGTTTAATCAACCAATCAGGTGTCATAATTCAGTCAAATGTGAAAACTACATTAAGCAATTGTAGGTTTATCCATTTCATACAATAACTTATAATATATTACTGGTAATAAAAATTACTAATTGAATGGTTTTCCACTACTGTTTCCCCCTGGTGAGAATGTGTCGTATTAAAACATTTAATAACAGGTATTTTATTCGCAAAATCGTGTTCCGTTTATACATAGTAAGGTATCATTATTTTCAATATTTACAGGTGACAACGATAATAATAACACATATTATGTATAATCATTATTATGTACTCATACCTATATTTAATGATGTATGAAAAAAAAATACATAAAAAGTGTTTTTTATTAAATTCGTTTAAATCTATCATTAACGGTGATAAAGCTTTTTTCATTAATAAGGTAGGTACATACCTGCACATTACTGAATCAATCACTATTTAAAGTATTGCTGTATCATTGCATTTTAAAAATGCACTATTTTATTTTTTATTTAAAAAATCTACAAATATCCAGGTACCTATATGAAAATATTAATCTTTCGCTATCTCTACCCTTGCGCCGCATCCCAAGTGGGACAGGCAGAAAGAACGAAACGTCATATAGATCTATACTTACATACTTCTTTTGCTTCTTCTACATTCATACAATTTCTGATACACGCACGTTTCTTTCTTTTACTTAATTCATCATTGAGATTTGGTCCACGTGGTTCTCAAGGGCCCACGCTTTCTCACACCCTCTTTTTCAGAAAGGTATGTCTTCTTTGACATCTTTCCATTATATAAAAAGACGCACCAGTAAATAAAATACATGTAATGGTAAATTGCGATACAGAGTATTTCTAGTAAAAATAAGACTGGCAGGCTCTCAGTATACACCGACATGGAGAGAGTAATTATTATTGGGGAACAAATTATGTTAACAAAACTGGTAGGTATTAATTAATATTTTTATGACGGTCTAAACAACAGTCACTAACAATAAACCTTTTCTGTGACAACGAAAACAGAGAGTTGAACGTCGAAGAAAGAGCAATTCAACTGGCATAGAATTGCTCTTGATGATAAGGTATGTTTTCTACTTTGCCCTTGAAAAGGGCATCAAGACGAAAAAGTAAACATTTTATTAAAGTAAGCAGTGATATGGTGATAACTTGATCATAGTGTATTTACCAAGATTATATATCTATCTTAATATCCATTCCATCACGTGTTCTCCTATAAGTGGTTTAGATAGCAGACTCAAGATTTCAAAGATTACATCGTCGATCTAACTTGTAAACCACGTAAATCCCGATTTGGCCAAAAGTGACTTTTTGATACCAATCAAATGTACAGTTTATTCCTCACCACTGTGTGAAACTTTTATTTTCAAATTATTGAAATTGTTTCAAAAAATGGTCATCAAAAAAACACGCAAATCCAGTCCATAGAACAATATAATTCGCAAACCTCTCAAATCCCAATTTACGCGCCTTTTGTACGACAGATATTGGTTGAGTGTTGCCGCCTGGTATAAATTTCTTTGCATTGTGATTCGACCATATTTAGAAGTTTCGGTGTTGTTTTTTTTAGAGAGAGTTGAATGAGAATAATCAGTATTTTGAAAAAAAAATTACCAGGATATAAGAGATTAATTAAAAATAGATGCAAATATCAATTAACAAAGAAAGGAACTTTGAAATTTGCAACGTTAGATGACGATGAGCGGAGAAGTTTGCTGATTTTTGGTCAACTAACTGGGGCCAAAAGAAGACTTTTATAAACATGATGGTTAAGTCAGTAAAATCGGGTTAGTTGGAAGACATCGCATTTTAGTGATAAACTCGCCCTCTGTACATTGAATTGTATAAATGATATTTTCTATGTTAATTTGTATTATTGTAAACAATGTATAGTGAAGAATAAAATAAATAAATAAATAAAACAGATAATATTCGCAAGAGAATTCACATAGATATAATATTATGTGCATTTTTTAATTATCTTCCTAAAAATGAAGACAACATTATACTCGTATTATGTAGTGTACAAAATAATGTATTGAACACACTCGGAATAGGGGAATGATCGGTCAAAAATCGGAAAGATAATTTTAGGAATTTTGAAGTTTCCAAAATTTCTCAACATTAATTTGTGGAGAAAAATTATTAACTTATGAATGTTATTAATCAATTGTTTTCACTGTAATTCCATTATGTAGAGCTACTTTACCAGAACCTTATCTCTTTCCTGAATGGCGTTCTAAGTCACATTAAGGTATTATTTTTTAATAAAAAAAATGGTTCAGCTATTTCAATTTAAGTTTTACAAAGTCTTGAGAAAAGGAAAACATATCTTTTTTAACTAAAAAAGGACAAATGTTAGACATGTGTCCATATTTGCGAGCAGTGTTATTATTTCGAGATTCAGCTCAAAATTAAATTTCTCAAACCTATACCTACTACAAAGGCAATTATTTTTGTTTTGACGATTTGACCATTTCACAAAATATGGTTTTCCAGGGACATAAATGTGCCAGCAGAATTTATAAATATGTGCAAGTTTGAATGTAAAAATTTGAGACGTCCAGTGTAGAATTTTTAAGGTTTGACAAATTTTAAATAATCGACAGTGCTCATTTCTCGAAAACTTTATACCTGGGGAGAAAAGTTGAGGATTCAGTAATTTGAATGGTATAATAAAATACAAATTATGATTCCAGATACCTGAGCAATTCTACCACAAATGTTGTATCATAGCCTCATTAATGTCGGAGAAAGTATGACGAGTTGAAAAGGATATTACCGAAGGATTTTTGAACTTACTATAACAATTTATCACATTAAAATAGATTATAGGCTGGTAGGACGTTCATGTGTTGAGCACATTGAACAGGAGAGCATGCATGAGGAATTGTATGACAGTGACGGAAGCGAAAGATGTATGCAAGGATTGAAGGAAGTGGCGTTCGATCCTTTCTGCCTACCCCGCGAGGGAAGCGGCGTGATGGTATGCATGTATGTATATATATAAAAAAATAATATTTGTTATCTTAAAATTATAAATTAAGTTCTTGTTTCACTTTGATGTTCTTGTTTTCCCATACTAATACTCTTTGTAAAACTAATAAATCCCGTTCCAGTACTAGAGAGTTAAGAGTGAAAAACTCTTAAATCCAAATTATTGGAAAAAAAGTATGGACGCATTTATATTTTTGATTATTTTGAATACAAATCATACGCAATGGAAAATAATAATTAAATGTAATTGTTAAAATTTTAAAATTCCTCCCCATTTTAATAATAAATAGTTTTAACCTTCTCCTGTAAAAAATGTAAATTTGAATATATGAGGTTTACAAGTTAGACCGACGACATGTTTTTAAGAAATATTTTGAATAGTATGCCCTGCATTAATTAATTTTCCCATAAGCTTGTTATAATTTGTATTTATATGATGAAGAGAAAATTATGAAAACGAATAGTAAATAGTTTATGGAATACAATTTATTAGTTTATTATTTTGTTCTGGAAAACTTTTGATTTGGATTGTAATGCACATGGAGATTGATAATGGCAGCATCACTCATATATTGGGTGCAATGCCAGAAAAAGAGAGAGAAAGAGAAAACTTGTTATAATCTGAGATTATTATTTGAGTCAGTCGATTGCTTAATGTTTGGGTTTCGAATTTAAATCGGGAGATTCAGGATTGAAATCCCACTGCATACTTCCTTCACGAATTTCATATTTGCTTATCTTAATTGCATCTGACTGCACATCACCACAAAGGCTATATTATAGATTCATCTAAAAAATACAAATTATTTTTCTCTCAGTGAACTTTTACATGAAGACAAATTAAATAACCATTACACTGTGTTTTTAATTGAGGATTAGTATTATGAAATCAATAATCTGATATCACCACAAATAATACTTATTGTAATAAAATATCTATTTAGTATGTAGTAGGTATATACTGTGGTTTAAAGCTGACTTAACTGTTAGGCACTTAAACGGCAGTTAGTCATTCGATATTATTGTTATTAACAAACTGTTAGCTAATGCTAGGTCAATAATAATTTTACGAATAATATACTTACTAAAGGACGTATAGCATAATCATACATAAACATATATGTTAATTTTAACAAAGTAAAAAAAAAAAGATAATTTTAACAAAGTTAAGTGATAGAATGTCAACGTCATTGCCATCATAATTATTTATCTTGATTGTTCCTTTTATGAAAACTGAGAAATAAAATCATTCTGTGTCAACAAAGTGAGCTACTTCAGTAGGTAGTTAGTGGCCTGATAGTATAGTCTCGGACTTTGAATCGAGAGATCCTGTATTCTTATTCTCCCATTGTCCACCAGCAAGATTTTTATTTTTGATTTTTATTTATTTATTTTATTTATTTATAATTTTTTTTAAACATATTTACATAGTTAACAAATATATATAAATAAAAACATTATTTTCAATGACTCAACTTCAAAAAGAGAAAATCTCGTGTTTTGAAGTGAGTTACATTGTTACATTATTACAAAACAATACAAAAGTAAATAAAAAGAAAACACTATCAAAAACATTACCAGAATAAATCTTGAAACTTTCCATAAACTTGAAAAGAAAAAAAAATACTTTAATTGAATTAAATAACAATATTTCCAATCAACAATCTATACCCGAAGAAAAGAAAAATCTACTTCAGTAACTTTTTTAAAGCTAACTTAAACTTAGCTATACCAATATTTGCTAGATCCTTGCAATCCACCGGCAAAGCACTTCACTCCTAGGTAGGAGTAGTGGTTTTGCGCAAACGTTGTGTTTTTTTTTGGTATTTTTATAAGACCACCTAGACGAGGCAATGTGCTAATGCACTCCACCGGGTGGATCGGATCAGTTATATTTATTTATTTATTTATTTTATTTACAAAACAGTTTTTAAAAGATAAGTCACTAATGTCTACCTAACTGGGCATGAGCCCGTACCAAGGTAGACTGAGCCAGTTTTCACCTTACATTGTCTCAGCGCTCAATTTTCTTTACTTCAGTTACTAAGGTTATTTTCCCTACTTTATATATTCCTTATAAATACGCAGTACAGCTCGTCTCCTATATATTGTGTCCAATATTAATACTCTAAAGTCAGATAAGTATATTACTCAATATGAGCGTATTTAGCTTTATTTCAAACCCACGTTCTTCTTTCAAAATTATGACATTATTAACATTTTCCTAACAAAGCTCAGTCAACAAAAAACACTCTTTTTCTGGATTAATTATTTATTTATTCACTCTTTACTGTACCTTCTAGTGATGTAACGAATGTGTGATTTTGGATATTCGCGAATGCGAATGTGAATGCGAATATTTGTTACCAACATTCGCGAATGCGAATATCGAATATTGCCTAGCTTAGATTTCTACAATATTGCTCAATCATTAAAATTTCTACCCCCCCCCCCCCGTCGCCGAATTTCAAAATGGTATAGGAATTTAAAGTATTTCAAAACTCCTCGGTTTTCTTAAAGAACATTTTCTTGCATTACCTTTTTCTACAATGTACCGGGTAAGTATCCGGTACTATTACCGAATATCCGATACTTTATTACCGAAATAATATTCGCAAAACATTCGCATATTTTTTTGCGAATACGAATGCGAATGCGAATACTTTGAAATACGCGAATATTCGCGAATGCGAATACGAATATTCGTTACATCACTAGTACCTTCACTGATTGTAAGCAGTTTTATACAAAAACCCTTTCAAATTATATGCTATTTTAATATAGTCATTCATCCATACAATCACGCCATTTCCAGTAAGTGAGGTAGCCGACGCGACGGACAAACTGCGTGTAAAAACTTGTAAATCATCCTCTTCGTGCCAAAAAAAGCTACAAACATTCATGATGGATGGCATGACTCATCGCTGAATTGAAGACGTTAAATGTCTTACAAGGAATGTATTAAGAAAACCTGCCTTTTACAGGACACCCGAAAACTTGCAGAGAAGAGTGGGATACCTATTTTTTATTGGTGATTTCACATAGAGGGCCCAGTTTATCTCAAAGGTACTAAATCATTAGTGGACTTTGGTGGGTTTTGTATTTTTGTGTTTTTATATTTTTTGTATTTATTTGCTTTTTTACATTTTATTCTCTTTTACATTTTTTGCATTTTTACATTTTTCGCATTTTTATAATTTTTTACATTTATTTGCATTTTTTACACTTTTACATTTTACACATTTTTACATTTTCACATTTTTTTTACATTGTTATGTGTTTTTTCATTTTAAGTCTCAAATTTATGTTTATTAGATTGGTAAAAAGGGGATCTTAATTGGTTTGTTCATTGTTGTCTTTACTAATAGACCATTAAAGGATGACGTCACAGAAAAATCATTGAGGGGCATCAGGCATCCCAACACAACAGACGATTACGGTGTAATATTAGGTGGAACGCCTAAAGAATACCTAATAATAAAAAAAACTGTCAGTGTCGATTTTGTTATTATTTTATCGTCTGACTTTCTTTTTTTTTCTCTTATGGCATAACATCCTACAAGGATGATTAGCGCAATCTGACTGTTTGCCCCCCAAGCAAAAGCAAATCCATAGACAAGACCACGTGACCTTTAATGGTCTATTGTTTCAACTGTCTGATCCTTACTGAATAAATAAAATGCAAAATGAAATCATATGAATACAATTCAATTTTGATTTTTAACGAGTTTAATCTATCTCAGATCAAAGCTCATAGCTTCCATATAATATTATCAGAGCTAATATGTACATCATTCATCAAGTTATTAAGAAAAAAATCATAAAACAATATATAGCCTTAATTAAATATATATCTATAGGTAAGTATTACATTATTTAGATACATGCATTAAACGGATTACAATGTTATTTCGGCAAACGTTATCGCACTAATCCCATTCAGTTTCTATAATCAAAAAGGGCTTCCCAATACTAAGTAGCTATTTAATATGTGCCCATAATAAATATATACTTTTACCTAATAACCTATAAAATACTATTATTATATAATGTAGCTACTAAAAGGTAAAGCATTGGTACAGTTGCTTGAGAAATATATTGCGAAAGAAATTGTATAGCATTTTTTTTAACATAGATGTGTTGTTATTGTAATTGGTGTTAATTTATTTTCAATTTTGATATTATTGACCGAAGGTTGGTACTTGTTGGAAGTCCATTACAAGGTAACTGAAAATAACACTACAAGTATTTAGTTAATTTCCAATTGACATTATTAATTACGCTCACTAGCATTCAAAGACTCGACTCCATCTTCAGGCGATTATAAAAAATATTATAAAGTTCTGCTAGAATATTTCGTACAGATGTTCTTCAGTCAACAGATTTCATGAAAAAAGTGAAACAAACAAAAGTTGAAGATGAATGATTTTTTTTTGTAGGGTTTTTCAATTTTGAAAACAATTTCATAATGATGGATTTCCTTCAATTATTTAAATTAATAAATAATTAAATTGCGTACTTGTAACAACTATAGAAATCTTAACTATTTCCAAGAAAACTTGAAACAAGAGATTTAATAAAATAACATAAATATGGACTGAAAATATTTCATAACCATCTATAATTGGAAGAAAACATTTCATGAATATAATTCCTTAATTGGAATTTTTTTTTTATGAATATACCTACGTTATTCCATAATTTAGAAGAAACTATTTAAAAGAAATTATTGATTTTTTTAAAATACATATTTTTAACCTAAATGTCGATGAAATCAAAAGAAAAATCGTTAAGTAATTATTTTAAGAAAATAAAGAAAATAAATGTGAAGGTAAAGATTATGTAAATTATGTCAAATATTTATATTGAGAAAGTTGCCTAGAGCTAATCCAAAAGTTGCTTTAAGAATGGACCTCAAACATTGTATAAGATAATTAGTTAAGTAGGTACTAATAATTTATGAAAGACTAGCGTTAAGTGTTAATAATATCTTCGCCCACTTTGTGCTTTGTGTGAATAAAGACAAAAACTAATGGAAAATATTAAATTATACCGCTTTGACATGAATAACGTGCGAAACAAAAACAAAGACAAAAAAGTGTGACAAAGCAATGATTTAAAATAAAAATATGACTTTTAAAAGATATTAGTTTCCCGCATTACTTGAATTGTTAATAGTCGTCACGTCCACACTACTCGACTAATGTAGCGAACGACAGGTTCTGTCAGTCAACTTAAAGGAAGAATGTATGCCTCAATCCAACTCGATGTGTCTATGAAACCCTGGTTTTCAGAAATTTTAAAGACTGACACCGCCACAATTTGCAGAATGAGATTAGCCCATTGCTGCACCAGATCCCATCTCTACAGAATTCACGTTATTCTCCTCTGTGCGACTGCCGAGAGGAGGAGGATCTTGATCATTTATTTTTCGAATGCCCGATTAACAACATCTACCCAACTTTGATTAATGACCTGGCACATTATAGGGTTCCACTACCTACAAATATTTCCTTGCTCTTGGGTTCAAGAGACTAAAACATTTTCAAACACCTTGTCCTATTCCTCAAGGCCCATTTGATAAAGCTTTGAGTGTTGTATTTTTGACCCCATCTAATCATTTTAATTTGCAGTTTTTGGCTAGGATCACCCTTAAGGGTGAAAGCCAACAAAAGAAAGAAAGAGAGAGAGAGACAGGTTCTGTCCCTCCCAGATCCTATCCAGGGGGTCAGTAGTTGTCTTTCGATTCTCTTTTCATTGATTCCTATACTAACGGAGGGAATAAAAGAGATACAGACCACTTCGTTCGCTGCGTTCGTCGAGCAGTATAGACGCGGCTTATAATATGTAATGTGTTTAATACTAATGGAGATGTTGAGTAGGCGGCAAATAAATAAATCGTTGTCGGTAAATTGTTTTCGGACAATTATCTCAAAGCTCCGTGTAATATTGATAGATTATATTGTAGTAATATACCTTTATAATATTGTATTTTATTTTATATACCACTTAGTTAATGCGCGATATTTTAAAAGAAAATAGATACTTAATTATTTTGTTAAGAAGACAGGTATAGGTACATATCGAAAATCATGAGTACCTACTATATTTACTATCTTTTTATCTATCTATCTATCTATACCATCACGGTTGTCCCGGCTAAATGGAGTAGCCAGTGGCCTTACCGTATGCACTGCCCAACTAGCACATAAGCTGTAGAAACAAAGATATACCACCCTTTTGGAGTCTTGAGTTGAATAAGAGATCTATAATAGTGTTTTCATTCTCCCTAAGCGATATATGTGAACTTTATTTCCTCATATAACGTCTTGAGTAATATAAAAGCGATACAACAGTAATTAGATATGGTATTCAGCCTAAAGTGATATAGTAGCGTTTAAAGGGGTCACTCTATTACTACCTTTCCCGCCTTAGAATGCATAATGGTGGTATACGTCACTATAGGTAATACAAAGGCGGCCGCGACGTCTCTTATACCTCCAGCGGTATAATGTACCACATGACTACTCATAAACCACCACTGGCTGCACTATTGGTACGATAGCTCTACAAATAGGTCTGCACGCACTATTGGTGGTATAATGTACCACATAGGAACCTTTAGCGGTATTAATTGATTCGCCATTTTGTATGCATTGAATAATATTATTATAGAGAAATAAAATAAATGAAATTAACAATTTTTACAGAAATATGGTGGTTAACTCGAATATTTATTATAATTCACTCATTTAATTTCATTATCATCTATATTTATAACAAATTAAGTAAAAAATATATTTGCACTACTACACTGGTACACACTACACTAGTTTAAAATTATTTTTTCACAATAAAATATTAATATTTCACGGGCGCTTCAAAATTTTGATCTAAACATACATGTATTATCACAGTAAAATTACATCCGCACCAATTTTTCGAGGAATATCATATTTTAGCAAACAAAAATATTACGTACCTGATATATGAAAATCCTGATGGACAAAATAGTTATTAAGTATGTTTTCACTAATATTGGTATAGTATTGTCAATAAGTATTTAATTGCAATGTTCCACCACGTTTGTTTACCAACAAATCAGGAAGAAATATTAACAGCTATTGACACGACACCAAGCGGTACACTTCTTAACTAATAGAGCGATCTTATTACTATACTGTACCGCTACTGTACCGCTACTGTACCGCTACTGTACCGCTACTGTATCACCTTTAATGCTATAAAGGCGGTAGAAAGGAGATAACATCACCCAAGGCTGAATAATTTGTGCCCAAACCGGAGGTATAACGGGGGTATAGCTGGCTATATCGCCAATGTTTAACCCTTTTGTATCACCATTAGAGTAAAAAAGACCTGTTAATCAGCTGATTTAGAGCTTCTTATACCTCTTGTGTGCTAGTTGGGTGAATATACAGGTCGTCCTCTATACGCCAATAAAAATAAAATATTCAGGTTTGATGGCATACTTCATTGCTGAGTTGAATATGTTATAAATTTTGTTCGTGATGTTTTGCGAATACCTGCTTTTTACGGGATACTAGAAAACTTACAGAAGAGAGCAAAAGAGCTATTTTTTGACGGGGACCCCACGGGGTGTTATTTTTAAGTTTAGTATTAATCTGCTCATTGTGTCGGTGTTTAGGTAGTAGAATTCCATAAAGAAATTAAAAAATAAAATAATGTTTCCTTCTAATATATGTTCTGTATTGAGAGACGTCTTTCGTTTTATAAAGTTGACAATATCCTTCTAAGACGAAAGATGTCTCTCTCAATAAAGAAAATATAGTAGAAGAAATAGTTTTTTTTTTAATTTTGTTTAGTATAAACAAGGATCTCCACAATTGAGGTAATCGGTAAATTTACAAATAACTTAGCTATAGCTTCTTGCTTACTCGCCGTTAATCTCGTACTCAAGCGAAATAACCAGTGTAGGTACAGTAGGCCTAGTCAAAACACATTTAAGCGTTACGTTTTCGTTCAAACAAGATGAGGTTGCGAGAACGCGTCAATTTTCGTAGCTAAAATACACAAGTAGCTACGGAAATTGACGTGTTCTCCCAACGTCGTCCGTGTTTGAACGAAAACGAAACGAAAACGTAACGCTTAAATGTGTTTTGACTAGGCCTACTGATCCTCAGAATAAAAAACAACGTTCAGTTCAGTCAGGCCTTCTGAAGCATAATTTGATATTAATTCGCTTCTGCCAAATAGGATAGATTTACAAGAGTATTGCTTTTAGCTAAATACATAAATAATTATCCAATTTTATCGTCAACTGTCAGTCCTACACTACTGATGAGTTCGTATCTGATGAATAATTGTGTCAGTTCGTCTGCTTTTATGAAACTTATAGTGGTGAGAGGGAGGTCCGGGCCGATGAAACCCGCAAGGGTTTTCTCTTTCACAATACACCGTTACAATATTTATATTAGAAGACAATAGAACTTGAATAGAACTGTCAAAAATATTTGAATCGTGTTGTTGCCAGTGTTTAATAAATGATCCTTTTTGGAAAGTATTCATATATAAATAAATAATATTTATGCTATCTATAAGTGTTAATTTGTAGATTTGATGTATATTTCGTGATCTAAGCCGGGTTAAACTTCTTTTATACATAATGTATGAGACAAATCTAATACATATTTATGTATTATGAAAATCGACATATATATATAAACATTGACCTGAAACATTGTACTGATTTTCTCAATTTGAAGAAAAAAAATTAACATCAACACAATAGACATTTAAAACACCCTCTGTTGGGTGGAACACCCAAAAAAAGCAATAGACAATATTGTTGTTTCACTCCCTTATCGCAAGTATTGTACATCATAAACCTATTCATAATAATAAAAAAATTCACAACGTTGGACCGATGATTGCTTAAGATTGTAATGAAAATATTTTGGACTCGAGTTTCGATCAGACCCAATACCATTTTTTCGTTTTAGTTTCTAGTCTTTGATATAATACGTCTATGATTGTGAATCACATTAGTTACAAAATACATAGGTACATACGAGTACATAATCCTCCACTCTATAGAATTTTGGGATATTCTCTATTGACATCAATTCTATTCTATCACATTGTCAATTTGTCGTACTTCTATTAAATAAATTAACCACAATATATACATTCTATATTTGAAACCAGCTTTATTTTGTATGAAAATACAAAATGCAAGATTGTTCGTACATTTCTCCTTCCAATCCTATACTATGCAGACGGTACCTACGAGCAGATCCTCTCCTTTTCCTCTTTCCCTTTCCCTTCCTATTCATGTTGTATGTGTGCTTTTTTTAGCATCTTGTTTGGGGTTTGTTTTTATATACTTTTATCTATATGTATTTTCTATTGTTTTATTTTTATTTATTTATTATTTTATTTTTTCGGGTTAGCTGGAAGAAATCGCATATGCGATAAGCCCGCCTTTTGGTAATTTATTGGAACAAAAACTTGTACACAGTATATTATGTATTGATGCCAATAAAGTTTTATTTATTTATTTATTATTTACCTTTCCTGACACCTCCGAGGAAGTCAGCGGTAAACTAGGCAGAACGCATATACCTAAACGATTTGTATATGGTTTAAAAAATATGTCAATATTTTTCTCAATTTCGTGCAGAACTTAAATGGACAACATATAAACAATCCTGCGATCTACGTATACTCTACTTTTTGTGCAAAATCTTGACGCACAATGCCCCTCAGTACTTTTTTAAGCGTTTTAAATATTTGTCTTCACATGGACGTTCTTTGAGATCTCAGAATAATCAGATACTTTTTTTTTTTAATTTATAAATTACAATTTATTTGTTTTACAAAAAATATTTAAAATAATGTGACAT
Source organism: Athripsodes cinereus (assembly GCA_947579605.1). Taxonomy (NCBI): domain Eukaryota; kingdom Metazoa; phylum Arthropoda; class Insecta; order Trichoptera; family Leptoceridae; genus Athripsodes; species Athripsodes cinereus. Next base: position 3,665,118 of record OX388307.1, read on the forward strand.
ATGTTTCGGCTGCAATGCCATAATCATACTGTATGATTATGGCATTGCAGCCGAAACATATGTCACATTATTTAAAATATTTTTTGTAAAACAAATAAATTGTAATTTATAAATTAAAATTATGGAGTTTTACAAGTTGTGCACCAATAAAATCATAGAATCAGATACTTGCCTTCCCAGCCCACACCACAACCTTCCTCAGTTCATTATCATAACCTATGCAAATAGAATGTGGAATAATCTACCTTGCTATATCAGAAACTTCCATATGCTTTATGATCATTATCACGCTCTAAATGATCCATCATGATTTTTGCCCCCTCCCCCCTTTTTTTCTTTTTTCCCTTCTCTCGACATCCTATTTATGTGTATTTTTTTTTATCTATGTATGAGTGTATGTATGTAGGTTTGTATTCTGTGTCACATTAGTATTGTTTTTAATTGTAAACATGTGTCTCACCTGTATAACTGGTTGGTTGTTAGAAATTGCCTGCAGGCAATAAACCTGCCATTTGTACCACTTAAAAAAATGTACAATAAAGATTATTTTATTTTTTTGTTTTATTTTATGCTTAATGTTTTTAAAAAAAAAGTTTGAATTAAAATATGATTGATTTATGCTAAATAGTTCCTTCCTGTGCCTTAATCCTTCATTTTGTACTATTCATTACAGGAAACAAAAGACATTTATGTAATGCTCGAGTTAGGGCCAAGACTACCTGTCTTTTACAGGACACCAGCATACGTAAAGAAATTATCGAGGGATATTATTTTTTCACCAGAGTCATAACAAACCATGGATAGTGTAGCAGTTACAGATTAATAAGAAACCTTCTTAGACCAATCTGCGATTAAGTAAATGATGATTTTTACCTATAATGGGTACTAAAGCTACATAATGTAATGATATTTAGATAAGATCCATCTATAATAACAATAATAATATTTCACACTTTATGCTTCTTCTTCTCTTCCTATCCTATGCCCTCCCCCCTTCCTTATTTAGATAGGTATATATCCCACGGAACCCCATTCGTCATGAAATTGATTTCCCTCCAACAGTGACACCAGTAAGGCACGATTTCATTCTATTAAGCTGTATCTACACAGTGTAAAGATGGACATTGTATTATTTTTTTAAGGCAACCTACGCTTGAATATTTTCCATTTCCGCCTTTCAACGGTTGTTTTCGGGTGAACATGGTAGAAATAAGCCCATTATATAAAGAGTCATCGCCCACCACGATATTCCTGGAGAAGAAGGACATAGGTACATAAGGGAAACGAAGAAGTTCAAAAGAAGAAACTTATAAACAAAAATCTCACGTTATTTCTGTATCCCGTGGAGTCTTCGGTAAAAAATATGCCTCCCACACTTTTATGTAAGTTTTTGAGTGTCTTGTTCAAGGCAGGAATCATAACACGTTTTAAGAAACTGAAAATATTTCAGCGGTGAGGTGCGCCACCTATCCTGAATATTTTAACTTTTATTTTTACGGAGAGTACGACTGCATGCTTATTTCAAGTAGTCATTCCGCTGGCTACCCCACTTCTGGGAGATACCGTAATAGGATGGATGGATGGTTTTTTCACATCGTTATTTTTATAGTAGGAATTCCACGCATTATGGATGATTTTGCTATTACGTACGACGGATGAAAAAAAGTTAAATGAGAATATCTTTTTCCGTTGTGTTTCTTTTGGGGTAAACAGAGAGCACGAAAGGCCAATTCGTATAAATTATTTTAATCGGAAATGTATGTATGTGTAATTTTGAAATATAATAGGTATGTTGATACAAATGCCACTAAATAAATATAATATGTAGTGACTTATAATAGTTGATATAGTTATCAAATATAATGTCGAGTAATAACAATTATTCTAATTTAAACAGCTGTTAAAATAATATAACAGAGTAATAATGTTCATTATTTTTTATTATTATTATCATTTAATTGTGAATGTACCTACATACTCGTATTATTATAATTGTGCATAAGCAGACAATGAGTGGCTGTGATAAGATTTTATTAATCGTTATTATTTAAATATGCTATAATGCCACTCCTCCCACATGGCGATGGTGGTGTAATGGTCAGCATAGTTGCCTTCCAAGCAGTTGATCCGGGTTCGATTCCCGGCCATCGCACTTCTCTTTTTATTTTTTTTAATGATAGGATAATATTAAATTTGTTTTATTTATTTCGCTATGTAATTCTACTACCTAAACATCAACACAGTGAATAAAATGGAATTTATTCCATACTATACAACTTTTTCTTTTGTTTTCGTGATATGCCACTCAACCTAAATATCTTCGTTTTTGCATTTAAAAGACAACTCATGTTTAATACACGCAGATGGTCTGCTGGCTACTCCATTTGTAGGATATGCCGTGATGGTGTAGTAGTATTATTAGGTATATATTATTAATATATAATTAAATAATTTTTAAGACACTGTATAATTTCCAAATTAAATTTATTTGATATGCCGTGATGGTATAGCAAAGTATAATAAATTTATTTACCTCAAACTTTTTTGCCAAGGCTTCTGCTTGGCAACATCAGGAGGACTAATTAGTCCAAATTAGTCCTCCTGATGACGCCAGAAGCCTTGGCGAAAACGTTTGAGGTAAATAAATTTAATTTTGAAATTAAGTACCTATAGTGTTTCAAAAAAATATTTAATTATATGTTAATAATGAATTTCCAAAGTGTTAAAACAAAAACATTGGGTTTATTATATATTATTATTAACAATTTCCAAAACAAAATTTATCCCCGTGTAAATGTGTCTTAATGTTTAGCGCCTCCACTGTGTTATCAGTGCCACCACGAATGGTTGGCCACACAAGTGAAGGAACCAATCGATTGGAATGAACAGAATGTGTTGTTACGTTACGATTGTCTATTATTGCATACCTACCTCTCTACCTACCCCATCTTACCCATCTAGATATATTACACGTGCTATACACATGTATATATAATATAATATATAGTCCATATAGTTTAGATAAATAATAATGCTCTATTATGGATACACCAATATAACATGCACGAAATATCTAGACCACGGATTTTGTGGAAATAATTAAAATATAATAATTAAAAGTTTGTGTTTGCGTTTTAATCATATGTAGAGTCCCCAGCAAAAATATGGTCTATAACTCTTTTTTGTAAGTTTTCTGGTGTTCAGAAAATATTCAGATATTTGTTAAACGTCACTAATAAAACATTAATCATCTATCATAAATCATGCCACCAATAATAATTATGGATGTCTTCTTTAATTAAACATGGAGCGGACAACTGTCATATTTATTATACGCAGTTAGTTTCTGGCTACCTCACTACTTGTGAGCGATGGTGATGGTAAATTTACAGAAATAGCAAGATGAATTTGTATTAAAAGTGTCAGTTAATTCTTTAAATTAACAACCTAGGTATTTTTTTTTTGTAAATAATATCATTTTTAATATTCACTATGTGATGGATTAAGAGGTATTTATTATAATGTAAAGTACGAAAAATAAAAGAAAATCGTCTTACTTTGTGATTTTTAATATTTGATTAATAAGGGATATTTGGTGTCATGTTACTCGTTGAGAAATTTTCTATCTTTTAGAGCATAAATAGTATATAAATGATGTCATATGAGAAATCCTTCGTCCTCAAAATTTCTCCAAAAAACCTATAATAGATTTACTTCTCTATTATAATAGTTAGTTTATCAAATTTTTCTACAAGTTTTTCTATTTTTGAAATAAAAAAGAAGTTTATTTTCAAACTTGCTTATTACCGTTTATTGACTTAGTGAATATGACTCTTGATTAATATTAATACAAAATCGTAATCAACTCTCCTGGCATCTTATATTGTGTGAACTATACAGATTCATATTGAATTAACATTATTAGTTAATACGTGTTGAAGAGATAACACATTATCATCGCAGGATGACCAATCAATGTGTACCTTGGGAGGTATTCCAACTATGCAACACATTAATTCTTTACAAATAAATACGTCAGATGATCGCGTGAGGTGAGAATCGGAGAATGATATTCAATAATGTTGTTACTTTTAGAATAGTACGCCTAGGATAGATCCAAGGGATCAGTTTTCAATGAATAAGATCTTCTCTCTATTTATTGTCTATTGTCGATATTGTTTATATGAATTTCTCACGGAATTAGTTATCACGAGGATGTCATTTAATAAAATTTAAAGTAGTCGAATATTAAAACGCATATTTCACAGTTATCACATCATTTTCCATATACCTATGGGGTATCCAGCGGACTAACTGCGTGCGATATAAATGCAAGTGGTTTTCTCTGTGCCAATAAAATTAAGACATTCAGGATGGGTACCTCATTGTTGAACAGAAGATTTTAAATATCTTAAACGTGATGTTTTACGAATACCTGCCTCTTACAGGACATTCGAAAATTGACAGAAAAGGGTGCATGAACTTTTTTCTTTGCCGGAGACTCCAGACAGTTTTTTTACGCACTAATGATATCCCAAAAGGGATTTATTAGATTTATAAATATGTAGCAAAGATCTTTATCTATCAAATAGGTAGCTACACTAACACACCCGTACTTATAAAAATGTATATTTACCCTTGGATAGCTTGACATGGCTAGTCTGAGATTAAACATGAATAAACTAAAATTTTACTCGCAAAATAATTTGTTCTCATTGACCTATATCAGTGTTTCCCAAACGGTGGTTCGCGAACCCCTGGGGGTTCGCTATGTCTACAAAGGGGGTTCGCGAAAATAATAGCGTAATGGCGAGATTTTAAATGGCCCAAGAAAAATAAAAGGAAAAAAAAAACAAAACCACAAAAAAGCACACCAAATACAATGCAGATTGCACGCTGTTGTTTCGAATGTATGCATACTGCATATATCTTATGCAGCATATAAAGATTTTTTTTTTGTTTTTTTGCTTATCATTAACGACTACATAGGGGGTTCGCCAAATTCTGTTGGATATTACTTTTGGTTCGCGACGAGAAGAAGGTTGGGAAACACTGACCTATATGATATAGAGTAGTTACGTACTACTTATATTAGTAATTTTCTCAGAAAACATGATCCAAAATTGATAATAAATAATATGCTGTTCACTCCATAACATTAAGATGACAATGGCCTCTTTCCCACTTATACCTACATGCTTGAATATTGCATATCCTAGATACCTGACAAAAAATACTGGAGGCTCATTCAAGAATACATAGAAAACATAATGAGGAAAAAAGAGCATGATGAGAACCAGGAAAGAAGATGAAAATAAGACAACGCCACGTCTCTCGGTAGGCCGAAAGGCAGGAACCGAGACGTGGTAGAAGATGAGGGGTTTTCCGGTTGGAGTCCGGCACTACCTGGCCAGAAAGGCGGGGTGTCCATGACTAGGATTTCCCCTCAAAAAAAAAAAAAAGATACCTGACAAAGCTATATTAAGCCCCCTAAAATAACAAAATCAATTAATGTCCTTCAAGCCTTGCAAAGCCAATGTTTTTGGTCACAAAATTCGATTGGTCGCATTACCAACCTTTCCTTTGAATTTCTAGTCTATACAATAAAGGTTGATTTTTGTTCTATGGTGCATAGAAAATAGTTGTGATTTATTGCAATTAATTTGACGTCAGCAAAACTTTAATCAAATTAAGGGCAAGCTTACGTTAAGTGTTACCCTGATGCCTGGCTTAGTGAATAAAGTTTCACTAAGCCAGACATAATAAATAGATAATCAGTTATTCCGTAACAGTGAGTCGGAGTAGTAGTATTGAAAAAGAATCGTACAGACAAGTTAATTAAAAAATAATATATAGGTATGTACAAGTAGTTAGTACGAAAAATATATACTTAACTTGATTGATATTAAGCTATAAGACAAAAGAAAACAAGAAAGCATACATGTATTAACATTTAAACCCGGAATTTTCGGATAATATTCCTTTTAAACAAATTACTGTAAAAAGTTTGCAAAATTATTGCCGCAAGATTATCAAGCAGTTTTTTTTATTTAGAACACAAAGTTTGTCTTTGATTTCTTTCACGTGGTTTCAGATCAGAGACATTTTACAACTTCAATTCAGTGATCAAGACTAGATTAAGGTCCTATTTAGATTATGTCAAGAGTAACCCTGGTACTCTTGAATATGTGTTGCTAAATACCGTATACATAATTTTTACGATCATATAAAACCAATACTTACATTTATTATTTCCTAGAGTCCGACTTTCTCCACAGACGACTAAAGCCCAAGGATGCAAAAAGCATTGCTGCTGACAGAAAGAGCTGGTCAAAATTGGTTCAAGACCCACGGGGGACACCCACTGCCGCATATAAGCTCCGTCCACGTGCACGACCTTATGCAGCAAGGGCTCCATAAGAAGAAGAGAGAAGGAGAAGACTATTTACTATACATAAATCAATATTACCTACTCTCAATATATCTATCAATAAAAATCGATATAGTAGAAAAAAAAACATTTTAATTGTTTACCTACTGTTGCCTTTTTCACCTGGTGGTCCCTCCATCTCAAAGCAACGCGTCCCCTAGTTTTGTTGTCCGCCACACCTCTGGTCAGAAGACTTCCTAGAAATTAAATGTACCCGCATATTAGCGAACAAACTCCAATATTATTATAGCCCTTTCATGTGGGGTTGACGGAGAGACACGGGGTGATTGATTGATATCGTTTGTCTTTGGAAAAATTAACTCCTAACGAATCGGACGATCTATTTGTGATTTAATTCGAGAAAGCTAAATTATTCTTAATTTCTCTAGTTGTGATGTTGATTTAGTTTGCGTGAATGTTTTGATTAAATGGTTTCTTTCAGTTAAATTAATGTTGATTTTGAAGGTCTTCCAATCAATTAACGGTGGTTAGTTTACTCCGCTGACGGGATTTTTAACGTGCTAATTAATCAGCTGACTAATTCCCCTAAGAACCTCAAACTGTATATTATTTTTTATTCGTACCTACCGATTTCTTACCAATGCCACCTATTATGATAGCCTTAATTTAAAAGATGCGCCGAGGACACACTAATTGTAGTGATTTTTCTTATTGTTTGTGTTTTTATTAATATTATTTTTATTTGTGTTTAGTGCTAACGTGGTAAGATGGAACAAATCACTATATAGTGATAATCTCGCCACTGCATATCATCACTTTTTTTCTTATGTAAACTGATTTGTTGATTTTGTTATACGAATGATTATGTGCAAGAAGAATAAAATAAAAAAAATATATTATCATTGCATGCATTTAGTCCACTGACTACCCCACTTGTGAGATATGCCACAATTGGATAGATAGATAGATAAGTAGACATGTTTCTATTGTTTAATATAGATATAAAAATAAATAAACTGACATGGCTTGTATAGTATAAATATTAAAATATTTTATTTTATTTTAGGATTAGTAGGTACATTGTTTTTTTTTTATTTATTTTTTTTAAATAAAAGATATATCTGGGTTTTGTTATAAACCCAAATACAACCTTATACACCTTTCACAGTAAGCTCTAAAAGCTTGTGTCGTGAAAGGGGAGTTTGCCGGCACCTGGTATCGAACCACGGACCCCTTGTTCACGAGGCCGGGACTCTACCTCCAGGCTACCGACGAACTCAAAATTTATTCTTACAATGAACTAAATACAATGAACTTACATTCTTAATTTCGAATGTTTTAAGTCAAAAAACTAAAAGTTTTAGTGGTAGGTATTAGTAAAGTTTTTTGACTCCAAACATTCGTAATTATGTTTAGAAACTACCACAACGTTACCGCCAAATCAATAAATAACTTACATTCTTTTAAAAAAAATTAAAAAGGAAGATGGTTTAAAAATAAAGATGTCTTACATCTTGAATTGTAGTTATAGTATAGAATCAGAAATACTGAGATTAGAAGGATATGCGACACGGAGGACATAGTGAGATAGATAGATTCTGGAGAGACCATGTGGCCAGGATGGCTGAAAACAGGATCGTCCATATTGCTGCAAAGAAGACACCGGCTGGCTCACGTTCACGAGGAAGACCACCAAAAAAAGATGGAAGGACAGCTAGTCCTCAGTGTCACAAGAGGGAATCACTTCCGAAACTAAATACAGATCAATGATCTATTAGAGAAAGAAGAAGAAGAATTGAAGTTTTCTGGTTTAATGTACTACTATTATACCAACACAGTATCCTCCATTATTGGAGTAACACATAACATAACACATAACACGTGTAGACAATTCACACAGACCGAGCTAGTCCCAAACTAAGATATGAATCTTGTATTATGGGTACTAACACGGCGATACACATATACAATGCACTTAACACATATACAGTAGCTAGTGGACTTACGACATGTAATAAACACGCAGATAATCGTCTTCGTGCCAACTAAAATTGATGTGCAGAGATTGAGAAACATTTCCTAGATACCCCGAGTTTATTCTGTTTGTAAAAATTGTTTAACTTTCCGGTGTAGCCTCCATTTATTTCATTATACTGTATTTATGATAATTACCTGATGAAAATACAAAAATAGTTGATAGAATGAAGTTCTGATTCAAAGTAAAGCAGCGAGGGTAAAAATTCATAGTAAAAATTACAGCAACGGTATTGTCCTGTTTCTATCTAAGATTTACTTACAATCTTCAAGGTTATACATTTTTTAATTTTCCTTAAAGAAACAAATATGACACATACGTATAAAGTAGTGAGAGATTTTTTTTATTTATTTATTTATTAATCAATAGACGGCATAAGCCTTTATACAATACATAATAATACATAATAGCAATTCTAATACATAGTGAACAAAATGAATGTTTTTATGTTTTTATTCAAAATCATTCCAAATATGAATTTGATTCGATACCAAAATGGAATAAAGAATTTGAAAAATTCTTATGATGGCGTTACACTCCAATAATCAATTGCCAATTATTGTAAGTACTAAAGTTTAATATTATTATGTTTGTGTCTAGTTTGGTAAGTGTCTAGTAAATACAAAGTTATATTATTCAACATATGAATACAACCTAATGCAAGAACGGGAATTATTTGAAACATCTACCTGTAACCAATTATAACAGTAACTACTTTACCATCACTGCATATTTCATGAGTGGGGTATTTAACAGATCAGGGTAGTGAGTACGTAAGGGTAGTAGCAGAATTAACTACATCGTAACGCGTTTCTAGCGAGTACGTAACGATCATTTTGACAACTCAAGTTGTTAGTTGTGTGTTAACGCGTAGTTTATTAAACTACCACTTTACCGTCGCGTTTAGTTGTAGTTAACCTTCGTCTATGTGTAATGTGTATGTATTTTAGAGCTGTCAAAGTTGCGCGCGCTTTGTTATTTGTTTTATCGTTATTGTAACGTTTTAAATATTAAATTAAATATTAAAATAATTAAATTTTAATTGAAAATAAAAATGCATTAACGATTATATTTATTGCTTGAAGCCAGCCGCTTTTTTTACAAAGAAAACAATACTTACATGATATTGAATTGATTTACTAATTAAATTTTAATGTTGCACGAACCTTCCGCACGACGACCCAAATTGGCGGCAAGTGCCAAATGTGTCAAAATTGCAGTAAAATGTCATAGATAAAGATAAAAAAATGGAAATTTCGTATTTTTTGTGTTAGCTGTTGGCAACCCTTGCTATTTCCGGCTAGAAAATAAACTACATAAGATTTAGTCGTTAGTTACTCGCTCTAACTAAAAAGTAGTTTATTCTGCGTTACGCTGTGGTTAGATGTGGTTAGTTAAATGTGCGTTACTTGCGCTGTAGCAAAAATTACGTACTCAGTACCCAGCCGTATGCAAGTTGTCCTTTCTTTGTCAACAAATAAATAAGATATTAAGGATGGATTGCTAAATTTAGGAAGTAGAACATTTGCTCTTTGCATGATACATCAGTATTTTGACTTCTAGAAAAAATAACTATGTTAATCATATTTTGAACTACTCCAGATTAATCACTCCAACTGATCACACTCATCCATAGTCAACCTATTTGAATAGGTATTAACTAGGTAGGTATGTTGTATATGATACACATACATATGTGAACTTCCTTAAGGAGTGCAAAACACAGAGTTTCGACGCTTATGAATCGACTTAGGCTTGGTTAAGAGTACTCTTTAAACCTAGGTAACATTCCCAATTCCTCTGTGTCATGCTTATCACATGACTTGAAATTTTTGAAAGCTGTATATATGTTACAAATCAATATTTTTCCACTCTTGAAATCAAGTTTTATACGATTTCATACAATTTCTGTGCTTTCAAACTGGAAAGACATCTGTTGCAGTTCAATGGAAATAGCATCGGAAGCAACCAACCAACTATGTTAACTTTGTGTATTGTATATAACGAATGCAGGATTTTCGAACGTCCAAATAATTTGAAAACCGAATAATTCTTAGAAAATATCGTTCAAGCACTAGACACATATGATTTTACGAAAGGAAAATGAAGAGCCACTATGCAAAGAGGGCGATAAGTTTCTATTTTATAAATTTTTACTGATTTTATAAAAAGAGAAAAAGGCTTTTGAAGCTTTTAGTTGAAGGCTCATTCATTCATTAAAAAGATGAATCAATTAAAAATGCATCAATGAGCAACGCATAAAACATGGTAAAAGAGTGTTAAAAATGTATTCGAAATTCCAATATTTCTAAGAAAGCTTAGAATATTTCCCTTTATTTTGACAATTTAACATTCGATCTATGAATAAAATAATCCGTTATAGAATTTAATTCATCATATTCCGAATTAAATGTTTCCAGATTTTTCATATTCCTACAGAAAACACGTCAAAGTCTTCGTATTAAATACGTACTATCGATTGTTTACTAGTACATTGTGATGAATGTCCATTTTCGCATATTGTTCGCAACTCATTCAAATATTATAATAACGATACGTTTATTTCGTAGACAGTCTGAAGATAAAGAGAGGGAACGAGATAGAGATAGTACAGTGTGAGGGAGACAGAGGGACTAGTGAGATTTCTATCTAAATTACTTATAAAAAGAACCATTATACCTGGACGTCGAACCCAGGACCCATAGATGATGAGTTGGCGATTGTTTGACGCAGTCGAGTCGAATAGAGATGAAACGGTTGGTAGATTTTACGGATATCAGATATCCGGTGAGATTCAGGATGGGCGGCATACCGCATTGCTGAATTGAAGGTGTTTTATATCATGTAAGTGATGTTCATAGATCGTTTTATGAACTGTAGTGTCTATTTTACTAAACTAAATAGACACTACAGCAGGGTTACTCTTGACAAAACAAAATACGATCTTAATCTAGTCTTGATCTTGATCATACAACGCACGAAGGGACTATGGTAAAAAACAACGCGGTACCGCTAACGCGCGATCGGTTTGCGTGTATTTTTGGCCAATAGTCACTTCGTGCGTCGTACGATCAAGATCAAGACTAGATTAAGATCGTGTTTAGTTTTGTCAAGAGTAGCCCTGCAGTTGCGTAAATGTGACGTCACAACTTCGAACAATTCCAAGCAATGAAATCCAACCAGGAGTGCTTACCTATTTCATATATCTATAAAATTTCAATATAATCCACATTTATGCACGAACCAAGCTATACATGATTGTGTACGAATCAATGAAACAGCAGTTAAAATATATGAAGTCGATCCTAAATTATGATAGATTTCCTATATTATCAGTCATACATTTATTATGTATTATTGTAAGTTTCTTTGTTAAAAAATAATTAGTTTCTCCATATCAAAATACGAATTCACGAAATGTTGAAAAACTGGTATCCTGTATCCGGTATTCGGCTGGATATCGAATATATTCGTCGGTAGCCTGGAGGTAGAGTCTCGGCCTTGTGAACAAGGGGTTCGATCCCAGATGCCGGCAAATTCCCCATTCACGACACAAGCTTTTAGCTTACTGTGAAAGGTGTATCAGGTTGTATTTGGGTTTATAAAAAAGCCAGATATAATCTTTTAAAAAAAATGTATATAGCTGGATACTGGATATATCCGGTACTGGACCGAATATCAAATCTAAACCAGCTATATCCGGTCGAATAATGGATCTTAACCGGTTAAATCCGTTTTGTTACCCGAAATTAAACCATAACGGGATATATTCGGTATTCGGCTGGACATTTAATGTTAACCGGTTATATCCGGTATTCGGCCACATATTAAATCTTGGCCTGATAGCACGAATACCTTATAGTTAGCCGGATATCAATTTCACCTCTAGTTGAGAATTCGAGATGAATATCTCATAATATAGCAACTTTTCGTTTTTTTTTCTTTTGTGTTATTGTTGTACTTAGAGAGATACGGATATTCTTGTCGTAACCGTACCGCGCGCCGAGTGCTGCGAAAGGTTTTTTGATTGAGGTACGTGATTTTTACTGCGTGGCCTAAAAAGTGCAGGTAAGTACCTACCTACATACGGTACAAACTCTATGCATTGAAACAGGAAGTAGGTGGTAACTGTAAATTTTAAAATAATGGATATTGTTATCAATGATCTTTCTTTACCATAGAGTACACAGAGTATAATAGGACTCTTTTATAGGTAATTAAATTTTTAAGTCATGTAGAAAACTGTTTAGTCAGGAGGGTCAAGCTGTGAACGGCTTTGTATTTTTGCTCATGTTTCTATTATAGTTTTTTTGTTGTTGTTTTTACTGTGTATTCTAAATAATACTGAGATTGACATCAACGTAAAATTCACTTAAGCCAGCCTAGAGCCAATTCGTAAGCATTAAAACGCCTTCTCACTTCTTCCGATTTGATGCACAATGTTGATTGTGTAGACATGGTTCTTCAATTGAGATTTCTGATTGGTTTTGTCATCTGCACCCAAATACGGTTAAACAATAAAAAAATAGTAAGAATTATAAAGAAACTGCTTTGAGTTTTACTGTATTTAAAAATAGGTGTAGCCCGGCTTCGACTTTCAAAATCATTGTCAAACACATTTGTAAGTCGAAATCGGTTGCTCCACCTATTATTAAATACAGTAAAATTCAAAACAGTTTTCTTATTTCCATTAATTCAAAAGGATACATAACACAAAATAAACGTCAACTCAAATTCGTTAGGTAAATTATTGAAAACTACGTCGTTATATAAATAGTTAGAAAATACTTTGTGAGATATGGTTCACATTATTTGTTTATAAATATGTTAGTCACGAAGATAGAAATTCATAATTCACTCGATTGCGGGTGCATTGCCGTAAAATGAAATAAGAAGAAGATAGAATTTCAATATTCAGGAACGTACTCAATCCAGGTTTCCCTTTTAGATATTATTTGGTAAATGTGTCTATAAGTGCTATTATTCTTAAATGTACCTACTACACTCTCACTCTATATCCCAAGTAAGGGAGGCAGAAAGAGCGGAACGCCATATAAATAATATGTTTTTACATCTATATTTCGCTTCTTCCACATCCATACAATTTTTTAAATATGCACGCCGATTTCTTTTACTCAGCAAGTGGCCGTCCTTGAGGATTTGATCTCTGTGGTCAAGCCACGTTGTTCTCGAATGCCTGTGCTTCCTCACACCTTCTCTAGGTATATCCTTTCCTCATCCATTCGTTCCACATGTCCAAACCATCGTACCTTATTTACAAAACTCTTCTTGTATCCGCACATTCTTCTAATGTCCTCATTCACCACTCTATCAAGCAACGTTTTACAAACCATTCTTCTCAACGATCGCATCTTCATTGCAACACACTTTCTCACACCCCCTCTTTCAGACAATTTGACTTAAATGTAAAAGATCTACAGCGTTTCTACGGGAATCTTAATAGTACAACCTCGGAATCGAACTCTACTTAATCTCTGGACGTCTCGGCCACTAGGTATGCTACAAAAAGATCCTTATCAAAATTGTAATAGGTATCAAACAACTCAACAAGTCATTCCCATCTGAAGGTATAAAAAGTGATAGAAAGTCATTGACTTAATAAAAAGGAAACGCAACACAAACTTTCTCAAAATTTATGTTCCAAAATTAAAAATAGTTATGATAATTTGCTTTTTCACTCCATAACATTGAGATGCAACTGGTCTCTTTTCTATTCACAATTACGTATAGCACATTCCACATACCTGTCAAAGCAATAAAAATACCCTTACCTATAAAAAACCTTCAAGCCTGCAACACAAAAGATATTATGTACCTGTATGAATATACTATAAACAAACAATGATAATTGTTGTAAAAATTTGATATTCAATATTTTTTTTTGTCAACAGTGACATATTTTTATAAATGCATCCACAAAGAAAGACTTGAGGGAGATATGAACGTATCTATTCGAAACAACGATATGAAATTATGTATATTGGTCGCAAAAATTGCTTGGTCGCGTTACAAATTTTTCCTCAGAATTTTTAGTCTATATTAAAAATCATCGAAGGTAGTTATATACTATATAATATAAAATATCTTATTGTTAATATCAATACGCAATAAATTTATTGTAAAGCGAATTATTATTGGTATAGGAAATAATGATATAATAACCAAGATGAGCTTGCACAATTGGACACGCGTGTCGAATCATTCCTCTTACAGCTTTGTTTCAGAGAAATATCTTGTAATAATAATAATAAAGTTATATTATATTAGAACCATTATTTATCAAAGGTACAAAAAAATATTACTCAATATAAAATTGGTATAATTTTGGATAATGAAATACACCGTTGAACGTCGTTTTTTATGAAATATTTTTTTAAAAAGGCAACCTTAAAAGAATCTGCCAACAATGAGTTAACAGGATTGGCCACAACATCAGGCACCCAGAACTGCTTATCACCATCGCGGAGGGTAGGACTGAAGGCAGAAATGGTAGAGGCAGACCAAGAGATCAACTGAAGAAGGACATGAACTATGGCACATAATACGTAGAACTAAAGAGACTAGCTGAAAATTGGGAGGAAGACGAACTCGTTGCAGACCAATCCAATGGATTGTAACTCAGTTTTATTAAATAGGATTGAGTTGACGTTTATTTTGGAAAACTCCATATTAAATCTTAAACCGGGCTAAATCTAATCTTACCTACAAATCGGTTGAAATTTTAAGTTCGAAAAATGCAATTAATTAATTTTTCTGATTGAAAAATACTTCCTTCGAGAACATTATTGCTCATGTAAGCTACTACACATCTAATTTATGGAAATAAAAAAAACTCTTTTGAGTTTTACTGTATAATATAATAGGAGTAGTAAGTAAACTGGTCTTGAATTACAAAGTCATTGTCAAAAATCTGCCACCTGCGGAAAAGAGTGGGAGACCAATTCTTTGCCGGGTGTCCCACGGATCAGCAGTTTGGTTATTTTTAAATATTAATATGTAAACAGGCATGGGTGCAAAATATACCACCTTCATATCAGCTGTGGATCATAGGTGTGTATAATAAGATGTAAGAGATATAGGTGATATTATTAATATGTGATAGGTAGTGTGTTGTATGTATGTATGTATATTAAGGCTTTGATAAAATAGAGATGTAATAATAAGGATAAATTTACACCAGAGCGGTCAATAAGGTCAGTCTCTCTCTGAACATAATAATATGTATATCTTTACACACACAAGGAGCGAGGAGCGACCTTATGTCAAGGATATCAAGGCAGAATATTGTATCTGCATGATATACTATACATAATTTAGGTAAGTTGGAAAAGATCGCACTTTTACTCCGGTCACATTGTAAAATGTTGCATAAAAACCCCTCCCGCCATCTCAATTGTCTGGAAAAAATTGGATTATTTTTTTTTAAAAATGAGCACCTTTTATTTTTTCTTTGTACATACGCATATATCTCTATAATTTCATGAAGAAACATATTTTTTCAACAATCACACAGTTTAACTACAAAAATGTATTTTATATCTTCGTTAAAATACATTTAGAACATTTTGCACAGCGTGAGAGTAGGTGATGACTGCTAAATAAATTGTACAATACTTAATATGGTTGTAAGCAAAAAAATAATACGAAAAACAATATGCATTATAAAAAAATATAATTCAACGGATAGAAACAGATACATACATAATATGTACAATACTAATAATTATTATTCTCACAGCTTATATACAGGATGTCCTTTATATTCATTCATAAATTCATATCATCACGGCGTTTCAAGCAAGTGGGATAGTTTCAGCAAACCAACGATATGTAAGAAGCATGTGTGCCTTATGGTCTATAAGTCTTTGAATATATAACATTTTCTGAGCTCTGTGTTCTCAAAACACTTAGCTGAAAGTAGACCCCTACACTCAGCAAAGACACCCGTCAATATACTGGAGGAGATCACTAGAGCCAACAAGTCTTGGCTTGTGCTTCTACGACAGGGCTCTGGATTTCGCATGATCCGTATCTGGAATTGCCTCCCTGAGGATCTGCGGAGAAACCAATGAATAACAACGTTCAGTAGCAAATATTGAAGACATCGTTCTTCCAACATAGTTTCCCGCACCCTTGTAATGGATATAATAATTATATAATAATAACACAATAAACTCTTTTTCTATACAATCTCCAGGGAAATCGTATATCAACGTAGGTAGGTCATTCTCATCACATGCATTCCGCATCAGCGGGCATTGCTATAAGTGAGAATCGCTATAAAAACTATAAAAAAATAGATTTGCCAATTTTTTGTTATAATTAAATAACCTGCAGGGCTACTCTTGACAAAACTAAACACGATCTTAATCTAGTCTTGATCTTGATCATACGACGCACGAAGTGACTATTGGCCAAAAATACACGAAACCGAACGCGCGTTAGCGGTAGCGCGGTGTTTTTGACCATAATTCCTTCGTGCGTCGTATGATCAAGATCAAGACTAGATTAAGATCGTGTTTAGTTTTGTCAAGAGTAACCCTGCTGGTCCTTAAAAAGTAACCTATGTTAATCTTCATTTCATAGGTTACAATTTCCGGGTTTCCCGGTTTCCCTATTCGTTGTGAATTTCAGAAAGAAGAGAATTACAGGTATTTTATGAGTTCATAGAATATGGACATCCTGTACATGATAGGGAGAATAGACATTATATTATGTAGATATATGTGATGTATTATGTAGTAGGTATAGGTATGTGTTGTTATTAGTGTTGCTTTTAACGTCGCGCCTTTTAAAGATCTTAAAAGGTGTCAAAGATGAAATAAAATAAATTATATTGAAAGTAGATAGCGGATGAGACAATATTATTATCATTGTACACTAGTGTATTCTATTATGTGTTTTATAGGTAAATAATTCAGTGGAGTTCGTTCATGCATACCTCCACAGCATTTTCCTCAAGTGGGGTAGCCACCGTATAAACCGTGTATGAAAACATGCTAGTTATCTTCTTAATGCCTGTTTGCTTGTTTGTAATCAATGTACAGTAAAGAATGAATAAATAAAAAAAATAAAAATAATGCCAATAAAAGATAAGACATTCAGGATGGATGGCATTTCTCATCGCTGCTAAACTGAAGATTTTAAATGTCTTATTCGGGGTGTTCTCTACAAATTCTCCTCTTCTTCTTGAGGCAAGATCACCAACGTACTTATTTCCAGGTAAAAACATCAATGAAAAATAGATAATATGTACTCAAAATATTATATTTTTTTACTCCTATGCTAACATTAGAATCAAAAATAAATAAAAAACTTCAAATATACAAACAAACCAAAATCTCGGTTTGATAGTTTTGTCAAAATTTGAGCGTTGTAAAATTCGTAGTACAAGGTTGGAGAATACTGTATGTTCAGTGTTATTTTTGTAAATTTTGTTAGTAACATGAAAATATAAATCAAGCTTTTTATTTATCCATTTTTCAGGATTTTTATTTATCCAGTTTTAATAAACTTGGTTGTTTTGCAGATATACCTGTTTTTCCGTTTACTTTTCTTTTATCTCCAGTTAATTTCATTGTTGCCATTTTAAGCTACGTATTTTACTATGATGTTTGTCAAGGGGCTATATATGTTTTCATTTTGAAATGATGATTCAATTGGCTGTTCAATATTTATAAAAAAAACAAATACAGAATAGAGGTTTTCTAAGTCTAGTAAAATATCTTCTAAGGTTAATTTTAAAAGTAATTTATTATTCTTAAAAATAAATAGGTAGTTTAAGGATTATCCACAAAACAAATATCAGGGATAGTTAAAAGATACCGGATTCTAAATTAAATTCACTCTCTGATCCACACTGATTTGTATTATTGATAATTTTTTTTTAAATACTATGTGCAGTAATAAAAACTAACTAAAAATTTAAGCCTAAAATTCTTTGGTGCAGTAAAATCAGTATAAAAAATAAAATAAAAACTATCCGTAGGTACTATAAAGAATATTCATACTACCCGCCTATACCACCAATTACGAAAATACAAAAAATGTGTTTAATTTTCTACATTTGTATGGTTTGCTGATAAGAAGCTGACGGCGGTATTGTCTCCAAATATCACAGTGTGTGTGTGTGTGTGCGGATGTTACAGTACAGTGGGTGGGCGAGATTATACGCCCAGTCTACTATTGTCCTAAAATACTATACGTAGTTACATACATACCTGCATAAAATTAATGTTTATCTATCTATCTTTACACACGTAAATCTGTCACATGTTTTATCAATGAATGTATACCTGCGTCTGTTCCTATAAGGAGCAGTATCAATTGCAATAGATCACTGTATTATTTCTTCTCTTATACCATCACAGTACCAAGTGGTGTATTATAGAGAGTAAATTAAATGATAAGTCACTTTATCTGTCGCTTACATTTTGGTTTAAAATGTTTGTGAAATATTGAAGAAAGTGAAAGATGTAAAAGCAAGTTCAACCAAATAAGGGCTAACTCAGGATAAATGTAGCCCTAAGGATACGTTTAAATATTGGGCCTGAGTTGACAATCGAACTGAGGATTGTAAATGTTGTTGAATTATCCACTTTAATATCTTGGTAATCGTCAAAGATTAGTTGGTAGAAATCGAACTTCTGCAATAAACTTGCCCTCTGAAAATAAATAAAAAAGATCTGTAGTGTTTTTAATACATGAGAGACGATGGTCATAGTTGGGCCATGTTTTGATGATATCCAGTCATTAGTGGATTCAGAAAAAACTCAAGAGGGGGGGGGGGGTGCGCAAAAATTGTACACATATATAAGACAATGCCATTTTATTTAAACTGATTACACCCATACACAAGACATCGTAAATAGCCCCCCGCGCCCCCCATCTGTATCCGCCACTGTATCCATTGAAAGTTGGCCAAAAAGAGTAGGTACTGTTCTTTCGTCCACAAGAGTTACGACGGCTCGAACGTCCCTCATTCACAATACATAGTTCCTATGACAACGACATCAGAGCGCTAGGAATGTCGTGAAAAGTGGTGACTCAATTGGCGCAGAATGAAGGAGGCTTGTTTCTGCCCTATACTACCGAGAAGAGCCTTGAAAGGCGAGATAAAGATGAATCATCAAGCGCTACAATTTGACTTTTTTAAGATAATCGATGAGATTCGCACCGTTGAAAAACTTATATCAGTATCTATTATTTTATCCCACCCCTAAATACATAATATAAAGATAGTATTTCATAGGTTTGACATATAACATAATTGTAGAATCTGTCTAAATATTTATATAGGATTGATCATATTATGATTCTTATTCAATATTATAGACTGTTGTTGTTATCAAAATCACCTATACCTGTTACACGTATATCACAGCTATTAATGTTTTTATTTGGTCGTTTGACGGGACAAATTAATGTATTTTCAATGTTTGATATTATTTTATATAGTGACGATCTTGTGATAAAACAGTTACATTGAATATTTACATCAGTCAAATTCCAGACAGAAATAATATACCTACATAATTATATTGTCTAATACTCAAAATTGACAGAAAATCTTTTGACTTATTGCTAGGCAGAAATCTATTTTAGATGAGGTTGCTTCGGCGCCGTCTTGATAAAGTCTCAAGAACGCTGATGAAGAGTGCAGTCTTTATAAATACAAGGACCCACCGACCACCCGGATTTTGAAGAAGTCTGAGGACTTCCATTTTTTCGATTCCAATTTCTACAGTAGCAAATTTGTACACGCAGGAAGTGTCATGACACAGGCAGCAAAAAGGGCTAGCTAGCCAAATCTCCACTGTGAAATCTTTTGACTACACTCCTTCGATGACAATCTCTATTTATCCTAGCTTTTTAGTATCCTCAGTCTTCAGTTTGCACATGAAAATGGTCACAGGATCCTCAGTAGCACAGGTTGGCGAATCCATGAGACTAGCCCGGCAACATGAAAAAATAGATTGACCGGCTCTTTTAGACATTTTTCGTGTACTAGCTACGATAAAAAAAATTAAATGATCGCTTCTTCTTATTTTCTTCATTTGTGCCTTATCCTTTTGACTTTGTTAAAGTTCTTGTAAAGACATTGCCAATCTCTCAATCAATCAATTGACAATTTCCTTATAAGACGAAAGACGTCTTTCTCAATTAAAACCAATACAGCAGAAAAAAACTTTCGTTCTTTTTATTTCATTGTGGAATTATACTGCCTAAACACGGTGAATACAATTTTACCAAATTGAGGGAGAGCTCAGGACAAGCATCAACCTAAGGGAACACTCAGATATTGAGTCTTAGACAACTGGCTTCCTTATACCTATGCATAGATAAGCAAAAAAACATCCTAATAAGTGAAAATATAATCATCTTCATTATTTTATAAGTATCTACTTACCAAGTAGTTACAATCGTTTGTATGTATTATTATATGAGCATAAAATGTAATATTGAATAGATTCTTAGAACGATTCTAGACGCGCATCATTATAAAAATTTAATGAAATACTTTGATATTATCAAATTTAATAATACCTACTTATGTATAAATCATAATATACATACATATATGTATGTGATATAATGTTGTATTGTGACTTTCATGGTCTGATGAAGAAGAAGGGAGTGTTTCCTGAGAGCCTAAGCAAGCTGTTATGTTACAAAATTATTTAGACAGGTTTTGTAAGGAGGTAAAAGTTTACTTATCCAGAAGCAAAAATATTTTTTCAAATATTTTTGTAACTACTTACTTACTTTCTGCTAACTCTCTTTTCTTTCTAATCTTGAGCAACACGATCTCATCAACTTATTTATTGAGTTGAAGTTTTTTTTGTAAAACTCCATGTTTATATAATATGGAAGAAAACACAAAGGATTTTTCCTATTTTTGACTTGGTTCCGACAAACAAAGTCGTTGATTAGTTTGACAATGACTTTGTAAGTCGAAACCAGGTCACTATTCAATTAAATGTTAACTAAAACAATTTGTGTTTTCTTCCATATATAACATCATCAACCTTTTTTAGGATCTCAATCAAATTTTACGACTAAACACATTGGTGTTGAAAAGTTGGAAAGCCATTTACTGTGTTTATTTATTCTAGGAGTTCTTTTATGCCATGTAAACAAAAGAGACAATTAGCATCTTAATATTGTGGAGTGAGACAGCACAATATTATAATAAGCTTTGGAACACGTTTTCTGAGAAAACTAGTACTGATTTGCTAGTCTATACCATAAAGGTCAATGACTAAGAGTAGGTACAGGTGAAAAGAAACGGAAAACAGATTAATATGTTTAATGCTAATAAAACAAAAATTTGAAATATCACACAATTATGCATTACCATTTGTCATAGCATTATATGAAAATTGAAAAATATATTTTCTAATATTTGTTCGGCACTTCACACCCATGTAAACAGGAAATTAACTCAAATAATCGATTTTATAAAATACATATACCTATAATATTACATCTCATATAAATCGTCATAACATTTCCCCTGTAGGTTAAGAGTCAACATTCATTCGGTTCTAAGTTCAATTTCAAGATAATATTTTTGCATTGAATTTCCATCAAGGTATTTCCTACAATTCCTAGAAAAATGAATTAAAGTGACTCAGTTAAAAGTGGCTCTGAATAGAGGATGTTGGTTTCTGCAGTTTGCTCTCGGGACGAGCGTAGTAAAGGGATTGAGTTGAGTTTAATCGTATAACGAACATCGATCTCAAACGAAAAGTATAAAAAACTCGAAACGAATTTATTCTCATGATTGCTACACAGAAATCTTGTAGAATATAAAGTGGATTCTGATAAAATTGTGAAATGATAAACAAATAAATGGTAGGTAATTCTTAAAAATATTAATGGAAAAAAATGAGTTAAAAATAAATAAATAGAATGATAAAAACTGGATTGGATAAAATGGAGAAAGACACAGAAGACGTATTTGTCCAGGAGTAATCGGCTTGTCGAGTAGTAGGCTAAGAAGAACACTGAAAAGATAACTAGATTTTATGATTTGTTTTATGTCTATTTGCATGTACAATAAAAAGTTATTATATATTCCCTTTATTTTTCATTTATTGGTTTAATCCTTTGTTCAAAAATTCATATAATCATTAATTCATTGACATATTTTGTCTTATTTGGAAATTTGTTAATTTACTCAAGTAATTTATTTATTTGTTTTTCCATGTATTTATTAAATTTCTATTCCAAAACTTATTATTTGGCATTCATAATTTATTCATTTGTATTCTATTCTATTCTTCTCAAGACCATCTACTCGTTTGCGAGTGATTTAGTTGAGTTAAGGCTAATGAAATATATCAAATAGTTAATTTGTATACACTTTTAAATTGGGCAATGCATGGTCTCTTGTAATGATTATAATTGTTTGTATTTATTTGTATGTGTTTTCTGAAGTGTGTAACTGGTTTGAAATAAATAAATATGTATTGAAAAACAATAGTGAGGTGTTTCACAGCAAAATGAACCTTAATATAAGGACGGGGTAGTATATTCATTTGTAGATCTTTCAGTTAGTTATTCTATAATGCTTTGTTATTTTTTTCACGCAGTGCGCCTCGATACGGGGCAACCTAGTGAAGTTGCTTCAATATAATTGTATATGTATAGGTACATGTTGATGATGCATTGTCTTTGGTTTTAAATGTATATTTATTGAAAAAAGTATTTAGTATTATCAATATTATTATGGGGCAGAACAAGAAGACGCTTCTGGAGAGACTATGAGGGGATGGCGAGCTCAGATCGAGTGGTTAAAATAGCAGCAGACGAACGCATGTCAGGAAACCCCCAGGAAGACCACCTAAACGATGGAGGGATAGCTGGGCATCCACCTCCCAGGAGCAGGCTCCGAGAACCACAGGTCCTCACTGAAGGAGAAGAAAAAGAAGAAGAATATTATTATACACAGAAATATGTTTATTAAATGCTTTGTTTACCGTATCAAAAAAAAAAAAACAGGTAACAATATGAATGAATTGTTTACTATAACATCTTCAGATTATTAGGACCGTATTATAAATGACCATTTTTCTAACACTGGTATCATTCTACACATATTATTAAGAAACAATAAAATAGATAAGAGTTAGGTCTTAATTGTTACTAAGATAATGGTCTATCATCATAATAGTAAAACCTACCTACTATTATTGCCTACAAGATGGCTTATGGTATAAACGTATAGGTGGTCGAGTCAACAACTAATTGAGTCATAATGAAAATGGAAGAGTCTAATCACAAATTAGATTTAATTGAATCAAGATTGTGATGTGTGGAAGGATTGTAAATAGGTTAGGATATACTGTAATAACGCAAGGGCGCATCTACTCAAAAATTTAAAATATCTTTTAAGATTATTTTTATTACTAGGAATAGCACCACTGTTCACTTTAGCGTAACTAATTAAAAAATTAAAAGCTTGTAGCATCTTCAGAAAAAATTACTTGTAACTTATACTTTATAACAAAGAAATTAAATTTGACAATACTTTCTATTAAATACACATCAATATGTTTGTTCGAAGAATATTTTTCATTCACGTGTGACAAAAAGAACGGTGCATTGTTAGAAAGAGATTTCAAAGCCACCAAGAGGTTTGTTTTTTACCTCAAAAAGAAGATAAGAAAAATAGATTTCGTATCATTGCTAGGTCTGCATGAGACAAATATAGATGTTTCGCTCTGTCAATAAAAAAATAGAGATAAGGACAGAACACTTATTGCTATCTAAGATTATAGTAGAAAAAGCACTTATGTAGTAAAAAAGATGTTTTTTTTTATCCTACATAAAACGTGAAATTAATCTTGACGTATTGCCTCTCAGACCACCCCCTAAAAAGTTTATTAGTTAATTACGGATTTTCTTAAAAGCTTTTTTCATGACAGCAAAACAATATCGAAATAGTAATTAAGTCACTTGTTCTCAGTGGCGGATCCAATAAGGACTAGGGTACAAGAACATAAAGGCCCATTTACGCCAATCACCTATATTTTCATATACTGAGCGACGCGTTGGTAAATCCAGAGCGAATCAATAAAATTGTATGTGCTATTACAAGTTTTTTGGAAGAAAATAATTATAATATCTTCGCATCTAATGCAATGGATTAATAACTAAAATGTTTTTTTTCTTATATGCATCCCTCCTATATAATAGCCTTTTTTTATAAGCATCCTTTTCATATTTTCTGCTACAGGAACCTTTAGTTCAAATAAGGTGACATATCTCGGAATATATCGGAGTTCGTCGGTAGTCTGGAGGTAGAGTCTCGGCCTCGTGAACATGGGGTTCGTGGTTCGATCCCAGGTACCGGCAAACTCCCCATTCACGACACAAGCTTTTAGTAGCTTACTGTGAAAGGTGTATGAGGTTGTATTTGGGTTTATAACAAAACCCTGATATATATTTTTTTTTAAATAATAATTATTTTATTTATCGTGTCGAAACCTAGAAAAACCTTTTAAACTGATCTCCAGTACTGTGCAAAACGTATAGCATATAATATATTATCTTCTGGTTTAGACGTAATGTCTAAAAATCTGATGATTCTTAAGGTCCTTTTAACACGTAAACGACACTTAAATTTTGATGCGGATAATAATTAATGGTTATCGTTTAATATTATGTAAATTAATAATTTTGAGAAAAGAAAAAAATGTGCAATAACTCATCCAAAATTTCATTCAATCTATTTACCACATTTTGTACATTGTATTATTGATTATAGTATTAAACGATTGACCTATTATTTTATTTGACATTACTTTCTAATGATATTACTTACGTGATATTACGACTTATTATTTTATCTGATCTCCATTTTCATATCAATAAAACTCAAGACATTGCAATCGCAGAAGGAAGCGCCCTGAGTTCTTGATACGCCAATGTTTAAAGATCTTTTCTTTTAGGTACATTATTTGTGCTATTTAAACATAATGCCTATAGATAGCAATATTGTACAATATGTTTTGTTAAAATATATTTTTTACTATATTCAGTCATTGTTCTTTGTCAACCACTTTGCGTCATTTACCCCCTAGGTAACATATATGTTTATTTAGGTAGGTATTTTTATTTATTTATTTAAATGCCCATTACAATAGAAGGTTTAAATTGGGCAAATCACAGTAGGTATAATATTATTGAATGCATGAAAGGTATTTTATGTGTGCTTTTAAGGTTGTATTTGGGTTTATAACAAACAAAACCCAGATATATCTTAAAAAAAGGTGTTGTGTTATACGTAAAGGATATTTGTTTCATTCTTTCAAATAAGTTTTGAGTATCCTATAAAAGATAGGTATTCGAAAATACGATATCAGTAAAATTTTATTTCTAAAATTCAGTTATAAATAAGATATTTTGCCATACACGCTGAATGTCTTGAAATATTATTGAAATGGAGAGAACGATATGTATGTTGCAGTGAATGTCCTGTAGAAAGCAGGTGTTCGAAAAATAAAGACAAAATATATCTTAAATTGAGTGTCTTGATTTTTTGTTGGCACGGAGGAGAAATTTCATGTTTATTACAGGTCTGCTGGCTACCCCACTTGTGAGATACATCAAGACGATATAGAAGTAGTTGAATAGCTGCATAAAATTAACATAAAAGTAGTTCTTTTAGCATCATTAAGAAAAATCTGAACGATGTAGGCAATTTTACGCGTATTCAAATGTTCACATTTAACAATCTACCCGATGACCGATTGT
This sequence comes from Athripsodes cinereus, assembly GCA_947579605.1. Lineage (NCBI taxonomy): Eukaryota > Metazoa > Arthropoda > Insecta > Trichoptera > Leptoceridae > Athripsodes > Athripsodes cinereus. The sequence goes on from OX388307.1 coordinate 3,691,328, forward strand.
GTCCCAAATAAAAATGGGTAACAAAATACCTCATAATAATAGTAATAAAATAATAGATGGCGCTTGTGTCGGTCTATTGTTGAAATTGGTTTTATCTCAAGTACAACACAATTAAGATACAATACAGTATAAACATCAATATTTTATTTCACAGAGGCCACACAGCTTGACTGGAAGAGACACAAAAAAAATGTATACCTACTTGTTACATACATACTAGCCTTAAACCCGGTGGAGTCCTCGGTTAAGATTCACACTTTCTTCTGTAAGTTTTCGAGTGTACTGTAAAAGACAGGTATTCGAAAAACATCACGTTTTGATTAAGTAGTAAAAACTTATAAATTATCATAAACGTTTCATCGCTCTCTGACCTGATTATGAATATGTCATAATTTGAGGCAAAATAATTACTAGATATTTATCTTTATATATAGTAGGGCATTTTTATACTTAGTTATTTTTTATAATTCTATTCTATTTATGTTATGAATTTTTTTACACAATTAGATGTCGGGAACTGGATTTTTTACTTATTAGAAGTGTAGATGTCAAACATATTTTGAACTATTCCAGATTAATCATTCCAATTGATCACACTCATCCATAGTCAACCTATTTGAAAAGGTATTTGATAGGTTGACTATGGATGATCAATTGGAATGATTAATCTGGAGTAGTTCAAAATATGTTTTAATTCTATTCTATTTTTTTTTATAATTCAATTCTATTTTTTTAATCAATATTAAAAAAAATTGCATTACTTTCACTATGAACAATATTAGACTCAGATGCCTTTCGGATAAAAACCCATCAGTGAGTTTTAATTAGTATTGTTCGTACTAAGAATGATACAGTTCTTTTATTTTTATGATGTTTTTTCAAGTTTTAATAATGATTCTTATAAATTACATACCTGGTATACTAGATATACCTACAAACATATACACATGCGAACAGACTAAGATATTTGTAAATACATGAATGAGATGAGATATTTTTATTTACCTTAAAGTAAGACATCTATTAGATATTAATCGATACGGTGTAAACTAAAACTCGGCTTTTTTTGAAAAAGGTGCGATTGGAATTTTCGGAGTTATCACTTTTTGTTTTTAATGACTTCTCTCACCTCTGTGGCGTTCCTTTCGGGCTAGACAGACGCTAATAAATGTCAAACAACGTCTCCTAATATGCCCAAACCACACTTTTTTATACACTGTTACAAATTTATTTATTTATTTGTTTAATTTAGAAATGAGCCGATAAACTCAGTGGGTAGGGACACATAAAGACATGCATAAGGGTACGTAAAAACTTTATCTATCAAATTATGTCATTTCTCACGCCAAAGATAACAAACACACCTAATCAATAAAATTTACCATATGACCACACAGTTTGTTTTCTCCACGCTATTTTTGTTTTTTGTTTTTATCTCTTGGTTCAACTTAAAAGTACATAGTAGAATTATATACCTACACAACAAAAACATAATATGCATAGAGCTGTACAAACATTTTTTTTTTAATAAAAGTAATAAAATTATAGCAAAATAATAAATTAAATGTTTTCTTTTCTGCAATACAAGCACAGTTTATTAAAAAAAAATTAAGAGTATCTAATAATATAATCCGTCGATGCATAAATTTATAAAATGGCGTATGTAAATTTATAAAAGTTTTGACATTTTTAGAATTAGGTTACTGTTTATCATGACTATAAAACAATTTTTTAAAGTGATTCTTAGTATCAAATATTAAAATTTAAGAATAATATCACATGTCAATAAAAAGCACAAACAACAATTTTAATGCCATAATAAATAGCTTTTAAGAGCATACCTAAATAAAAATATTCGCACATGCGCTATTTTAAATATGTAACGACGATATTATTCATATATTTGGATAGCATCGTTGATTTTTTGAATCGTCTATTTGCTTATATCCGGAAGTTATTATTATTTTTTGGGTGACTCTCGCTTTTATTAAGAATATTAAAATTTGGTCATTTTCTACTATAGGTTATCCAGTAGTACCCATTTCGAAAATATTTTTTATATTGATGATCATACTTGTACGTATTTTTATTATCTTTCACTGTATTCCGTTAAAGATATCACAGAAGTCATATGGGGGCGAGGGGGTGCATTTTTTCCAGTGATTGCAATATTATTGAAATGCTTAATTATGACATGAAATTCAAGTATGTAGAGTAATAAATCATTATATAAAAGTATAATTTGTACCCCTTCCCCAGCTCATATCTGGATGCCTCATGATATCTTGTAACAGTGTACAGTGAAAGATAATAAAAATTAATACAACTTTGTTCATCAATATAATTATATTTTCTATCTGGAGACTATTGGATAACCTATAGCAGAAATTGACCGAATATTTACTATATTTATATTGTTTAGCTGGATTTGAGCACAAAGCGCAGATTAAAAAACCAATCAGATATCTTGATTGGAGAACCATGTTTACACAATGTTAAATTGTGCAAAATCTAATACTCTTTCCTACTAAGTTGTTAAGCTGAAGTATAGGACATCCCTTGTACCTGAAACCCATAAAAATACTTATACAAGAAAATAAAAGAATGTCCTTCAAGTATGAAACACAAATGATACTATGTACCTATATGAATATAATATAAACAATCCGTGGTGATTGTTACAAAAAGGTAAACTTCTTACACGTGGATTGTCAATATATTATTCTGAATCAGCACTAACATCGTTTTATAAATGCATATACAACGAAAGACTCTAGGGTAATGGTTCTTAACGTGTGGGGAATGGCGGAGTTGCCAGGTGGAGAATTTCGTGCATTTGCTGTAAAATGTCACACAAAAGCAAAACGTATATTTACGTACTAAACACTGCAAAGATTAAAATTGAACTTGTCAAAGACCGATGCTGTGGTGGGGAACGGAGAGTTGGCTTACTAAAAAGTGGTGAAAAAAAGGTTGAGAACCACTGCTCTAGGGCGATATGAACGTATCTTGATGAACCAACGCTCGTTTAAGACTGTTTGATAAGAAATTATATTGGTCGCATTACAATCAATTTTTCCTTTAATTTTCCAGTCTATATTAAAGGGCATTGTCCACTGGTTGTTCGATTTGTGGAAGATTTTGTGACAGTACAGAAGCAGTACAAGTACTTACAAAGTATCTACTCAAGTACTTACAAGTGAAAATATCTATTAAAATGCACGTAACTTAGGAATTCCTCTACACTGTTGTGTGAATACAGTGTATGTGTATATGTGTAACTTGGTATTGTAAGATTGCTTGTGTTTGAATGTGTACCTATATGTAATGATATAATATGTTACACTGTGTATATGTGTGTTTACATCATTGTGATATATGGTTGAATTATAATAATGCCTACATCTGTACGTTGACTTGTATAAAAGCTAAAAGCATTCCTCAGACATTATACTTTTTTCGATGAATCAGTGAAATGAATTTCTTAAACTTGTTTTATGTATGTGAATAATGATAATTTTTTATTCGGTACTTCAAAATTTGAAAATTGAAAGAAATTCCCGTAAAATAAATGTTTAGAATATTTACTAATTTTTTTATTGTTTAACCGGATTTGGGTGCAGATGACAAAACCAATCAGAAACCTCGATTGGAGAACCATGTCTACACAATGCAACATTGTGCAGAATCTAATCGGAAGAAGTGAGAAAGGTGTCCCAACGCTTACGAATTGGCTCAAGGCTAGCTTAAGTGATCACTTTCGGTGTCCATGGACAACGTTCACCGATATCTATTTGAGATCTGGTAAATGAAATCCCAAAAAGATGGTTGCTTCTAAGGTTTGCATAAATCGTCTCTCGATTGGTGGACCTTACATCGTGACAGTGAGAGTGGTGGAATTGGTGAACGTTGTCTATGGACACCGAAAGTGATCACTTAAGCCAGCCTTGAGCCAATTCGTAAGCGTTGGGACACCTTTCTCACTTCTTCCGATTAGATTCTGCACAATGTTGCATTGTGTAGACATGGTTCTCCAATCGAGGTCCCGTAAAATAATTACATATTTTTTTAAGTTGTCCATACTTCACTTTTTAAAAACAACTCCCTCTGTAATTGGCTTGCAACCTTATATTGATCCACAAACTAATGTTTTATTATTTTAATTAAGTATGTAATATATTTTCTAGGAGTCTTTAGCAAAGATTAGGTGTCATACTTTTTTCCATTAGTTTTCGAGTAACGTGTAAAAGGCAGGTGTTCCTTAAACCTCACGTATAAGATATAGTTACAATATCTTTCATGTGTGTGTCATTCATCCTGAATGTCTTACATTTTCTGGCACGGAGAGGACAACTTGCATGTTTATTGTATGCAGTTAGTCTACCGGATAGTATAGAAAGATATAGATAAACAAAAGCGTCTACATTATAAATTACGAATAATTTCTCAATTATTGAAACAAAGTTAAATGTATTTCACTGTTTCATGTAACATCGTATAACATACGGTAAAGCTCGTGTCCCCCGCGTTACGAGTCTCCATTGATAACCTCGCGGAGAGAAGTTCGAGGGTTGATGAGCTTCTACTATCGGTCACCAGGTGCCGTGCCGTGTCATCATATTAATAATACAATACAGTATACACAAACACATACTATGGTCAAATATTATATTATCCAATATTGACAATATGTACAGTGTGACCATTTCCTATACACAAAAAGCATCTCTCACTGAAGCACAAAATACCTTCATGTATATTTTCCTTTTACCTAAATTCATAATCATACTCAATACACGAAGGAGCTTAGAAGATGGATAAATATTGAAACTAAAGTGTTATTAAACACCAGATTTGCGTATTTCTAGAAGAGTTGATGAAAATCTTAAAAATTATGTCACCATCATCATCACTTACTCCTATCCTTGCATACACATTTCGTTGCTGTCACTATCTTACAATTCCTCATGTACTTATACTCAATTATTTAATGTGCTTAACAAATGTCCTTCCTGGATGATCTGGTTTATAATTATGGTCTTGCCATTTAATCCTCGCACGGTCACAATTCCGAGCACCACGCCTCTCAGCCATATACATTTTCTTTATCATTTTGTCCTCATTCATTCTTTCTTCGTGCCCAGAATTATATCACGGCCGTCTTCTCTTACTCATATTAATTTATATGCTGTTCTGCTGGCTACCCCACTTGTGGGATATGCCGTGATGGTAGTGGTAGATTTTAGGTAATGAAGTTTGCTACCCATTATGAGTGTCTACAAGTAAATGGCTATGCAATGAAAACTTTCAGCATTGAGGAATACTACCAGAAGTGTGAAGAAAAAGAAAGAATGCATACTTATTATTTGACTTCTCAGACTTTGCAAATTATATGTACCTACCTATAAATGTTTGATATATTTATTTATTTATTTATTCTTTTTGCACATCATCCTTACATAGCAGTGTTAACAAAAAGTATAAAATTTTAAAAACTATATTTAAATATAAAGTGAAAATTGTCAAGTTAATGACGCCAAAACTTCTTTGTCAATTTAGTTTTGTCGGACTGTACTTTAAACACTACTTAAGTCTGAAATGACAAAGAGACATTTGTCACCAGGATACCAGATGACTGCGAGCGTAACCCGTACTATTCATCTCTAAGTGCAGGCAGGTATCTATACATATTACTGTAATACGTTTGGTATTCGACTTTTAAGGACCTACATACTGTATTATGTCAGTGGGAGAAGTTATTTTAAAACAGTATTTTAGTTTAAATACAAGAGCTTACAATAAATTTTGAAGACGTAAAATCCTGTTGAGTCCTAGTAAAGAATAGGCCTTCCAATGTCCCTGTAAGTTTTTGAGTGTCCTTTAAATGACAGATATTCGTAAAACATCACGTTTAAGACATTTAGCATCTACAGTTTAGCGATGATGTATGCCACCCATCCTGAATATATTTTCTTCCTTGATACGGAAAGGACAATCTGCATGTTTATTATATGCATTTAGTTCGCTTATATGAAAAAAATATTAAGCTGGAGGAGAAAAATACCACCTTCTCCAACTAATATTGAAGGGGAAAATTGAGGGACGCCGAGGTCCCGGTAGGAGACAGATGTCCTGGCTGCGAAACATTAGGGAGTGGACCGGCATCCGAAGTGTGGAAGAGCTGAGGCCTGAGTCAATAACACATTTTCACGTTACGTTTTCGTTCCGTTAACGTTCGAGTATAGACGAAGTTGCAAGCAATAGTTACGAAAATTAACACTTTGGCGCAACGTCATCTGCATTTGAACGCTAACGGAACGAAAACGTAACGTGAAAATGTGTTATTGACTCAGGCCTCTGTTCCGAGCAGCGCAGGATAGGGACAAGTTCGCCGAGGTGATCGCTAACGTTGGGGGGACCCGACAGGAACAGAGCTTGGAGACGTGATCGCCCGAGGATCAAATGACAAGGTTATATAAACCAGATCCTACAAGAAGGGCACGTGTTAAGCACATTGAATAGAAGAGCATGCTTGAGGAATGGTATAACAGTGGTAATTGTATGAAAGGTGTATACAAGAATATGAGGAAGTGGCGCTCGATCCTTGACGTGATGATAATATTATGTATGCAGTAATTTATGAAAAATAAATTCAAAGAAGAAGTGATTCAGAAACTATAAAATTAAATACTTTTTAAACTTAAATAATCATGATATTTGAGAAACCTTATGGGTGTCAAATGTCCCAAATCCTTTACCCATTATGAGAGAATAAACTCAATATTGAACACGTAAATTTCGGCATAGGTAAATTTAATTAAAAATCACGATTAGCGTTACGTTGAGCCTTAATATATTGCGTCATCAAGTTATTATCAAATTTATATTTTCTCAAACACATCATAAAGTTTATAATATCAACAATAAATTATATTCAATCGTGACATTCAGATATTGTGAAGGATAATAATTATTATCGCCGAGGTTTCATACTGGCGTTAATTTGTTGTATAATAACATTTTATACTTTTGTCAGCTGCAAATTAAACTTTAATCATTTGTGTCCTTTCTTGGAAAATCCGAATGGGGAAAATTGTATTGAAGTATTTTTTTTAATTAATCAAATATTTTTTTATTGAGACAACAATAAACACATTAAATATACATGCCATAAACACAATTTTACAATTTATTAATTGTGTCAGTGCCCACGTAGTAGAATTCCATAACTATGTAATTTGAAACAAGTGTTTCTTTCTACTATAGATTATTGATTCCGAGAGAGACGTCTTTCGACTTATCAGGTCATTATCAATCTGCTCACTCTCAATAATGACCTGATAAGTCGAAAGACGTCTCTCTAAGAATTAATAATCTTTAGTAGAAAGAAACACTTATTTCAAATTACGTAACAATTATGCATTATTTTAGAATATTTATATTTTACCCTCAAAATTGAGCAGAGCTCGTGCTTTGAGGGATTATAGGTTTTTCACCAATATAAACAAATTTCGCTAAACTTTTCAATATAAAATATCGCATTCATCAAATAATTTACCATATATAAAAAAAGTATATGATTGTTATCGTTCCGTGGAGCACCTGGAAAAGAATAGCTCTGACAATCCTTTCCATATTTGGTATGTTTTCGAGTGTCCTGTAAAAGGCAGGTGTTCGAAATTTAAAAAGAACTCCTTAAATTCCTTGACGTAATATCCCACCCATCCTGTCTTAATGTTTTGTTGAAACACATAGAATATTTGGATGTCCGTTACATGTGGCTGATTAGATGGCTTCCCCACATGTGGGATATGCCCTGACGGTATAGTAAAATAAAAAAAAATACGTGAAACCAACGAACGTCAGAGATCTATTCGATTTATAGTTTAACATAAAAAATAATACAGAATAACCAAATTCTGAATATGTGCATAACTGTGAAATTCTGAGTATGTGCATAACTGTGAAATTCTGAGTATGTGCATAACTGTGAAATTCTGAGTATGTGCATAACTGTGAAATTCTGAGTATGTGCATAACTGTGAAATTCTGAGTATGTGCATAACTGTGAAATTCTGAGTATGTGCATAACTGTGAAATTCTGAGTATGTGCATAACTGTGAAATTCTGAGTATGTGCATAACTGTGAAATTCTGAGTATGTGCATAACTGTGAAATTCTGAGTATGTGCATAACTGTGAAATTCTGAGTATGTGCATAACTGTGAAATTCTGAGTATGTGCATAACTGTGAAATTCTGAGTATGTGCATAACTGTGAAATTCTGAGTATGTGCATAACTGTGAAATTCCTGGAAAAAAGTATGTCGTCCACTTTTTACAGTATCACTTTTATCACTTTTTTTTATCAGAGGCACATTATCATAAATTCATCGATCAAGTACACCATCTCTCCTGGATGTCTTATTTTTAAAAACACAAAGAGAACATGTTGTATGTTTAATACAACTAGTAGAAGATGTCTTAGAATTATAGGTTTAGAATAGAAAAACACGCAAAACGATTATAAGTTTAGAATAGAAAAACACGCAATATCATTTTATTAAAACACAAACTTTAAATCAATCCGATTTTTATTATCTTCATCAAGAAACTTCACACACAATAGAAAATATACCGTTCACAAATAATAGTTTTTATTCTGTTATAATAATTATAATTTAATATAATAAATAATATTTTTATTATCCCTTCAATCATGTATCCGGAGGAGGCGAGCTTTAAGAATATTATAGAATAGAAGAAAGTCTAAAAACAATAGAAATCTTGTCTATAAAGAAGCTGTCTCTATGACAAAACCTTACTATTAATAAGAATAATAAGAATAACTGGTGTATTTGTGGCAGGCTATTGAGGTAATAAGGTAGTATTCATTAATTGTAAAAGTTGACTTGTTGGAGAAATATGAAATATTTTTTGATTTTTTTTTACCTCTAGATATCCTCAAAAAAATTCTTCTTGTGTTTAAATATTAAATAGTATGGAGTTTAGAAAAATGATATGTATTGATGTAAATTGTATTAGTAAGGTATTTTATTTTGTTATAAGAAAAGGCAACAGCCGTTTATAGTTAAATAAATAAATGAAAATAATTGATTCCAAAATTTATTTGATCTTTTGCAATATGTAAGTTATCAAAGTCTTGATATTTCAGACTCCGTTTTTTTTTTATTTATTTAAGTTCAATTGATTTTAGGTATACAAACCACGTCACATATGTATTATGTGTCTAGTGAAATTTCAAAGTTTAACGGTCAAATCACTGTTAAATAACGTTTTCGGTCTATTTTTCTAAAAAAATTATAGTAAGGAGGGAAAAAAACAAGACCATTCAATACGTTAGTCTCAATAAGAAATTATAAATCTCCAGTATTTACTGGCCAATATTTTATTTAATGTTGTAAAGAATAATTAATGTTTGCTGATGTTAAAAATAAAACCATAAAATTAAAACACCATGTCACATTATTTGTCTCGTGAAATGTCAGTAGGTATTGTTTAATGGCCAAATCACTGTTAATTAAATAACGTTAACGGAAAAAGACAAAAAACATCATTCATTAAGTTGGTCTCGATAAGAAATTTTATTTCTCTAGTATTTATTGTCCAGTATTTTATATAAATCCCAGGGTTTTTGAGAGAAAGTCTGAATATATGAAACAACCTCAGACATTTTTAATAAGGTATAGAGTAGGTACGACGTATTATGATATTTTACTGATTGACATGTGTTTTATTAAGAATTGATTGATTTTGTTTAGACAAGAAGTTTTATAAAACACAATATACAATATTAATAATAATAAGCAGAAAGAGCATTGTGCTTTACATTATTGTCTACAAAGTATAAAATATATTATATAGTTCCTAAAATCTATAATTATAATATTATATACATTATATTATAGATATTATTATTTGTACTAACAATGTTTTATGAGCAAGTTGAAAGCTCTGCCTAATACAGGGTTGATCTTATTTTTTTTTCTTCACTCTTCTACTAACGCATAAATTAGGTATCTGTTAAATGTCAGATGATAAAACATGAAAAATAAAAAAAAATGGAAAAACGCACAATGTTTTAACTTGGAGCATTGAGTACAAGATAACGTGTGATGATGTTTTTTGAATTACCATCTTATTTGTCGGAGATGTGCGAGATCGAGACCACCAGTGAAAGACGGCTTATGCTTCGCTTAGCACTGGGTGAGGAAAAAGGCAGACTAATTGACGTACAGCATTTAGTGTTGCGGGTTCCAGATGCTGGGACAAGCTGCCTCTGTGTCTGCGTGAGGAGGTGAATGGCGAGAGCTTTAAAAGAGGGCTGAAGATACACCTTTTTGCTGGGAGTTTCGGGTGATGGACGCGTAGTATGGTGCCCTTGAGTTCATGTTATGGCGCTTTACAAATTGTCCTTATATATTAAGTTTTTAACAAATTTATTAATTCGATTGTTTTCATATGTTATCAAATGCAGTTTATATTATATTCAGCAGATACTAAATAAAATTATATTTTATTGGTATTAAAAACGGCTGCCTGATGGTTTGAAATAAAAAAAAAAACAAAGATAAATAAAATTTAGAACGCATTTTCTTCGTATAGGTTTATCAGTTGGAAGAAGATGCTTTATTGACGATTATAAACTCTCTTAATGTGATTTTAAACATTATCGGGCTGTGTTAATCATATTTGTGCTATTACAAACGGTATGAAGAAAATGAAAATAAATCAATGTTTGGTAAATTTTGACGCAACAAACAAACATACAATATTATGTTATAAACACGTAAATTCAACATTGATTCATGAAAAATACACAAAAAAGATTGAGTTATACTCGTGTGTACGTCATATTTATTATTCGAGTATAATTCAAATGTATCGGAAATACTCGCGGTGTATTTTAACGCCCTTATTTATGTTTTCCCGGGGCCAGTACCCCAATCATCCCACCCCTAACTGCGAGTCTGTTTCACAACGTGTAATATGATATTTTTGTATTAAAACATAATAATATCTATCACGGTTCTCTATTGTAAAATATTAAAACTATATACGTCAGAAATGATTGATAATAATCAACGTATTAATTAATAAAATGAATGAAATTACCCCTCAAGACATGAGCTCTGCTCAAAAAGATTGAAGAAAAATTGCAAGGAGGACTTGCATGTTTATTACATGTAGTTGCTCCGCTGGCTGCCCCACTTATACAAATTGCCGCGATGGCATGAATGTAATGGAAAATGAAAAATTGTATCTTCTTTCGGTTTTCATCCTTAATTTTCTCTTTATAAACACTGCCCAAAATTTCTATGTCTCTTGTTACTCTAACCAACCACAGGAGTAAATTTACGTCTGTCATGGTGTATGGTGAATAAATTCTTCATTTTGAATGTTTGTCGCACATTCTACCTTCAAGCTAGGTTAGATAGAAGAAATCACTTTATAGTGATAATCTCGCCACTGCATATCTTCCAAGTATTTTAAGTTTTGCTTTGTTTTGTTAACACTTTTATATAATGATGATGTAGAACAAAGAATTAAACAAATAAATAAAGATGTCCTGCTCATCGCAGTCATCCATTTTTTGACATTTTGTATTGCATTGGACTCCCAAAATGTTTTATATTAAGTTTTGACATTAATAAACACATAAATCATAGTATTCATTCTTAACTTTCACACACTTCAGTCGTTACAATTAGACATTGTTTTGTTTTATAGATTTACGTTATCTATGTATAGTGGTATCGAGATAACAGCGAGAGTCGCTGTTGTATTAGTGACAAAAATGGTAGGGTGACCACGTGACTCATGTCTTCTACGAAGTAAATAGATATTTTTGTAATTATGTTCTGAGTCACAACCCATGACAATGCATCGTAATTAACCAATATAAGATTTTTAGTATTAACGTACAATATAGTAATACCTTTTACACTCAGTTCACTCATTAGCATTTCCTATTAGTGTGAGTAATATCCATATCCCATGTCTACTTACCTATTGTATTCATACTTGAAAACATACCCCACATCTACCTGAAAATATATATTTTATACCTTTGACAAACATACCAGACATATCTACCTTAAAATATACCTTTTTTATCTTTGAAAAACATACCATACATAAATCTACCTGATTATACACTATATAAATTTCTTCTTATCTTTAACTACAGGTAAACGTCACTCTTTAATTGACGTAGTCTAACACTCGTAATTATAATTACCAAAAATCTACTATTGTTCTGATTAGTCATGCAAGTGTAGAGCGGGATAACTCTTCGACTGACTATCGAACATGACATTAAAATAGATATCGAACTGGTGTAAACGGTCATAAATAAAAACTTCTTTATACCTTATAGAGAAAAACATTTTATTTCCATACAAAAAGTATAAATAAATAAATAAGATACAAGCACAAAAAAATTTTATTTTCCATCTCGAAAAAAATAAAAAAATAAATTTATTTACAACGTGTGGTCACCGTGCGCTAAGAAACAACCTTCCACTTTGAGAGCTTTCAACGTACTGACTTGCACACACGTCAACAACAAAGGGCTCTGTTTACGACCCAGCCCCTATCGGTATACACTCACACAATAACATTTTTTGTTTTTGGGCCTATACGTATACGTCTAGAACTCACTAATACAACAGCGACTCTCGCTGTTATCTCGATACCACTATACTTACCTATATAGCGACTTCCTCTTCTAGTTGCCTCCCTATTTACCCACAATGGCGGGTTTATACCCCCACGTAACGTGGTGGAAGTGGGAAGAGATATAGGTACATACTACATATTATATACTAAACATTTAGATATATAGATATTGTTTTTAGGATATTCCATTCCATTCATCGATATTTTTTTAAAAGCACTCTGTTTCAAACATCACATGGAACCATTATTGTCCATCATCAATTCGATATTCATTCCAAAAAATATTGGATATTAGAAGATGCCACTTTTTGTGTAACTTTTAACAGTTACAAATATGCAATTCTACATGTTTCCGTTTATCGTATTTGAATTCTTATCGATATCGGAGTGGTAATACAGTAGTAATTTTTCCAAATCTTAAAACTAAGTTTTCTTAACTTTCGCTGTCCTGTGATGTACACTACGTTGACATTGCCCCTTATTGTGTGAATATCTTCGTAAATACGCTAATCCCATTTATGATATTTTAGCTAATCCTCCGTCATATATTTGTTAATTGAATAAAAGAATCGCGAAATAAAAATATTTATTGGTTGCGACACAATAAAATATTTTGTAGTTGAATCCGGCGAAAATTTGTCGTATGCATATTTGTATTTATGGCGCGAAAATGTGTATAACATACTTTAATGAACATGATGAATAATCCTGGCGCTATGATCGACTCAAACTGTATTTTAGGTATGTAATTTTTAGTACAACATTTTGACACCGCGGCTCATCTTCGTTGTACTCCTGGCGACACATTAGCTGTGTGCGTGAGTCATTTCGTATCCTTGGTATGTTAGTGTTGTCTACAGAGTGATAATAAAGTATTTGTGATCCCTAATTCCGATAAATATTTATTTACTTTTAATGTTATTTAAATTTTAAACATGTAATCATAAATCAACATTTCACATATAAACACATTTTAGACAATATACTCCACTCCTTTTAAGCATCCTAATGCTTGTGTAAGGAATATTTTTTTATTTATTTATTTGTTATTTTATCAAAAATATTTCCATTATTGTTTTATTTTATTTTTTTGCTACATTGCGCTCATTGATAATATATTTTATGTTATTTTAAATTAAAATATTTTATTTCCATTTAGGTAGGCACTTACACAATAATTTTGATGTGCGAAACTTATGAATTATTTATGTACTTACTTGTTTATAATTTTGTTTTCTTACTTGTGTATGATAATGTTTAGTTAGGTACATCCATATTATTCTGTTGACTTTTAGAGATTGACATATTTATCATTAAGTGTAGGTATGCATAAGATCAATAATATTTATTAGGTTTTATTTACCTCTTGATTAATAACTTCGTATCTAAGCATTATGTATGTTCAAAAATGTTCACGGTTATATCGTATTATGTTTATTTTTAATTCTGTTATAAAAAATAATAATTTTAAGTACATGTACATTAAATACCGTATTTATTACATGTGATCATATTTCTAACTGATTGTGTAATTTAATAATAAATTTAATAATAATTTCATGTCGTATATATAAAATATTATATTTTATTTGAAACACCTTGTCGTTGTCGCAAATATTATCCGTTGAAGAACGCTGCGCAGTAGATCATTACGCACTGCACTCGTGTCGTCTCATTCGTTCATTAGTTTGCTGCTGTTCTAGACGCCGGATGGACGTGTGGATTGTTACTCAAATTTATGACGATCATTATTTTGCATGTTCCGATGTTTTTTTCCATTTTTCAGTCCTTATAATATAATATTTGATACATATATTCACATTTATATGTAGATACAATCTTTATAATTGCTGGTAAAAGCAAAAAAATGTAAAATATTCCATTTTTATGACTAAAAAAACAAGTAATTCAATAATGTACACTGAGTGTACATCACCGGAGCGCGTGGATTTTTTTGCGGCCGTAAGGGAAAGGTTAAAAAGTATTTTGGTAAAATAAAAGAATTCGTAAAACATCACATTATGAGATATCTGAATCTTCAATTCAGTGACGAGGTATGCCACTCATTCTGAATGTATTTTTTTATTGGCATGAAGAGGACAGCTTGCATGTTTTTACATGTAGCTGTTACGCTGGCTACCCCTCTGTGAGAAATGCAGTGATGGCATGAATGAATATCGAATGTCAATACTCTTATGAATTACCCATTAACTTTGCCGTCTTAGAACTTTTGAATTGAAGCTTCGAAGATCGAATTCCGCTGCCGCTTTATTCTACCTAGTCACGTTATAAGCTATTGCTTAGTGGATGTATTTGAATTCACCACAAAGCAGAATCATCTTTTTAAAAAAATTACAACAATGTACCAAGTGAATTTAATAATTTTAGTTTTATAGACAAAAAGGCAGTTGATACATAATATATTGTTTTCGGGCACTTTCTACAATATAGGCTGTTTTCTATAATACAGGACCTTGTTGCTGCCTGAACATAACTTCTCCCGTTTTCAAAGTTAAAATCATAGATGAATATCAATGATGTTTTTAATTACCGACTGAAATTTAGTGTATTTTGTTTGATAATATTGCTTTATGTGTTTGTTGTCTTAAAATTAAGTTTAAGAAAATAAAATCTAATAAAGTAAGTAGCAATAATATCTTACCTAATTCGTCTTGTATGAATAATAAAATAAATAATAGTAACAAACAAAAGTGTAAACGCGCTTTTGAGGTGATTTAATTACAAAACAGCGCTATATTAACGATTCAACTATAATAAATAATAGGTTATTCACTAATGCAAATATACGCCACATACGAAAATAATGTATATTGATGATCATAGTTATATTTATTATTATCTTTCACTGTATACCGTTACAAGATATCATATATGTAAGTATCCAGATGGTAATATTGTGGAGAGAGGAGGGCGAAAACCTTCTAGGTTGAATAAAAATAATCGGTTTATGCATAATTATGATCCATGAAATCCAACTACGCAAAAGAATAAACAATTGCATTAGTATAATCTGTATCCCTCCCCCAGCTCATATCTATGTAGGTGCTCCATGATATACTGTAACGGTACACAGTGAAGGATAATAATAATAAATTCATCTATGATCATCTATATATTTTTCATACTTGATGCCTACTACTGGATCATAAACATACTAGACTTGCAGTGCGGTATATTTTTTCGGATTTTTTGTGTTCCAACATTAATAATAACAATAATAATACATATTATTAAGATGATAATTGTCTCTTTCCGACTAATGCTGAAATATAGGACATCCTTTATACCTGCCGAGGGCGTTGCGTTTCTATCATAAAAAATGTCATAAAACAACAATAAATCGATGTCCTTCAAGTAGGTATTAGCAATATATTGTCTTACAAACTTTCTCAACCAACGTCAGTTTAAAACTGGCTGCGAAATTTGATCGGCCTCATGATCGATTTTTTCTTTGAATTACCAAATATAGTATATCTTTGTACTGGATAACATACTGAAGTATTTTTTTACTCTCGTAGTAACAATTCTAGATTTTTTCTGTCCTACTTGTGTTTATATGCATAACATTATTATTGTCAGTCAGTAGACAAGGATGGTTGGTAGGTGGTTATGTACACGGCATGAGAAAGCAAGGTAAGGTATGGAACGGGTATGTACCTACCCAGTTAGCTGGCTAAGTAAAGTATAATAATATAATGTACATACATAGTAGGTTATATTGTAATGTACTATGTAGGTAGGTAGACACTTACGCGGATCCTATTCCGTTTGGTTACCGTTTTCCTGTTTATTGTTCGATGGAACGGATCTATTATGTCCGTTCATTGAGTAATAATGTTCCTATTTGATTCTAATATTTTTACATAATTTGAAGTTTCGTAAATATTCTAATTTTTCTGTGCATTTCTTAGAATTTCCTTTAAAAGGTAAGAGAATGCATGTATACCGACTCTCCAGTTCTATAAGCCAATAAATACTCAAAATTCCACTATTCCAAGATACGTCACTTCAAAGTTTTGAAAAAGAATAGCGGTCTACGAAATATTACAAAACTCAAATTAAATAGAAAATATGAACATTTCGTTTTGTTTTGATATTAATTATTCCATCTGTACATGCATAGGTACATTTGACTATGCAAAATTTAATGCAAAGGACAATAGTTAAACGATTTCAAAGACCGTCTGTTGATAAAAAAAAGTCGACATCTATTTTTGTAACATCTGTAGGTATTTCTAACAATTTTATAGCATTTTTTTTAAATTATAGCCGCACCGGGAATAATTTGATTTTTTTTTTCATTTTCAGCCACTCTGCTTGCACCTAAATAAATTATTGTACCTAATTCAGACACAGTTTTTCACTTTGCAATATTTACTGGATGAAATATTGCAGACTTTGTATGCTGCTGTTTAATACCAAATATTACATTACAAATGAGTGATCACTTTAAATAAAAAGGGTTTCAAGGCATTGCTTTATGATTAAGTATTGAAATACACCTCGCACAGCTATCGGAAGCTCCTCTAATGGTAGGTAGGGGTATTAACATAAGGGCCGTGGGCTAAATAAGGTACACTACTACTCTAGACTCAACTCTGCTACCTACCTACTCACTTACTTAGAATATCCATCCTCAATTATAATAATATATCTAATAGTACCCATACATTAGCACGTACTGTACTATGGTATCACTGTCACTTGGTAAATAAATAAAATTTGTTTTTTTGTATTGTACAATTTTGTTGTTCAATATTGGAGAATATTATACAATTTTATTGTATTGTCTATAATCCAATTCAAACATATTTTTTTACTAATATATAACTACCTACTGTAATGAATGGAAAGTAATAATTTAATTATTCTTTTTTAATTTTTTATTTGATCATCATTTACTATTATCTAATCCTTTGTTATGAATAACTTACCATTATTTTGTTAAAAAAATTTAATTTACGAGTATAATTTTTGGAAAAGTATATTAATTAATATCGTAATATAAAATCGTAAAAAAATCGTGTAATTCCACCACATTAATTAACTTACAGAGTTAAAACTTTTCCAAGAGAAGATGTTTCATCTGTTTCTGTGTCTGTGACTATTGGGTTTTTGTTCAGTTGTGGCTGTTGGGTCACCTCTCTGGCATATTCTGACATATTCTGTTTTTTCATCTGGCTCTTTCGTTGAATCAATTGCGAGCTCGCACACTGACTCACTCTTTCGCTGACTTAATTGTGAGCTCGCTCACTGACTCACTCACTCATGACATACATAACTCATTTTAACTATCTGCACCGACTGACTCACTTGTTGTTTATTTTTGTTATTGTCTAACATGATAAATTTATTGTTTCTCTGCCACAACACGCAGCCTTATGGCTAGTGTGGCTGTCATATTCTTATGCATAGTTTAATGTCTTTTGTTTGTAAATTTATGTAATTGTGAACATTTTATCGTAACGGATTTGGAGTTCATTTATATAATTTATTTCAATAAAGAATTATTATGATTATTATTATCAGTAACGCCGTGTTACTTACTATGCAAAATTCTATATAATATGCTACTCGCTTCAAAACATTGTAATTCTATAAGTTAATTAATATAATGGCATAAAAAAAAAGTTTTTTTTATGCCATTATTTTTTTTATAAAATCAACTATTGTTACTATTCCATTTCAAAAACACAAATCAAAAAAAGAAAGAGAATGAGAAATGTTAACTTTTATGTATGATGTTTTACAAGTATCTGCCTTTTATAGGTTTTCGAAAACACGAGAAATTTTCGAGAAATTTATTTATCCAAGTATAGGGGAAGAGGAAATTTAAGGACGTGAACAAGAATTTGAATTTTCATAATTAATGTGACTGGAAGATTATTAAATATCTTTCATGAAAATCATCATGTAATCATGAAACAATATAGGATATATTATTAGGATGTATTCCAAAAGGATTCAAAAATAGAACTTTGTTAGTTTAACGATATAAATATAAGTAATGCCCAACAGCATTAGACTGTATATCATCTTAAATTTGTAACCATGTTACAATAGTCTCATTGCAGCACTAGAAGCAGTGATATCATGGACGCCGCCTGTCAAGTTATTCTTAGGAACATTTTAGTACTAGTACCTAGTATGTATGTAATTGTTATTCCTTATTTTATATTGTCTCCTGATTTTCATAGTTACCTACTGTATAACCACAGCTATACTATAACTTTACCAACTACAGCTAATGTCGTCACACACACACTATCGATGTATAGGTGCATTAGGAACATCCAGTTGTCTACGTACTACTGAAGTGGAACTAAGGTGAGTAGTATAGAGAACGTCCTATAATAAGAATTGTGTAACAGGGATACGTAGAAATTAAATTATCTATTGGTAGAATAATATTCAAAACTGACTTAACAAAGAGAATATTTCACAGTATATATCTCCATTAATATTTATAGAAAAAAATCAAATAGTTTAAACAATTTTGTATGCTACGCTTCACTATAGCCTCGGGATGTATTCTGGAACCCCACATATTCCCAGATATATACTTTTTTGCTTCCTGTACATTTGTATAATATTGATCATTCACCGATTTCTCTTACGCAATACGCGGTTATCCTTAAGAATAAAATCTTCGTGATCCAGCCACGTAATTCTTGGACATCCAGGATTTCTCACACACCCTCTTTCATAATCACATCGCCATACGCCACACATCATACATTCATCACCATTATTCAGAACGGACAATATTGTATCTCTAGTAAGGCAGAGTACCTAATTTCCTAATTTCCTAAAAGTCCATATCTTGGGCTCAATCCTGCAGGGCTACTCTTGACACAATCTAAATACTATCTTAATCTAGTTTTGATCTTGATCATACGACGCATAAAGTGACTATTGGCCAAAAATACACGCAAACCGATCACGCGGTAGCGGTAGCGCGATGTTTTTGATCATAGTTACTTCGTGCGTTGTGTGATCAAGATCAAGACTAGATTAAGATAGTGTTTAGATTTTGTCAAGAGTAACCCTGCTGGAACTAAATCTCAAAATTTGATGGTTTTGAGTAGTGTTCACAATGTTTGCATAAAGTGTTTGAGTAATTTCTAGGTATGATTATGATTTTTGAGAGGTTTCATTGTAGGTACCGTATCTATCTTTTTACTATCCTTCTGGGAGTAAGATTCTTGGGGAAGTGTTCTCTTCCTTTTTTTAGATTGCTCGTACATTATAATTATATAGGTATTTTAGAAAACTTTTAAATTCATTGCACTATATATTATATAGAATTGTATTTGCCACCCCTGTCAAAGTATTGTGGCTAAAATTAGACATTTAATGGTGTCCTGTCAAAACATGGTCTATTATCACATCGGATCATAGTAAAATGTAGAGGCGCATTGTAAACACAATCTGCGCCATACCACACCACTGTTTTACCATAACACACCATAATTATACCATAACACATTAATATACATAATATGCCATTCTATTCGATGACACACGTGTTTAATTTATAAACAATATTATTCTTTTTTAGACTGGGAACAAATCTTATGGATTTACTACTTACCTTCTTGTCTACCCCTAATGTAATGATTTTTTATGTCTTAGATCCAATGTTTCAATATGCCCCTAAAGGGGTCGCTTATCTTGAGCTAGCTCTTAATTTGGTTAAGTTTGATTGTACGTCCAACAAACCTCAATATTTCACAACGGTTGTAGGTACACCAAATTGTAAGAGTCAGATTTCGAATCGAAAAGTAAGGCAACAGTCTCAGAAATAGCAGATATAGACTAAGTTGCATATGATGTTATGTGTACAGCAAGAGTGTCAAACTTGCGGTCCGGCCAATATAAATATCGGCACAAAACGATATACTCGTATGGTAAAATAACAAACCGACGTAGAATAAAAATAAGATAGGTAGAATTCGCTTACCTAACGTTTTTGTCTCGTCCTTTTATAATTATTTCGTCGTTGCAATATTGAAATGAATCATGTGAATATATAAACGTCTTAATATTTCTAGAACAAATTGCTTATTATGACATTGATTAATCAATTTTTAAAAGATATTCTTAATATCAAATATTAAAAATTAATATTTTAAGGATAATATCACACGGTCTAACTTTAATACCCTAACGAACAGTTTCTTAAGAGCATGCCTAAATAAAAATATTCGCACATGCGTCATTTTAAATAGGCGTCGACGATATAATATGTATTATTCGAAATAAATCTACGATTATATGAATATTGTTTTTTTTGCGGCCCGTCTAAAAATTAAACCGTGTTTGTTTGGTCTTAGTTAATCTTTGAGTTTAATACCCTTGTTGTACAGTGTATCTGCATTAAAATATAAACAAACCCAATAAAAATCAAAATGTATGTATGTATTGATCGTTTTTAAGTTTTTTATGTCCATTTCCTCAATTTTATTAGTTTTTAAGGTTAGACAAATGATGCCCACTTATGTGTGTATTCTGTGTTTGTAAGTTAGTAAATAGATCCATCGTAACCAAATGTTAAATCCGTCTGCTCAGTGTCAACTGAAATTGAAAATGACTCATCTGTTTTTCATATGAAAAGCTATAAAATTTTAAAGTTGTTTTAATTGTGAAGTAGTGAGTAATTTAATAAACTTAGTTGTCTCCTGTTAGCAATAGAAATGGCATATGCCATGTTTGAGTGAGTTATATATTTAGTTACAATCCATTGGATTGGTCTGCAACGAGTTTGGTTTTTCTTCTCCATTCCTCCCTATTCTCAGCCAGTCTTTTAAGCTCTACGTATGAGCCACAGTTCATGTCCCTCTTCAGTTGGTCCATATATGCGTCTCTTGGTCGGCCTCTGCCATTTGTTCCCTCGGTCTTACCCTCCGCGATGGCGATGAGTAGTCCTGGGTGCCTGATGTTGTGCCCAATCCAGTTAGCTCGTTGTTGGCTGATTCTCTTAAGGAGTTGCCTTTTTTCGCCTACCCTGGTTAAGACTTCTTCGTTTTCGACGTGCTCCGACCAGTGGATCTTAAGCATGCGTCTGTAGCACCACATCTCAAAGGCCGCCAACCGTCCGCTTTCACTCTTGCTGATGGTCCATGTCTCACAACCATAAAGCAGAATGCTCCATACAAAGGCTTTAGTAAGGTTCTTCCTTACGCTTAAGTCGATATTTGGGGATTCCAATATCTTCGATTTTTTGTTGAAGGCAATCCTTGCCTGGTTTATTCTGCTTCCAATTTCTGCTTTGGAGCGTCCATCCTGGTTTATTCTGCTGCCCAGGTACACGAATTCACTTACTTGTTTGATGCTCACTCCATTTAATGCAATGTTCGCAGTCGCTTCCTCTCTTCCAACGACCATACATTTTGTTTTTTCTTTATTTATTTTCATGTTGTACTTTGACAACAGTATACTTTCCAATTTTCCTAAAGCTTCGTTCAGCTCCATCTCGGAGTCTGCGAGCAGTGCTATGTCGTCAGCATATCTTATCATGTCGACCTTTTTCCCATTTATTTTTACTCCTGTCCAGTTCTTCATTTCTTCTCTCAGTTCATCAATGGCTCGCTGTATATAGCAGTTAAAGAGAGCTGGCGACATTGAGCATCCTTGTCTTACGCCTTGTTCGACCCTTGCTTCTGCACAGCTCTCTCCGCTTTTAATCACAGCCATTTCGTTCTTGTATAAGCTCCAGATTGCTCTTCTATCCTTATAACTCATTCCTATCTGGTTGAGGGTGTTAAAAAGTTGTTCCCATTCTACTTTATCGTGAGTTATCTGGTTAAATTTTAAAGTAAACAAAAAACAAAAAAAAATCTAAATAATATTTACTACCCATATTATTATATTAAAATAATATTTGTCTCGTGGAGTTCCGGGCAGCGAATAGGTCTCTAATTCTCAGTTTTTTATTAATTTTAGACTGTCCTGTAGAAGGAGGATATGTGTAAAACAATTAACACCTTCAATTCAGCGATGAGCTTTGCCACCAATCCAGGATGCCTTTACTTTTATTGGCACAGAGAGGATGATTTGAATGTTTGTGATACGCAGATAGTCTGCTGGCTACCCCACTTGTGAGAAATGACATGATGATTTGAAATGAGAACGAATCTAGGGATATTTTGTTGCTACATATCCTTGTTTTTTTTATCCACCATTGGCTTCTCAGTTGTGAGGATCGTGATCACTATGCTTCATTTTGTCCACGTAGAGTGTGCTCATAACCCCTCGTTGTGTTCTCTGGTTGCTCCAGCTTGTTGCTTTTCTACCCTTTCCACATTTCCAGTCTTTATTAGCCTCTCTAGGTTGTTTCTCCCCTGGCTTACTAATACAGTAATCTGAACAGAATGTAATTTTTTTCTTGGATTTTCAATTGAAGTTTGATACGTTTCTCAATCAACAGTTCTGACATTCAAAATATTCACAGAAAATGTTTGATATGTATAATTATTACTATTGTCAGTTTCAGAAGAAGTCATCTCCTATTAATGGTCCCATGACAGAGCGACGAATGACAAGTTGTTCAAAAGCAGTCCATTGGCTTATGAGAGGAATACTAAGAATTAAATTTTGATGCAAGTGTTGATGAACACGTGGTCTGAAAATGTAGATATTAATATCATAAGTAGCATTCACATTGTTTCACTTTGGATGATCATCCCGAGTGTCAGGGTCAACGCTGTTCATCAAAAGTGAACACGTCTATTCACACTTGTTCATCTCATGCTTTCACTGCCATGTCAATACTTACGGTCATGTTGTCTGTACAGTGACGTATTTTCGTAAAAAAAAACTGAATATAAAAAGAAATATGTAAATGCAAAATAACAGTTATTAAAAATTCAATAAATAAAACAAATTCATAAAATTGACGATAACATGAAAATAAAACAAATAATAGGAAAAAAACTTATTTATGACCATTTCAGTGAAAGGATCTTTCATCAAAATTATGCCGGGTTGTAATCGCTTTCATCTGTCTTCGCTTTTGATCACTATTGATGAAACGTCTATTCACACCTTTTCATTTTGGAGAATTATCCAGAGTGATCACTGGATGTGAACAAGTGTGAATACCCCTTTAGATGGATTTTTCTTATGAAGAATGAGCTTGGATAGAATGCGTGTAAATAAGTTACAATGGTATGCACACGTGGAACGAATGGATAATGAAAGGGTGACAAAAAATGATGAAGGATACATGAGTAAACAATGAATGAGAACAGAATTACCAAGAAGATATATTTGGCTGAGAGATATGATGCTCGGAGACGTGGACGGCCGAGGATCAAATGGCAAGACCATCTAAAGCAAATTCTACAGGACGGCCACGTGTTGAGTACATTGAACAGAAGAACATGCATGTGGAATTGAATGACAGTAACGGAAGCGAAAGATGTATGCAAGGATAGAAGGAAGTGGCGCTCAATCTTTTCTGTCTACCCCTCGAGGGATGCGGCGTGATGGTATGTATGACAAAGAAATTTCGCTTTTCTGAAAGATGACCGTGTGTTAAATAAGAGATATCGACGTGCGTTTATGAGATATTATAAAAATGTAGAAGAAGCGAAAGAAGTATGTAAAGATAGATCTATATTATTTGCGTCCTCTCTGCCTATTTCATTTGAGATACGGCGTGAGGGTATAGTGTAGTCTATAGATGTAGTCTCTCATCTATAGTTGTGAAGCATGGGTTCCATACAGACGGCATATCAAGTCCCTAGCAAAACTCCAACA
The DNA here is from genome assembly GCA_947579605.1 of Athripsodes cinereus. Taxonomy (NCBI): domain Eukaryota; kingdom Metazoa; phylum Arthropoda; class Insecta; order Trichoptera; family Leptoceridae; genus Athripsodes; species Athripsodes cinereus. Next base: position 3,715,812 of record OX388307.1, read on the forward strand.
GCGCCAATTAAGACAAATAATGAGAGTTCGATGGTTCCACAAAATCAGCAACAAGGAGATTCTGGAGAGAGCGGGTTGCCAGAGCATTGAAGTACTACTAGCTCGCGCCCAACTTCGCTGGTCAGGACACGTTGTCCGCATGCATGAAGGCCGACTCCCTAAGAAAATCATGTTCTCGGAACTCGCAGTAGGCAAAAGGAAGAGGGGAGGCCAGCGGAAACGATTCAAAGATGTCCTGCACAACACCTTGAAGGACATCAACGCTCAAGATGACTGGGAGAAGATGGCGGGTGACCGCACGAAATGGCGGAAGACCATTTATGACTATAGCGGCCCGCAAAATCGGACAACTCGCAGACCCATCATAAACGAAGAGCAGCCGTGTCCCGAATGTGACATAGTGTGCCTCTCCAGAATCGGCCTTCACAGTCACCTTAGATGGCACCGTCGGCAGGATGCTCGATCAAACTCAGTCTCTCAATAATACCCGGCAACGGGTACAAGGCATTATTATTATAGTGTAGTAAATAAATGATATCTTGACAATGTTCTTGAAAGACGTTTCTCTAAATTAAATTCTATATAGTGGAAAAAAAACATTTGTATTGCCTACCTAAACACCGACGCAGTGAATAAAAATATATTATTTCGAGCTGGTTTCAAGAAAATAATAGAGTAATTTTCATGACTATCAAGTCTCCCTCGTAGAATGAATAATATGATAAGTCTGTAGATTCCTAAAAGTGAGGAAAAAACACGTGTTTATGATGACAATAAAATATTGAGCGATATCTTTGACACATGTCACAATCACATGAATGACGCCGACTGTGATGGGAGATGACCAAAATACAACATTTGATAAATACTTGAATTACTAGTATCTTTTTCTTCTTCGGCACTAATTATTAGTCCCACATGGTGGTGGGGTCTGCCTTTCTTGTTTTATTTAAGCACTTGGTTTTGTAGAGTGCATCCTCATGGGAAACATCGCAGTTCTACATGCCTTGTCTTACTACTTGAATTACTAGTACAGTATATCATGTAATAATTTCGCATACATAAGTATTAGAAATACTGAGATTAGAAGGATATGCGACACGGAGGACATAGTGAGATGGAGTAGGAAGAGGAGACGATTCTGGAGAGACCATATAGACAGGATGGCTGAAAACAGGATCGCCCACATTGCTGCAAAGAAGACACCGGCTGGCTCACGTTTGCGAGGAAGACCACCAAAGAGATGGAAAGATAGCTGGTCCTCAGGGTCACAATAGGGAATTACTTCCGAAACAACAGATCGATGATCTATCACACGAGGAAGAAGAAGAAGAAGTATTTTGGAATATTTTGGAATACCTATAGCCAATTGTCAACAAGTGAATTTGGATAGCAACCCAAATGGAATTCGATTATTTCTTAGACATCAGAGATAAATTACTCGATACGGATAGATTGCCGGAAAATTAAATAAAAAACAAGAGATTATTATTCTAAATATAATAATACGTAATATCACGTTTAACTATATTGTCTTTCTAGTGACATAAAAATACATTCAGGATGGGTGGCATGCCTCATTGCTGTGTTGAATGTCTAATAACCGACATTTTAAAAAATCAACTCATCATCACATCCGTCCTAAATGTCTTAACTTTTAGTTGGCATGCAGAGGACAGCTTTGATTTTTACTGCATGCAACTGATCTGCTGGCTGCCCTTCTTGTGGGATATTCCGTCATAATGTAATAGTAGAAGAAAATATAGGTAAGTCGAAAATTCACGAAAAAGGGTGAAAAACGAGTCTCAAAAATGTTTGCTGCTAAAAATTATTAAAAGTAACTCGCAATCTTGAAAATACTAAAATAATACACAGATTTTCAAGTACCTACCTTCATCTGATATAAAGAGTATTTGAAATACTTCGAGAGTTTTATAAAACAGACATTCGTCCCTAATGTGACCCACATTAAAGTGTTTTCAGTCGACAATACTGAGTTCTTTAATCAAGAAATATCTCTACCTACAAACCTATTTATATTATGTTTCAGGAAAGTCACAAGTTTAGATGCAAAAGATATAATTCCATTTTATAACTTCAATAAAACTAGTAAACAACTGTGTGTAGGATAATATTTTGTGGGTATTTTGTTTTTATATCCTAGAAAAACCAACTCCCAATTTCCTTTCTATGCCATCAACTTTTCCAAATGTTCTGTACAGGACAGGTAATCGTAAAATATTCAGGAATGAGGTATGCCACTCGTCCTTAATATATTTTTGTTATTTGCATAAATAGAGGAGACGATTATTGTATTGTTATTATTTTTTTAGTAATTGTTAATCTTTTCAACTAGAAATTTGTGATTTTATTATTGTGTAATGTATGATTTTATGTAAAAGGCACTAGCCGTTTATGTATTAAATATATAAATAAATTACTACTTAAATGCAGTTAGACAAAATTTGAAGCAATACAACTGCAGTCAGAAAGAAGTATATACATTTATTTATTCATTTTTTACTGTACATTAATTACAAACAATTTCATAAAGAAATACATTCAAATTAAATACAATCAATATATATTTACAGAATATCTCTTCCAACAAACTCAAAGGTACACACAAACAGGGCATCTTTGCGTCAATTGAGTCGCCCCTTTTCACGACATTCCTAACGCTCTGACATTGTTGTCATAGGAACAGTGAATTGTGAAAGAGTGTCGACGTCTTGTTCGAACTCTTGTAGACGAAAGAACTCTATTAGGATCTTATATTATTAGACATTCTCAGTAAAACATGATTAAATAAGGACTATCGTCTCTCCTGTATTTCAGAGACCACAGAGGCCTGAGTCAATAACACACTTTCGCGTCACGTTCCCGCTCCGTTAACGTTCGAGTATAGACGAAGTTGCAAGCAAGTGTCAATATCTTAGCAACGAAATTGACACTTGCTTGCAACATCGTCTGCACCCGAACGCTAACGGAGCGGGAACGTGACACGAAAGTGTGTTGTTGACTCAGGCCCCTGGTCTTTCCTGAGAGCGCTAACGCATTTAAATACAAACCAACTGATAATTAATTTGCCTTTTGAATTAAAATATATTTTCTTAAGTTCTTTCATTTGCATTCCATGTGGCTATTTATATTTTTATGTCCTCTATTAAATTTAGTACGTAAGATTATTATGATGTGTGTTTGGAATCTCAATATGATCAATCACGTACACAAACACTTTGATTCTCACCAACACCGCGACATTCTTTAACGGTCTAATACATTCGCCGGCATTTTTCTCCTAATCAACCAGAGAATCGCAAACATAACAATAATAATATCGTAACTTTAATCAATAAAGACAATGCGATCACTCGCCAACGACTGGATGCCTGTGAAGATAAAATAGAAGTAAACGCTTTTCAAACGAGTCAAAGTTTCTTCAAATGCAATTTTTGAACTATAAACCCTTATTTTTTTTCTCTTTTTCGTTTTTTCTTCAACCTACTACTACTATAACACCATCACGGCATATCCCACAAGTGGGGTAGCCAGCAGACCAGCTCCATGTAATAAATATGCAAAACAAAAAAAATTGACTTTCAGGATGGGTGGCATATCACATAACTGATTTTTTTTTATAATTATATCTGGGTTTTGTTATAAACCCAAATACAACTGTAACACCTTCCACAGTAAGTTAAAAGCTTGTGTCGTGAAAGGGGAGTTTGCCGGCACCCGGGATCGAACCGCGGACCCCTTGTTCAAGAGGCCGAGACTCTACCTCTAGGCTACCGTCGAACTCAATGTTGAATTTCTTTATTTTTCAAAAACCTGCCATTTACAAGACACTCAAAAACTTACGGACAAGAGTGAGAGACCAATTCTTTGCCAGATGCTCCACGGCTATTTACTTATTGTGCCGAGAAAGGGCCGGCAACCTGGAACAGTTCATAAGTATGGTGAATGCATGCGAGGGAAGGAGATCACTTGGGTGCTACAACTTGGTAGAAAGATATAATCCATAAAACAGCAATCATGATCTTCTCTTATTGTTAATCTTGTCATGGTTCAGGTCATACATAAGTGGAGGCAGCCTACCCAGAGAGTTGTCTAATCATATATTATTCATCCATTCTCAGACATGAAGGGAAGTGACAAGAGAGACATATTTAAAAAAATTATATATGTAGGTAGGTAGAACAAATTTTATAATTATAATATTTTATATTTCAGTTTGCTTTTTACTAACCATTAAATACTGGACATGAAATGGATATCCGGGAACTATTCGATGTCGACTACTTTTAAGTGAGAATTCATTGGTTTTATAACATTTTCATGCGTTCACTAATTTATTATAAAACACCACCTAAAACACCTTCTATGCAGAATAAGCTTTCTTCTTCTTCTATGAGTACCATATCAGGTCCCCCCGACGTTGGCGATCACTCTGGAGAATGCTTCCCTGTCTCGTGCTGTGCGGACCAGCTCTCCCATCCGTGTTATACCGGTTCATTGCCGTATATTCCGCAGCCAAGACATCTGCCTCCTTCCCACTCCGCTTATGATAGAATAAGCTTTAACTAATGTAAATAAGTACATTATGACAGTCCTATATGAAATTCTACTAGTATACTATCACGGCAAATCTCACAAGTGGGGTAACCAGCAGAACAGATGCATCTTATTAACATGGAAGCCGTTCTCATCATGCCAACGAAAAAATAAGACATTCAAGATGGTCGCCAAATCTCATCGCTGATTTGAAAAAGTAAATTATCTTTATTTTAATATATAATTTTTTTTTTTAAACACTGTAAAATTTCTAAATTAAATTTATTTATCTCAATCGTTCTTCTGGTTTCTGCTTGGCATCATCAGGAGGACTCCTTTGAGATAAATAAATTTTGTTTGGAAATTGTAGTGTTTAAATAAATATTTAATTATATGTAAATAATGAATTTCCAAAGTGCTAACACAAAAACATTGAATTTATTATCTTTGTTTTCTCGAACACCTGCTTTTTACAGAACACTCGAAAACTTGCGGAAAAGAGTGGAAGACCATTTTTTCCGGATGCTCTACAGAATGATGAAATTCGTACTTGTATAAAGAATTTGTCCAAAAATAAATAAAAAAACATTTATTTTTGGACAAATTCTATTTCGAATGTTCTACCATTTACAGAACACTTGAAAACTTATCAATCTCCCACTCTTTTCCGTAAGGTTTCGAGTTTCCTGTGTAAGGTTGGTTTTCGAAAATATAAGAACATTTAAGTCTTAAATTCAGCGATGAGGTTTTCTTGTGAATATCATCTACCACTTGGTACTAAGAATGTGATTTTGACACCGTTGAAGCTCATACAAAAACATATACTTATGGACAAATTTCATTATTTACATATTTCCAGTATCCTGTCTTTACAAGACACTCGAAGACTTATTAGTCTCCCACTTTTTCCCGTAAGTAATAATTGGAGTAGTTATGATATTATTAGGTACTCCAAGTCTCGTTTATAATAACGATACTTTTTGACGACAACATGGCAAAATCATCCAGAAATGGGTCAGTACATATATATGTAAATAATAAACTAACTTCAACACCACAGTGGCCGAATAACCGTTTATGCCGTTAAAATATAACCGGATACTGAAAAACGGATATATACAATATCCACCATACATTTTACCACATCTAAATACTCGTACATTCGATAATTTAATATTACATATATTGCTATCGTTGAACTGTGTTTGGTCACTCATGCAATAACAAACTTTCATTCAGTCATTATTTTATCTATGAATTATTTAGTTTAATACATTGTTTTAGAACCGCATTGTGTATTGTACAGTGCAGTATTAATATTGATACTGGCTGGTTACTATTTTCAGGCGAACACTACTACTACTACTACTACTGACGAATGTTTCTACTAAATAATCTGTCGCACAAAATGAAATTAAAAACTTGTATTCGGGGCACATCAAAGCGCCGGGACGCCGAGAGCATGAGACATAATATCAACATCATTATCATAGAGTCACTGTTCGTAGTCAGTGGTGTTTCGTTGTTTCATGGGTTGCCCGAATAAAGTAGAAATGAGGCTTTTTTTATCAATATTATTATTACTAATCTCTTTAAATTAACTTTGCACATCATTACAGCTTTTGGCCTTTGCAAGTGTCTATGCGAGTGACAAATATGTGTCAATCAAATACCTAAAGGAAGTTAGAATTTCAAATTATTATCAAGGCAGACAAAAATGGTTCTAAGATATGATAAAACAAAACAGCATTGAAGTAGGTACATAGCTTCCCTAAACCTATCCCCATGAGAGAATAAATAAAATGAAATGAAATTAAATAAATTTAGCGGGGATCTGCGGGACATCCACGAAGCGGGACCGGAGGCGGTGAGCTGGCTCTCGACACTAGAGCCAAGACTGTAGAGGACACGACGCAGCCCACATGGGTTAAGATTCATCAACACCGAGCCATACGAAAAGTAAGTAAATGACGTGAAGCCCCGGCAAAGAATTGGTCTTCCACTCTTTTCCGTAAGCTTTCCAAAGTCTTGTAAAAAGCAAGTCTTGGAAAAAATAAGGGTATTTTACATCTTAAATTTAGCGGTGAAGTCACCAACCCTGAATGCCTTAATTTTTGTACCACGGAAAGGACGTGTTTTTCACATGTGGATAGTCTGTGATTATTATTATCATATATACTATAATTGCGTCATGGTATAGTAATAGTATTTGCTTATTTATACATTTTTTGCAGATATTTACATTTTTTTTCCTATTTTTGACATGTTTTACATTTTGTACATTTCTTTACATTTTTACATTTTTATATAATATGTTTTAGCAACTTTAATTCTTCTCTATCTTTTTCTTTAATAAAGTACCTACCTCAAATTTATGTTTATTAGTTTGTAAGAAAGGGATCTTAATTGGTTTGCTCATTGTTGTAATTGCTTGTTTATATTAATTGTTACAACTGTTTGATCCATAAAGAATAAATAAAATAAAATTAAATAACTAAATGAAGGGCTACAAAATACATAGGCCCCCTGTTAAACCAAATCGAATTTTATAATAGCCCTTCATAATGTGATGTAACGCTCCTGTCATCCGATATAATGACTGGTATAAACGTAACACCAACATAGATATATGTATGTATACAAAACAATATTACATACATATTCTGTATAATATTATGTTTATAGGTAAATGTGTCACTATTGTACATTATTATGTAGTAGCGATAGTATGTTTTATATTATAAAAGTGCTTCCCGCTATTTTCAGTAGACAAGATCAAAAGCTGGAAACGAGCACTGTGTCAATTAAGCGTCCAGAGTGAAACATCGGGGCATTCTTCTTGTCTCTTTATTAATATAATATATACGTAATATCAAACATCAGAGACTATAAATAGACATCGGAAACTATATATAGAGACTATAAATTAATATACATTTAGGTATATAGCAAACTGTATTTCCGTATATTCGTGGTGTCTTTGGTGAAGAATAGATTTTAGTAAGTTTTGGAATGTCCTGTAAGAGGTAGATATACTACGTAAAGCATCACATAAAGGAATATTATATCTGCAATTCCCAAGCATGTTTTCCATTCTAAATGTCTTAACTTTTAATAAATAGCTAACTGCATAATCACATACATAGCTTTAAGAGATTTACATGAAAAAATACATTTATTTGGATACCCATCGGTAGCAAATATACTTATTAATTTAGTTAATACTGTTGACCGACGGTACTTGGTGGAATTTCACGTTAAATTACTACTACTATACGAGTACTATATACCCTCACGAAGTGTCCTAGGTGGGGTAGGCAGAGTGAACGGAACGCCATATAGCTCTATCCTTACACATTTCTTTCGCTTCCTCTACATTCATCCAGTTTCTCATACATGCACGCCGGTTTCTCTTCCTCAATACGCAGCCGGCCTTTAAAATTGGATCCACGTGCTTAAACCACGTAGTTTTTGGACGTCCGCGTTTCCTTACATCCCTTCTTTCTGATTAAATTAATGAAAATAAGACACTGTTATTTAGTTTTTACTTTATGAATCGCGAACCGGCTTTCAATAGCTTCCGTTCTCATCATCAGGCTAACATAAAGAGAGACACTTACCTTGACGTTAGCCTGATGATGAGAGCGGAAGCCTTTGAAAACCGGCTCGCGATTAATAGTCACTGTGGAAGTATTAAATATAAAAGTATTTCATTTTTATTAATTTACTTATTAATTTGAGTTCGTCGGTAGCCCGGGGATAGAGTCTCGGCCTTGTGAACAAGGGGTCCGTGGTTCGATCCCAAGTGCCGGCAAACTCCCCTTTCACGACACAAGCTTTTAGCTTTCTGTGAAAGGTATTTGTATTTGGGTTTATAACAAACCCCAGATATATCTTTAAAAAAAAAAATTAAATTTAAACACAAACATACCATTTCATTTCTCACAAGTGGGGTACCCAGCGGACTAACTGCATATAGTAAACATACAAGGCGGCATACCTCGGCGCTGGATTGAATATGATAAATAGCTTATTCATGATCTTATACAAATTCCTGCCTTTTTTACAGGGCACTCCAAAACTCACCATGAAAGACGAGAGACGTCTCTCTAAAAAAAAATCAATATAGTGGAAAAAGAATATATATTTTGTAATTCTTCTACCTAAACACTGACACAGTGATTGAATTAATTATAAAAAAGTGTGTGAGGTTTTTTCTCTACCGGCGTCTTCACAGCTTAAATTTCGAAACATGCATGCGTGAGGAATATGAAAAAAAGTTATCAATTTATATTGATAAAGTTACGCTAATCACGAATATCCTAATAATAAATCATAAAATAAATCTTTTCATTCATTATTTTCAATTTAAAAATCCCTGTTTTCTGTCAAAATTTAAAACGCCCTGTTATTGAATCTTTACGTTGTGACGTCATCATGCGCTAGTGCTAGCTTCGACGCAGCTACTTTGTTATCATTTCTCGGTGTTTTCTGTGTTGATCGGAGATAGAGGCGCGCAAGTTACTTGTATATTTTAATATTTTAAAGTTTTAAACGATTCAAATGTGCTCATGTGTTATATTTTTCATGATTTTTATGAATCCTCTCTGCTTTTTCATGTATATAAGTGCTAAAAAGCGTGTGTTCAAACCTAGCCTCTTACAGGAACGCTTTGTGTTCATATTTGAGTGATTTGTACCTGACATATAAAATTATACGTACAAATAGTGCACAGTGTCAATTTATTGTTGTTTTCTGTTAACCCTTTCAACACTGCAGGGATATTTTATATCCCGAGCATTTTTGAAAAATTATATCTATGTCATTTTTGACCCAAAATGTATGGAATATGCATATTCCAGTAATTTATGGTATTATCTTTATGTTGTGAAGTTGGAAGTACAGTAACTGTAGTGTATCAACAGATTCATGCATGTTCAGTGTCAATAGTAGTGTGATAGAGGTGTGACTGCGCAAACATTTTACCTAATATTTCATTCATTTTTCTAGTAAAATTATAAAAAAAATGTTACAAAATGTCGAGGTAAGTTCAAATTCATGTTATTTTATTAAATATCAATAAAGATTATGATAATAAATACAAATATTTTATATTTTCTTAGTGTTGGGATAAAAAATATCCCAGTAGTATTTTTCGTAGGTGTCATTTATATCCCAGCAGTAATTTATGATATGTTTTATCTATCTATCTATCTATTCCTTCACGCCGTATCCCAGGTGGGGTAGGCAGAGAGAACGGAACGCCAATTAGATCTGTCCTTACATACTTCTTTCGCTTTGTTTCTTCTATGTTTTAGGGGAACGAAGAAATCTAATGAGGAACTGCTGGGATAAAAATATCCCTACCATAACATACTGCAGGGATCTATGCTATTCCAGCTGAAAATCTGAAAACTCCTAAAATAAAAAAAATAAAAATTATTATCAGTCATATTTTTATTCCATTTCCTGTAATAAAAAGTACAGACCAGTAAAAATTAGTGATTTTCTGAAGAAATAAAATGCAGTGTTGAAAGGGTTAAATAAATACTAAAAAGCACATATACCTATAAATGCAACCCATTCGGTGTATGTTTATCAGGATGTTTCTAAACAACTTTAGATTTATAGTGTTTCTTAGGACAAGCGCCGTCTGTTTTAATGGAGGTAGAACTATGTTAGTTTGACAATGGCTCCGTTAATAGGCACATAATTTGGTTAAATTTTTAATATTCACTTACTTTACTATACTATACTATACCCTCACGCCACGTCCCAGGTGGGGTAGGCAGAGAGAACGGAACGCCACAGATCTATCCTTACATACTTCTTTCGCTTCCTCTACATTCATCCAGTTTCTCATACATGCACGCCGATTTCTCCTACTAAACACGTGGTATGAATGCTGAATTCAATAGATTGATTATATGGAAGAATGAAACACTATGTTTTGAATTATAATATATAAGTAATACAAAATAATATTAAAGTCTGACTATAATTTTGTAATAAAATGGTTCACAATATTTATTGTAGGTATGTAGATTATTGAAGTCCTTGTTGGAAAATTCACGGAAAATATTATTTCTATCGGTACTATTATCGGAATCAACCACAAACAATTTCATAGAAATGTGACCTGCGTTATAATTTGTCCGTATTTAATATTAATTCACATTAATAATAACATTTCATGCATTCATAAAGTAATGATAATGTTAGCAAATGTGTTTTGTAATAGTATTTTAAACGATGTTAATGATATTGTTATTTTTAGATATTAAAATAATTAATAGGTTTTCTACAAGTAAACATCGTGGAATTTGTATAATTCGCGCAGTTATTAAACTTAGGATAGTATCTATGAATAAGGAAAAGAAATGAATACAAATATATCTATTAGATATACTTGGCTACAGTTTACAAGCTATTTGTGAAAAGCTTTGATGTTTGTTTGATAGATTACGGTATCCAGGAGAATTTGGAAATTCCTTCATTTTATCAGTGATATTTTTTATGACTGACATTGAATTTATTGGCCCGACTTGCATGACTATAAAAACCGCAGTTGATTCGATGACTACCCCACTTGTAGGACGGCATTGCCGTAACGGCAATGATGTTCCTTAACACATAACTTTTACATATTTTTTTTATGAATGACATTGAATTTATTGGCCCGCCTTGCATGACTATTACAAGCAGTTGATTCGATGACTACCCCACTTGTAGGACGGCATTGCCGTAACGGCAATGATGTTTCTTTTACATATATTTATTTTACTTTATTTTTTATTTATTTATTTCAATATACGGCGTTAGCCCTTAACATGTACATATATAACATGCATGAAATATAAAACAGACATAAAAAGTACATAAAAGTAAGCTTAAACAAGATAGGAGTAACTATTTTTTTTTTTTTTATTATTATTATTTAGGCATTCCACCCAATTCTGAGTGATTTTGGTAGGAGTAACTAAGACAAAAAATAATAATATATAATTCCAAACAATATACACATAATATAAATAAATTATTAAATAAAATTTGGTAAAATTTAATTAATATAAGTATAATAAAATCGAGTAGAAGCATTAAAAAATATTATAATTTGAAATTTTAATATAAAATTGCATATAAATATACATATACACTTTCCAACATAACAAATATTAATTATTTTAGAAAAACTCAGCAAAATCAATGAATAATGAAATTAAGACAATAATAAGAAAATTTAAATAGGTGTTTTTGTATAAGTTTCACTCTCTTATGTCACCGATACATACTTGAATTACTCGACATCAGTATTTTTTTATAAGGCTATATAGAATGATTACACCTCAATGTGATGGTGAATAAACTGATCTATATATAATATAATATACATAAACCAATATGATTTTAATTTATATATATAATACAAAAATATCTATATATATTTTGTTAAATTATTATAAAATTGATTATTATCAATGATGGTAAAAGTAATAATACTATAAATGAGTGGATTGTGCAACAGTACTTCAAGTCACACAAATTTCAAATCGTCAAAAATCGATTATGTATTATGTCAAAACCGTATGATTTATAGTTTGACAATTTTTTTTATTATTTATAGTAGGTATTGTATATTATAATAATAATAATAATGCCTTGTACCCGTTGCCGGGTATTATTGAGAGACTGAATTTAATCGAGCATCCTGTCGACGGTGCCATCTAAGGTGACTGTGAAGGCCGATTCTGGAAAGGCCGACAGGCACACTTTTTCACATTCGGGACAAGGCTGCTCTTCGTTTATGATGGGTCTGCGAGTTGTTCGATTTTGCGGGCCGCTATAGTCATAAATGGTTTTCCGCCATTTCGTGCGGTCACCCGCCATCTTCTCCCAGTCATCTTGAGCGTTGATGTCCTTCAAGGTGTTGTGTAGGACATCTTTGAACCGTTTCCGCTGGCCTCCCCTGTTCCTATTGTATATTAGGAAGGTATACGAGTAGCAGATTTTGTAATTCGATAAATTGAATCAAGCTTTTCATTCTATTAAAGGTTAAATAAACAGCGTGAAACGTTAAGAAGTCGAAAGGTGTTTGTTTTTACATTTTCAATTATATTTGGACATGTTGAACGAATGAACGATGTAAGAATGACAAAGATAATACCTATACTTGTCTGAAAGAAAGGGTGTGAGGAAGCGCGGGCGTCCGAGAACTACGTGGCTTGATCACGTGGATCAAATTCTCAAGGACGGCCGTTTGTTGAGAAGGAGGAACCGACGTGCGTGTATGAGAAACTGTATGAATGTGGAGGAAGCGAAGAATGTGTGTAAAGAAAGATCTGTTTGGCGTTTCTTTCTCTCTGCCTACCCCACTTGGGACACGGCGTGAGGGTATAGTATAGTATTTGCTTAACTATGAGGCCGGAATCTTTCGAAAGCCGGCTTGTAAATTAATAATGTCGATAAATATCGCTCTCATGTTTGTTTTGTTTAATCTACAGTACATTGCAGCGCTTACTTTGTGTATTATTGTTTTATACCCATATTAAATGACCGAAGTCATAACATATATTATGACACAAGACTAACGCTTTAAACAAGTATAGCGTAACAAACGGAGGTGCAATTGAAAAGATAATAATTAAAGAAGTATTGTGGGCATGTGTTCACCCTGTGGTCTGTTGTATGGTTAGTACGAGTACCACACACACATAATGAGGAGTTTGCGAGTCCCCACGGGTTTGACACTTTTTTTAATTAAACAAATATGGAAATCCATTTTCGAATATAATTAAATAAAAATACCATTAAGAAAAACTGTTTGATTTCCACTACGCTAGATTAATAGTTACCGAACGTTTTTGCCTATGCTTGTTGGGAAACTAAATCATCAATCAGATTTCCTGAAGATGCCCAATTGCAAAGGCGGAAACATTCGTTTACTATTAATCTAACATGGTAGAAAATGACTATATGTTTTTTTAATTAAAATTACAAACTTATAATATACAATTTTGCGGCTTAGTGCATAGTCGCATGAAACACACTACACGTACATGTATTCTGTTATATCAATAATGGCGACTGTGATTTTAGATTCAATATGGCGATAAAAGATACCAGATTCCAAATTTGAAATCATCGTCATAATATTTTCATAACCATTTAGATAGATAACAATTAATAATGAATGACGTTATTTCGGTAAAACAATGTCATATTATAACTAATATCCAAACCATAGACAAATAAGTATAGACTAGAAACATAAACTAAAAACTGGTAATGGGTCCAGTCAAATCGTGGGTTCAAAAAAAAAAAAAAAATCGTTTATTGGCAATTCAACAGGTTGTACAATAGTAAAATACAATTAACAGTTCAGCATACATTAACTCAATTATAGATTCCAAAACATTTACTAAAATTATATAACTTAATTCTAAGGAAAAAAATGTACATACGAAGAATTTAAATAAAATAAAAATCCAACTAAATGCAACAAATTGAAAGCAGCGATTGTGACAAATTTATTTGTATTATTTATTTTATTCTTCTTGCACATCATCATTCATATAACAAATTGTGATTGTGTGTATTGTTTCTATCCATATGTATTTTCAAATGTTTTGTAAATCTTGTTTAAATTTTGAAACGTTATGTTTTCTGAAAAAAAAAGTACTGCGTTAGTAGTCTATAATTAAAGTCGACGTATCAAACAAACGAAGTATCAATTATTGTATTATTTTTGCACGTAAAACAGGTGACATTCGATTAACGATTAATTTGCGAAAGAAATTCCTGATTTAAAAACTTCAATTAGTACTTTAATATTTTCACCGTAGATGTACAAAGAATAAATGAAATCCTGAATTCGTTCCACTTAAGATAATCACAGTTTTGAGAAAAACTGGGGTAGAAGTGAGATAGCACTGATTACTTGATAAAAGTTCGTGGCAAAAAATAGCTATAAGTTTTCAAATGTCTTATTAAAGGTAAGTTTAGTATTCGTAAAATATTGCGTACCTATTAATTTATTTCACACGTTCAATTCTTGGATGAGGTATGTCCCTCATCCTGAATTTTATTGGCTCGGAGAGGACGACAGTTGTACTGGCACTACAAGTTAATTACATGCAGTTAGTTCGTTGGCTACCCCACTTGTGGAACAAGCTGTGATAACATAACATATAACAATTATATATAGAAAACTCACACCGCTCGAGCTCGTCCCAAACTAAGTCAAGAATCTTGTATTATGGGGATTTACACGACGATATACATTTAGAATGCATTAAACATGTACACATGTAACACCTAGATCTAGATCAATTTTAAAAATGCTATTTTTCATTGAGTCCTTTCCAGGAATCGAACATGGGACCTCGTGACTCAATGGTAAGAGTGTTATTTCTGCGCCACACCGGCCGTCAATGATGGTTTAAATGAATGAAAAAAAGAACGTCATGAATTAATTTCCGATTATATAAATTTTCTTCTTCTTCGCCCTCGCCTTTATCCAATTTGCTTGGGGTCGACTCTCCTAGTCCTCATCTTCCAAGTTTTTAAGTCCCCTGCGTCCTCCGAGCGCAAACTTTGCCTCCTTCAGGTCCCTGGCAATTTCGGACATCCAGTTGGTCATTGGTCTGCCTGGTCTTCTGGGTCCTTTATATAAATCAAAAAATAAAAAACCTAATTTTCGTTTCTATAAATGAAAAAATAAAACTTAGTACAATTGCAATTACAAAAAAAAAACACCTCAAAGTGCATTGATTAAACGAATCACATTTGCATTGAATGTGTTCGACGCAACCCGTATTATTGTACAAATTAATAACCTATACAGTATTATGTTTTGTTCACAATACCAGCTACACTGTTAGACACAAAGTTTTAATAAAACAAGTAGGTAACAATATGATTAAAAATTACTTTATAGATAGAAAACTAATAATCAGATTAATAAATTAATAGATGGTAGAAATGTACACAGTTAATCAAAAGTGAACATTTTTATTCGTTCATTTATTAATTAAAAAAAAAAAAACAAGTTACTCCTTATAAGCGTTAGTTACAGTTGATATTATATTATAGTCAAATAATTATGTCTTGGGGGGGGAGAGGTGCACTGATCGAACTACTGACATTTTAATATTAACGGATTAACAGATTTTGTTTAGTTTTTTTTTATGTTACCTACAGAGAAAAAGATCAGTATATTCCTTATTATACTGTCTAATAGCTATCCAATTACAAGAAAAGCCGTATTTTTTAAAAATTATTTTTACAATGTTTACAGAATAAAATAGTCAATAATAGAATATGATAATAAAATATAAATTCAATGGAATGGACCAGCAAAGATCCTAAATTTACCAGAGAAATCTTAAAAAACCATCAAAGTTAAATGAATCATTATCAAACAACACAAAATTTAGTACTGAATAGCTCACAATTTTCCTAATTTATTAGCTTAAAAATCGACTAAAAGTAATAAATTAACGATTAACTTCGTTAATTAAAAATTAATAGATTAACGAGTCAATGCCCGTCTCTGATAAATAGTTAGATAGCTTTTGGTTGATTTTATGATTAATTATTATTGTTTTAAAATAATGAATTACAATGCAAATTGTCTGATTTAAATTTTGATTAGTTATTACGAATAAAAACAAAAGCTCATTAATTATTAAATTGCACGCTTTTGTTTACAAACTATGAATTCACACTTCTACACGAATTCGATTGAAATCTAGATAGGTAGGTATACTCGTATACTTACTTCATTTTACTTTTCGTGTGGCTTGATGTGTATGTGTTCTTCATGCTTCGTATCTTCTTAAGTCTTGGTTCCAGCGCTGACAGCCAGTTCATCGCCTCCGGTTTTGCCTCATAGATGTCATCTCTAAAAATTCAGCGGGAACCTGCTGGTAGGTATATAAAATTGTTTTTCTTTTATTATTTTCAGACGATACTAAAATACATTTTTGTCTTGGATTTTGTTTTGTTTTTTCCTGCCGAGATCGCTTTGGCCAAAAGCTGTTTTGTCTCAGTGCAGGGTGATATTTTTAATATCATGATAATTATTTGGCGCAGTCTTTCATAATAAATTCATTTCTATTACGACATAAATGCATTACGTATATCTTAAAATTAAGTACCTAACCATAAATCCTCAATCTCTTACAAATGAGTGGATGCCCATAAAAGAATAGACAATTATCAACACACAATTGGCGCAGTCTTTCATAATACTTGAGAAGAACACATTTGGCGCAGAATTGCTTTGGATGAAGGAGGCTTCTTTTCATCTTGTACTCTCAATGACATGTGAAAGACTCAAGTTTTTCCAGTCAGGAAAAAGAGTAAGAATTTGTGATTAATGACTTCAATGAAATACCTGGAAATGTCGAATTTGATATTATATGTAGTTAGAAATATTGCTTGTAAATTATGTAAAGAATAAAATAAGTAAATAAACAGAGAAATATAAATTCACAATAAAATATGATTTATGAAAAAAAAAATATATGTTAACTCTGGAAAGAATAGTGGCTTTTTAATAATGTTCAATAATACAAACCTTCGTAACAAAATAAAAATCCATCAGACATATTGATTTGAACAACAATACAAATTGCATTATACATAAATTACAATCGAATTTTACAAACTATGCTCCAAAATAGTTACCCGTGCTCAGAATAAAAGTGCATTTAGACCTACTTTACTAACCATGGCTAGTCTGAGAATAGACTTATCTCTGATTATACCAAAACCTTATAACTGTGCATTTACTTAATACAAAGACGAAAATATCAAATTTTTGCTCCAATGTGAAATTTGTTGTTTTATTTATTTATTTTATTCTTCTTGCACATTTATATAACATAAACAAATTAATCAGTTTACATAAGAAAAAATGTGATGATGTGCAGTGGAGAGATTATCACTATATAGTGATTTCTTCCATCTAACCAAGAATTCTCTCTGAGAAAGAATACAAATGCTGACCCAGTGATAGCGTCACTGTGTGAGCAAGGGTTGCAGACAACTAGGGAGACAAAATTCCTAGGTGTGACAATAGATGAAAAATTGCAATGGTCACCACATATTGAATGTATTTCTAAAAAATTGTGCTCTGCAATCTACGCCATTAGAAAAACTAAAGAAGTTTGTGGATTTGATGCAGCCAAATTTGTTTACTTTGCATATTTTCATAGTATCATGTCCTATGGAGTATTGTTCTGGGGAAGGGGAGCTGACTGGAATAGAGTATTTATATTACAAAAAAGGGCAGTACGAGAACTAATGAATATAAAACCCAGAGATACATGTAAGATTGCCTTCAGTGAACTGGGAGTACTTACATTACCAAGTTTATACATATATGAGTGCCTACTTTATTCCTATAAGAACATATCTAATACGCCCCTGAACTCAGACTATCACAAATACAATACTCGTTGTAAGCGAGATGTAAGACCCCTAGAACATAGATTGGCTAAAGTTTCAAAAAGCTTTATTTGTCTTAGCATAAGTTTATATAATAAATTGCCCAGTAATATTAAGGCACTCAATTATGTAGAATATCAGAGAGAAGTGAAAAGGTATCTTGTTGGAAAAGCTTTTTACAATATCGACGAAATGCTAAATGGGACTGTTCAGTCTAATTGGCATTGATTCAAATTCATTTATTTATGTATAATTATTAGAATTTATTTTTTACATATACTGACGAGAAGTTATTTTGGGCCTTTTACACTCGAAAAACTTTGATTCAATGGAATTTCTTTATTTATTTATTCATTGTATTGTTGTAATTTGATTATTTTGTCATTTGTAAAAAAAAAAACTATATAATTGTCTGACGATTCCAAGTGCCAAATCAATGGCCTACGGATGATAAGAAAGAATAAAGAATAAAGAAGCACTTAAGAGAGAATTTACCAATGAAGAGATTCTTTCCATGACTAATCAAAATGACATCAGAAGTGAGATCACATCCCGAAGATTAGCAGATCCGGAAAAGAAAGGTCAACTAAACGTGTCCTGCATGGTTTACCTCCCTTAAAATGAATGTCCTATCGTTAAATGGTGCCGAACAAATAATCCGACACAGTACATAAATAGATTTACTCGAGAGCAGAAAACAGTAAAGTAGATTCAGGCAAAGAGTATTGGATAACATCAACCGAGATCTAGAGGAGCTAAATGTTAGAGACGACTAGCAATCCACTGTTTAAGATGGAAAAGCTTGGAAATTTTTTTTTTTTTAATAACCAAGGGTATCAGAAATAAGTAAGCATGAGTAATTTTACTCATTCTTTTTATGGTCGCTCACAACTTGACCTCCGAATTCCGCAGCCACCGGATCGCGTCATCTGTAAGTGCGTGTAAGACCTGAAGTTCTCCTTGGAATGCATATTTGGGACACTCGTTCATCAGATGGTCGATAGTTTGAGTCATTCCACATGTGCACGCCGGTGAATCAATCCATCCCCATTGATATAAGTTGGAAGCTGTACAGCCTACATCACATCTTTTACGATTTATTCTACATTATTTACACCATATTTTTCTGGGAAGTATAAATCCAGGCAGTTCCTCTGTTGGATCTGGTACTTGGGTTTGGTTTCTTACTAAAGATAATGTCCAAAGTTCTCTCCACCTATCTTCAGTACTGCAGTCCGAGCTTTGAGCAACGGCTTTCCGAAGTTATGTTACTTAATGCAACGAAGTTATGTTACTTAATTAAATTTTTAAATTTTTAAATAGCAGCTTATGTTTTGCGGTCAAACTGTCTGGAAAACAATTTATAGTCTTGAATAGTTTTAGCCAGGCATAAAATAAATACAAACAAATCTCTGGTTGTGAACAACTTGTCACATAGCCAGACTCAACGCTCAGAATAGTAGTTATTTGATCGTGGGTACGAATAAATAGAGCATGTATGCGAGTAATATTAAATGCAGCAGAATATTTTTAAAAAGCTCATTGTTATAACAATTTGTAAACATCACATAGGTACTGTGTTTATTGTAATGTGTATTTTTCAAGTGGCTTGACCAATACTCGACTCATAAGGGTTAAATATTGTTGGTACATTGCACTCAACATATTTACACTCGTTCAGTGCGAAATGTTTATTTTTGTTTAAAAAAAATAAATTTCATGTCTATGAAGCTGGTAAATTTGTTTTTTTTTTTAAATTCGAATCTCACAGCCTTTTGAATCTGTAGATATGTTCATTACTGTATCGAAACCAGTTTATGTAAAGCGTGCTTTTGCAATATCTGCACCTGTAGTCTGGAACAGGCTTCCACAGATGATCAGAGAAATGCGTGACATGTCTCGGTTTAAGAACCAACTGAAGACATTTCTATGCAAGAAATTACGCGGAATAATCCATACACAACCATAAACCTTAGTTAGCAAAGAGCGCCCGTGAAGTGGATTTTTTTTCACAAAACGGCGTTTAATAAGTCATCCAAATAGAAATAATCCAATAATCTAATCCATCCAAATAATAATGCAGTAAATCTGCTGGTTTATTTGCTTGCGGAATGAACCTTGATAGTATAGATAGAATATGATTAATCATGAAATGAAAAGACGTAAACCCATTTCGTTGTTTCGCTTAAATTCACTTCTCAGTAATGTAATACTGAATGAATGAATAAACTCAGATACATCCCGTAATAAAGCTCCCAGATACGGATTGCTATACCTTCCAACTTACTCCACCTTCACAGCACTCCAATGTGTAATGCACAGTAAGCAATGTGTTTGTGCTGTGAAGGTGCAGTAAGATGAAGGCTAAAGCAATCAAATTCAATCAAAAATTGCATCGTTCTATCGGCCACTTTAAAAAACTTTTTTGGAATTCGCTTGTAAAACTGAAATGCAGTCAACCAATGATAATTTTCAATTACCGAAAACTAAGATTAACACAAAATTCGCGTGGCCAGTGCCTATATTACGAATTATTCCAATCAAATATCCATAAATAAAAAGGGTAAAATATTTCGACTTTTGAAAAGCAACTGAATTGAAAATTTTAAGTGGAGTTTTATTCACTTACCATTGGATAAAAATACCTACTCTAAAGCTCAAGATCAATGATCGAATTTTAAGGAAGGCTTTTGTAGTATAATATTTACTTGTTTACAACTTTTTTTCATAAATCATTAAATCTGATATTTTCCCAAAAATAATACGCAAGTCCACTTACGTATTGAAAGAAATATGAAAAAAAAACGGTTGGAATATTGCCAACGCGAGGATTTTCAGAGAAAGTGTGTACTTCATAGTTGTAATAAAAATACAATGAAAAAACAAAAATAATCGACTGAAAAAATCGTAAAAATATTTTAATATTGAATTTCGTTGAATTTTGAACAATGAATATGTAATAATGTGTCCCAATTCATTCGCCTTGGGGTGCATTGCCATGAAAAAAGATAGTTTTTTTATAGGACCCATCACATAATTGTGTCGTACCTGGAGATATGTATCTCCTTTACACATGCCAGAGACAGAAAATATAATAAGTGTCTAGTTATTTCAGAAACTTTTATGTACTGGATGGTAAAATATTTCGAAGATAATTTTTAATTCCTACAGGATGGTCGGAACCCTGTAAAAAGACTATTAACAAATGAAAAATATAACACATTTACCGGTCACTGACAGAAAACCAAAGACCTCTATGGAAACTTGCATCCATTAAGCATTGGTCTCATGCACAAGAGATGCGCGATCCGATCCCAGGAGCCGATAAACTTCTCTTTCACGACACAAGCTTTAAGCTTACTGTGAATGGAGTATAAAGTTATGTTTGGGATTATTACAAAACCCAGATACGTCTTTTTTTAAATTAAATTAATTTTAAAGAAATATGTGGGTACTTCACTCGACCAAAAAATATTCAGAATATAGCTCAATTTAAAATAAAAAAAACTTAGAACGAAACCAGGATTAAAATTGAAATGTAATATTATAAGAAACGTTGCATCCCTAGTGGAGTAGACAGAAAAGAGAGAAGTCTGATTTTGTTATTATTGACAAAAAAATATTTTGATATAATTTTCTGCCCTGTAAAATCGTATACAATGAGAAATTTATATTTTAAACCATAATGGTGTTGTTTTTTATTCGAAATAAATATAAAATTCAATAGAGTGTAAATGTATAATACCTAACTTATAATATAAAAGTTAACCCCCTCCGTCCTGCGTCGGAAATAAAGATGTCTGGAGTAGTTTGATATTCATAGTATATAATAATAGTTTTGTAGTAGTTTTTTAACCCCTCGCGTACCCAACTATGCGTGAATTATTTATTGTTTCAAAATGGACACACTTCAACTAGCAGTAGGAAAAAAAATGTCTGAATTCATAATATATTTATAAAAGTCGTACCCGGAAATATTAACAACTATTGTACGAGTGTTAAGAATACTTATATGTATGTTCTAAGATCGCCTTGGCCAAAAACTATTATTATCTCAAGTAGGGTGTAATGTAAAAAAAATAATCATTCATTCATACCATCATGGCATTTTCCACACGTAGTATAGCCAGCAAAGCAAAAAGACTTAACAAACATTCAAATTGTCCTTTTCGTGTCAATAAAAATTAAGACATTCAAGATGGGTGACATATCTCATCGCCGAACTGAAGATGTTAAATGTTTTAAACGTGTTGCTTTTGGAATACGTGCCTGTTACAAGACACTTAAAAACTGTCAAAAAAGGGTGGGAGACCTAATCTTTACCGGTGACTCCACGGGCAAATCGTGTAAGCTGAGACTTAAAAATTGGTTCATACATTTGATATTTGCTGAATGCTGCCCTTCCTAGAGAAAATCATTGTTATGTATGTTAAATCACATAAGAAGTATCATTGTCATCTGGCAACATTAGGTATATACTGTTGTATACTACTACGAGTATATTATGTAATGATTTCAATTATGTAATTTTTGTATGTAACAATGTTTTTAGTAGGCAATTATACTCCTTGGCTGTTGCACGTACCCTTGTTATTGTTCGCACCCAGTGCTCGATTGACTCTTTTAACAATGTCTTTGCTATAAAAAATATCGTTTTAGACGATTTACAGCATTAATGCTGTGGTGACAAGGTAAAGGGGCATAAGCCAGTTTTGCAGTATTGAGATATTCCCTCCACAGAAATGTAGGTATATGTCATACCTCACAAAGTAATGGCATCAAGGGTAGCCTATGGTACTAGGGAATCCTTGATGCCAATATTTGTGAGGTATGACATATACCTATATTTCTGTGGAGGGAATAACTCAATACTGAAAAACCAATTTGGTTATATGATTTTTTGTTCCCTGTCTTAAATCTTTTATTTTTTGGTTCTCCATAGGCTTCTACACTAATGGGATGTGATGGTGTATGAATGTAGATAGATGAAAATTGTGAAATATATTGTTATCAAATGACAGACTAACGTTTTATGAATATAGACCACATGGTATCAATTCGTACGATTTAAATATTAATTGATTCTGATTGTGTTGAAAGAAAAAAATGGAATAAAAATGTATTTTTTTACCTATTATATTTATTTATTAATTTGGTCCGTCAATTAATGGGAATTGACATGTTATTATAATTATTATTACCGATAAAAAATGGATATTTATTGTTAATAAAAAAGAGAATAGATTTTGTCAGTTTGAAGTAACTTTTTTTTAGATTTTACAGCACTCTTCGCACGAAAGGACGATTCGGATACTAATTATTTGCTGTTTGTCTCATGAGTGCCCCAATTGTGAGAGATGCCATTTATTTATTTATTTGATGATGGTTTTGGATGATTTTATTTTATTTTTGACGCCGTTTAACAGTCCCTAGACCGTCTCAAGAGCGGTGTTTTTATTCATTTGTTTATTGTACAGCATTTAAAAACATGCAATGTTATGAAATAATGAAGATTTAAAAATAATGAAGTCCCCATAAGTCTCAAGAGAAAACTTTACGATTCGTGTGTCCTGCCAGTGATTACATATGGGCTAGAAACTATGACGCTAACACTTGCGAGCAAACGAAAACTGAGGTGTGTACAGCGTGCCATGGAGAGGCAAATGCTAGGTATCAGCTTGAGAGACAAAATAAGAAATGAAACTATCCGACAAAAGACAAAAGTCGTTGACGTTGTTGATAAAGTCTCCAAGTTGAAATGGCAATGGGCTGGTCATGTGGTAAGACGAGAGGATGGCAGATGGACTTCCAGAATTCTTGTATGGAGACCATGGGAGGACAAAAGAAGCGTAGGAAGACCCCAAAAAAGATGGGTTGATGATATTGTCCAGATGATGGGGAAACAGTGGTATCGTGTTGCTCGAGATAGGAAAATGTGGAAAAGTTTTGAAGAGGCCTATATCCAGCAGTGGAGAGAAGAAGGCTAGCAGTAAGTAAGTAATGTTATGAAATCTACCTAACTGGGCACGAGTCCGTACCAAGGCAGACTGAATCAGTTTTCTTCAAGGCAGATATACTGTAAGTTCTTACTAACTTTCGATGGGCAAACAACCCTTGTAGGGCCTTTGCCTCCAAAGCAATAGATTTTCAAGCCTTTCTATCTTGAACAGTGGATTTCCAGTCGTCTTTATCGTTTAGATCATCTATCTCTAGATGATGTTATTCGACAAACTTTGCTTTGGTCTACCTAACGGTGGTACTTCTACCTCCGGGTGTACCCTGCAGAATACATTTAGACGAACTTTCTTCTACGGATCTGAAGACTTAACCAAGCTTGTGATGAAAGGTTGGTTTGTCATGGAGTGAATCTTTTCATTGCTGTTAAGCCTTCAATTTCCAGTATCACTGTGACGACCCGTATGTCTATAAGTTGAGGTAATGAGTACACTGTCTACCCCACGTGTAGGAGTTTCCATGGTGTGATTTTACCCAGGCAAACTTCAGGTTATAACGCTTACGTTATTTTTTTTTATTAAAATACAATAAATATTAACAAAGATGTCCAGACATATTAAAACATGACATAATTTATACCTACCTAATAGAGTCTATGGACAATGCGATATTTTTTAACTATCAATTTAATCGAATTGATTTAAAGGAACAATAAAATTAATGTTAAAAGAATAATGCATTTTTTAGTGCAATAAAATCGGTCATACCTGAATGAATAGGGGGGGTTGCATCAGAGTGCAGTCCCAGAATTTAAAAAAAGTCGCTCTTGTAGTTTTACGTTTTTTTTTATTTTCAAAACATAGTACATTATGGCAGTCGGTGTGATGCGAAGGTAGCGCTCTTGCCTTTGAGTTATGAGGTTTCGGGTTCGATTTCCGGTTTGGACAAAATGAAGAATTACCTTTTCCAACTTGTTCTGGGTCTCTGGACACCTCACCTCACCTCTGTTTAGTACAATTCATAATTCACTTTTCTCATCATGGTATGTAAGTAATAAACATGCAGTTTGTCCTCATCGTGATATAAAAATTACCCGTCAGGATGAGTCAATATTTAAATCATACCTCAATTCAAGATGTTTAATGTCTCTTTTTTTTAATATTCAATTTTTAATTTTTTACTTTTGAATTTTTAATCTTTTTACTATTTGTTTTTTTAGGTTTTTTAATGGTTTTTTGATTGATTTATTCTTTAATTTAATATTTTTTCAGTTTTTTAGTATCTCTTAAATTAATAATTTTTCAGTTTTTTTAATTATTCAATTTAAATTGTGGATTTGTAATGACTATTAATTTTTAGTGTTGTTTGTTTGTATTACCTACTACCTACTGTTTTATTCTTATTTTATAAATTAAATTAAATTTTACTATAGATGACAACCTAATGGGCTTAAAATATTGTGATTAGTGAAAATTGTACGCACTTTTAAAAAGGGGAATACATTGTTTATATTTTGTCTCTTGTATATTGTTTCAATTTACATGTATTATCTGAAGTGTGTTATTGGTGAATAAATAAATAAATAAATAAATAAAATTGTCAAGGTTTCTGTCAGGTGATCGTCAACGTCACGGAGACCCGACAGAACATACAAAAAAGATGATAAAAAAATGACTCATTCGTAAGAAATAAATATATGCCTTTACATATAGATATCTCGTTGAGAAGAATGGTTGGTAAAACGCTGCGTGATAGAGTGAAGAATGAGGATATTAGAAGAATGAGCGGATGCAAGAAGAGTGTTGTGGACAGAATGCGCGTGAATAAACTACGGTGGTTTGGGCATGTTGAACGAATGAACGAGGTAAGAATGACAAAGAGGATATACTTATCTGAAAGAAAGGGTGTGAGGAAACGCGGGCGTCTGAGAACCACGTGGCTTGATCACGTGGATCAAATTCTCAAGGACGGCCGCGTGTTGAGTAAGAGGAACCGACGTGCGTGTATGAGGAACTGTATGAATGTGGAGGAAGCGAAGGAAGTGTGTAAAGATAGATCTGTTTGGCGTTCCGTTCTCTCTGCCTACCCCACTTGGGACATGGCGTGAGGGTATAGTATAGTATAGTACATATAGAATACTCAAAAACTAACAAAAAATGGGTAATATAATTTATTTTTTAATATTGTATGTATGTCACTATACTTTTTACAATTTTCTTATTCAAAGTATCAAATTTTCAATTTTTTTGTTATTCTACTAAACTACAACACTTCTATACCATCACAGCATATCCCACAAGTGGGGTAGCAAGCGGACTATTTGCATGAAATAAAATGCAATTTACAGGATGCAGGATGCAGGATGCATGTAATCATGCAGGATGGGTGACATGAATCTACATAAATTATAGATAATGTTATATTGTGCCTTCTGTGTGGTTGGTCCGTTGCTGTGGAACAAAATTCCCTATGATTTGCAAACTCTGCAGAGTGTGGAGGTGTTCAAGGCAGGGTTAAATACCCTATTATTTCGGAGGTTTTTTGATTCTCCCCTTGTGGTGGTTTGTCCAAAAAACGGCGCATCTTAAAAAAAATATCTTAACATGTATAGACAATTCACACAGACCGAGCTAGTCCCACACTAAGATATGAATCTTGTATTATGGGTACTAACGCGACGATACACATACCTATTATATACAATGCACTAAACACATATACATGTAACACCCAGACCCAGAACAATCTGAAAAAGGTCATTCTTCATTTTGCACTGGCCGGGAATCGAACCCGGGACCTCGTGACTCAAAGGCAAGTGCGTTAGCCTCCGCGTCACACCGGTCGTCATTATTAATGTTTGTCTTATACTGAGGTTTTACGAACACAGTTCTCTTGAAAATTCACAGGAAAGAGTGTGGGAGACCAATTCTTTACCGGGGAACCAGAAAAACCTTTTCTTTCAACAATTTATTAATTTTTTGAAAGGTCGTAACGATAGCTACGCTAAAGTTTTTTTTTTGAAGAAAGTGTGGCACAATACTTAAAATATTAATCATGAAATTTGTATTTTTACAAAATCTCCATAGTCATCACCGACAAATAATAATGTTATAGAGGAGATGTACATAGTGGGAAGCAGATGAGATGTAGGAAGGGCAGAGGGGAAGGTGGAGGGCATTGTGAAAATCTCAACATGAATTGAGGAAAATAAGTTTTAACGATCTCCCTACTACCAACCATTTCCACATCTCTCCCCTATTTCCTTAATTTAGGGAGAGTAAAAATAACATCGAACAGCATAGAAATTCTTTCTTTTTATTTATTTGAAATATTCAATGATGTGTAGGGTTCGTTTAGCCATTTACATCAGTGTTCTCCAACCCCCGGTTCGTGTAATATGATGGTCAGTCCTTTTCTTGTTTTGTCCTCCTCTATTTGATATTCCTATTTGATATTTAAAACTAAGCAAGTTTGTGAAATTTTCTTTAACAAAACCGAGAATAGAATATTTCAAATTGTCATACCTTTTCGACAAACTGACGACGGGAGCATATATTTTGAGTGTAAGAGAAATCATTTAATTCCGGGAATCTAAGACTTAAAAAAGGTTCCCTAAGGTAAACAATTACCGTCCACCCCTCAGTTGAGGGTCGCGGTAAAATTATCAAAATTAGCCAACGTTGACCGATCCGCGGAGATAAAAAGGTTGGAAACCTCTGATTTACATGACTTGTCAAAAGATCCTGACATATTTATAATAATACTATAATACCATAATATATTATCGCGGCATATCCCAAAAGCGGGGTAGCCAGCGGACTATCTGCATTTTATTAACATGCAGATTGTCATCTTCGAGGCAATTAAAAAATAGAAATTTAGGATGGGTGGCTTGTCTTATCCCTGAGTTGTAGATCTTTTATGCCTTATACGTGAGGTTTAACGAAAAACTGCCTCGTACAGGACACTCAAAAACTTAAAGAAAAGAGTTGGAAACCTATTCTTTCCTGGGGATTTCCATATCACTCATAGCTATAACTTTTTATTATTGCAATTCACTAATACATATTAAAATTTAAAATTAACCAATCTCTTAAGTTCATGTTTTTTAAACTTAACTTAAGTTCATGTTTTATAATTTTCCTAAGCTCTGAATAGTGAGCTGAATTGACATATATCACGTTCACTAAAGTATAGGTATTTAATAAAAGAAAAATGTTTTCATATGTATGCAAAAAATTGTGTTTAAATCTTTATGACAACTGAATGGTCTCTTTCCTACTTATATTAAAGTATTGCACTATAAAGTTCAATATCAATATTTCGATGTTATTTTCCATCACTGCATGTTCTCTTTCTAAAGGTTCTTCTTTCTCTTTGCAGTACTGGCAGGGAGGGGAGACAACATTGACGAGGATGATGATGACTGCTCAGTATAGCAGCCAGCCAGCAGCGCCACCGTAATAATACTGTACCAGTAGTTAGTACCAATACTACCAGTACAGGCAGCACAAGGGAAGGAAGGTATTATCCTATATCCTACATTGTAAAGACACTACTGCAAGAGACACTCGGGACAGTGTCGACACTCGTCATCTTCATAAAATTCGCATGATATGATGTAGGCTTCTATAAGATGTGGAAAATCTATGCAAAAATTTAAATGGAAGAAATAACAGGACATTTTTTATAATATAAAGAAGTATTTATTATCTGTTACTTCTTCTTCGCCTTCGCCGTTATCCCATTTGCTTTCCCATCCCATGGGGGTTGGCTCTCCTAGTCCTCATCATCCAAGTTTTCCGGTCCCCTGCATCTTCCGAGCCCAACTTTGCCTCCTCCAATTGTGGACATCCAGGTGGTCACTGGTCTGCCTGGTCTTCTGGGTCCTACTTCTACATCCATTGTCCTTTTGATCATACTATCCTGTGGTAGTTTTACAATGTGTCCGTACCATCTTAATCTGTTTTCGGTTATTTATTATCTGTTAATAGTTTTTTTTTAAATTAAGTAACAGAAGTACCTAGTTTTGATCTGACGAGAAAGATTTGGGTGCAGAAAAATAAAGTGAGGAGAGAATATGGATGCTATAACTAACTATTTATAACTGATTTTCATTGTCATATCTCAATTATCAGTTATTTTTTATAGAATTTTATCCCTAATCTGCAATGTTACTGCTTTATAGCTCATTTTACACTAGGTTTATTACTGCTTCTATCAAAAGACACTTCTCTCGACACACCACGAGTGTCACAGTGTGTTGATGTCATATTGCGTGTCACCACTGTGTGTATTGGTATCAGTGTTAGTATTGGAAGTATTAGGGTAGCATAATATTCACTCTGCGGTTTGGTAGGATGGATGTATTCACCTTCTTCTCTGCCGCATCTTGTACCGTCATCATACTACTCACTCACTGCTGCGAAGTTTATCCCATTTTTGTGGGATACTCCAATCAATAATGTCACTTGCTACATGATAATCGATTATGATAGAAAACATGGGTGTCAAAAATAAACATTTGTATATTTTATTTTAAATTTATTTTTATTTAATAACATTAATTATTTATGTATTCCTGTAGAAATTTGAGAAAGAATAGTATTCAAACGCGTAATAGAAAATTCAAATAAGAAGTTGAAATAAATATACAGAACTACTAAATGTACCTATATGTAAATACATGACTAAATGTGGACGACGATATAACTCTAAAAGTATATTAAAAAGAATTAATAACACTGTTATATTTTCATTATATTGGGAGTATTACATAGTGTTGAAATATCTTTATTTCTCGGATATTTCAGGAGTCCAAGAACTCCTATTTATCCGTTTAGGTGAAGATTTTTTTTTTTAATATTTGGACTCTCTCTATTCTAATACAACTATGCCAGTGTTATATAGTGAAAATTAAACAGTGTTATAAACTCTTTTTAATATATTTAAGATGAGTTTTCACTGTGTAAACACAAACCACCTTTTTTTACTACCGCCAATTCACCCGTAACGAGTGATTTGTACAAACAACCTTCTACAATTAATTCTGAAGTGATTGACCACTTAGTAAAGTTTGTGCGACTATAATAGTATAACTATTCAGGAAAACAAATTGTACAAAATTGTCACACAATACATTTCAAATTCATGTATTTAAAACGTGTACTTTAATAAACAACTACATACCTACTGCAACCAATTTTTCCTATTAAGTTGGCTTGAAAATCTAAATATTTTTATTATTAAATTTAGCACTTTGAAGAACTTTGTCATACATAGGTTTATAAATATATACTGAGCTGAGTGCTAGTATCAACAAAATAATTTTTCAAAAATTCGCTTAAAAAAATCCGAATTTTTTTCTCCAAAATTTTGTTGTCGACTCGCAACCCTGCAACATTTTTTTACATATTTTCTTTTCCGCGCACCCTGTGAATTAATTACTGTCAAATATTTTTGGCGATATTTTTCGGGGAATATTATTATTATTTTATGTATTAATACGAATATATTTATATAGATATACCTAGATATATTTTACTACTACTACTAATTCCTTAAGATAAATGTATTACATACACATACAGTGTGACCGTGTATAGATAGAGGACAAGTTTTTATTGTAGAATAACCTGTGAATATAAATTTCTCCACTGTGTCGGTGTTTAGGTAGTAGAATTCCATAGCGAAATAAATAAAACAAATGTTTTATTAGACTATACGATTTATTTAGAGAGACGTCTTTCGTCTTATAAGGACATTGTCAATCTGATTTAAAAATGCAAATATATTCATATATAAAAAAACAATAGTTTACAATAGTAAGTATATTAAGGGCCGATCTTATAAACATCCGTTAGTTACATAACCGACGAAATATACCGAAAAAAGAAAAAAATCGGTAACTTTTGCGTCTTATAAACGTCCGTTAGCCATATTTCGGTATAAATCTGTAGGTTAGTATACCGACTGTTTTGGGAACGGTTTTGACACTTAAACCGTCGGTTTATAAGTCAATTTTTTTTGTTCGCTTAAGAAAAGGTTATTTCTCTTAAAATATACAGTGTATTTGTGATGCATCACTTCTCATAAGAAATATTGTTCTTGAATTTAAACCAAAAAATATATTTTCAAACGTGATTACGCAATGCTGCGAGGTTAAACCTCAATAATGCGTGTGTATTTGACCGTTGCTATGCATAGAAAAACAATAAATCATAGCAATACCTTTTATAAGACACCCATCGGTTTATTTGGCTTACAAACTGCCATCCGTCAGCAACTTACCAAAATGCTAACGGATATTTGTTAAAATGTATATAAGATCGGCCCTAAATCAAAATGTAGGTACCTAAGGTATCTCTTAAATAACCGTAGACTCTATATATTGATACAATTTTGAAATCATATAACAGCTGAATTTTCTAAATTTTATATGATTTTTTTTTCAAAAAATTACAGATTATACACAAGATCATCACCAATCACATCAATACATCACAATAAGAAAGTATCATCTTGTATCTCCAAAACGAAAGACTGCATACCTCATATTTCTAAATATATTTTTTTTATTTATAAAATTTTATTCCACTATCTACTTCTATTTGTGAGTTGACACCCTACGTATGTACGTGTGTGTGCAATTACTTATATTATTTTATGGTGTATGTACTATGTATAATATATAGAATGTTGTACGTTTTTGGGTCAGGCCCGACTCAGTGATTAAACGCCCGATTATATACACCCCTAACCTCATCTCCTTAAGGGGCAATAGACGCAATGTATAATATATTATATTTCTCAGAGATCTCGATTGGAGAACAACGTTTACACAATGCAACTTGTGCAAAATCTAATCGGAATAAGTGAGAATGGCGTTCCAACGCTGACGAATCGGCTTTAGGCTGGTTTAAGTTATAACTTTCAGTATCCATGCCAACGTTTATCTATTTCGCAGTCCTCACTATCACGATATAATTTTCACCAATTCACCAACATTTAATTCAATCCTTAGAAGCAACTATTTTAGGGATTTCATATTTCAGATCTCGAATGGATCAAGATCTCTTGTCTTAATTGGGCCGGAACAATTAAGTTCAATACTTTATGGGCTGCTAGTTCAATCAGTAAGCAACAATGAGTTTATATAAAGCGAATTGGTAAAAGTTCCTTTGGGACGACAGACATAATTATTAGTGATAAGAGTTTGTTTGTTTATATTTACTTTTGTTAATGCCGATGTTTTTATAAATGTGATTGATTTGACATATATATACACCCAATTTTCTTATTATCTTGTACCTTTTTTTTTTTTTTTTGAATTTTTAATTTATCAATTTGCCATTTGTGTACCTACATGTTTTGTAATTTTAATAGATATTTGTACTTAGACTGTAGTTCTGTTTGATGTTTTTTACTTACTGTGTAGAGTCTTGATTGGTTTACGTATTATAGATGTTTATTGTTGTTGTATTATATTGTGAGATAAACTGTATGACTCTGTTACAATAAAATAAAATAAAATAAGAGTATTTGGTGTATTGTTTTGAATTTATTTCGAATCTACATAGATTACATACATCTTTTACAAACATACATCTTTTTCCTTTGTTCCTATTTGTCAGAGGTTCATTGCGCTTATGTAGCTTCTCCAGAGATATCTGTCTATACCAGTGATATGTTACACCTAGATTTGCAATATGAATCTCAAACATGTACCATCAATAAAATCTCGCTGCGGTCCTTGGTGCCGCAATTTTTCGTTTGAAAAAAAGCGACACACATATAAATTGTTTGTAGATAACAAGAGATAGACAATATGAGAATGGGGATTACTACAGACGTCAAAGGCCGGTAGAAAGAGATGAATATATATAAGAAAAGAGATGAATATATATTACTCAGGTATTGTACCTCGACGGGTGGGTACACATTTTTAGAGAATATTTGTATGACATTGCGAATCTAGTTGTAATATATCACTGGTCTATACTGCTTCCAGGACATCTAGTTATTCCAAACAAAATCTTTTAAGATACAAATTTGCTACATCTGGGTTTTTCTGTCTTCTCTCATAGCTCCAACGATTTAAGTGGTAGTCTATTCGTTGGTATGTGAATCACGTAACCCAGATATATCAGATTTTGGCCGACCAGCCCTTCAGGATGCTCACTATATCATCTTGAGTGTGAACAAATTAAGTGTAAAATTTCGAATACATAAATGGAAGATCTCAAGCTTATGCAGGATCCTGATGAACGGTGGGTCTCCTGCAATCTTGTTTACTTGTCTGTGTATTTATGTATGTATATGTTATTTATATTGTTTCACATTGCATGAATCACACAAAATTTGGTTCTCTGTTTGCTGTTTGGTCATTTAGTTTTCTTAAATTTTGTTAAAATTGTCTCTGTTGTTCCTGTAAATTTTATGTATGTATTTTGACATGTAATAGGCTTATGCCGTGAACTTTTGTAAAATAAAAAATATAAAATAAAATAAACCTAGTGTAATCTTTAGGATAGGTTCTTGGGCAAACATTTTGTAAGTGAAATGTTGAATTTTCCTATGTTGGTTAGTATATTTGTCCTTTATATTGTTCGAGGGTATTCCTTTCTGTAGTCCATAATACTCATCACTCTATATTTTGTACTCCTCACAGGGTCGAAGCAAGGGAGAGGCGGGGCGCGCTAATATTTTAAGAGGGGCATAATGATAAATTAAACTGCTCTCAGCTCTAAAAATATCACGATGATAATGATATGTTAAATATTCTTGCAGGGTAGGTAGGTATTTATAAAAGTGAATTTTTTTTGTAATTAATAAAGGTACATACCTTCATAAAAAAGGTGTCTTTTACACTTGTATAAGTAGGTATTTATGTATTTTTTATTTGCATTTTATATACTAGTACTTACCTATTTGAAAATAATTGGCAGTATGTTATTTCTGTTTTTTTTATACATTATTATTTTTTTGTTATCGTTTATCGTTGCATATTCAAAAAGAGACATGTGCGCACATTTTTATTTGGGCATTCTCTTTTAAAACTGTTCATTAAGGCATTAAAATTGTTTTTTGGACTTTTTATTTGGCATATTTTAAGTATTGAATTTTAATATTTGATACTATGAATCACTTTAAAAAATGGTTGTGATGTCTTTATAAGCACTTTATTCTAGAAATGTCAAAACATTTATGAATTGACATGTCCTTTGTTTAATATGCAACGACGTTATGGATTATTTCACTTGACTTTTTTTTTTATTTGTAATAGTTGATACAGCGGTTTGTTATGTAAATAAATAAATAATAACATTTCTACTTATTGGGTATAAAGGTTTGTTACATGCAGTAGTTAGCCTCTGGTTACCCCACTTGTAGGTGATGCTCTGATACTATAATAGATTTAAATATATAGATTATACAGTATATAATTTGTCGACAATTTGATTGACCACTTCAAACAAATTTCTAATTAACATTAATTATTATCTACTACAGGTAATTGCAATACAAATTAATTATTAATATATTGTAGTCGAGAATTTTCCCATCAGTAATAATATTATCTATACGGTATTACTTATATAAAATAGAACCTCGATTATTCAACAATTCGACGATGAAATTTAATATGCTATCTAACTTGAAAACCATAATAGGTATAGCTCGTAGAAGAAAATATACATATGTTCGTTGCATACAGTGGATGATCTTACTGGTTACTCCAATTGTGAGAGATGTCTTGATGGTATAGTAGTTTCAGAATTATGTAAAGTTGATCACTAAAATTACAATGTGAAAAGATTACTGATTAAAAAAACAAAATACAGTAAAAAAAACTCTTTTCCAAATTGTCTTGAGTCTGCAGGGCTACTCTTGACAAAACTAAACACGATCTTAATCTAGTCTTGATCTTGATCATACGAAGTGACTATTGGCCAAAAATACACGCAAACCGATCGCGCGTTAGCGGTAGCGCGGTGTTTTTGACCATAGTCCCTTCGTGCGTCGTATGATCAAGATCAAGACTAGATTAAGATCGTGTTTAGTTTTGTCAAGAGTAACCCTGCTGGGTGTTACATGTATATGTGTTTAGTGCTTTGTACCTATATGAGTATCGTCGCGTTAGTAGGTACCCATAATACAAGATTTATATCTTGGTTTGAGACTAGCCCGGTCTGTGTGAATTGTCTATATATATCATATGCTATGTTATGGTACTCAAAAATTACCAGTTTTTTTAATTATTATTTTTATTTAAGAAGAACTTGAAGAGTTTTGTGCAAAAATCTATCAATATTATTGTGGAATTTCGCTCAAGATAGCCAATAGGCCAATTGCATAAAATAGTCATTTTCTTACGCTCTCTTTTCCAACAGCATTTTTACGCTCTCTTTTCCAACAGCAACTTATATGAAACATTTTGCCTTTTATATGATACTCAAAAACATTCAGTAAAAGAAGTGAGAGATCTATTCTACTAACTACACAAGCCTTAACGACTTTTTGTAACGTTTTTTAAAAGAAGTAAAATAAATGTTTAAACAATTCATAATTTTTTGTCAATTTCGTAAGAACCAAAGTATATTTAACTCGAAATGTTGATGACTTTGACCAGAATTTTACGAAATTTATCAAATAATTAAACTCTCGATTAGTGAACACTCGACTATTCGAATTTCTAAGCGTTCTCTTGAAATTCAAACTATCGAGATTCACCTGTAATAGTTTAGGATACTAGAATTACAATTAGATAGTAGCGTATTATTAACAATTAGAACTAGATATAGAGAACCTAATTAGTTAAATTTGTAATTAATAATTGCTGATGTGGATATAATATTATCTACTATACCTTTCGTATTTGGTTTCATTTGTATTGGATTTTGGAAGAGAACAATGTATTTAATTTGTCGATCAATCGGTAAGTTCGAAAGAGTGTACTTAATCGAATTGTAAATTTTTCGGTTTTCTACATCGTTGGGATGGTGACTTTTATAAATTAATGGTAAGACCTTTTCTATTCTTATCAAGGCCATTCACTCGTTTGCGAGTGATTTAGTCAATTATGTAGCAATAGGTTTTTATTCTAAAAATCTACTAATACCTACTAAAACTACTATACCATCACGGTTTATCCCACAAGTGGGGTAGCCAGCAGACCAGCTGCATAAAATAAACATGCAAGCTGTTCTCTCCATGCCAATATAAAATCAAGACATTTAGAATGGGTGGCAAATCTCAACGCTGAATTTAAGATATAAAATGTCCTTTTTTTTCGAACACCTGCCTTTTACAGGACACTCGAAAACTTATGGAGAATAGTGGGAGACCAATTCTTTACCGGGTGCTCTACGAGATAAAATTCAAAAAAATAGGACGAGAAATAAATTTTGAATTACTTAATATTTTTTTTTTCATTTAAAGGTTTTTCTATAAACTTATCAAATAAACTTCGGATTTTGCTGTAAAAAACTGACTGTGGTTGAAAATAAATTGTTAAAACTTGATTCCTATATAAAATTGAACACATGGAGCTAATGATGAAAAAAGAGAATTTGATGAAAGATATCGTTGAATACCTATGATAAAATCTCATGGATGAAGGTCGGTAGGAAGAATAAAATTTGACTGGATGTGGATGGAATTGTAGCTGTCTGAACAGAATTAGGATGAATTTTTTTGTGCTATGTGAAAAAAGCCTAGATTGTTTATCAAATGTTAAATAAATAAAACTTAATTGGTTTCAAAAATGTGGTAGGTAGATAAGTATATGTTTACAGAAAGTGTTAAAATACGGGCCTATCGCATATGCGCTTTCTTCTAGCCCAGTGATTCCCAAAGTGGTCCATATGGACCCCCAGGGGTCCACGGGAGACTCGACGGGGGTCCACGATGGCGTGACTAAAAAATGGGGGTCCACGAATCCATAGCTAAAGTATTGGATATTCGGTAAAAGCACCAGATCACCAGATATTGACATAAACAATAGTCGGTACAAATACCCATTAGGTACATTGTAGAAAAAGGTAATGTGAGAAAATATTCTGTAAGAAAACCAAGGAGTTTTTGAAATATTTCAAATAATTATACCATTTCGAAAATTTAGCGACGGGAGGGGGGGGGGGTAGAAATACAGGGGGTCCACCAGTACCAGAATTTTTTTTAAAGTGGTCTTTGAGAAAAAAAAAAGTTTGGGAACCTCTGTTCTAGCCAACCCGGTAACAAATGAAATTCAATCAAAATGAATTAAGTACCTTTCTTCAAAAACGTCCTCTCTTTCCTAATAATACATTCAGGACAGGTTAAGTATGTATGTAGGTACCTACCTAATAATTGAGAAAGTATGATCATAATAAATAAACAAAAAAAATAATAAAATATACCTATAAAGGCTATAATGGGGTGCAGCATTAACTTTAAATATTTTTTTACTATTGCCATCGTTACATTAATTTTGTGCCTATTAGCATATAATTGAAAATAAATATATACCTAAATATGAACCTTTTTTATCTAGCACTGTTAATATTTCTCACTTGATCAACGATATATCGATTTATCAGATAATCGGTATTAGACACTTTTCGAATAATTTCTAACGTTACCTACGTAGAACATACTAAATATATTTCTAAATAACTTTATAGAGGAACGTTGAAATTAATGAAACAACTCAAACAAAAATCCTTGAATAATTATTGGCACGGAAAATATGAAACTTGTAATGTGTAGTTAGTACGAGTAGTAGTAGAAGTAGGTTTATTATCCAATGTAGAACATTAGGCTATACTATTATGCTGATATTTGATATTAATTAAAGAGTTTCACACAGAGGATTATGAAATTCTGGAGATGAATATATTATTCATAAATTATGCGGGCCAGATTTTTGACTATGATACTAATGATATAATACTGAATATGATATAATATAAAGAGTATCGTAGATCACTTTCACTTCTCCATAATCTTAAATCTAATTTGAAAAAGTGTAGGAATAGTAATAATAATTCGAAATCTGACACCTTGCATTCTATGCCTCATGCATGGGCTATGAAGCTATGATATTGTATTATTCTGATGATACTCATCTCATATTTAGGTGCCGGCAAACTCCCCTTTCACGACACAAGCTTTTAGCTTACTGTGAAAGGTGTATAAGGTTGTATCTGGGTTTATAACAAAACCCAGATATATCTTTTTTTTTTTAAATATTGGAATATCCGGAAGCGAAGCCGATGACCGCCTGGCAAAACTGACCTGCACGAGGGAGTACTTGGCTTATGCATTTTCCCAACCCTTAGACGATTTCTTACCAACCATCATGAATCTCATAAGGTCAGAGTGGCACAATTATTGGCAATTATCACCGACCGGAGTATATTATTATATTAAAAAAATACAAAAATAAATCCGTATCACCCGTGGTTTGAAATTGAATGACAACCCAAATTGGACATATTCCTCATTTACAGAATGTGAATTGGACATTGTTTGGTTGCCACTCACTTCCACAAGTTACCAACCCACACAAAGATTGGAGTTTTCCCCTCCCCTAAGAGTAAATGTGGCACTAATGTAGAATCTTTGGATCATAAATTTTTCGAGTGCCCTAAATATGAAAGATGAAAAGAATTTTTTGACAATGTTGTGGAGAATAATATGAAACATTTAATTTCTTTTTTATACAAAAAAAATAATTAAAAAATTGTTGATTGCCTTAAGAAGAATAGAACAGAATAGAATAGAGTATCGCAGAAAAATATGAGTAAATCATTTAAATATGCTTCAGAATATTGATGCAGTTCAGCAGTGTTTTTCCGTTGCACCTCCTCTGTTTCCCTTTTAATAGTTTATAATGAAATTTAAATGGACATTGGTTAGTGGGAAGAAAGCGCGCTTTTGCGATAAAATCTCTCGTTGTATATTGATTGTTTTTAATATTAACATATATATATATATTTAGTTACAATCCATTGGATTGGTCTGCAACGAGTTTGGTTTTTCTTCTCCATTCCTCCCTATTCTCTGCCAGTCTTTTAAGCTCTACGTATGAGCCACAGTTCATGTCCCTCTTCAGTTGGTCCATATATGCGTCTCTTGGTCGGCCTCTGCCATTTGTTCCCTCGGTCTTACCCTCCGCGATGGCGATGAGTAGTCCTGGGTGCCTGATGTTGTGGCCAATCCAGTTAGCTCGTTGTTGGCTGATTCTCTTAAGGAGTTGCCTTTTTTTGCCTACCCTGGTTAAGACTTCTTCGTTTTCGACGTGCTCCGACCAATGGATCTTAAGCATGCGTCTGTAGCACCACATCTCAAAGGCCGCCAACCGTCCGCTTTCACTCTTGCTGATGGTCCATGTCTCACAACCATAAAGCAGAATGCTCCATACAAAGGCTTTAGTAAGGTTCTTCCTTACGCTTAAGTCGATATTTGGGGATTCCAATATCTTCGATTTTTTGTTGAAGGCAATCCTTGCCTGGTTTATTCTGCTTACAATTTCTGCTTTGGAGCGTCCATCCTGGTTTATTCTGCTGCCCAGGTACACGAATTCACTTACTTGTTTGATGCTCACTCCATTTAATGCAATGTTCGCAGTCGCTTCCTCTCTTCCAACGACCATACATTTTGTTTTTTCTTTATTTATTTTCATGTTGTACTTTGACAACAGTATACTTTCCAATTTTCCTAACATTTATTCGCTTATTAACATATTTAAATCTTAAATTGCTTATAATCAATCAACAGTAAACAACATATAAATATTATAAATATTTTGTATTTTTTTATGTTTTATTTAACCAAATCATAATAGAAAATGAATAACATAGAAAATAATAGCATCTACATACTTTCGTCAACGTCAATTTTCTTGATCATACCCGTATTCTGTGAATCCAGAAATAAGTTTTCGCCCTAGTTTTGAGAGCGTATTAATACTGGACCCCTTGCACTTAACCCAACTTGCATTAAAGTAACATAATATAACATTATTAGCGGGCCATATTGAATAGTAAAAGTTCAGCGGGCCGGAATAAATACTAGTAGGTAATTCCTATATTGATGAGGGCTTAATATAAATTAGATATTTAGGTACTAATGTTTTAAGTACTTACATAATATTTCCTTTTAATCTAATCTCGGTGTAAATATTTTAGTATGTTTAAAAATATTTATGTACTACTACTACTACTATACCATCACGGCATATCCCACAAGTGGGGTAGCCAGCAGATCAGCTGCATGTAAGAAACATGCATGTCCTCTTCGTGCCAATATAAAATCAAGACATTCAGGATGGGTGGCAAGCCTCATCGCTGAATTGAATTTATGTACGTATGTCATCTATTGACATATTTAACGGACAAGTTATAGAAAAAAAAGCTGATACAGTGTATGAAAACTTCCATTTTCGCTTATTAATCCCGTGGAGCACCCGGTAAAGAATTGGTCTCCCACTCTTCTCCTTAAGTTTTCGAGTGTCCTGTAAAAGGCAGGTGTTCGAAAAAATTAAGACATTGTACATCTTAAATTCAGCGATGAAGTTTGCCACTCATCCTGAATGTCTTGATTTTATATTGGCACGAAGAGGACAGCTTGCATGTTTCTTACATGCAGCTGGTCTGCTGGCTACCCCACTTGTGGGATATGCCGTGATGGTATAGATATAGATAGATAGACTTGAATATTAACGTTCTACCGTGTCAGGAATTTATTACTCAAATACTATCGATCTTGATAATATTATAAGATAATGACATAATATGATGTTCTTTATTCAAACCATCCAGAAAGTTAACGATGAAAACAGATTGCTAAACCAACACCAAGAAGTAAAATAAATGTTTGAAATATACAGTCATCTCGATTGCAGAGCCATATTAACTCGACGCAATATTGTGTAAAATCTAATCGGAAGGACTGAAAAAACGTCCCTTCGCTTACGAATTGGCTCTAGGCTGACTTTAAGAGATCACATTCGGTGTTCCTGAATAACGTTTACCAATTCAACCTTTCTCACTGTCACAATACAAGATCCACCAATTGACAAACATCGAAAATTTCGAAGTAAATAAAAGTCATTTGGAAGTTAACTACATACTGTTTTTTTTTTAATTTTCCTTGACAACCATTTAATTAAATAAACAGGGTTCTCCAATCGAGATATAGTATGCCAAGCTTCAAGAAAATCCTAAATGTGTTTATTAAGATGCAGAACTCCATTCAAATTGCGTTATTGTTTAAATCATTTTCGTAGCAAATCCGCCACTTCTGCGAATGAAAGCTTATGCTTAGTCAAATGTTTATTGTCAATAATTTATCCCTGAGAAATGACGGATGCTAATCTAGTCTTTAATAGACGTTATAATATAATAATTATAGAAGGATGAGAGGTCCGGTGAACACTTATAATATTTCATTTCGGATGGTGAGATTGACTAATAATACTACATACATACATACATACCTATTTCTATTGCCTAATATTGCTACCGAGGAAAACAGATTATCATACATTTATAATAGCTGTTTTAGTATGAAAGATAAAATAATGTATATACCTAGTACTATTATGATTAGTATGCAAGTATTTTGAAAGTTTTGTAAGCAGAGGTAGCGTCAATGTGGTTTTTGCACTACGAACGATTCATATTTCTATTAAATCTTACTTTATATTCGATATTTAAAAAAAAAAGAATGACATCCCGATATTAAAGATTTATAAAATAAATGGAACTACATAATATTGTTCTTATTTTACAACGTAACGATAGGTACATATTTATTTCACATTTACATAAAAATACACTTAAAATTCTATAAATTACTTTCCAATTTAAAGAATTTCACTTGTATATGGGATAGAATTAGGTAGGATAGGATAGGATAGGATAGGATAGAGTCTCGGCCTCCGGAACAAGGGGTCCGTGGTTCGATCCCAGGTGCCGGCAAACTCCCCTTTCACGGCACAAGCTTTTAGCTTAGTGTGAAAGGTGTATAAGGTTGTATTTGGGTTTATAACAAAAACCCAGATATATCTTTTTAAAAAAAAAAAAAAAAAAAGAATTATGCATATATTTCTAATATAATAATACATATAAACAATAATAAATTCAACTAATACCAAATTCTATTTCAAAACTACATTTTTGCGGCCTAAATATATTTGTTCTTCTTCTATTTTGAAATGTCTTATGATTATTGATAAGCTCTTTAAGTAATTTACTAAAATGTATGTTAATTAAAATATATGCATGTTAAAATGTTGTCGTTTTTTTTCTCAGCATTTCTTGTTAATAAATATCTTTTTATTCTAGTTTAACTCATTGCACTTCTTAAAATTATGTATGTAACTATTCATATTCATAGATAAATGCGTTGATAAGGTTTGGCACACATCCTGGAAATCCTATTTCTCTGTTATCACGAAGAAGAAAATTTGCTGGCTATTACAGTTATGGGGTATGCCGTGATGGTATAGTAATAGTAGTAGACAAAAAATTAATTTCATCATAAATTGATGCAGACAAAATATATTCATTAATCCATTAAATTTTATAAAAATAAATAGTTGGTTCCAAAATAATCTTACATCAACCACTGGTTGACGATTTCATCAATAGTCCATTTTCAAATAGCCTGTGCAAGCAATAATATCCAAAGCCGACCAAATGAATAATAATTCAACTCGTATGCCGAAAATGTTGAATTTCATAAAAGTACTGAATAGTTATAATATTGTCTTAAGTAGGTAGTATGCCTTTTATACAATATTGTTTTCATAGCAAAATTTATCTAACATAGAGTACTTTAAATCTACTGAAGGATGATTTGCAGAGTTGGGCATTAAGTTGTTAACCTGTTAATCGTTAATTAACGAAGTTAAAAAATATGTGCAGTGTAGTCCTGGTAAAGAATTAATCTCCTAATCTTTTCAATACTTTATGTAAACAAACTGTTTTAAGTTTTACTGTACTTATTAATATAAGTAACCTGGTTTCGACTTAAAGAGTCATTATCAAACAATGTCAAATTTACAAAAAAAGTCATTATCAAACAATGACAAGTTTACAAAATAAATGTCAACTTAATCAATATCTTTGTGTGTTGTGTGTTCAGTGAATGATAAGTGTTGGGAAAAAATGACATTTTAAATCTTAAATTCAGCGATTAGGTTTGCCATACAGCCAAAATGCCTACATTTTTGTTTCCACGGTGAGGATAGCTAGCATATCTATTACATGCTGCTGTTCTGCTGGTTACTCCACTTTTGAAAAATGTCGTGATGATATTATATTATTAGTAGTGGTAAAAAACTTAACCTGTTTAACCTCAAAATTTATTATTTATTGAATTTGCACCAACGGCAAAAGCCTTC
Source organism: Athripsodes cinereus (assembly GCA_947579605.1). Classification (NCBI taxonomy): domain Eukaryota; kingdom Metazoa; phylum Arthropoda; class Insecta; order Trichoptera; family Leptoceridae; genus Athripsodes; species Athripsodes cinereus. Next base: position 3,759,169 of record OX388307.1, read on the forward strand.
AACATTAAATACATACTTAAAATTCCATGGTATCCATATAAAAAAAACTGATAAATATTTTAAGACATCTGACAGTTATTATAACCCTGTAGGTACAAAGATAATAAAAAGTGCAAAAAACAGATCACAATATTAGACTGGAATATCAATAATTTCTTTGGAAGAATTATCTGCAATGGTTTACTGTTACATACGTCACATTTTATAAAATGCAACGAATCAATGAGCGGTGACATATATTTTTCGTTAAAGAAAGATTAAGTCCGTTAATTTTTTAATAATATAATTTAACATGCTGCTTTACTTTGATGATCAAATATATTTTCCTCTGATGATTGGAGAAGAACCACTCATAACAAAGTTGTTGTTGAATCCTTAAGGACATCCTAAACTCCCTCCCGTTTTCAGATATCTGAGAATTACTTATCATCAAGTTAATGCTATTAGATAATCGAAATATAAATTCCAGAAATAATAAGAGATTAGATGTCCAGGAAACCAGGATCAATAGAATAGTAGATTGTTAAACATATTAAAACGATAAGTTCGCCTTATGTTTATTAAGCATTTTGTTCCTACATCATTGTTTATTAATTTAGACGTTTATCATTGTTAACTGATAAAAAGTAAATTATTGAGTTAAAATAAATAAACAATTAAAATTATGTAATCACCTTTCAATCGATCCAAATTATAAGGAATTTACCCTCAGATGAGGTACGTGGAAGAAAAATAGAATAAATTATATACTTCTCACTAGATTTTTTTTATTTATGAAAGAAAAGCAAAACATTTACAAACACACTGTGTGAATGTGGTGCAATTTAGGACGACGGCCATCCACTTTTATGTCCATTGATGGACTACGGCTGTGATCCTGAAGACTTTATTCTTGGTAACGATAAGGAAACCTGAGTAAAAAGATTTAAACCGGCCACGATAACAAACAAACACGTTTTTTTTCGTCTGTACGTGATACAAATTTTCAAGAGTTCATGATTCACAATCCTTAGTAGCGTAGAAGTCTAGGACTGACTAGGAAGAAAGCTCAGAGAAAGCTACAAATAATTAACCAATCACAGCATTTCCTTCTCTGAAAAGGCTCGTTGCACTACTAATATGTATTTTCAAATCTTGAAAAAGACTTTTTATTTGATCTTGAAAGAGACCATTGACTCCTTTCTAATGTTTCATGCAGGATTGAACCTGACACATTTGTTTGAAAATTCTGTATTTTTTACAATAATCGTCCAGCAAAATAAAAAATAATTATTGTTAGTTCGTAATGTGATATATTTAGTGTAATTTATATTCGGTACAGAAATATTCCATTTTTGTTATATTTTTCATACATTTCAACATTTTATTGTATAAATGACAATCATAAACCACACATGGAACTAAATGGAAAAATGTTTATAGCGTGCTTCACGATACAAGGACCAAACTAAAAAAAAATAAAAAATGGTATTTTTTTAAAAGGTATGCGATAAAATCTGCTCATAAATTTGTCTATGATGTGGTTTATGGGACTGTTCACCCTATTTAGCATTGAAAAATTAATTTATTATTATTATAATTTATTATAACTGTGTCGGTGCACACGTAGTAGAATTCCATAATTATGTAATTGAAACAAGGGTTTCTTTCTTCTATAGATTATTGATTCCGAGAGAGACGTCTTTCGACTTATCAGGTCATTATCAATCCTGATTGATAATGACCTGATAAGTCGAAAGACGTCTCTCTCGGAATCAATAATCTATAGTAGAAAGAAACACTTGTTTCAATTACATAACTATTTGTTATGTTAATACGTTTAATCCAAATAATTATTAGAAAAACACATGAAGTACGAAGCTAAAAAATGGAAAAAGTCGCTTAAAAAATAGTTTCAAAACATATTCTAATTAATAATGCAAATAAAATAAAAATATACATTTAGAATTGGTGCATAAGTAGTAGAATTAAATAACTGAATAAATTGAAACAAGCGTTTTGTTCTACTATAGACAAAGCAACATGAGAGAGATGTCTTTCGACTTCTTAGATTATTATTAATCAATCTGTTGGTGATTGATAATGACCCATGATGTCGAAAGACGTCTCTCTCGTGTTGCTGCTAAAGTAGAACAAAATGCTTGTTTCAATTAATCCAAAATAATACTATACTATACTATACACTCACGCCGTGTCCTAGGTGGGGTAGGCAGAGAGAACGGAACGCCATGTTGATCTATCCTTACATGCTTCTTTCGTTTCCTCTTCCTCCAGTTTCTCATACATGCACGCCGATTCCTCTTACTTAACACGCGACCGTCCTTGAGAATTTGGTCCACGTGGTCAAGCCACGTAGTTCTTGGACGTCTGCACTTTCTCACACCCCCTCTTTAAGAAAAATACAACCTCCATAAATACAACCAAAATAATAATATAAAATAACATATTATTGTTTATTTTGATTTTTTCTCAAATTGCTGTCTGCCAGTGAACTCACTGAATATACAATATGTTAAACATACATTTTTTATATAACAATCAAAAAGTAAATTTTATGACATTTGTTGATTAAGTTTTAAGCTTTCAACAATATAATACTTTAAGGCTGGCCGCTCAAATGAATTATCCTTACAAAATCATCCATTTAACTAAACCTAAATAAAAAATATACATTTGTTTAGTTTTGTATGTAGGTACCTACTAAATTTAAATAATATGAAATATTTACATAGAAATTCGTTTAATGACATAGCTGGTCGCTCGTCAGATATATGGAATTCCAGATTTATCAGGAAGTAGGTATATCTATCCTCTCGAACTGTATCATTTATAGGGTGGACAGAGAGAACAGAATCACAATCCAATGTGTGCTTACATACTTTGGCATTTTCCACATATGTACAATTTCTCATGTATCCACATCGATTTTTTTTTTGCTGCTTAACAAATAGATACTTTGTTATTTTAAACAAAGGAGTTTTGAGAATTTAATGCATAGATTAAATTATGTGATTCTCAGGCGTCATACACTCTTTCATTTTAATTACTTCGTCTATTTGATCCATATGTTTAAACCATTTAAAATCATTTATTCTACTCACAACACTTTCAGTTTTTTTCTGGTGTTAGAAATGGCCTTCGGTTATCGGATGCATAGAAATGATTCATTTGCTTCTTACGTTTACGAAAGGAACGTTGAAAGAATAGGAAAAAAGACATAAAGAAAAATCAAAATCTTACCATTGTAGGTATTCATTCATTCATTTATACCACAATGGAATTTCTCTCATGTGAGGTAGCCAATTGATTTAACTCCATATAATAAATATGTAAGTCGTCCTTTTTAAGTCAATAAATGTTGAGACATTCAGGGTGGGAGGCATACATCTTTAAAAGTGTAACGAATACAAGCCTTTCACAGCACACTAGAAAAAATACTAAAAAGAGAGGCATGCGTATTCTTCGACGGGGATTTCACGGATAATAAGCACATAGCCTCCGCCCCCCACGACAATAGTTCGGAAGATCAAAATAATAAAAATGTCAAAATTTTGATGTTCTAGGGCTGCATTCATGACATAGGGTGATAAATACATACCTCCTCGTAATTCGAGTATCTAAACTGCAATAAACTCCCTCTCCCCCCTACTTTTATATTGCACGTTATAGTGGGGGGGGGGCTTAGTACCTCGGTAAGTAGTGGAGGAATGTAATAAAACATAATTTTGTATCATATTGTCATGTAATGCTGGTACTATTGAAATATTTTGTGCATGATCATTTTGTGAAGTCTTCGGTAAAGAAAAGATCTCCCACTCTTTTCCGTGTGTTTACAAATCTCCCGTTAAAAAAACAGGTGTTCGCAAAACCTCACGTAAAAGAAAATTGACATCTAGAATCCAGCGATAAGGCATGCAACCCATTCTGAATGTCTTATATTTTAAATTAGTTAATGTAAGTAATTATAACTAGTTCCAAATTAAAATATGAATCTTGTATTATGTATACTAGCGCGACGATGCACGTAATATATACAATGCACTAAACACATTATGCATGTAACACCCAGACCCAGGAAATTTAAAAAAGGTCATTTTTCATTTTGCCCTGGTCGAAAATCGAATCTGGGAACTCGTGACTCAAAGGCATGAGCGTTACCTTTGCGCCATCGTAAATGTGACCCTATTAATCGTTAATAAAATTGTAAAAATTAAATTTAAAAAAATATGATTATGCATACATCTACACTGTTATACAATTTATCATCCTTTCATAATAATATTTTACATAGGTGAGTATATTTTTTCATTATATCAGATTTTTTTGGAGGGCTAAATCGCGTGTCCTGTATCGGGCAGGCGACCTTTATGTGAATAGGGTAAAAAACACAGTAACTGACAGGTTGAGGTATATTTTTATTAAAATAAGATTTCACAAAAATAATATATAATACCTTACCAACTTCAGGAGTTATGAGATAACTGAACTATTTACCAGCGTCATGAAAAAAAATCTTAAACAGTGCCAAAGAAAAATTATCCAGGACTATCATCTTTAAGGATAATAAGAATGGAACTTGATAATGATAAGTTAAGTCATTATATTTTCAGTTCCATAACATTATTTATGTCCAGCAATGGGTCAAAATAGCTGAAAACAAAGCTCAACTTTTCAACTCAAAGTTCTTGGTGGAAATTCATTGTTTATTACAAAAAGAAATTAATGAAAAAAAAATAACTTTGTGTAAATTAAATTCACGAAATTACCATATAAGACTTAGAAAAGACAATGTCACCTTATTTGGTAGTGCCCTGGACGGGACTTAAACCACAACCCATCCTTTTAGCGAGGTGTGCTTTAACCAATTAAGCTACTGGGCGACATGCCGAAAGCTCCGATATTCTTTCTCAGAAACCCCGATGACAGCTTAATGTGTAGGTATATGTAGGTATTATTCTGAGATCTAGACAAACCCCCTAATCTGAAGCTGATTGTATATAGCCTCATAAAATGTTAAATTGTAAAAATAACATTGATAATTAAATTTGTGAAATCATACTAGAATTACTAAACAACAAAGACACAGTGACAGATAGAAGGTAAGTCACCTAATAGAAACATTGAAAGTGGGTCTAGTTAGTAAACTTTTTACATCACATACAAATAGCTATATTTGTGTAGTTATGTATTATCGTTTCATAATATCTATACAGAGCGCACTATGTATAGTAAAAATACTGTATAATTTTTAACCCTTAAAGGCCGACCATAAATTATAATACTTATAGCAATATTATTATTATTATTAATAATAATAATGTCCGTAAGGGGTTGGTACTATGCGTACCCGTCACCCGCAAGGAAGGGTTAATGTTCGGGAACTTTAAAAATAATCCCGCGGTGCTGATGGCTGTTGCGCTAAAGTCACGTGATCAATTTAGTGTTTTTTTTTTTATTATATTATGGTTTGGACAAAAATAATTGAATTTACAAGATAACTACTATAATTGTTTCTATTCTACATTTTTTTATAATCTGGATACAATTATCGATCTATTTATCCACCCGTAGCCCTAGTTGGGTTATACCAGCTCATAGCTCAAACATTTTGACGAACTCATTTTCTGTTCATGGTGCTCGCTGTTGGAATTGTTCGGCTCCTAGAAAAAGGTTGCTTCCTACTCTTCACGCTTTCAAGCTGGTGGGCAAGGACCACTTTATCACTCTAAATTTGGTTTCTGTTTCCTAATCCCATTTCCTGCCCATTATTTTCCTTTGTACCTCCTGCTTTCTTTCCTTAAAAGTTTTATGAAATTGGGTTATTTGGACGAAATCGCGTCTCTGCGCTAAACTCGCCTTCTGTATATCAATTTTATGATTGTATTCAATTTAAATGTATTTTTATGTAAATTTGCTCGTAATCAATGTTCAACAAAAAAAAATGAAAAATAAAAAAAATATATCTGGCGTCAGCGCCTAACTTGAATATTGCCCTGCCCCGGACATTGAATGTCCTGCAGAGCCGGATTTTAAATGTCGTAATATCTCTATCTTATGACGCCTGCTATGTTTAGCTGTCTCAGATAATTATTTTATTATCAAAATATACCTATATTTATTTACATATACTTATATATTAAAGCACATTAATACATTGTATAGCTACCAACTTACATAGATGATAATAATATTAACATATTTTGTGTTATTTTCTTATAATGGTTGTTTTCATTTTTTTTTTCGTCGCTGGATATTGAAAATTATCTTTGTGCCCTTGTGCGGGTCACATTTTGAAAATCTCCAATAATAATTGATAAAAATAAAAATATTGTATGTTTGTGTAAGTATCTAGCGAAAAAACGAACCAAAAATTTACTATATTTTTAATATAATCCGTAACTTTTTGCGTATTTGCCATAATGGTATGAAGTAAACACTTAACTTTTTTTTATAAATACCTACACACTTTATTTAATAGATGAGTAGACAATTGTTTTGTCTTTTACCAAGACATTATCAATACTAAATTTAGAAAGAATACAAAATTGATTACGAAGGTACAATAAATTATGGAGTTAACAATTTTATAATGTCTTGTCTTAATAATGTCTTGGTAAAAGACGAAACAATTGTCTACTCATCTATTAAATAAAGTGTTTACTTCATACCAACTTTTTTATATGTACATTCCTATATATTTTTTTTAATAAATTGATTGTTTTAATAATTAGTCGTGGATTATCCGGCAAAGAATTGATCTCCCACTCTTTTCCTTGAGTTTTCGAGTGTCCTGTGAAAGTCAGATGTTCGAAAAAATAAAGATATTATTTTAAAGATATATCTGGGTTTTGTTATAAACCCAAATACAACCTTATACATTTTATAAACGATGTGGTTTGTCATGTATTCTGAATGTCATAATTTTATGTTAGCAAGAAGAAGACACAGTTTGCACAGAGAAGACGGCCAGCTTATTTATTACATGCAGCTGGTTCGCTGGCTACCCCACTTGTGGGATATGCCGTTATAATGTAGGAGTAGTAGTAGCTGTCACTATATATCTTACGCAACTACATTTCTCTATTTAAATTGAGTACTCGGTATTTGAAACGAATGATTAGGCCAAAATAATAAAAAAATACAGGATATTTCAAGTACCAAGTAAAAACTGTGTATTTAGCGCATCTCTACAAATACATACATACATATATACCATCACGCCGCTTCACTCGCGGGGTAGGCAGAAAGGATCGTGCGCCACTGCCTTCTATCCTTGCATTAGATATGAGCGCCGCGCCGGCGCGCCGCCGCCGCCGCGTCTTTTCCCGCGCCGCCGCCGCCGGCCGACGAAGTCGACGCGCCGATTAATATCGAGCGAACGCGAGATCAGTGTGATTACCATTACGAGCGCGTGCACGTCTGCGAGTTGTAAAAATGGCGGTGACGGCGACAGAGATTGACATTTTTAAGAAGAAGTTAAGTGAAATTAGTGTGAGCGAACTAAGCAAAACTTCATCAAAACATAGTTTTTGTTGGAACTATTTCGGACAATTAGTTGTAAATATCGACGGAAAGAAAAGAACAGTTTTGGGAGAGCAAATTTTTTGCGGGGCGTGCTTAAAACGTGAAAAAGATAATGATTCTGAAGTTTTGTTTTCCAAGTAAGTACCTACCCTCTAATAATTTTTAAATGTTATATCTGTCTGCTTAAACGCAGCTGCACCTACTTGCAAGCTATAATCTGCTTTTGTAGGGCGAAACTTCAATGTTACTTCGATTAATATACATAATACAATACTAAACTCAGTATTGTAAAATTTTCAAAGTGGCCGCCGCCACAAGATGGCGGAATAAAAGCTTGTATTTTAAAAATGTTTTTTTAATGTAATTTTTTTTTAATGCAATATTATTTAACTAGTGCCTTGTTAGTTGTTTCATACTAAAACTTTAAGAGCCATAGTTTTATCGTGTATCGCTCTAAATACTTATGCGGTTTATCTTTTTCTAATTTTTAACCATTAATTAGGAGAACCTAATCGAAATAATAGGTTAAATTGAGATTCTAGTTTACTTTATTTTTATTACAGTGGATTTTTCACTTACATTTCATTTTTCAGAGCTAACGTGAAAGTCTACAGCAAGAATATAGCCACTAGTAATCTTCTGCGCCACTTAAAAGATGAACACAACTTGGAAGGTCAACTAAAGGCGAAAGTTGTACCAATCAAAGAGTTTTTTTCCGTCCAAAGAAAGTCGAAGCCTGTTTTAAAAAGCGGTAAAACTGGTGGAAGAAAAGACAAGTGGCTGCTCTCACGGGATCTAGCCCTTTGGTTTGCAAGATCATTAATGCCATTCGACAGCATAGATGATGAAGCCATGAGGGATTTTTTAAAAAAATATAATATTGTCGAGGCGGATGAAGATCTACCATCACGCCAAAACATTGCCCGAGAAGGCTTAGAAGACGTCTATAATAGCATGTTAGCATATGTCAAAGACATTATTCAACAACAAAATATTCAATTTGGGGCTGTGACATCAGATTTATGGACAGACCAATTCAGACGCCGTAATTACATAACCTGTACTTTTCATTTTATTTCAAACGACATGCAGCTTACGAAATTTACCCTAGCAACAAAACAAGTTACTGGGAAACATTCTGGTGAAAAAATTAAAAAGGAAATTCAGGACATATTGGAAGAATTTCAAATTCCACAGAGTGATATTACTTTGGTGACGGACTCTGGGAGTAATATGAAAAGAGCTGCAAATCTACTAAATATGAAGAATCATCTTTGCCTTGGACATGCTCTGCATAACCTGGTCACCGTTGATGGTATCCAGTGCACCGATGAAATTCTTACACTGATCACCAAATGTAAGAAGATAGTTAAACATTTGAGATACAGAGCACCGCAACTAGAAGCCGCCGCCAACAAAGAACAACGTGAACTGTTGTTGTCTCTTGAAACAATTGGCGAACATTCAGAAAACACAGACGATGACAGCGATAACACGTCAGATGAAGGCGGGGATGATTTATCGTCTACAACAAACCTCACAACTGGTGCTCCTCCAACCATCAAGACGAGTACGCCTACTAGGTGGCACAGCATGCTAATGATGCTGACAAGCATTGGTCACAGTGCGAATCGTCGGCCTATTAGGGACATGCTAATAGATATAGACCGCAGTGCTCTTTTACTCAATGAGAACGAGTATAACTTGATTTTAACCATATCATCATTTTTGGACAGATTCAAAACAATCGTGGATATGTTGAGTTCCGAATCGCAATCTACGATTAACTTGGCGTTGGTTTTTAAATCAGAAATAATGCGATTATTAGATGAGTGTAGCGACAGGGAGCCACTCGTAATTACCAGGATGAAGAATAATATGTTGCGGAAATTGGAATACCGCTTTCCTGCCACAGATCTGATTGTTGCGGCCACTTTGTTAGACTGCAGATTCCATTCAATCAAGGAAATTGACGCATGCATGGAAAGCCGTGAAACTACCAAGGTAGAATTTTTATCAAAAATGGTAAAATCTATTCTGAAAGATGAAGATGTTACTGACCCAACACCTCAAGGAAGCCATAAAACACCTGAACCGAGTACCTCGAAGACTTCTTTCTTGATGGATTTGGCAAAACTGCATAGTAGCGCACAATTTGATGTGGACAGCGATGTTGAAAATGAGTGCTGGAAATATTTCAGCACAGCCACAGTTAAAGATCTTGAGCCCTACGATGATAACGTGCTTGAATTCTGGAAAGACCGAAAGTTCTCATTTCCTTTGCTGTCGAAATTGGTTCGTGCAATATTATTTGTTCCAGCGACTAGTACCCCAAGTGAAAGGGTATTTTCTGTCACTGGTCAAATAATAACAACTAAAAGATCCCGTCTAAATCCTTTGAGGATCAATCGTATCATGTTTATACACGACAACTATGGTCACTGCAAAACTGATGCTCCATATTAATTATGTTTTTTTTTTATGTTTTCATTTATTTTCGGTTACATTAAATATATTTTTAAATACTTTTAACATTTAATTTAATCTCTTCGAATTGCTTTAATTTTAATCTCCTTTGTTTTTTTGTCTTACGAAAAGAAGAATAATTCTTATATTTTTATCATTGATCTCAATTTAGTTTTATTCTCTAGATTTGCTTGTGCAGTGTTTATTGCTCTGTGTAATTTATAAGAATGTAAAAAGCTGTTTACACCTTGATTTATTTAGCAACAAACGTTGATTTTGCAATGTTATACATAATACACACCAAGAATCAATAGATTCTAGAACCTATTGATTCTTGGTGTGTTTACTTGTTGAATTTTATATAATTTTATCTCTTCTTTGTAAATTGTTTTAAATAAAACTGTGGTTGAGCAGAAAATAACGCATTATATTGATTTTCCTATAAAAATCTGCCTTTCATAGTCGCGCCGATCCTCACACTTTAAGAACGTCGATGTGGCCCTGAGCGAGACAGGACGCCTAATCATATGATTCCTCAGGCTTACTCCCAAGGAAAAGGTCCATCTCCTGGATGAGATTGCACCGCTAAATACACGAAGAACTGTCGCAGCCGAGGAAGAAAGACGAAAACAAAAAAGTTATCGGGCACGACCCGACCCCCCCCCCCCGTACCGAGGCTCAGGTCAAGACGCAGCTTCCTATCGAAAACCAATGAATTGCACACCACCTCGCATGAAATAAGAAACGAGCTGTGACGAGAACAGGTTGGGAAGAACAAATGGTTAAAACCAAGCGAGACTCTCCCAACCGGACTACCAGACAACACCTCCCGTACGGGATTTGTTCAGCCCTGCAGGGCTACTCTCGACAAAACTAAACACGATCTTAATCTAGTCTTGATCTTGATCATACGACGCACGAAGTGACTATTGGCCAAAAATACACGCAAACCGATCGCGCGTTAGCGGTAGCGCGATGTTTTTGACTATAGTCCCTTCGTGCGTCGTATGATCAAGATCAAGACTAGATTAAGATCGTGTTTAGTTTTGTCAAGAGTAACCCTACTGAACAGACTCAGAACGGGTGTGAGTAGATGTAAGGTTAACATCCAGAGATGGAAACTGCTGGGGGCGAGCAGGATGTGACGTGCGATTGTGGAGAGGAGCAAAACGCGGCGCACCTGTTGGTGTGCCCACTCATGGGGGAACCTTATAATGAGGAGGACCCCCTGACTGCAAGCAACAAGGCTGTGATGGCTGCAAGATATTGAAGAGGGTGCAAATAGGGTCTGGACATGGAAAGTAAGTATAGTCGCGCCGCCGAAACGCCGCCGCCGCCGACACTCGCGAGTCGGCGCGCCGCCGCCGACAAATTGTCTATCGGCGCTCATATCTACCTTGCATACATCTTTCGCTTCCGTCACTGTCATACAATTCCTCATGCGTGCTCTCCTGTTCAATGTTTATTTATTTATTTATTTATTCTTCTTGCACATCATCATTACATAACAGTGTTAGCAAAATAATATAAAATTTTAGAAACTAGGACGATGTGCAGTGGCGAGATTATCACTATAAAGTGATTTCTTCCATCTAACCACGACACATTGACATGAAACTAGTAAAAACAAATTTACTTACAAAAAAAAACATACAAAATATCAAAACACAACAAAAGAAAAAAAAAACAAAATTTAAAATAATATATTTGACACACACCCAACATGTGGTAGGGATTATGGATCAGAGGATCAATGTGTTCAACACATGACCGTCCTGAAGGATTTGAGTTAAATGATCTTGCCATTTAATCCTCGGACGTCGTCGTCTCGACGCACCATTCCTCTCAGCCAAATAAATCTTCTTAGTCATTCTGTTCTCATTCATTCCTTTCACGTGCCGAAACCATCTTTACTTATTTAAATTCACCCTTGCAACTACACCAATTTTCATTCCACATTCCTCTCGTATTCCACTATTATGCACACGATCTCTCAGATTTTTATCACACATCCTTCTCAACGATCTCATTTCTATCTCTGCAAATAACCATCTTTAATTTTCTAGTACAAAAGTCATCAATTTTCCTATTCATATTTAAATCGGTATTAGAAAATATGTGTGAATAGAAACATAAAAATGATTTAAATACATTGCAGCATTAAAATTATTTGACCCAGACATCAGTACGTATTAATACGTGCAATAAATAAATAAATAAACATGTTTTGTATTTAATTTACCGCAGTCATTATCAAATTCAAGTTATTTCAATGAATTTATTTAAATTAACTTTTATATCGTGTTACAGCGTTGTTAAAAGTGTGCGCGACGATCAAATAATAAAAAAAATGCCAAATTGTTTATCTGATAGGTACTCGTACATAGAGGTATCTTGGCGTCCCCCAAAATTGTAGTGGCCGTGTAGCCACAGTACGAATTGAGAAAAGACATTATTTTTTCTGTGAAACGGTAGTAAAGATATTCAAGAAGGACAAAAGTTTACTTTCATGAAAAATATATTGATATATTTTTTTGCAACTTTTACACAAGATCCTATAAATCCTGAATTTAAGGTAAGATTACGTTCTTTATGGCAAATTATCATAACATTTAAATATATTTATTTTCATATAGGATATATCCGGTTGGAAGTATAAGTGAGTGTCCAAGATTAGGAGGTCGAATAAAAGTGTCTGCGAAAAGGACAGCTGCTGGACAACACATATCTTGGGGTAGGATGGTACAATGGCTTAAAAAAAGATAATACATTTAAATATTCAGATGAATAAAGTAATTTTAAACTGAATATAAAGAAGGTAATTCAGTAAGAATGTGGTTTATAGGTACATGAGGTCAAATGATTGTGTCGTTGATAGTAATTATGTTGTATTTGTCTTTATTTTTATTTATTTTATATAATTATGGTAAATTGTTTGATGTGTGTGATATTCTATATTGATAAGTTTAGTCGAATTTGTTGAATATTAGTAAAAACCCTATAATCCCTCAAAGCACGAGGTCTGCTCAATTTTGAGGGTAAAATAGATATTATAACAATTGTATAATTGTGTTTATTTTATGTACATATTTTATGTGTTTGTTATTGTCTCAATAAAATATTTGAATTTGAATATTTAACACCTTAGATTCTGGGTGAAATTTGACAATATATATTTTTTTATCTTTATTCCATAATCAAATTATATTTTTGATAACTAGATCCGTTCTATTCCATATTTATAGGCTATCTATTTGTTTATGGCTAGTGAAGTACCTAATTGAATCAATCATAAAAAAATTACAAAATATGTTTTCAAACGAAATTTTGAATTATCAAAAGATTGAGAACCGTTTGTATGTGATAAACACTTATTTTTATTTATTTACATTAAAATTCATTGAAAAATGGATTAGCCACGAATGCTACCATTTTAAAATTAAAAGACATTTAAAAATTGAATATTTATTTCATTATCATTTACACATTTTACGATATATTTAAATACAAATTAACTACCCTAATAACATGAATAAACTATAAAATAATAAAATATATTATATTGTAAAAAAAACTCAGTATGCTACTGTTGTTTTTGCACGATATTTTGAATCTTTATTCGAGGGTATAGAGAGCCTTATTTGCTTATTTTTAAGTATTATGGAATATAAAAAAATCTTTTGAAAACTTTGTTCATTTAAAATATTGAGATGAAAAAATTTACACTTACATAATTTCATATTTTTGTAACACAGATGTACCTATTGTGCTATGTATATTAAATTAAATTTAATTATTTAAAAAAAAAACATCACCTTTTCAGTGGTGCAAGCTCTGAATTTGAATAGATTGTTTTTTCTTTCTAAACTCATTATAAAAATATTTGTACTATTTTATATAAAAATATCTCCATCTTTATCATCGTGAGATCTTCCACTATTAGGATAGCCAAAAAATATCGAGGCCCTTAGAGAGGTAGGTAGAACACAGCTCCCCTGGATTCAAAACATCCGAGAATGGACCGACGTCCGAACTGTGGGGGAGCAGTTTCGCGCCGTTCAGAACAGGGAATCTTTCTCGCAAATGGACTTCAACACCGGGGGGACTTGACAAGACACGTGAAGAAGAAGGTAAAATGTGCCATTATTACTATACTACTAAGTTTCCGGCGGACTAATTGCAAGAAATAAACTCGCAGATGATCCTTTCCGTGTTAATAAAATAGGGCTATCATTTAAACGATCAGCATAATATTGATGTTATGTTCAGCAGAAAAATGTATTCTGTCGACAAATATATCATGTTGATATGTTACTTATGCCCAGCGAGAATATTATATTTGTATTGCAAATAATATGATATTGTAAAACTCTAAATTTAATCGACCAGCAAAATTATTATTTGACCGGCATAATGATTATTTGTCCAGCAAAATAAATAAATGAGCAGCAAACCGTGAGCTAATTTTAATTAAACTTATGGAAGCTAAATTTTTAATCTTGTTCAAATAATAAATCTTTGTAAGCAGCATCTTTTTATGTGATTTTATATGTAGCATCTGAAAGAACGACACTAGCGTTTTTCGACATTTCAGTTAGATATTTCGTTAATATAGCAAAGCGGAAACCGGCAATATTTTCGTAGTCATCATTAATTTGGTAAGAAATCACAAAAAACTTCATGTGGATCCGAAGGTAAATCGGTGTGTGAAAAATATTGTTTATCTAATATTTTCTGCCAGTCAAATAATAATTCAGCTGCTCAAATAGTAATTCTGCTGCTCAAATAACAATTCTGCTGGTCAATTAATTATTTTGTTGTGCGAGTATTTATTTAGCTGTTAATTTTTTTTAATTTGCCGATATAAACAAGTTTGTTTGTAAAACAAGTATTGCGCTTATTTTTTATTTATTGCCGATGAAAACATTGTTTGCTGTCCAAATGACTTAAATGCTGATTTTTTCTTGCCGAACGAATGGAATAGCCGTTCAAATAATTAGTTCCCATAAAAAAGTAAGACATTCAGGATGGGTGGCATGCTTTATCGCTGAATCGTAGATGTTGATTGTCTTATACGAGCACCTGTTTCTTACAGGATACTCAAAAACTTTCAAAAAAGAGTGGGACACCAATTCTTTTCCATAAACTCCAAGAGGTGAAAAAATATGACACTACTGATTATTATTCGTAAGACATACAGCCTTAGTGTAAAAGCCTCATTATGGGATAAGTTGATAATAATCGGTCCTGCCTTGTGAATCAATTAGATTTAATATTTGACAAATAGGTAATAACTATTATAATCATAATATCTGTCAAACTATACAGTGATCACCGTGTCCAAAACTACTTTGATGGCCACTGATACTTTGAAAGAATTTCGGTTGGCTTGATTTAATATTATCGCTGTCCCGAATACGTATCATTATCATTTTTCTCTAGTATGAAGTTTATATTTCACAGTCTACCCAAGTTAAACACAATTTTGATGGGTTAAGCTTGGGTAGACTGTGAAAGATAAACGCTTACGAATTGATTCTAGGCTGACGATAACAACAGTTTTATAATTTACTTTATGGTGGCGTGAAATTCATACTCACAGATTAAGAAATAGTTTATTATTTTTGAATTATTTGGTCACTTTTCTAGCTTTCAGGGTTACTCTTGGCAAAATCTAAAAACGATCTTAATATTGTCTTGACCTTAGTCATACGAAGACAATGGTCAAAAATACGTGCATACCAATCTCACGGTAGTGGTAGCGCGGTATTTTGGACTATAGTTCCTTCACGCGTCTTATGATTAAGATCAAGACAATATTAAGATCGTATTTACAGTGTGTCAAGAGTAATCATATTGATCATTTTCTAGTCGTATTTATAAAATGTAATCATCATCATCATCATCATCGCCCTCAACGCTCCTCTCGGGAGCACAGGACAGAAACCAGCCTCCTCCATTCAGAGCGTCTCTACGCCAATTGCGTCACCTCTTTCCACGACACTCCCATAAAATGTAAGAATCATAGTAAATTTAAACAAGAACAATTAGCATACAGAAATGGCAAACAGCAGCACAGGGTCACCAGTCATGGAGGTGTGCTCTAAAAGAGGCTAAGCTTCGACCAGAGTTGTAAAGACATTTATGATGAAGATGAAATAAAAAACAGAAATCACAACTAAAAAAGGAAAGCAAAAGACTTTTACACAGAACAAAAGTAGAAAGACAGAAGTGATTAGTGTTCTGGCTTCACAAAATACATTTGAGGATATCAATTTTTACTGAAAAGCCCGTTTGAAAGACGTCTTTCAGTCTGTCTAATAAGTAATCAAAATAAAATATTAAGTAATTCCACTAGTGACTTTATCAATTTACAAGTTTGCTTTTGAAAGCTTTCTTTACATTTGTCCGACCATGAGCTGGTTCACAAATTGATAAGTCACAAATGAAGTTTGATATGCCCGGTATAGTTAGGTATTGTGCCGAAAAGTTATCATTAAAAATATAGTAATTGTTATTTAGAAGGTTGTACGGGATTTCAATATAAAACAATGCAGTTCATAAGAACTCTGAAAGTCCCAACATTAAAAATATTGCCTGCACTTAAAAGGTACCTGCGTTAATATTGTTCTTATTTGTTTACTAATCTATGTACCTGCATTCAAAATATTATCATTGTTTATTTAAATTTGTACCTACATAGCAACAGGGGCAATAAAAAGAATAATGCGACAAAGGATTGAGAGCCGTATCTATTATGTACTTCGCTAATTGTTTTTTAAATTATTTTATGAAGATTCTAGAATGTCTGCGTATTGTTATTATTTCATAGTGTCGGCTTGGTTGGATTTTTATACCTACGCTTCGAGATATTGAATGTCGATACCGACGATATGTTTTAATTTATGTAAACGACTCTTTAGGTATGAATTTTAATGTAACATAACGTAGTTTGAATATTTCATTATCTACCTAAAGGGTTGGTTTGTGTTGCTATGTAATAGAATAAGGATTGTGTTATTTTGTGTTGTGCGAAAAGACGCTTTGATAAAGAACAGTGAAAAAGGACACAAGAAATATTGTTTTAAATATAATATCAGTGAAAGAGACACTTTGTGAATTACTTAATAATTAGATCAGTGCAATGGACGCTATTATAATACCGAATTTATTTGTAAATATTTATCATGGCATAATTCCTGGAATCCAGACAAGAGCCCAGGTGGACTCGTAATACAATGGTACCTGCGGGAAGGCGTGTACTTGTATTTTCATTAGCCAATCACGGCGCTGCACGTTGATGAATCACATCGTAGGAGTACATGACCAACCCCCTACCCCACTCAAGGGTAGTAGAGAGATGTCCTTGAACAGAAGTGAGTCTCCATCAGCCATCAGTAGTGAACAGTCGTTATCAGTGAGTCGTAGCGAGCAGTGAGTCGTAAACAGGCGTCCTTGGTATAAGGATCGCTCCTGTCATCACTCATCAGCTGACCTTCAGAGAGACAAGTGTCTCTAGTCATTGGGCTTCAGTTGAGTTGAGATATTCTCCTCCTGAAGCCATGACGTGCCAACTTCGTACCTGTGTAGGCTGTTAATTGCCTCCAGAAGCCTCGGACGTAGGGCTTCGCCCTCCCAGCACTGCGCCAAGGGGCGCCTTCTTCAACTTGTTTGCCTCTAGGCATTTTCATGCCAGAGGCGCCCTCATCGTGGGATCCATTACAATCATCGCAAAGTGAAATTTAATTATTTTAAAAGTGCTACGTTTTTCGTTTTTATTGAAATAATAATCAAGTGTGTTTTTTTTATATTGGGATAATTACGTGTGCACAGACAATACGGGGTAGTGAGTAAGTCGTAGTATTGTGTTGCTGTTTAAAAAACCGTGTTTGTAATAGTGGTAAGAATTTTTTTATTTTTAATTAAATGTTTATTTGAATCTAAATTTGTCTTTTACACATTTGTCCATTTAATTACAGATAACTTGTCGTCTCTTAATTTATATAGCCTCACTGTATAAGTTAATCGAGACCATTTTATTGTTTTAACTCCTGGAGTGCTGTGGGTAGCCCAGTAGAGTCTCAGCCGTTGGCATTTTTGGCATAATATTTTATTTATTTTATCCTTAACCAAAACCAGTCTTTCACCATCACTCTCTCTACCACCCCCCCCCCCATATCATATTGGCCCCCTGAACGTGTGGCTCGTAGCGAAAAAATACACATCTGTGTATAATCGCTACAACGAATCCATCCCTGAGATCTTCTTTTAATTTTTTAACTGTATTATTTGTGATATCGGAGGAGGGTGTATATTTTTTTTATAATGAACTGACAAGTTATCTGTAATGGCGAATGTGTATTGTTTTGACTTTTGGCTTTGTTTTATTGACATGTGTTTATTGTGTATTACGGTATGATTCGATCGATGGATAAGGTGTCGGATATCAGATGCTATGAGCGCGAATTTTCGCTTTCGTTCGGAGGCTGGACTGATGAAGGCCCTGAACGGTTCCTCAAAGAATGCGAGGAATTCTGGAAGCTTGAGTGGGAAGATGAATTGCCAAGGGAGGCTGTGTATTGCTTGCGCGGCGACGCTAAGCGGTACTGGAAGACTCTGGGGTTTCGGTATTGTCGATGGGGTGTATTCAAAGAAGTAATTTTGCGAAGGTTTGGTGTGGAAGGGCAGATAAATGCGATCTATAATGACCTGTTGACAGTGTGTCAAGGTCGGGATGAACTGGGGAGTGATTTTGTTGACTGGAAGGTCAGGATAAACAATCGTTTAAAAGGGTATGGCCATGTATTATTTAAAGATGAGGGTCCAGCAATGAGCGTATGGAAGCAAATGACATCCTGGTATAGGACGAGGATTAATGGTCGGGAGTTAGTTAATCTGGAACATTTGCAAGAGTTGGTATGGCGTCTGGACTTTCCAGAATACACTCCGGAGGGACAATCTGAACCTGAGGTGATCACAGAGAGTTATCAGGTTGTGTTAGATAATCTTCCAGACATAGCATCTGTTCGCGATGAGGTTCGGTATGTACCTAGCCAGGACGCTAGGGAGGAAATTGTACCCGTAGAGGATGGGGTTACCCTCTCGGAGGAAGAGATAGATGAGGACACCGAACGGGAGGTACTCACACCTCCCTCTATTCACGAATGGGTTAAGTCTTTCGCGTGGGTGTTGAAATCAGTGTTGGCAATGCTGATCGTCGCGGGATTGATCGCGGAAAGCTGCATACGGTCGCTTGTATGTACAGCTATAATTATATTGAGATTCGTGAATAGAAAAATATCGCGTCGCCGTAGAACAGCGTTGATATTGTTCAAAAAGATATATGCGTCCGTCAATCGAATCAAATACCAATGTTATGCTATCGATGATTATTTTTATAATTTGTTCATCGATATGGATTCTCGATGCTTGAAGTCGAGGAGAAAATTCAATCAAGCCAGATAGTCACATATGTGTGTTATATTGGATTAGGATTGACTTAGGCTTGTTATAGGAAAAATGTATTTTGTTTAAATATTTTAAATGGTTTGAATATTTTCCGTAAAAATATCACTGGCGCCCAGAAAAGTATAGGTATAGTTTCTTGTTTAAAATGTTTTTCGTTACGTAGGTAGGTAGGTGCAACTTTTGTTAAATGCCTACGTGTGCATTATTTTTCTTCGTAATATGTGTGAAATGTTTTAATAATTTTGAAAACGGAAAGAGAATTTGTTTGGTGTAACCAGCGAGTGTAATGTGAGGAAGAGCTATGTAGATGTTGGATGTGTGAATTATGAAAATATAACATTGTTTATTCTGAATATTAAAATTGTGACAGAGGTGAGAGATGCTTTGTGTGACAGAGATGTGTGAGGGATTCTTAGTTGACACTGGGAGTTATTTGTAAGATGAGGAGTTATTCTGCGTGTTTTGAAGAGAAAGTCTGCGTGTATGAAGAAGATGGTAATTCTGCGTGTATGAAGATATGTTTTGTGTATTATGGGAAAAGCACAGAGGCGATGAGTGTTCCGCCCTGCGTAGTTCCCAATGTATTTCGTCGTGTGGACAGAGAGGTCCGTATTACTGAGTTTTGAGAGGGACATTGAGGTCCGATGCTTGTATGAGTTTGGAGAAATCCCCCAGTTTGCTGTCACAAAGCATGCTTGATGAAAAGTATGAAGGAGTACAATATTCGTTTGATAAGATGAGTCACATCTACCTATGTATATTTTAGTCACATAACAAAAGTATATTAGACAATGTATGTGTAATTTTGTAATTGAAATGAAGCTGGTTTTAAAAGATATGTAAAGAAAGAAGAATCGCGTTTAAATATGATAATTATTTTATTGAAATGTGTGTGCACCTACCTACTTGCTAATTGTGTTGAATTTTATTGCTAGTTTCATAATATTTGTATTGAATTTGAAATATTGCGGGATGTGTATTAAAAATAATAGATAACTTTTCGACAAGGAATGGGTGGCGATTTGATATGCCCGGTATAGTTAGGTATTGTGCCGAAAAGTTATCATTAAAAATATAGTAATTGTTATTTAGAAGGTTGTACGGGATTTCAATATAAAACAATGCAGTTCATAAGAACTCTGAAAGTCCCAACATTAAAAATATTGCCTGCACTTAAAAGGTACCTGCGTTAATATTGTTCTTATTTGTTTACTAATCTATGTACCTGCATTCAAAATATTATCATTGTTTATTTAAATTTGTACCTACATAGCAACAGGGGCAATAAAAAGAATAATGCGACAAAGGATTGAGAGCCGTATCTATTATGTACTTCGCTAATTGTTTTTTAAATTATTTTATGAAGATTCTAGAATGTCTGCGTATTGTTATTATTTCATAGTGTCGGCTTGGTTGGATTTTTATACCTACGCTTCGAGATATTGAATGTCGATACCGACGATATGTTTTAATTTATGTAAACGACTCTTTAGGTATGAATTTTAATGTAACATAACGTAGTTTGAATATTTCATTATCTACCTAAAGGGTTGGTTTGTGTTGCTATGTAATAGAATAAGGATTGTGTTATTTTGTGTTGTGCGAAAAGACGCTTTGATAAAGAACAGTGAAAAAGGACACAAGAAATATTGTTTTAAATATAATATCAGTGAAAGAGACACTTTGTGAATTACTTAATAATTAGATCAGTGCAATGGACGCTATTATAATACCGAATTTATTTGTAAATATTTATCATGGCATAATTCCTGGAATCCAGACAAGAGCCCAGGTGGACTCGTAATACAATGGTACCTGCGGGAAGGCGTGTACTTGTATTTTCATTAGCCAATCACGGCGCTGCACGTTGATGAATCACATCGTAGGAGTACATGACCAACCCCCTACCCCACTCAAGGGTAGTAGAGAGATGTCCTTGAACAGAAGTGAGTCTCCATCAGCCATCAGTAGTGAACAGTCGTTATCAGTGAGTCGTAGCGAGCAGTGAGTCGTAAACAGGCGTCCTTGGTATAAGGATCGCTCCTGTCATCACTCATCAGCTGACCTTCAGAGAGACAAGTGTCTCTAGTCATTGGGCTTCAGTTGAGTTGAGATATTCTCCTCCTGAAGCCATGACGTGCCAACTTCGTACCTGTGTAGGCTGTTAATTGCCTCCAGAAGCCTCGGACGTAGGGCTTCGCCCTCCCAGCACTGCGCCAAGGGGCGCCTTCTTCAACTTGTTTGCCTCTAGGCATTTTCATGCCAGAGGCGCCCTCATCGTGGGATCCATTACAATCATCGCAAAGTGAAATTTAATTATTTTAAAAGTGCTACGTTTTTCGTTTTTATTGAAATAATAATCAAGTGTGTTTTTTTTATATTGGGATAATTACGTGTGCACAGACAATACGGGGTAGTGAGTAAGTCGTAGTATTGTGTTGCTGTTTAAAAAACCGTGTTTGTAATAGTGGTAAGAATTTTTTTATTTTTAATTAAATGTTTATTTGAATCTAAATTTGTCTTTTACACATTTGTCCATTTAATTACAGATAACTTGTCGTCTCTTAATTTATATAGCCTCACTGTATAAGTTAATCGAGACCATTTTATTGTTTTAACTCCTGGAGTGCTGTGGGTAGCCCAGTAGAGTCTCAGCCGTTGGCATTTTTGGCATAATATTTTATTTATTTTATCCTTAACCAAAACCAGTCTTTCACCATCACTCTCTCTACCACCCCCCCCCCCATATCATATTGGCCCCCTGAACGTGTGGCTCGTAGCGAAAAAATACACATCTGTGTATAATCGCTACAACGAATCCATCCCTGAGATCTTCTTTTAATTTTTTAACTGTATTATTTGTGATATCGGAGGAGGGTGTATATTTTTTTTATAATGAACTGACAAGTTATCTGTAATGGCGAATGTGTATTGTTTTGACTTTTGGCTTTGTTTTATTGACATGTGTTTATTGTGTATTACGGTATGATTCGATCGATGGATAAGGTGTCGGATATCAGATGCTATGAGCGCGAATTTTCGCTTTCGTTCGGAGGCTGGACTGATGAAGGCCCTGAACGGTTCCTCAAAGAATGCGAGGAATTCTGGAAGCTTGAGTGGGAAGATGAATTGCCAAGGGAGGCTGTGTATTGCTTGCGCGGCGACGCTAAGCGGTACTGGAAGACTCTGGGGTTTCGGTATTGTCGATGGGGTGTATTCAAAGAAGTAATTTTGCGAAGGTTTGGTGTGGAAGGGCAGATAAATGCGATCTATAATGACCTGTTGACAGTGTGTCAAGGTCGGGATGAACTGGGGAGTGATTTTGTTGACTGGAAGGTCAGGATAAACAATCGTTTAAAAGGGTATGGCCATGTATTATTTAAAGATGAGGGTCCAGCAATGAGCGTATGGAAGCAAATGACATCCTGGTATAGGACGAGGATTAATGGTCGGGAGTTAGTTAATCTGGAACATTTGCAAGAGTTGGTATGGCGTCTGGACTTTCCAGAATACACTCCGGAGGGACAATCTGAACCTGAGGTGATCACAGAGAGTTATCAGGTTGTGTTAGATAATCTTCCAGACATAGCATCTGTTCGCGATGAGGTTCGGTATGTACCTAGCCAGGACGCTAGGGAGGAAATTGTACCCGTAGAGGATGGGGTTACCCTCTCGGAGGAAGAGATAGATGAGGACACCGAACGGGAGGTACTCACACCTCCCTCTATTCACGAATGGGTTAAGTCTTTCGCGTGGGTGTTGAAATCAGTGTTGGCAATGCTGATCGTCGCGGGATTGATCGCGGAAAGCTGCATACGGTCGCTTGTATGTACAGCTATAATTATATTGAGATTCGTGAATAGAAAAATATCGCGTCGCCGTAGAACAGCGTTGATATTGTTCAAAAAGATATATGCGTCCGTCAATCGAATCAAATACCAATGTTATGCTATCGATGATTATTTTTATAATTTGTTCATCGATATGGATTCTCGATGCTTGAAGTCGAGGAGAAAATTCAATCAAGCCAGATAGTCACATATGTGTGTTATATTGGATTAGGATTGACTTAGGCTTGTTATAGGAAAAATGTATTTTGTTTAAATATTTTAAATGGTTTGAATATTTTCCGTAAAAATATCACTGGCGCCCAGAAAAGTATAGGTATAGTTTCTTGTTTAAAATGTTTTTCGTTACGTAGGTAGGTAGGTGCAACTTTTGTTAAATGCCTACGTGTGCATTATTTTTCTTCGTAATATGTGTGAAATGTTTTAATAATTTTGAAAACGGAAAGAGAATTTGTTTGGTGTAACCAGCGAGTGTAATGTGAGGAAGAGCTATGTAGATGTTGGATGTGTGAATTATGAAAATATAACATTGTTTATTCTGAATATTAAAATTGTGACAGAGGTGAGAGATGCTTTGTGTGACAGAGATGTGTGAGGGATTCTTAGTTGACACTGGGAGTTATTTGTAAGATGAGGAGTTATTCTGCGTGTTTTGAAGAGAAAGTCTGCGTGTATGAAGAAGATGGTAATTCTGCGTGTATGAAGATATGTTTTGTGTATTATGGGAAAAGCACAGAGGCGATGAGTGTTCCGCCCTGCGTAGTTCCCAATGTATTTCGTCGTGTGGACAGAGAGGTCCGTATTACTGAGTTTTGAGAGGGACATTGAGGTCCGATGCTTGTATGAGTTTGGAGAAATCCCCCAGTTTGCTGTCACAAAGCATGCTTGATGAAAAGTATGAAGGAGTACAATATTCGTTTGATAAGATGAGTCACATCTACCTATGTATATTTTAGTCACATAACAAAAGTATATTAGACAATGTATGTGTAATTTTGTAATTGAAATGAAGCTGGTTTTAAAAGATATGTAAAGAAAGAAGAATCGCGTTTAAATATGATAATTATTTTATTGAAATGTGTGTGCACCTACCTACTTGCTAATTGTGTTGAATTTTATTGCTAGTTTCATAATATTTGTATTGAATTTGAAATATTGCGGGATGTGTATTAAAAATAATAGATAACTTTTCGACAAGGAATGGGTGGCGATTTGATATGCCCGGTATAGTTAGGTATTGTGCCGAAAAGTTATCATTAAAAATATAGTAATTGTTATTTAGAAGGTTGTACGGGATTTCAATATAAAACAATGCAGTTCATAAGAACTCTGAAAGTCCCAACATTAAAAATATTGCCTGCACTTAAAAGGTACCTGCGTTAATATTGTTCTTATTTGTTTACTAATCTATGTACCTGCATTCAAAATATTATCATTGTTTATTTAAATTTGTACCTACATAGCAACAGGGGCAATAAAAAGAATAATGCGACAAAGGATTGAGAGCCGTATCTATTATGTACTTCGCTAATTGTTTTTTAAATTATTTTATGAAGATTCTAGAATGTCTGCGTATTGTTATTATTTCATAGTGTCGGCTTGGTTGGATTTTTATACCTACGCTTCGAGATATTGAATGTCGATACCGACGATATGTTTTAATTTATGTAAACGACTCTTTAGGTATGAATTTTAATGTAACATAACGTAGTTTGAATATTTCATTATCTACCTAAAGGGTTGGTTTGTGTTGCTATGTAATAGAATAAGGATTGTGTTATTTTGTGTTGTGCGAAAAGACGCTTTGATAAAGAACAGTGAAAAAGGACACAAGAAATATTGTTTTAAATATAATATCAGTGAAAGAGACACTTTGTGAATTACTTAATAATTAGATCAGTGCAATGGACGCTATTATAATACCGAATTTATTTGTAAATATTTATCATGGCATAATTCCTGGAATCCAGACAAGAGCCCAGGTGGACTCGTAATACAATGGTACCTGCGGGAAGGCGTGTACTTGTATTTTCATTAGCCAATCACGGCGCTGCACGTTGATGAATCACATCGTAGGAGTACATGACCAACCCCCTACCCCACTCAAGGGTAGTAGAGAGATGTCCTTGAACAGAAGTGAGTCTCCATCAGCCATCAGTAGTGAACAGTCGTTATCAGTGAGTCGTAGCGAGCAGTGAGTCGTAAACAGGCGTCCTTGGTATAAGGATCGCTCCTGTCATCACTCATCAGCTGACCTTCAGAGAGACAAGTGTCTCTAGTCATTGGGCTTCAGTTGAGTTGAGATATTCTCCTCCTGAAGCCATGACGTGCCAACTTCGTACCTGTGTAGGCTGTTAATTGCCTCCAGAAGCCTCGGACGTAGGGCTTCGCCCTCCCAGCACTGCGCCAAGGGGCGCCTTCTTCAACTTGTTTGCCTCTAGGCATTTTCATGCCAGAGGCGCCCTCATCGTGGGATCCATTACAATCATCGCAAAGTGAAATTTAATTATTTTAAAAGTGCTACGTTTTTCGTTTTTATTGAAATAATAATCAAGTGTGTTTTTTTTATATTGGGATAATTACGTGTGCACAGACAATACGGGGTAGTGAGTAAGTCGTAGTATTGTGTTGCTGTTTAAAAAACCGTGTTTGTAATAGTGGTAAGAATTTTTTTATTTTTAATTAAATGTTTATTTGAATCTAAATTTGTCTTTTACACATTTGTCCATTTAATTACAGATAACTTGTCGTCTCTTAATTTATATAGCCTCACTGTATAAGTTAATCGAGACCATTTTATTGTTTTAACTCCTGGAGTGCTGTGGGTAGCCCAGTAGAGTCTCAGCCGTTGGCATTTTTGGCATAATATTTTATTTATTTTATCCTTAACCAAAACCAGTCTTTCACCATCACTCTCTCACCCCCCCCCATATCATATTCCTAAACTTTTTTTTTACAATTTAATTTCTTATTAAAATGAGCTTCCACTCAATGAACTGTAGGGTTATATTTAAACTTTATTGAGTCAATCTTTTATGAAAATGACAAAATAAGATTGACTGTGTCAAGTTTTTGTCAACTGATTCTAAGATCGTCTATGGTCGATTATATTCATTAATATTTAATCTACGATGGAAACAGGTGGTATTTGCATATTAAATAACACGAAACATTATAGGTAATGATAATAATAATAATATACCTACACAAATTATATTGTTAGCTAGGTAAGTACAATATGAATAATGCAACAAAACACTGTAATAATAATTAAATATGTTAAATTAATTACATTATCTACCGTTTGATCACGAGTTTTTTGACCGACAGAAGTTCATTTTGAAGATAAATTATTCACTCACCATGTTTATCTATGGATCTGTCCCATACTGAGAAGGAAATTAAGTATTGAAGGCTACATATCTCACGCAAATATACTTTGAAATATAACTTTTTTTATTAATTAAAGAAAATGTAGAAGTAACAACACTAGGGCCAATTCTGAATCTTGATGAACTAACTTAACTAACTAATAATAGTTGACAAATATTAGTCATTATAGTACAAATTCGTATTCAGTATTAGCTACGAACTATAAACAACTATAAACTCGATAACCACCAAGGGCAAACGGTAAAATCTATGGGACAAACAAATATTAGTCGGTGATGCCGCAATAAAAAATGTTTTTCACGTTCCGATTTACACTTCTGGCAACAATTTAATACCTAGTTGTCGCGCAAGAAAATTGTGAAATGTCAGATTTGCCGGTATATTTTGACGTTCGCATTTGCGTCGGTGATGGTATAATTTTACAATTTATAGATGCCAAGAGTTGCGAGGACCCTAAAAATATCCATTTTTTACTTTTAATTGAAAAAACAACTTTAAACTTCCAAAATATAACAATATTCTGCGGCAAAATGACAGCAACTAATAATATTCGCACATTAAAAGTCGCGAATAAAATTCTGCCAAATACAACTAATTGTAGTTGTCAGATGTCAACTAAAATTTCTTTCTGAATACGAAATTCATAGATTCTCGAAATTTATAGTTGTACTAAGGTGTCAAAATGAACTAGCTAACTAAACTAAATCAGTACGGAAAACTGTGAATACGAATTTGAACTAAATATTATGACTCAACTATCTCCTTACATTTAGTTATTATTATTATTATTATTTGGATGATTTGTAAAGCGCCGTTTTGTGAAAAAAAATCCACCTCAAGGGCGCTCTTTGCTAACTAAGGTTGTGCTTGGATTATTCCGTGAGATTTCTTGAATAGATAAGTCTTCAGTTGGTGCAACTAAACTATTTTATGATTCAGAATTGGATTGAATTATTATTAATTTAAAAATAATAGAAACTTTGTATTTTCCACTAAAATAACTTTAACAAGTTATAACGTTTTCGGAACTTCTTCTACCATCATCAGTAACGACACTAAATATAAATTAATTTCAAGGACAGTCAATGTTTGTGGAGATGTGAAGATGAAGGAGTGGTGGGCGTAGCAAAGAGCGTCCTTGAGGTGGATTTTTTTCACAAAACGGCGCTTAACAAATCATCCAAATAATAATATTTAATGTTATATGATTAATATACACAAAATCAAAACCAATTACATAAAAAAATATATCTACATATAATAGACACAACACAAGTCTAATAGACAGAAATTTTAAGAGAATTGATTAAAAATTAGAGTCATACTAATGATAACATGTAATGATATGCAGAAAATGCAAGGGCTTGAAAAAATACAACAAAGGATCATAAAAAGGCTTGAAATATTTTATAATATAAAGTATTTAAGATTAAGTACAAAGATGGATGAACGGACAAAATGTAAATTCAAATATTTGATTTGATAAAATTTAAATTTGTGCCCATGTCACATCGTTACCAGTTAAATACATCGTTAAAAAATTGTCAATCCCATTAATTTTCAAGGTTTTCTACTGAATAATTTGTATTGCAATTATTTTTTTAAATATGCGAGAACTTTCCTTGATCCTTACGTCAGATAATACGAAATAGATGACAACTATTACCATTTGATTTAGCACGATACATTGTCATGGTAATTCAGATTAATTTTCATGCATAATAAATATTAAATTAATGATGTTATTTGTTCCAAGTTTAGGCAGCAACTAAGTTATATTTTATTGAATTAATTTCGACATAAAGTGATTATCAATACAATAAAAAATATTTATTTTGTTGCAGATTTCGCCACTCGCCTTTTATTTATTTATTTCAATATACGGCGTTAGCCTTTAACGTGTATAAAATATATGACAGAAATAAAAGTACATAAAAGTGAATTCAAACTAGACAGGAGTAACTAAGACAAAAAATAATATTCAAAACAATATCATCATCATCTCTGTCGGTCCCTCAATCCTGAGGATCGTGACCATCATGCCTCGTTCTGTAAACCATCTGTCTCCATGTTGAGCGATCCTCCGTCATGTGTAAGGCCCCGTGAAGTGAGTTCTGTGTGGCCTCTTTAATTTGGTCGCTCCATCTTATTGGTACTGTGCCCCTTCCCCATCTCCCTTCTACAACCCCAGTCATAATTACTTTTTCCAGGTTGTCATGCTCTCTTCTTGCAATGTGCCCGAAATATAGTAAAACGCGCTGTCTGCAAATCGTTGATAATATAAATAAATTATTAAATAAAATTTGGTAAATGTTAATTAATATAAGTATAATAAAATCAAATAGAAGCATGAAAAAAAATATTATAAAATATAAATTAATACGTTTGAAGTTGACGAGGCTTACTCGTGGAAACCCCGGTGTAGCAGGTCTCCCACTCTTTTCAGGAAGTTTTCGAGTATCCTGTATAAGTCAGGCATTCGTAAAACATCACGTATTAAGACATTTTACATCTTCAATTCAGTGATAAGGTATAATAATAATAATAATAAAAATACACATAATATACAAACAACCGTCGCCGAAAAAATACGTAAATATACAGAACTAGCAGGAGAAATAAAAAATATTTGGCATTCTAGGTCCGTTTATATAATACCTTTAGTCATGTTAGCTACAGGGGTAACTCCGAAATCTTTAATAAATAATTTACAAAAATTAGATTTACCGGTTAATTTGTACATTAAAATTCAAAAATCTATTATAATAAACACTTGTAATATTGTAAAAAAGTTTTTGAACACAGATATTTCAGGCACAATGCTGGTATTTTGAACCCGCGTTCTGAGCCTAATCCTTTGATATCCTGTATATCTGGATAGGTGATTTTTTCCCGGCATTAGACTGTTAAGTTTTTGTGTGACCATGACTGATCATTATGGAGACCAGGGATGTTGCGGATGTCGATTTTTACACATCCGCGGATGTGAATGCGGATGCGGATTTTTGAAGGCTCACATCCGCGGATGCGGATGCGAATGCGGATGCGGATGTTTAAGATGTTATAAAAAAAAGTAGGAACTATCTTAGTTGGTAGGCCCCATTGTCAAATATGTGGCGAAATTGTTGCTACAATAATATTATAGATTTTTTGGCGATTTTTTTTTTTTCTTCTTTGTTATTTGCAAAAATAAAATAAAACCGGCAGAAATAAAAACGCGTCTGATCTTGTCACCATTATTTTCGTTCCCATTGGTTAATGTCAAGTGCAAACGGCACGCGCCATTCGCCGGCCCCGCCCCATTTCTTTCTTGTCGCAAATTGTCTTACATCCGCATCCGCTTGAACATCCGCATCGATTATTGCGGATGCGGATGCAGATGTCCAAATACATGCGGAAGCTCCGCATTTGCGGATGCGGATGCGAATATTCGCAACATCCCTGATGGAGACTTATCTGGTTGTATAATGCTGAGAAGTGTGGATGGCAATTCTGCCGCCGCGTAAAAAAAATTAAATCTTTATTGCACAAAAAACAAACAATATTAAAATATAAACATTGTAGAACCAGATAAATAAATTTGTGCAATGGGCGAGTTTATCGCAGAAGCGCGTATCTTCCAACTAACCCATATGTCTAATATGTATATAGGTATGTCTTCCATCTTGAATGTTGTTCCGATGGAAGTTAATACATTCAGAATAGGTGCCATACTTCATCGCTGAACTGAAGATGTAAAATAATAATAATAATAAACTTTATTGTACAAAATATTTGGATACAAATAATATGGTTACATGGTATAAACGAATGATTTTGAACAATGGGCGAGTTTATCGCAGGGACGTTATATCTTCCAACTAACCCAAACACAAATACAATGTATGAAACGTGATGTTTTACGATTATTTCTCTATTACAGGACACTCGAAAACTTACAAAAAATAATGGGAGACCAATTCTTGACCGAGGACCGAAGAATTATCTATCAGACTGACAATATCTAAAAGTTTGAAGGATACCTTTTTGTATTCTTTCAATAAATATTATATACCTAATAGTAACAAGGAGGAAGGCACCTGCTCAAGATTTTGTCAGAAAGGCGTACAAGGTGGATCGGCCATGTTATACGACAAGAAGGCCTCTTGCATGCCGTAATGGAGGGTATGACCGAGGGGACAAACTCTAGGGGACGCCCACGCCGAGAGTACCTGGAGGATCTGCTGGTGGACATGCGCTGCTCATCATATGCAGAATTCAAAAGAACCGCACAAGACAGGGAGGAGTGGAGGAGAAGAATTAAAGAGATAATTGCTGCAAACCAATCCCAGGATTGAAACCAGAGAGAGAGAACATAAAACTATATTTTTATTTTCATCCAATTCACAAATATAATTTCAATTAGTTAGGGCAATTCATTTAGCACACAGCAAAGATCTGCAGTCATTGTAATCCAGGAGAACCGATGGTCCTAGTTGGGTCATATTTTGATAATTTCCAATGACAGTTGGTCAAAAAGAGCACTGTAGTTTCTTTTACAAAGGTTTTAACGCAACAACCGAACGGACCTCGTTTAGTGATGTGAGATGAGAAAATTCTCCAGAGAAATTTCTCTTCCATCAGAGGAGAAATTTCTCTGCATAATTTTTCTTAGTGGTATTATGACCTTTTGCCCACTACACTTCGCAACCAACCTGATTGATCCAAAAATTTGTGGGGCTAATTAAGGCCCAAATCAGAGGTTATTAACGCTTTTTTCTATGTACGTACCTGCAATTTTTTTTAACTTAAATATGGGCATGAGGGGTGTCAAATATCAAGATTTTTCATCAGTTATTAGCATTTTTTATGTAAGTACCTAACATTTTTTTGTTTCCATAATTAATTGTAGCCATATTGGTGATAAATTGTCTCAACATTTGTACATTGTTATTCATTGATTGAATAAAGTACTTATTTATTATTATTACATATAAGTACTGTTAAATAAAAAATGAAAAAAAATTCTCCGAAAATTCTCTACTTCGAGAAATTTACCGAGGAATTTCTCGGTAAATTTCTCGAATAATTATTTCTTGAGAATTCCACAACACTAACCTCGTTCATAATATACAGTTTCTATGACAACGACAAAAGAATGCTGAGAATATCTTGGGAAGAGGTGACTCAAGAGCTGGTGAGACGTTTTGAATGGAAAAGGCTGGTTTCTGCCCCGTGCTTTCGAGAGGAGCGTTGTAAGTTAAGGCAATCCACCTAACTCGTCAAATATAATTTCCTGCGTATAGAAACTGTAAAATATGTTTTTACAAAATCTAATATTATTATACCACACGTTTATAAGAAAAAAATATTTAAATATTCACATTCTAATCAAAAATTCTCTCAAAAACGAAATAAATATATTTATCAGAAAATGGCTAGAAGATATTAATATTTTCTTAAGATTTTGATGTTGCGTTGCCTATATGATTTCATCCATAATTTAAGACGAAATCCTCCTTCTCTGAAGACGGTTGCCAAGAATGAGTCAAATTTCCTGGAACGAATTAGTGATTGAATGATATTAATATTACACAATGTGTATCCAAACTGGACTGTCAATTGAAATTGAGTGCGTTGGTAACCTGAAGGTAGAGTCTCGGCTTCGTGAACATGGAGTCTGTGGTTCGATACCAGGTGCCGGCAAACTCCCCTTTCACGACTTAAGCTTTTAGTACCTTACTGTGAAAGGTGTATTAGGTTGTATTTGGGTTTATAACAAAAACCCAGATAATCTTAATTATAAACTTAAAAAACAAAATAAGTGATGTAAGATAAAAATTATATTTATTAATTTTCACAGTCACTGGGCTGAAGGCTGGTCAACACCTGACTTCTTTCAATTTAGTTCACGTGTTGCAGTTACCACACATCTAAGATTTTTTTTAGCTATAATTTGATTTGACAGATAAGTTGGGATATACATTGTGTAGGGATAGTTAAGCCAATATATTATGAAGAATTAAATAATGTGTTTTCTATGTCCAATATATAAGTTTGTTAGTCTTTTCAGATGAATCAGAAAAAATATACATTATTTTGTATTTTCTTTTGGGAGTAATGTAGGACTCACTTCTTATCCTATAAAAGTTTTTAGTAGGTATTCGATTAAATGAGACAGAATGACTAAGAAAATATATTTGGCTGAGAGGAATGGTGCTCGGTGACGTGACCGTCCAAGGATCAAATGGCAAGATCATATTAACCAGATCCTACAGGAAAGTCACGTGTTGAGCACATCGAATAGGGAGAGTATGCATGAGGAATTGTATGACAGTGAAGGAAGCGAAAGGTATATGCAAGGATAGAAGGAAGTGGCACTCGATCCTTTCTGCCTATCCCACGGGGGAATAGGCGTGATGGTATGTATGTATGTAACTATAGAGGATTATTTGTACGTTTATTATATCCCTACAGTAGTACTGGATTCTTCGCTTATGGGAGGTGGGTTATCAAACGTTGGTAGGGATTTGAATAAAGATAAATAAATAAATAAATAAATAAAGTGAATAAGTAGATAAATTATTGATGTTATATGTGCATCTGTTTGTATCAAACGAAATAATAAATTGTTTCTGTAATATGACTCCGGTTCATTAAGAAGTCATTATTTGACTGTTTTTGTGTGCTATGATAGTAACATATTATACACCATACAACCATAAATCTCGTCTTATGTATTATTGATATGCTACAGTCCATTACTATAATCCGCCCCTTTCAGAAACTTTATACATATTAATGCATTTTAAATATGAGTGAAATTATAATAGGTCATTTACCAAGCTCTATTAGAACTTTAATTTTCGTATATATTTTTTTATTTTGTATTTTGTAGAAATAACTTTAATATAAAAATACGTTTTAACAAATTTAAAGATGAAAATTTGAAATGAGAGATTGACATTCATTCTTTCAGACAAGCTTTCAAAAATAATTTGCTCTCATTGAATTAGTTGGAATATATCGCGCTTCTGCGATAAACTCGCCATTGCACAAAATTTATTTGTCTAGTTTAAATTGTTTATTTTATTTTGTTGATTTTTGAGCAATAAAGGTTTTTATTATTATTATCTCATATCTCATTTATTTAACAAAACAATATTAGATTCTACATTTTGAACACAATATAAGATTAACGATAAAATTTAAATATAACATTAAATAACAAAAACCATAAAATATTCAAATAAATTATTATTATTATTGTATAATACAAAATATGTATAAGATTTGTAATTTATTGGTGTAATAAAAAAAAATATTATTATTAATTTAGCATCTAATTCTGTCTCCTAAACTCCTTTCCCTTATGCATGTGAATGCTGCAATATAATGTTCTATATTTGTACTATTATATGAAAATTTAAGTGAATTGTTGGTTGTTTGGGCGGTTTTTTTGTTGCTTTTCTTTGTTGTTGTTTTACACACGTGTAACCTTACATTATGCATACTGCTTGTTTATGGTCTAAATGTGTTACTTTAAACTAAAAAATTAACGAATAGTTAAAAGAGTTAAATATTTAAGTATACTATACCCTCACGCCGTGTCTCAAGTGGGGTAGGCAGAGAGAACGGAACGCCAAACAGATCTATCTTTACACAATTCCTTCGCTTCCTCCACATTCATACAGTTTCTCATACACGCACGTTGGTTCCTCTTAAACAACACGCGGCTGTCCTTGAGAATTTGATCCACGTGATCAAGTGTTTTGATCAAATATTTAAGTGCTTTGTGTGATATTTTTCTTGTTTCATTATGACATCTAAATCAATATGGAACTGTTTTATACATGGGCGTTGAATGTTGCAGCCGTCATTGTTAATTTGACATAACAAATAAATAAATATGTCTGTAATACCAGATCACGTACAAAAAAACTAAAAATGCGGTATGCCTGTATCTCTCACGTTGTTTATTACTGTGAACCCCACAGTCTATCAACAGCATTTATTATTATATTGCATATAAATATTATTTATTTATTTATTTATTATTACTAGCAGCAACCTCACAATATAACCACCCACTAAAGATACTTCAGAATACCGCACAAAACATAATAATAATATATTTGTTTGTATAATTCAATTTGTATGATGGCAGATATAATATGCAAAAATATAAAATGTTCAACATCTTTGCATTCAAGAAATGAGTCATTACAAAGAGCTACAGATTATCATTATCTTTAAAAGTGAGAAATATTTTTATTTTATATCATACTTCCACTCTCAGTCGACGTTACCTGATAATAGATACCAGTGGCGGGACTAGACTTTTGCTATTGGCCATGCGGTTTGTGTACAGTAGGTAGAATTTTTTTTTTTTTTTTTTTAAAAAAGATATATCTGGGTTTTTGTTATAAACCCAAATACAACCTTATACACCTTTCACAGTAAGCTAAAAGCTTGTGTCGTGAAAGGGGAGTTTGCCGGCACCTGGGATCGAACCCCGGACTCCTTGTTCACAAGGCCGAGACTCTACCTCCAGGCTACCGACGAACCCTAAATATTATATAATTTATTTATATAAGTATGTTAGAAACCAATTGCTAGCCAAAACCTAGTATATTATTTTACTGTCTACAATTATCTAGGTAGTTTGGATGACCCTCTTTTACAATATGCCGTTTTAATTACACCCACATTTGAACAAGATAAATACCTATCATAGGATGAAAAAAGTGACTCAAAATGCAAAGAGGTGGAAATGGGACCGAACTATTTTTGGGATCATACTAATGTATGTATCTATGGCAACCATTGAACTGAAGTTTGCAAAATATTTTATATCATGTGGCGGAAGATTTAAATCAATTCAAACTTACTTTGTAGTTTTTTTAGATATTTTGTTTCAGACATCATAGATTTATTCCTTGGGCATGCGTTGCTTTTTTGCATGTATGGAAGGCACGCCACTGATAGATACCATGGCATGCGTCTTTGAGAATTGGATTAACGTGTTCGAGTTGCTTTGTTTCCATATCTCA
Source organism: Athripsodes cinereus (assembly GCA_947579605.1). NCBI lineage: Eukaryota > Metazoa > Arthropoda > Insecta > Trichoptera > Leptoceridae > Athripsodes > Athripsodes cinereus. Next base: position 3,794,900 of record OX388307.1, read on the forward strand.
TTTTTGTGTTATTGAAGAAAATTATAATATGTATTGTGTTCGAAACCAAAATTGATATAGTAGTGGAGTTCGTAGCAAAAAAAGGTCTCCTATTATTTTCTATTTTTGAGTGTCCTGTAAAAGGCAGGTACTCGTAACAGATCATGTTCAAGCCATTTATCAACTTCAGTTCAGCGATAAGGTAAGCCACCCATCCTGGATGTCATCGCTTTTATTCGCACAGCACGCAAGAGACAACATGTATGTTTGTTGCAGTTAGTTCGCTGGCTAGCCCATCTGTGGTACATGCCGTGATAGCAGGAATGAATGAATAATAATAAACTTTATTGCACAATAAGAAGCATACATAATTACCAAGTTATAAAACAATGAGATAAAAATAAATGATATTGTGCAATGGGCGAGCTTATCGCAGAAGCGATATCTTCCAACTAACCCATCAATACAATAATTAAAATTTAAATATATACATACACGTGAATATATAAATATTAAAATAGAATGAATGAAGAATGTTTTGTAGAAGACAGTTTTGAATAAAACATTATTTATGAGATATTTAACATTCAGCGATGAGGTTTATCTACCACCCTTGCTGTATATCTTATTTTGATGGCACGGAGAAGATAATCAGTATGTCAACTATATGGCTACCCCACTAGGAAAATGCCGTAATTGTATTAACGCACAAATACCTCCAAATACACGTTTTTTTTTAGCTAATCACATAATGAACTGTAACTCAAGTAGCCGCAAACAACGTGCCAACGGGAACTCGCTAACTTGGAGGACCTGCTAAGAGATGGCGAGACACATGGAGCTCTGTGTCCCAGGAGACCTCGATGCCATAGAAACGGTTCTACAGATCTATTAAAAGAGGAAAAAGAAGTACTTACGACTTAACACATACAAAAGAGATATTTCATTTGGTCGTACAAGTCCACAGATATATAAACTCGTGATACATTGAGTCACCCACTGTATCTCTTTTCTTCTTTGAGATGAGTACGCGTTCACTTATTTTCTACTACTACTTAGAACTACGCATTTTCCAGCAAATATCAAAAACGAATAGATTCTTTTGTTTACTCTTCAAAGAGAAGGGTGTAATTATAATTATTTATTATTGCTGTATGAGGTTTTTTTCTATTTACATTATTAACCCGTGTGAGCGTGGTGAGGATATGATATACCGTATTATATAAAAACCATAGGGTCTAAGAGACCCCACATTTTTTTATGACATATGTAGGTATTAATCAAGTAAATTAAACTCCAGTTGGTAAGTATTGTTTTGAAATGTTTTGTTCTGAATTGCAGAATACTGGTAAATTGTATTTTTGATTTGTTTAGGTTTGATTTTTAAAAAACGGATTTTGAAAAAAATATGTTTTTGTTACTGAACATAATGAGTTGTATTTTAAAAAAAAAACAATTTTTTATTTATTTTCGTGAAATGTTTCAAATAACATTCTTGTTGAAAAAATCATTACATAACAGACAGAAAGAGAGGGTATATGAGACCACAGCTTAATTAAAATGCAATTAAGTTGACAAGGAACTTATGAGCTATACAGGGTTAAAGATCATTACTTTCAGAACGTACATTATAAATTATTTAACGACGCACTGTATGCGGTTGCTTTCATCAGTTTAATATGAAGAACATTTTACATATTATTTCAGCTTTTCAAACAGTTTCATTATGTAGCAAGTATTTCCCTACACTTAGAGTGGATACTACTGAAACAATCCTTGCGGAAAATGCGTGCCTGTACCTACTTGTTTGCGCAACGAAAATCTTACTCAAACTGTACACGTGCGCAAATGTACATAGATACTTAGCAAACAAGAACTTAAGTACTATACTATACCTTCACGCCGTGTCCCAAGTGGGGTAGGCAGAGAGAACGGAACGCCAAAAGATCACGTCGGTTCTTCCTACTCAACACATGGCTGTCCTTGAGATTTTGATCTCGGTTTCTCGAATTTCTGATCTCGGATTCTCGGACGCCCACACTTCCTCACACCCCTTCTTTCAGACAAGTTCTCCCCTTCTTTGGACTTTAATAGACACACGTGATAATTTTTGAATTTGTATTATAATTATGAAAAATTATATAAGAAATTAAAAATGTCTTGGGATTTACAATTGCGAAATCGCCTTTCTAACACAATGGACAATCATTGGATTAATTAAATTCTAAACTTTATTCAAAATAATCTATTCTTTACCGGGGACCCCGAGGAGTCCCAGGTAAAAAATCATCCCACATCATCATTATGAATAAATACACTTTGTTTCAACCATAAAATTAAAATTAGTACTTTCTGAGAATGTGGGGATGAGTTATATCTTTGTTCAGTTAAATTCAAATCTACGAATAAATTAAAATTAAAAACTCTTAACTCACTAATTAATTGCGACAAATTAAATATCCTTTATTTAATTATCATCCACTTATCCTTAAAGGATTCACTTTCGTTTATAACGTAACTAGCATTTTAACCCTCCCTTGCTCGAGACTTGTCTCTATAAGGGTGATATGTTAATAGTTTTAATCAAATTGTCTATATATTGTTGTCTGTATATTGTTCAATAAATAAGCTATTATTATTAACTAGAATAGGATATCAAGAAAATCTACAAAAAAAAAACACACTAGCAAACACTTCAATAAGGGATGCTTACAATTTGTATCTAGCATGACCCAAAAGTCACTGAATATTGTCATGTTTACTATATCGATTTCAATACCTTGAAATTCTAAAATACGCAAAAATTAATTATATTATAATTTTATTATATAACTAAGCGTTTGACTCTCATAATTCATAATCGATGATTTCAAGTTAAGGTTTTTTCTCTCTGCGTTGAGCTTGGCGCAAATTGTCCAATAAGCTCTAGCATGCACGCCACAATTTTAGTACCTCATAATAATAATATTAATGATTTTTTTTATTTTATAGGAACAATAGATAAGCATGAAGCCTCTGTGATAAGGGAGATGACGGTTCTGGCTAGATCAGAGTAAAATATCCAGTAATCACTGAACAAAAAGCATACTGTTCTTTCGACCACAAGACCTGCTATTGAATGACTCTTTTCCACAGTATGGTGTTTTATGACAAATATCAGGGGGGCTAAAAAGGCCATTTTATATGAATCATAATAGGATCATAATAGGAATTGTATAACGATTTAACAGCAACATTTCACCAAATATGAATTATTTGATGAAATGAATTGCGGGTGAATCGCTTACAATCGTGACCATTTTACGAAAATTAGAGGAATTGTTACGGATCTGCTGGCAATTCGGGAAATGAATCATCTGTAGATGAATTGCTCAATGTGGGCATTTAGGCCCCCAGTGCATTAGAAATATCGCATTAAAGGTGATTCGATAGTAGTATTCAGTAGAAAAACCGAGAAACAGATAAAAAGAAAAACCGATATACCTACATAGAAACCCACGTATAAATAGTATATATAAATAAATTTACAAGTTTTGAAAATAAAATAGATTTCACTTATTAAATCTTAATTATTTTCATATCTTCGTTCATTTTTCCAATTTTCCTTTCGTTCTTCGATCACGTACTACTACCACCACCACCACCTTGGCTGGGACGTTGAGAGTGTTGAGGATGTCGGAGATGGAAAATGGGAGAACTGGGCACAGTTAATCAGAAAATTAGTTAATTCGTTAATGAAAAATTAACTTCGTTATGTGCTCGTTATTTAACTTTTTTAGAATTATGAGACGTCTGGATGAGAAATGGAGTCCTTATCATAAAAGATAAATGTAAGTTACAGTTAATCCAATCCAAATTACCCGTCTATTACGATTTAAATATGTTTATCTGTTGAACAAAAGTTTTTTCAAATGGAAATTAACGTTAATTTATTTGACAGTTACTTAAATTTCTAAGTAATATTTTTCTAGCTATTTGTACCATTGTAACATTTTTCACAAGCCGGGTATTCAGTGATATGAAATGAATTCTCTAAGTCAATAAAACATAATATATTCAGCAGGGCTACTCTTGACAAAACTAAACACGATCTTAATCTAGTCTTGATCTTGATCATACAACGCACGAAGTGACTATTGGCCAAAAATACACGCAAACCGATCGCGCGTTTGCGGTAGCGCGGTGTTTTTGACCATAGTCCCTTCGTGCGTCGAATGATCAAGATCAAGACTAGATTAAGATCGTGTTTAGTTTTGTCAAGAGTAACCCTGCAGAATGAGTGGAAGACTTCATCGGTGAATTTAAGATGTTAAATCTTTTATATCTACGGTGATCTACCTTTTTACAGTTTTTAACACTCGAAAACTTCAGAAAAGAACGGGAGATATTTTTTTTTTTTCAAACTTAGAGATAGCTTATTATTTGTTTATTTTATTTTTTTTCTATATGAATCAAACAGTTGTAACAATAAATATAAACAAGCAATAATTATAACAATGAGCAAACCAATTAAGATCCCTTTCTCACCAACTTACCTTCATAAATTTGAGGTGCATACTTTATTAAACAAAAAATACAAAAAGAATTAAAAATGCTAAAACACAGATAAAATTTGTTAAAATGTAAAAAATACGCAATAACACAATTTATGGCTAAAAAGCCTTCACAGTAGAATAACTTTGAAAAAATAATATTCTTGAAACAAAGACTATCAACATTATGAAAGGCAATGAATACAAAAACATGACAATAGAAGCTTCAGGGGATTCTCAATAGAAAGCCTGTACATTTGAAAAAAATAAATTATTTGAGTTTGTTAGTTAACGATTAACTGGTTAACGGGTTAATGTCCAGCTGTGGGAGACAGTAATGCCAAAGAGTACTGAAAGCCACTTATGATAAAAATAATAGTCAGATAAGGGGGGCCAAAAGAAACGTCTAGGATATTACACATTTTATATTCTTTTTAATCCGATTCAAGTATTTTTGAAGATGTTGTAAACCTTTTTCCTAGAATTGTATATTTGAAAATACTTAAGTTTTTTTTACATCAGATAAAAAATATTACGTAAACTAATCTGGGTAGATATCAAACGTTTTAAAGTTTAGACGTCGTTATCTTGAAGTATTAGAGAAAAAAAAAATATTTATCTCATAATCTTACTAGGAATAATTCAATCAATATCTCGTGAAGTTCCCTGAAAGAATTAATCTCTCTTATTTTCTGTAAGTTTTCGAGTGTCTGTGAAAGATGCGTGTTCGTAAAACTTTACATATAAGACAACAGGGATGAGTAATGCTTTCCATGTCTTATTTTCTTATTGTCACGGATAGGGAAATATGTATGTTTGTTAGTTGAAGATAGTTCGCTGGCTGGATAGTACGCCACTTGTGGGATATGCCGTGATACACGGGCATAGCTAGGAGGAGGGTTTTGGGGGTTCAACCCCTCCCCCCGAAAAGTTAAGATATCAACATCAACAATCTTTTATTTACATATTTCATATAGGTATTATAAAAGTTATTGCATGCACTTTCAGTACTTTTATTTTCTTGAACCCCCCCCCTCCCGATATTAAAACCTGGCTACGCCCGTGCCGTGATGGCATAATAATAATAGTAGAATATTTCAATATTTGTGCAATCATATTTCTTCCTCTTTTTCTTTTTAACTTTCTTGGTAAAACACTACTACTACTACTACACCACCACGGGAAATCCTACAATTGGGGTAGCCAGCAAATCAACTGCATGTAATAAACATGCAAAATCTCCTCTAGGTGCCAATAATAAAATTGACATTCAGGATGGGTGGCAAACCTCATCGCTGATTTAAGTTGTAAAATGACCTTTTTTTTCAAATACCTTCCTTCAACAGGACACTCGAAAACTTGCAGAAAACTTCGATTCAGAAAAAAAATAATTCAATTATACATTTATAATTAATTATATTGCTGCTTTTTATGGAAACACAATATTCATAAACTTACTATGGTTCTGTTTTTTTTGATTATTGATTTGTTCGTTTTAGAAATTTATTGATTGTCTTTGTTTATTATAAATATTAAACATACTTGTTATAATGAAAAATGTACTCGTATTGTGAACTGTTTTATAAAAAATAAATATTCTTGATCCCTGAAAGACAGTCATTTCAGACGGCGAGTAACGTTAATAAATCCTTGACAAACTAATATTATTATTATTCTGAAATAATACAAAGAGAAAACTTAATATTATCATTATAATCTGAAAATGTACTACATTATAATATACAAATTATATGAGTATTATTCTTATAACTAAATGCTTATATAATAAATAGTATAAATGTACTCTGTATGTTTGTATGTGGAATAATAATAATGTGTTCTGTGAAATATGCAGAAATTTGTATGAAGTTAGCCCATTCATATACCCTAGTGTAGATATTCAATGTTGGTATGATATTTAAGAAGTGTTTTTTTTAATATGAATATATACTAACTTACTTATTTCCGATGGTCAAATTGCTCTTGTAGGGCCTTGGCCTCCGATGCAATACACATCCAAACTTATCTTTCTTGAGCAGTAGATTGCCAGTCGTCTTTAGCATTCAGCTGCTCTAAATCTCGATTGACATTGTCCAATAGCCTGGCAGATCAATATTTGCCTAACGGCCTTCTGCCCCCGGGTATACCGTGCAAAATACATTTAGGCGAACTTTATTTTCAATCTATGTCAATTTTCGGGACTGATTTCACTTGTTGTTAAGACATGTGAATACCACCTTAAGAAAAGTCTATAAAATTATCTTTGTTGTCTATGGTTGCATTTGTGACGTTTATATATACCGTTGTAATCTATGCAAACTCTCTCTCTGTCATTACTTGTCTTCTGTGAATAAACTACGTATTCGCTTCAACCTCGACGATCTTTTAATTAAATCCCGTTTTACATTTCCCAGGATCTTAACTTGCTGACCAACACTTGTGATCAGAGATGTGCAAAATACTTTCAAAAAAGTATTTAAATACAAAATACAAATACTTTGGAATTTTTGTATTTCAAATACAAAATACTAAATACTTTTTCAAAATGGTATTTAAATACAAAATACAAAATACGTATTTTCAAAATACTTTTTTAAAATACCTTTTTAAAATACTTTTTACAAATAGTTGAACAAGGTGTAAGACAAAAGTATTTAATATTTAAACCATTGATGAATGAAAAAGAAATTAAAAACTGGACAAAAGTATACATAAATGGAGAAAGGGTTGACATGATTCGATATAGCATTGCTTGCAGACAATGAGGATGAGCCTTAGGAAGACTGTCAAAATAGAAAAAAAATTAATTAAGTCATGACAAAATGTACGGTTGTTAGAAGAGATAAGCCGAAAATTGTCATAAATGGATTGAGTATCATCAAGCAGGTAAGAGAATTCCTGACTTGGGCTGCAAAATAAATCAGAATGGATATTCCAAATCTGAAATCGAACGGACTACTGTAACATCATATTATATACAGGACTGCTCCAGACTCTTCCTTATCCCTTTACGTTTTTAACCCTTAGCAGGAATCGCTATTTTAGGCAACGTAACTGGAATCGGGGGTCAAAAATGACCCCGACAGAGTTGTTAGGTATCATATTCACACCATCAACAAATTTTTAATTTTTCGTTTAATTTATTATTAAACAACTTATCAACTAAACTATTAACAATTTTTATTACACATTTTACCATAAACTAGGTATATAGTTTTTAGCAAAATCAACTTCTGTCTAATTATTTTGACAGTATCAACTACAGGAGCTTTTATTCATGAAATAAATAAAAATAAGATAAAAACATTTACTTTTATCGCTTTCTTATATGAACATTTAACAAAAAAAACAGGAACTTCTCTTGAGATCAACTCAAACAACAACAAAAAAAACAACCTTAAACAAAACTCCTCTTATAAGTCTAACATTTGGTAGGTACATGTGATATTTTTGGCACTATGTTTTTTATCTATAAAAAGTAAGCACTTGCTACACTTTAGGGAACCTTTCATGTCCTTTTTACGATGACATAAATAACACCTTACTCTCTTACGGTTGTTTGTTTGAGTGGCATTAGTAGCTACGTCTTCTTCTACTTGATGTTCTTAAAAAAAATACCATTCTTGTTTTTAGGTCTAACAAAAAAAAATATGTAAATGTTGCCTCCGGATCATTTACAGAGAGAATAAGAGCTGCCACATAACTTCACTAATAAGAAGTCTACACTAGCTGAGAGTCCTAGAGATACTGGTGTTTAAACTGTGTCTCACTGTCCACAAGGCAGCACACCACCCACTGAGCTGTTCCGCTGACGAAAATGTGTGGCGAAGGCTGTGCTCAGCTTCTTAAACTCGTTGAACTCAAAAGGGCAAATACCTCTAAATTTGCAGAAAGAAGAAACAAAGTCGCAGCGTCATCTGCCTGGAATAGATTGCCTTCAGACAAAATTGAAAATGCTACCATTCAGGAAAAATCACAGCGCCCTTGAAATGGCCATGGATCATTAAACGGCGTCATGTATAATTTTTTCAATCATCATTATTATGTGTGTATATCTCAAACATGGAGTACTCTAATGGAAACGTTGTATTTGTAATTCAACAAATTGGCAAAAAAAGCTTGCGTACGCGCATATCAATTAATGGCAGAATTTTGTTTCAAACAATAAAAAGGTATTTTGTAAAAGTATTTTGTGTAAAATACAAAATACTCAAAAAAAGTATTTCAAATAAAATACAAAATACTTTTTACAAAAAGGTATTTGAAATACAAAATACAGATACGTATTTTGTATTTTGTATTTGTATTTTAAATACTTTTATTTCAAATACGTCACATCTCTGCTTGTGATAAAAGGTTGGTTTGTCGGGGAGCGAATATTTTCATTGCATTTTGCAAGCCTTCAGGCTCCTTCTACAATAATATTCAATAAAAAGGCGGTATTAGTAAAAAAATCTCAAATTTAACATCTTCAATTCAGCGATGAGGCACACCACCTATCTTGATGTTTTGACCTAGTTGCTGCCATTTGTTTTGTGTAAATTTTCTTTTTTGTTTCATTTTGCAACATTGCATATTTTCGCCAGAGAATATAACATATAATTAGCCCATATGCACCGATAGATTTTGTCATCTTATCCCGAGTGTGAATACGGCTCACAATGACAGATAATGAACCTAATTGTGATATGTCCTCTGTATGGTTTTGTGTTTTGTTTGGAGAATCTCCATGAGGTGACTACCGATCCATCTAACTAGCGAAAAAATAAACCGTTGAATCGAGAATGTCAATTTCCATTTTGTAAAAAATGAAAATGTAGGGCGAGAATGTCAAGAGCATTGAAACATAAAAATCTCGAAAACAACATCACTGTACGATCGCACTGCACGATTATATTTAACACAGAGCTATCATAAGTTTTAAGACCGGATGTAGTTTCAGTGAAAATAGTTATGCATACAAACACTGCTAATGTCCAATAAACTCTATTTATATAACATACATACATACATAATTATATACTAAGTTACACACCATATTATTATGTACAGAAACATTACAGAGCACATATATTTGTTATATATATATATATATATATATATATATATATATATATTTACATACATGAACGGAAAAATGTACACAATGATTATATTGAAATAAGTTGCAATCGTTTGGACGCGTGGAGTGAATGGGTGATGAAAGGGTAATAAATCTGTGCAAAGATGGCAAAACACGATATGTCACTTTTTTTGCGAATATGAGTGTTGCATACCGTTGGATTCGTCTCAGTGAGATCTACAAGATGGCAAAAGCTGATATATGTTGGTTTTATATATTTCTAGAAAATCGCTGTGGCAATTTGTGATATGCCAATTTTGTAGAAATTGAAAGATGGCAAAACATGATATGCAAAATAACCTTGTTTGGCAACTTCAATAATAACACATTTAACGCATATGAAAGATGGCAAAACACGATACGCAAAATAGTCATTTTTTGCCTACTTTTTGATTCCTCTTTTCCGGTTCCGAGAAGATGGCAAAACACGATACGTGCAGCAACAGACTGCGTGGTGTTGCCGTATGTAAAAAAAATGCTAATTTTTGGATATAATAAATATATTTAAGTGTACTACGCTATCTATACTTTCAAATTTTATATTAAGCTAAGTATTAAAAATAAGTAAATTCATTTTGGCTTTTACTAATTTTAATTTCCCACAATCCGTAAAACCATTACAATAAGATTTAAACAAATTTAACGAGACCGTTGCCATGAGAAATCACGAAATGTTTTTGTAGTATCGCAACACTGTCTAAACAACTGTCATTATATTTTGTTGATGATTGAAGTGTCGTGTTGATGTGTTGTGGTTGTTGAAACAGTTTTTTTAAAACAAATAATATTATAATTAAAGATAAAAGAAGTAAATAAAAACAATATTAAGTGCAAAGACAATAAAAATATGTGGAAGTGTTCGGTTTGTTGTAAATATTTTGGCTCGCGAGCCCTTCTTATTTTACATATGGGTAATAACACGTGTTTTGGCAATAGATTGGATTTAGAGGAGAGTGTTTTTACTACAAATAGTGTTGAAAATATAACTTATATGGACCAGTCAAATCAAAATATGGTAAATATTTCGTTATTGTTATCATCGATACTCTATATTCTATCCAAAAAATGAAATAAACCTTAAAAATTAAGTTGTGATTATTAGCAACGAAAGCAAAATGGAATGTTTAGACATTTGAAAATGCCCACATCAACAATATATAAAGTGCTGATAGTATGATCAGTATTTTAATTTCATATTTGTATTTTTACTGGTTCCATTATTTTGTATTATTTTTTTTACCTTCTTTTATAGGAGATTTCTAATAGTATATCGACTAGTGGCAAGCCCATAGATGTAGAAACATTGATTCTTCCAAGTAACAGTGTAGTAAGTGTAGTTCAATTAAAATATTATTATATACTAATTTTGTAATTATTGGACAATGATTAACGTTTTTATATTTTTGTAGGATATTACTATGAATGAGTTTCACGATACTCCTCTTTCTGATAATCAACAAAGGAATGAATTTGCTGCAAAGTCTACAGCTATTGTGGAATCAGAAGGCAAATCAATTAATGGTTTGGAGTGCCTTTCTCACACTGAAGAAAATGGTATGTAAAAGATCTGAACTTATGACTTTTAAGAGAGCTACTGCTGTATTATTGAATTCACATAAGCTTTGTATTTTGTTTTACAGGTAGGCGAACTCCGGTGTACACAGAACTAGTGTGTAGTGTCATTGAGATGGATAATGTTCAGCCTCATTGTGATGAATCGACTGTTATCCAAAGTGATATGGGAAATGGAGATATATCCAACAAACGCAAGTCACCAAAACGTAAAAAGGGAGTGAGGCGGAGGGACCTCGAAATGAAAAAGAAGGAATCAGGAAAGGAATACGTTAATAGGAAAGGTAAAATAATACCTGCTAAAAGCTTCTCAGCTATTATAGAGCAGTGTTGCAGGAAGAATAATTGCCACCTAAAATGTACACCACAAGAACAACATGAAATTTTCAAAAGCTACATGTCAAAAACAAAAGAAGCTAAACATGAAATACTTAGTGGAAGAATATTATTATCCAAAAAATCTGTTGAAAAGAAAGGTAGAGGGAATAAAGATTTAAATAGAAACAGGACTGTTTCCGTCAAATACAATATTCATATAGGTATGAATCATCTAATCGTATGTAAAAAAATGTTTTTACATGTACACGGAATTAAAAGATCGAAAATAGACATTATTATTAAAAAAATAAAGAACAATTGTGCTGTATCTTCCACGGCAGACAATAGGGGGAAAAAAGCTCCCGCAAACAAACTTATTGGAGAACGGATTCAGATTGAAGCATTCATTAATAAATATCCCAAACATGTAAGTCACTACGCACGTAGAGAAAGCACTGAGAAGATATATTTGCCAAGTCACCTTACAATTCGCAAGATGTATTGTGAATATAAGGAGCATAATAACGATAATCATGCAAAAGTTGCAGGCTATGATGTTTTCAGAACCATTTTTAATAATATGGGATTAAAATTCAAACAGCCGTACGTCGACACATGCAAAAAATGCGATGAATTCAAATTAAAAAAACGCCTAGCAGTTACAGAAACTGAACGGCAGGATCTGGGTGCTTTCCATGATCAGCACATAAAAGAGGCTGAATTGGCGTATGCGTCTAAAAGAGAAGATAAAGAGTTGGCGAGGCAAGATTCTAGCAAGGTTGTGCTAGTCTTCGATTTGCAGCAGGTGCTTCCTGCACCATTTCTCTCCACTAATATTGCATATTATAAGAGACTACTGTCTACGTATAATCTGACAATCAGAAATTGCACAAATAATGAGGAAACGAAATGTTTTATGTGGCATGAAGCAATTGGGGGCCGAGGCTCCGATCAAATCGCTTCATGCGTTTTTAAAAATTTAATTGATCTTCCCGATCACATTAACCATGTAACCACATATTCAGATACATGTGGCGGGCAAAACCGCAATATTAACATGGCCATCATGTTTAGTTATATGATGGTACTCAAAAAAAGTATTAATATAATTGACCAAAAGTTCCTTTTGCCTGGCCATACGAGATTAGAGTGTGACAGCGACCATGCTAGAATCGAGCGCGCCAAGAAAAACATTGGACCTGATAACCAGATTATGACGCCAAGAGATTGGTTTACTTTTGTCCGTTTGGTGTCTAAAAATGGAAAAAGGTTCCATGTGGTACCTATGGAACAGGGAAACTTCTTGGCATTTTCCCAACTCCTCAAAAGAGGCGATGTGTTGGTGAGAAGATGTGTAGATGTAGAAGGCCAAAAATTTGATTGGTTAAAGATAAAATGGCTGAGATACACTACAACATTTGGCGTAATTAATTTTAAATATTCCCTTAATAAAGAGGAACCGTTTAGGACCCTTGATTTAAGGAGAAATAAAAGAGGGCGACAGTTGGAAGCAAACAATATTAATGTACCAAAATCTTATAGTGAAAGTCTTCCAATTAATCCATTGAAAAAAAGGGACCTTCTCTCTATTTTAACTTTAATTGATTCCGATTGCCATCAATTTTATGAAAATTTACCGACAGCCGATAATGCAGCTGAGTTCGATGAACTGGAAGACTTAGATTTAAATTGATTTTTGCTATTTTTCTATTATTTTTCTATTATATTTTTATTTCTTCTTTTTTAATATTAAAATGTGTGAAATGCAAAATATGTTTTCATATTCCCCTATACTTACTGGCTGATAAAACCAGTAGGAATCAAACAATACTGGGTAATATTGTTGATGGCATAGGATAAGTACTGGATACCATCCCAGCCTCTGACATTATCGTTTCTCACAACACAGGCAACTATTAGCTTACTATGGGAAAAGTCTGGGAAAGTATCTAAGTTTATTCAAAAGCCTGATTCTTTAAAAAAAAATACAGATAATGGGTCCGTGGAGTATATATATATTCTAGAAACAAAGTAGATGGATAACATTCTTATGGCACGTTATTAATCTTTCAGTCAGCTTTTCATAAGATTCGCAATAAAATTTACCTACTCTAGGTTTGAATGATATAAATGGACAAGAATTCTATAGGATCTATGGACATATCATGTTTTTCCATCTTCTAACAAAATGTCAAAACACGATATGTCATGACAGTATGACAGTTTTTTCATAAAATATATCAATTTATGTACACTACATTTACAAATGTATTAAAAACATAAAAACAACTGTTTTTTACAGGCTGTGGTCAAATTTAAGGTTAATTCATTTAGATTCTGATTTGATAGAGGCATCCAAAATTTAAAATTGCTCTCCTGTAAAATTTGTAAAAAGTGACATATCGTCTTTTGCCATCTTTGCACAGAAATATGAAACTGTGTTTCTCTGAATAGAGAAACGTAAGAAAGTGCAATGATAGTTGGCCAAAAAGAGCACTGTTCTTGCGTCCGCAAGGGTGCGGTAGGCCCGGGCGTCCCTTTTCACAATACACCGTTCCTATGACAACGGCATCAGAGCGCAGGGAATGTCGTGGGAAGAGGTGACGCGATTGGCGCAGAGACGCTCTATATGGAGGAGGCTGGTTTCTGCCCTGTGCTCCCGAGAGGAGCGTTGATAGCGTGAATGAATGAACTACATGTTCAAACTTTATAATACAATATATTGTTTAATCCGTGGAGCACCTGGCAAAGAATTGGTCAACCACTCTTATACGTAAGTTTTCGAGTGTTCTGTAAAAGGCGGGTGTTTGAAAAAATAAGGACATTTGGCATCTTAAATTCATGGATGAAATTTGCCACCTATCATGAATTTGGTACGGAGAGAACGACTTTCTACATTTGTTACATGTTTTAGGTTTATTGACTGGTCTGATGGAAGAATATTTATAAATGTACGAAATTTAATTTCGCAACAAAATCCTTCTAAGATTTTCTTTTGAGTGTTTTTATGTACATAGAATAAAAGTCTACATATTGTAGGTATACATTTTAAACTAAAAAATAATATTATTTCGATTTTTATAGTGAAATATCCAATTAAAAAAAGCACAAATCTATGCTTGTATATTTCACACGTGATTGAACAAGAAAAATTGAAATAAATGAAATGTAATACGTCAAAAAATGTTCAATGAAATCATCACAAAAATGTTTTTGAATGCCTTTGTAATTTGGTCGTTGATAAAAAAACCTTTTTAGCAAAAGGAAAAAATTAGAATTAAAAAGTAGGTGTGTATATTTTACGTTGTACAATTTTTTTTAAATACGTTTACCTACATACCCAAATCATATGAGTTTAAAAAGAGGGTTGGTAGGTATTATGTTTTTCTTTGAAGTTTTGGCAATGTAAATATTTACCATTGACTTATTTGGTATAGACTAATACCGCAGTATTGTTCTCAGAAGACATGTACCAAAATAAACGCCGCGGCGAAAAAATGCCATTCATTAATCTCAGAATTTTACAACCACATAAGCCTCCATATAATCAGTCATGATCACACAAAAACATAACAGTCTAATGCCGGAAAAAAATCGCATATCCAGATATACAAGACATCAAAGGATTAGACTCAAAACGTGGGTTCGAAATATCAGCATTATGCCTGAAATATCTGTGTTCAAAAATATCATAATAATATTTCAAGTATTTATTATTTTCACAGATTTTTGAATTTTGATGTATAACTTTATCTTTTATATAAAGATTTCAGTGTTACTCTTGTAGCTGACATTTTTATTTATTTATTTTGTTTTTTAGAACCACTCACAGAAAACTTGACTATACGTATAAATAATATAAACGGAGCAATAATGCCTAATATTTTTTATTTCTCCTGCTAGTTCTGTATATTTACGTATTTTGTATAAACATCCTATTTTAACTATGCTATTTCACTCCATTCCATTATATTAAGGTACTAATGGTTTACTTCTTAAGCATTGCACATATGTACCTGACAAATCTGTAAAATAGCCCCTACAATAAATAAAAAAGATCAAAGCCCTTCAAGCCTTATAAAATCAATGTGCTTGGTCTCAAAAAGTTAATTGTTCACTTAACCAATTTTTCTTTTGAATTTTTAGTCTATACAATATAGGTTGATGGTGTTTCTATACACAGGTTTTTTCAAATACTAGAATTTGTTGTGTAATTTGAGGAGAAAAGGATAAAAACACCTTTTTATGGGTGAGCTGTTTAAGTAAATATTATATTTGGTACATACCGGAAAAAGGTGTGTTTTAAATTTTTAAAATCGAGTTTATTCACCCTGTGGAATCTCCGAAATAGAAAAGGTCTTACAATCTATTCGGTAAGTTTTCGTGTGTAACGTAAAAATATGTTGAAATATCGTCTTTCCCGGATATTTCAGAAGTCGAAGGACTCATTTTTATCCATATTTTTTAAGGCAATTACAAATTTTTTTTTTTTTTTTTTTTTTTTTTTTTTTTTTTTTTTTTATTTTATTTATTGGAAAAATATCACAAAAATACATATATATTACAAATTTACTGAAATACACTTAAAAATCTATTGTTTACTATCCCATTGAAAGAGTTATACTTGTGTATGGGATAGATTTACAGTATTCTTAATTTTACACATCTAAACAATAATATACTTAACTAATACTTACTCTAGATATATTCTACTTAACAATTAACTTTTTTTTTTCAATAAACCTATTTTATTTTTAAATACTCTATAATTCCCGACGTTTTTCAGTTCCTTTGGTAGCCTATTAAACCATTTTGTACCCTGGTAAATGTAATGATGTTGTGTAATAGTTTTCCTACACATAGGTACAGATAAATTACCCGCAATATGTGACCTTCGACTCCGGACTGTATCAGCGACCTGACCATCAAAAGTTTCTTTATGTATCTGTAGTACTGCTATATTCCTATACAACTGCTCCACTGTAGGTACCTCGAAAATTGTGAAGAGTTCATCCGTGGGGAATATTCTTGGTTTACGGAGTATTATTTTGATAATAAGTTTTTGAGTCACAGTTACAGATCTTATGTTAGTCTTGAATGTTCCACCCCAGGCAATAATACCATACAGCAAAACAGGTTGAACAAACGCATAGTACACAGATTTCATTGACTCCCTTGACATAATGTTTCTCAGTCTCAGGAATATGTATATCAGCCTTCGTATCCTATTTACGGTTGCCTCAAGGTGACTCTTCCACTTCATGTCCTGGTCAAATGTTAAACCGAGATATTTAACGGATTCCTTCTGTTTCAATTCCTTACATTTCCCATTATCATGTGAATTACATTCTTCTTTTTCTTCCTGTGCCGTGTCAGGTCTCCCCGACGTTGGCGTTCACTTCGGCGAAAACCTCCTTGTTCTGTGCTGCTCTGAACGGGTCATCCACCGTTCTCATTTCGGTCCACTCTCTATTGTTGCGCAGCAAGGAGATCTGCTTTCTGCAATTACATTACTAAAACATAATGTCAAATCCACCTGTACCACTAAACCAGAAGTAACATCTTCGATACTATCACGTCAGTGAGCGATGGACCCTGCGGATGTAGCAGATCCCACTTTACACCCACACATCCATGTCACGTGTAAGTAGAATACTCATAAAACATAAAGTTTAATCGATCTATAACTACTGCTATTAATACAACATCACGGCATCTCCCACATGTGGGGTAAACAGCAAAATAACAGTACGTAACATATTATAAACAATCAATCAAAAAATGAAGACATTCAGTATAGGTGGCATACCTCTTCGCAGAATTATTATTATTTTCAATTCTCCCGTGAAAGGGGAGTTTGCCGGCACCTGGGATTGAACCGCGGATCCCTTGTAGTAAATTTTCGTGTATTACCGTGAAAAGACATTTAACAGCTTAAATTCAAGAGTCCTGAATGTTTTATTTTTATTGGCATAAAGAGGGCGAGTTATATGTTCATTATATATACAACCTTGGGTTGCACTGGTACGCTGCGTGTTTGACTATTGTGTTCGACAATTGTAAATAGGAAATAATTTAATACATATTTGTGTTAATTATAATATCAGTGTTCATCATTTAAAAGAACCTACAATATTGTAAACAGGCACAGTTTACAATACTTGGCATTAACTTTACTAGATAGGTACCTACGCCTCATGTGGGAGATGACGTGATGGTAGAAAGAGAAAAATGAAAGAGAATAATAAGTCATGTATACTTCCTTAGTTTTTTTGTCTGACAGGTATATCCGAATACACACGAATACAATGACACTTTGGAAATGTAATATAAGATAAGCATACTTACAGCAATTCCTCGGTTCAATACTAGAACTAAACATATCAAAATTTGGCGGTTTTGAGTTATGTGTTCCCGATGTTAGCATTTAGGGTTGAGTATTCTATGTATATAGTAGGGGTTCCGTCGGCCCGGGCGTCCCTCTTTCACAATACACCGCTCCTATGACAACGATATCAGAGCGCAAGGAATGTCGTGGAAAAAGGTGACGCAATTGGCACAGAGACACTCTGAATGGAGAAGGCTGGTTTCTGCCCTGTGCTCTCGAGAGGAGCGTTGAGGGCGATGATGATGATGATGATGATTCTATGTATATAAAAGAAAGTGGTGTTAGTTACACCATTTATAACTCAAGAATGGTTGTACCGATTAGAAAGATCTCTGATTTGTTGGATTCTTCTCCTACCCGAATAGCTATTAAATATCTTACAAATACACGGGAAGAAATATTACGAAAAAAAAATTACATTTTCAATTTCAATAAAAATGCAATATGGATAATTATACAAAATCAACGATGATGTTTTTTTATAGATTGTCCTATAAATAAAACAATTTTTGTACACATTTTGATAGGTATAAGAATCGTTATCCATACAATTTAACATCTGAGGTTCTGAAATTTCAATTTTGAAAAAATCATGGATAAGAATTTTTATAAATTTAAAATGATTAGGTATCTACCCAAAAAATAAATTAGTACCTACATATATTATATTACGTACCTACAGCAGATAATAAACAATTAATATGAGTTAAGTATAATTGTTCGACATAAATTAATTTTATTTCTTTACACTATACGACGACATACTTGGACAACAAAAAAAAAACTTACGGGAGTTTGTAAAGAGATTAAAAATTTTGAATGTTTTTTAAATATTCTACAATGCACATCCGTTACTTGATTTTTTAAAATCGCGATCGATTTCGGTAAACCTTTACCATTGACGAGCGAGATAATACTGACTAATATTTTTGTTAAAACATCTACAAAAACAAAATAATTGAAAACAATAGCTGCACCTGTTAAGGATTAGGCATTGTAAACATTGTGAGAAGAGGTGATTTATAATGATTTATTACTTTATTTACAATATTTACGTTTGAATTCAAAGCTTTATTAATTTCTAATGTTTCCAAAGAACATAGTTTAAAATAATTATTAATATTTGTATATTTAAAGGAACTATTTGTTTTTACGAAATTATGATCAAATTCAATTATATGATTCGCGAACTCGGAATAATTACTATTTTTAAGGCAAAGTTCGTGCTCTCTAAGTCTAGTTTTAAAATTTCTTTTGGTCATACCTATATATGTAGCATCGCAGTCATCACACTTAAGTGTGTACACTCCATTTTTTTGCAAGGGTTCTGTGGGATCTTTATTATTTAACAAATTAGATAATTTATTATTAGTGTAATATGCTGGAGTAATAGTGTCCGGTAACGAGCCAGTAATCTTAGAAGTTAACCCCCCCACAAAAAGAATTTTTCTGTATGGTTTGTCATTAATGCTTTCATTTATTTTATTATTTTCACCGCAATAAATTTTAACAGTTACGAGACATTCAAAATGTCTCGTAACTGTTACATAGTTAATCCTTCTAAAATAACTGAGATTAAAAATATTAATCATTCATTGATTGTTTGGCGGTACGAAGTTCGCTGGGTCAGCTAGTTTCTTATAATAGTTATGAATTATCAAGCTTTTTTGTACTGTTATCAAAGTATTCCAATAATATGTAACCAAACTATAGATTTTGAGATGTCTCGTTATTGTATTGAGCCAATGAATTGTATTCCCAGGGTCCAGATGATAAGACACCTTGTTCTTTCAACCAACACTCGATAACGGATAAGGCAATCCGATACGTATTTATTTGCATTAATTTATTATGTCATGCACGAATATTGTTTTTATTGTTATAGTTGTTTTACATCAAAAATTATATATATAATGCATACTTTATACCTTATGATTGGTTGTGTCGCTTATAGGATACACATAGATGTAAAATTAAAAATTTAGGTTTTTTAATAGACAATCTTTATTTTATAATTGTAGACAAAAGGTATTTTTTCGTCGTAAGAGGGAAAAAGCAGGTAGGTAAGTATTTTATTTACATTCTGCTATTATCATATCGAAGTTTACATACTTTTACAATACATTATAAAAATTGAGAGGGCCATTTGCATGTTAATTCCATGCGGCTGGTCTGCTGGCTACTCCACTTGTGGGATATGCCGTGATGGGATAGTAGTAGTGATAATAATATTAACAATTTATTGAACACGACAATCAATACAGATACATAATATACAGACTATTTAAAACCTAAATCGAAACATCCTCCTTATAGAGACAAGCTCGTGTAAGGGGTGGTAGTATAATAATAATAATAATAAGAAATAATAATAATAATAATAAAAAACAGAGCCTGTTATCGGGAGAGAGAGACATTAAGACATATTTTGTCTGGATGTTCTCCTCTTTCCGGAACAGACTATTTGAAAAAACATGATCAGGTAGCAAAAATATTACATCAAAATTTAGCTTTGAAATTTAAATTAATTGAACAGGAATCAAAATTACCATACTATAATTATTGTCCAGTATCGCTACTTGAAAACAATGACACTAAACTCTACTGGGATCGACCAATTCAAACTGATCGAACTATTCTAGCTAATCGACCAGATATTGTATTGGTTGATCGCAGATGCCGTAAAACATACATCATAGACATCACTATACCGCACGATGAAAATTTAAATAAAGCTGAGCAAGATAAGATAATAAAATATCTTGATCTTGCTCATGAAATCAAAAATATGTGGAGAACACCTACCACAATCATCGTGCCTATAGTGTTGTCTGTGAATGGTTTAATACCTAAGAGTCTGTCAAACAATCTCAGAAAACTGGGAGTAGATGACAGGCTCAAATACAGCATGCAGAAGGCCGTACTTCTATCGTCCACCAGGATAGTAAGAAGGTTTTTGTCCCTGTAGCTCTGTAAGTGATCTCCCATGATTGTACTATTTCATAGAACATCATGGAAGAATCAAATCGAATAATGTTGGGGTTCTACATTTGAATATACCTAAATTTATTTTAATATTTTATGGTTTTTGTTACATATTTAATGTTTTATTTAAATTTTATTGTTAATCTTATATTGTGTTCAAATGTAGAATCTAATATTGTTTTGTTTAATAAATGAGATATGAGATAATAATAATAATATAACTAGACAACTTTTTTTTATGATGCTATTTATAAATACTATAAACACTATTCCAACATAAAAAAAACATATGTACAAATATAAATAAAATAATTTGTAAACGCAATTTGTAAGTTTTTATGCAGATAATCCGCTGGCTACCAGTCTTGTGGGATACACCGTTATGGTATAGTAGTAATAGTAGTAGATGTAGCTAACGTGCTTGTGAAATATGCCTTAAGTTATTAATAATTTTAGATGGACTCTCACAGAACACTCAAAAACATTGACAGTGTTGTTAATAATGAAAAATATGACCGTACAATATATAACGTTATATTGTATTATTATATTTGATGCTTTAGGCTAAACTGTAATCAGAATACCTACTTCTGTTCATTCATTCATATACTAGTGTAGTTTACTCGGCTTCACTTAGGAACTAAATATCAAACTGATTAATTAACACTTGCAGTACCCCCTAGACCAGGGATGCACAGACTTAAAGGGAACAGGGGCCACTCGGGAAGATTATGAGGCAAGGACGGGCCGCTATAAGAAAATTAATACTAAAAATTTAAATTTCTAGAAATGCTCACACATTAAAATTCCTACCCACCGTCACTGAATTTTCAAAATGGTATATGAATTTGAAATATTTCGAAAACTCCTCGGTTTTCTTAAAGAATATTTTCTCGCAGTACCTTTTTCTACAATGTACCGGGTATTTGTACCGATTTTTTGTGTCAATACCGGATACTAACAATGTTACGTGTTTAAATTTCTACCCCCCTCCCCATCGCCAAAATTCCAAATGGTATAGGAATTTGAAATATTTCAAAAAGTCCTCAGTTTTCTTGAAGAATATTTACTCGAATTATTAAATACCTATCCGGTACTTTTACCGAATATCCGATTATCACTAGTATTGACATTTTTTTTATTATATAATTTGCTGGCGGGCTGCAGATATACCGACCGAGGGCCGCATGCGGCCCGCGGGCTGCGGTTTGTGCATCGCTGCCCTAGACAAACCGTACTTGGCGATCGACTACAAACGAATTTTCGACAATAACGCATAATTACCCGGTAAATTGTAGGTAGATTGCTGAAAAGTTCGCCAGTAGTCGATCGCAAAGTGCGGTTTGTTTACGGCCCCAGATAACAGTAGTAATAATATTTTATGTTGCGATATTGAAGACATTGTCAGATGAGGCAGGAAAAGAAGATGCTTCTGTCGCGACCACGTAGAACGAATGAGCGGTGATAGACTCCCAAGTAGCCGCAAACAACGTACCAACTTGGAAGACCTCCAAAGAGATTTGTTTATTTCCTGATAGATAGTTGTAACTCTGTGTCCCAGGAGATCTCAACGGCATAGAAACAAATCCACAGATCTATTTAAAAGCTGAAGAAGAAGATAACATCAGTACTTCTCATAGTCCAAAAAAAAATAATACCGCTGCCAGCTTGTCACTTGTTTAACCTGATTACTGGACAGAGGACAACATATTATAACATATCGTTGTCCATTGTGGACATATAAACAAATATGTTTGCGAACGAACACACACAAATATTATTAGATTATATTCGAGGAGGTACGTTCATACCAATCTATCTATCTAGTGTTACCTACATATAGGTATGTACTGTATGCTGGAGGTGTCTAAACATATTATTGTGTCGATATCGATTTTATGAAATAATTTAACATGTTTTTTTGTATGCCTGTTTCAGTGATGCAATGGCTTACACACATTATGTTACTACTAGAGTGATTTATTATTCGGTAAAATATATCAATATAAAATTTAATTATGAGTTATAAAATAAAAAATATTCATGAACACATTTCAATAGTATTTGGCGGTATATTAAAAAAAAACATTTTGAAATGTTTGAGAAAATGCTTGGAAATTATCTCCATATCAAATTCAAATGGAATTTATATTGGTGATAGTATTTCGAAATATACTTTAAGTCCTCGACACGGGAAATTTCTTAGTGAGGCTGCTGTAGATGCTGACTGGATAGTCCTTGTCGCAGGCTCACCCGCGTTGTCTATTTGGTAAATTAATGTTGTATATTTCTTGCTTTCTCTTCTCAATTTTATTAAAATGTTCTAGCTATGTGAATATGTATTTTATAATTATCAAATGTGTGCAATTTATTTATTTACAATGTGCAGATACAGGCAAAAAATATAAGTATGGTGCAGTAAACAAGGTAACAACAAAACAAAATCAATTATTTTCTCTGATCATCAGTAAACCAGAAGAATCATGATCTGTATGTGGATGATTAATAAAAATATATCTACACCATTTTTGAAATTTTTTTCTCAAAATCATAGGGTAGAGACTAAACTTCTCTTCACCTCTTTTTAAAATTGTATCCTGAA
Organism: Athripsodes cinereus; assembly: GCA_947579605.1. Classification (NCBI taxonomy): domain Eukaryota; kingdom Metazoa; phylum Arthropoda; class Insecta; order Trichoptera; family Leptoceridae; genus Athripsodes; species Athripsodes cinereus. The sequence goes on from OX388307.1 coordinate 3,818,398, forward strand.
ACTCTGATGTTATTGTCCTAAAAACGTTGTTTTATGAAAGAGACTTATAAGTAAGCCATACTAGATCAACAAAAATAATAGTTAATACTTTTGAGTTAGTTGGAAGGGATCGCGCCTTTGCGATAAACTCGCCCTCTGTATATTGATTGTATTTAATTTGAATGTATACCTTTTATGTAATTGTTTTTTATCAATGTACAGTAAAGAATGAATAAATAAATAAAAATACAGGAGTGTCACCGAGTACAATATTCTAGTCCCCTAATAAATATCTTGTATTGATGTATTATAATCATCATATTATTCTGAGAGAATGCCTTCAACACTGTGTAGTGTTTCTCCCAACCGAGACGTCATCATCAGAATCCACATCAATGATTATTGTCTTGTGTAATACTTTACTTGTTATAATGTAATAAATAATGGTAATGAATCACAGTGCAAGGTCTTAAATAGACGTGGCGAATATAAAACGAATTGATAATCTCTCTCAACTCCGATTTACATACCCAAGTGGTGTTCTTAAAAAAATTATACATATTATGTGGCTGGCATAAAAAAGAAAGAGAATCGCCTGGAAAAGCCAACAAGATCAATATTTGCAATCACATTTAATGAAAAAAATCCAAATTGAGGAAGTATATCAACTATGATATTGAGGAAGCTGCCCATTTCTACAGGGTTACTCTTGACACAATCAAAATACGATCTTAATTTTGTCTCGATCTTAATCTTACAACGCGCGAAGTGGATAATATAAACTTTCTAATTTTATGTGAGTTACACTGTGGAAATTCATTTTATAAAATAAAAATAAAAATAACAAACTTTGTTTAATTCCACTTTAGTCAATACAAGAAATAACTAAAACGTTTTCGGGCTTACACCCATCTTCAGTAGTTACGTGCTTTTTGTAGTACAAAAAGCACGTAACTACTGAAGATGGGTGTAAGCCCGAAAACGTTTTAGTTATTTCTTGTATTGACTAAAGTGGAATTAAACAAAGTTTGTTATTTTTATTTTTATTGGATAATATAGTCATGAATACGTACATACCAATCTCGCGGTAGCAGTGGAGCGGTATTTTTGACTATAGTCACTTCGTGCATCATAGGATTGAGATCAAAACAATATCTTGCTAATTTACAGAATATGCATTAACTCGAGAGCGGCGTTAAAATGAGAAAAAAATCGCCTTATTTACTTATTGGTAAAAAATAACGTTAAGAACGTAAGAGATAAGGAAAATGTTTATTATATTTTTTTATGTAAACTGCTCTGTTGATTTTGTTATAATTATGAATGATGATGTGCAAGAAGAATAAAATAAATAAATAAATATATTATTTACTTTTTTTAGTTTAAATGAAGGAGGCAAAAGAATGGACATTTTATGCAAGACGCGCAGACGAACAGACGATCAATCAAAATAGTTTTTTTTTTGTCGTCACGTTGTATCGCCGGGTTTGATTAAGCCTTATTATTAAGTTGAAAGTATTGAAACAATAATACTTAATAACACAATATAAGAAAAACATGTGGTTATTATCATTATATTATTATTATTGAACGCAGCAAGTTCTGGACTCACAGTTCACGGGTTTGAATCCGCGTAGGTGTGTATTTACGATAGCATTACATTCCAATATCGTCTATTAGGCATATTACATGTTATAAACTTTAAACTCGGCTTTGCCCGGGAACTAATAATCAATTTGTTAAAAATACTTATTGACTGTGTCAGTGTTTAAGTAGTAGAATTCCATAATGAAATTAAAAAAAGCAAAATGTTTTTTTTCTATTCTATGTTTTTTATTGAGAGAGACATCTTTTGTCTTAATTAAAAGGACATTGTTAATCTGATAAAAATTACAATTATATTCATACATATCTAATAACATGTAGGTAGTACCAAAAGCATTTGTTTTTAATGCCAAAAAATAGCTAGGTACTAAAAATCACAAATATTTTTTTTGCGATGTTTTCTTTTACTACACCTATTTAAAAGAAAACATTTGTTTTTAATTTCATAATGAAATTTTTAAACACCAACAGAGTGACATTCAGGATGGATGGCAAACTTCTTCGCTTAATCAAGATGTAAAATGTATTAATTTTTTCGAACACCTGCGAACAGGACACTCGAAACTTATGGAAAAGAATGGCAAACCAATTCTTTGCCGGTTACTTCTCACTTTTACGCCTTCTAACAAGCGGTCAAGGATATTTTTCACTCAAGAAGTGACGTTTGTGTCTTAGTCAAACTTGGCTCCTGATGGAAGACAAACAAACACATGTAGGAACAAAATCAACATTTTATATGAATAAAAGTACTTATATTTTATATACCTTCTTGCTGTTCCGTAAAACATTACACCCATCGAACCTTATCTCTCTTACACTGTGTAATATTATTTCTTATGTTGTTTTTATCATTATATTCAAACATACAAATACACTTTCATAATATTATTATTTTTATAACTCCTTGATAAAACTTCAGTTTTATTAAGGACGGATGACAATATTGTCATCGCTGAAATAAAGGTATTAAAAAAATATGAGTGATTTTTTTTTACATTTTATTTATATTGTAAGCAGGTACTTTTGTAGAATGTTCTAAACACAAGAAATTACTCATATTTTTTTCATTTGCAAAAAGGTATTTTATGGGTTAGTTGGTAGATATCGCGCTTCTGCGATAAACTCTCCCATTGCAATTTTTTTTTTTTTTTATTTTTATTGGAGTAATATTATAGTGCATTATATTAAATAGATACTTAAATGCATCAAAGAAAATTAAACAATGTTTTATAATTAGCGATTTTACTCACTAACTCAGTATAATCTATGAGTACAAGTCAATTTATTCCTTTATTTAAGTTATTTTTAAACTTTTGTATATACTATGGCCAATTCTGAATCATAAAATAGTTTAGTTGCACTAACTAAGTCAACTAAATGTGAGGAGATAGTTGAGTCATGATAATTAGTTCTAATTCGTATTCACAGTTTTCCGTACTAATTTAGTTCATTAGTTCATTTTGACACCTTAGTACAACTATAAATTTCGAGAATCTACGGATTTCGTATTCAGAATGAAATTTTAGTTGACAGCCGACGACTAAAATAAGTTGGATTTGGCAGAATTTTATTCGCGACTTTTAATGTGCGAATATTATTAGTTGCTGTCATTTTGCCGCAGAATATTGCTATATTTTTCAATTAAAAGTAAAAATTTATATTTTTAGGGCCCTCGCAACTATTAGCATGTATAAATTGTAAAATTACACCACCACCGACGCAAATACGAACGCCAAAATATATCGGCAAATCTGACATTTCACAATTTTCACGCGCGACAACTATTAAATTGTTGCCAGAAGTGTAAATCGGAACGTGAAAAACATTTTGTATTGCGGCATCACTGACTAATATTAGTTAGTCCCATTGATTTTACCGTTTGCACTTGGTGGTTCTCGAGTTTATAGTTGTTTATAGTTCATAACTAATGCTGAATACTACATAATAACTAATATTAATCAACTTTTTAGTTAGTTAGTTCATTAAGATTCAGAATTGGCCCTAGTAACAAAATGATACACATTTTACATTGAAATTGTAAATTTCACGTCTTTATATCCATATTTGACTTCAGAAACTTATTTGAAAAACTTTAAAATCATACTGAATGTCTTGATTTTAAACATTAAAAACATCCTGAATGTCTTGATTTTATATTGGCACGAGGAGGACAGTTTGCGTGTTTCTTACGTGCAGCTGATCTGCTGGGTACCCCACTTGTGGGATATGCCGTGATGGTATAGTAGTAGTAGTAAAATGCTCTCCTGTAAAATGTTGAAATTTGACTTATACTGTTAATGCCATGCACAAGAGAAATGTACCGTGGAGCGTCGACTAAGAATTGGTCTCCCACTCTTTCCCATAAATTTTCGAGTGCCCTGTAAAAGGCAGAGGTTCAGAAAAGGACATTATGCATACATCTTTAATTCAGCAATGAAGATTGCCCCCCATCCCGCAAGTCTATTTTTTGTTGGCACGAAGAAGACAACTTGCATATTAAATATTCCTAAATCACTCATACCATTGCCGTAAAAACAGTGTAGGTACCGTTCTTTCAGACACTTCAAAGATAATAATTTTCCAAAAATTATGGTTCACGTGTTTTATTCCGGGAAAGTACATAATAATTATGTATTTACTATGATTCGTGGAGTTTTCATAGTAGAAAAATCTCCTACAAAATCACTTAGGTTCAAGAGGAAATTTTACATTTTCAATTATGTAATGAGATAATATAGTACCACTTATTCCAAATATAATATTTTTAGGGCACGGAGAGGACGACTAATATGTTTGCTAAACGAAATTAATCTATTTGTGGTATTAAAATACAGAGAATGTGTGTGTGTGAGAGAGAGAGCAGACATAATATGCAATGCAATAACATAAAAATGTGACTGCAATGTTATTTTAATATTGCATTCCGAGTACAACGAGAAGTTAAAATGTTTTTTTACAACATTCAGTAAGAAGATGCATCATCCGAGTTGAAACTGCACCATTCATATTTTACTTGTCTATAAATAAACGTCATTTTTCATAATATTTATTATTTGACAGCGGTGCACTGCCCTGCAAGCGCAGTGGCGTAACGGTATTATTTTTTTTTCTGTATTAAACAGATTTAAAGGACGAGTATTTATCTATCTATAACTTCGATAGTTATCTGGAAATAGTTATTTGTGTGTTTTAATAAGAAGACATACAGGATAGGTGGCATGCCTCATTACCTAGTTGAAGACGTTAAATGTCTTATACGTAACGTTTTCGAACATTCATCTTTGACAGGACATTAAACAAGTTACAGAAAAGAGTGGAAAACTTATGAATGAATGATTTGTTCAGTGTCGTTTGATGGAGTGTCCATCTCAAGAGTGCTGAAAGTCTATTGGAAAAGCGATGTCTTCACTTTGGTTCTGCACATTGTTTTTAATAGATTTTTACAAAGGTCACATTTACATAGAAGCAGGACTTGTTGATCTCGTCCAGCATGTTGATGGTTGTTTTTTTAGCTGTGCGTAGGGAGCTATTTGCAATGTTTTGAGAAAACAGATCTCAGAAAATGACTGAGGTGGCATATTATTCTGAGCCTTGTAGACCATATGACGCAGTTTATATTAGATCTTTTCACTCTCTCTTTACTTGTGCAGCTTTTTATATAAAAAGTAAGTAAAGAAATTTTGAAAAAGGTGTTGGTTGTTAAATTTTGAATATGGAAAAATTTATCTTACAAAATTCGGCTCTTATACAGAAATGACGAAAATATAACAAAATTCACAAACCGATTCACAGTAAAAACAATATTTATCTATTTATCTAAATGAAATTTCCAAGATTGTCTCACCATTTCAACACCCGTTTGAAGATGAAAATATAAATCATAAACAAATTATAATACTAAATAAATAAATAATATTTCACATTGACACCAACGAACTTGCTGTTGAAATATACATCCTTGTTCTTTGTTTGAATATTATCAGAAGATATGAACTGAGTATCCGGTTCTTTCTTCTATCCGATACCGTTGAATACCAAATAGTACTTAATCGATATTGAGCTACTGTTCGCTGTTGGATACTTACTTACTTACTAGTCAGTCATCTCTCCACTCCTGGATATAGGCCTCTTCCAAACTCTTTCAAACGTCGCGGTCATGTGCCCTCTGTATCCAATTCCTTCCCGCGATTGAAGTGATGTCATCAGTCCATCTCTTTTGTGGTCTGCCGATGCTTCTTTTGCTACTCCATGATCATCTTTTGAGGATTCTAGGAGTCTTATTTCGGATAATCTAACTGGATATCAAAGCCCAAGATTCAGCTGCATAGTCACAATATTCAATAAAAATATGGAAATAGAGCAAATTCATCTATTTATTGACAGATAAAGATAAAATAAAACGAAATTATCTTATTGAAATATGTCACTTATTCCCTCATCACAAAACAAGGATTTAAAATGAAAAAAACAGTAGTAATTCCAACTGTGAGCTTATATTAATTTGCGAACTGGGTTTCGAAACTTTCCTCTCTCATCATTTAAGCAAATGTAAAATGAAGTTATAATATAATGGTATGTGTCAATTAGAGAAACAAACAAAATGTAAACATTCGGCTATCTAATTAAGAATCTCATCTCATATCCGTTGTTTGCTATTCGGCCAAATAACTATTTGTTTCATCATTAATTATTAGATTTATGAATAATGCGGATGCATTCGTTACGCCAATGCTCGGCTTTAGAGAACAAATTACATTTTTCTGAGAAAGAACCAAGTTGGTGAGGAGGGAGAAAAGAGGTGTCTAAAATTATGTACGATGATACTAAATTCTTGGTCATCATTTAAAACTGACAACCATTTCAGTTCTCCGCAAACCAACTGCACCTATATTATTTTCGTAATGGGAACGATGACGGAAAAGAATCCTAACACACAATATTGCTTTTTTATAAAACTTTACTAAATCTGTGCATTAATCAAAATAATTGCTATTCAGTATAAGCATTTTGTACTAGGAGAACTTGTAGATTACTATAAATTATACACAGTGATATATTCGTAAAAAAACACCACGCATCAAGATATTTTACATCTTCAATTCAGCGATGAATATTTCAACTTTTATTGACATGGAGAAGAATATTTGCGTGTTAATTTTTTATTTATTTATTCATTCCAAAACAGTAAATATGTAAAAACAAACAAAAATATCAACGTTATGGAATACTGTTTATTGCCCCATAAGACTAAGGTCTCTGTCCTGGGGCAAATCAGTTTATTATAGTTGGTCCGCTGGCTATCCCATTTTTTGATAAGATCGGTGATGCTATGAAATGATGAATGGATTTGATTGTGAATAGGTATTATTAGTTCTTTCGTTTCAAAGTTGCGCTTTATACCTTTTTCCTCCAAGTTTTTCAGAAAATTCGATGTTGAGTTATCAACAAATATAGTATTACAAAATATACTTGCATGTGTACACCACACGTTACCAGAATTGAGCACCGTTAACAAAAGAAATATACAATCAGTTAATCTATAATACGTTAACTAAAAGTTAAATTCGTTATCTATTCATAGAGTCTCTAATTTAATTTATTCTTTAGGTTGAGAAAAATAAAAAAGAAATCTTTTGAGCCAAAATCTGGAGCTCAAAACAATGAGGGTTCTTTGGTGCTCATAAAAAACAGTATCTCTTAGCAGATCTTTGAATAATCATTGAGGGATCTCCCCCCCGCCCCCACAGAAAAACTAACGGAATCATTATTTTTAACGAAAGTTTATAAAATCGATAAAAATCTACTACTACAATATTTTCACGACATCTGCTGCAAGTAGTAGGGTAGTTAGCAGACGATTGTATGTCATCCTCTTCGAGCCAATATAATGAAAGACATTCAAGATGATGACTAAACTTCTTCTTCTTCGTGATGTAGATCATCGATCTGTTAGTTCGGAAGTGGATGCCTCTTATGATGCTGAAGACCTATTTTTTTATAGATAAATCTGGATTTAAAACCACCCCAAATACTCCCTAGACATTCTTTCAGAAAGGAATATGCTTGTATCGCGAACTCTAATCATCAATCTACCGATCACTTCAATTGAAGATGTTGTATGTTTTATGAATATCTGCCTTTTACAGGACATTCTAAAACTTGCAGAAATTGATGGGGAGACCTATTCTTTGTTGAGAACTTTCATTATCATCATCATCATCATCGCCCTCAACGCTCCTCTCGGGAGCACAGGGCAGAAACCAGCCTCCCCCATTCAGAGCGTCTCTGTGCCAATTGCGTCACCTCTTTCCACGACATTCCTTGCGCTCTGATATCGTTGTCATAGGAACGGTGTATTGTGAAAGAGGGACGCCCGGGCCGACGGAACTAAGAACTTTACGAGAGATATATACATATGTAATTAATTATTAACGGGTTAATCTTTACTGTCCGGCTTGGCACGTTTAATATTAATAATCGACTGTCCAGAGTGTCCACTTCCACACATCAACAAGACAAGTTTTTCGAAAATTTGATTTAATTGGAAATCCATAAAATCAAATCCACAAACAAATAACTGGAAAAAAATACACGGCTCCCTTTCAATATTAATCATTAGATTAATGAAAAAAATGTACCTATTTTCAATTCCGCAAATAAATATTTCGAATTGTTTTATTATTCAGCGGAACAAAAACAACGAATTGCTTCTAACAGTGCGAAAATTATATGGTATATTTTTTAACTTTTTGTTGTGTTTTTAAAGCAAAATATTATAAATAAACCAAAATTACAAAAATAGCGATTTCTCGAATTCAAGACATTTTGATTTGTTGAGTTTTGTAACTGGACCGTCGATATGTTCTTTAGAAACTGTTATAATATAATGTATGCATGAACACATTACAATATTACATTTTGTATAATAGTATGAATGCAGCACTGCAATGTATACCAGTTTCATAACCATATTTAAGATTTATTACCTTGTAAACAAATTAGTAATAACGTGCTTATCTCACAGCTGTAATGGTGTGGAGATTAAACTTCATCTTATAACGCAAGCTTTAAAGTTCGATTCCACAAAGAGATTAGAGTATTTTTTTGTTAAAACTGTAATTTGGAAAGTTTACTATATTGTTATTTCTATTGCTGAAATGGCAATGAGCTGGTCATGTGGTAAGACGAGATGATGGCAGATGGACTTACAGAATTCTTGAATGGAGGCCGTGGGAGGACAAAAGAAGCGTAGGAAGACCCCAAAAAACATGAGTGGACGGTATTGTCCAGATGATGGGAAACATTGGTAACATGTTGCTCAAGATAGGAAAGTGTGGAAAAGTTTTGAAGAGGCCTATATCCAGCAGTGGAAAGAAGAGGGCTAGAAGTAAGTAAGTATACCACCACAGCATACTACAGAAGTAAGTAAGCATACTACAAATGGGATAGTCGGCGGACTTATGTAAGTAATAAATATGCAGATTGTCCTCTCCGTGCTAAGATATTCAGGATGGGTTATCACCCGTTTGTAAATGTTATTTTCGTTTATTCACCGGGACGGTGTTTAGGTTGTAGAATTTCATAATAAAATTAATAAGCCAAATATTTTATTCTACTATTCGATTTATTCACGAGAGATACGTCTTTCGTGAGTTAATTGAATATTAAAATTAAACATACATACATACATACCATCACGCCGCTTCCCTCGCGGGGTAGGCAGAAAGGATCGAGCGCCACTTCCTTCTATCCTTGCATACATCTTTCGCTTCCGTCACTGTCATACTCATGCATGCTCTCCTGTTCAATGTGCTCAACACGTGACCGTCCTGTAGGATTTGATTTAAATGATCTTGCCATTTGATCCTCGGACGTCCACGTCTCCGAGCACCATTCCTCTCAGCCAAATATATCTTCTTAGTCATTCTGTCCTCATTCATTCTTTCCACGTGCCCAAACCATCTTAACTTATTTACATTCATCCTTGTTATTACACCCACTCTCATTCCACATTCCTTTCGTATATCACTGTTACGCACACGATCTCTCAGACTTTTACCACACATCCTTCTCAACGATCTCATTTCTACTGCATTAATGCCACTTTCATCCTTTTTTAACCATGTCCACGTCTCACTTGCATACATAAGTGTTGGCACTAAGATAGCACAGTGCACCAACCTTTTAGCTGTGGTAGATATGTTTCTATTTGCAATTATTGGTCGGATTGACATACATGAAACATGTTTTATTTATTTGGTTAATTTTGTTATTTTTCATTAATTTATTCTTCACTGTACATAACATGCACTCGCGTCCAATAAAGTCACAGTAGATATACTAAAGAAGTGTTTTATTCATAATTAATTCAACATAAACTTCCACCAAGACCCGTCGCTTGAAAATATCAATTTTATAATTATTATGAACAATTTTTTATTTTATTTTATTTTTTATTTACAAATATTTACGGCCAAAGCCTTTTACATGCTAAACCTCTGTATACATACAAAACATGTAAACAAAGGAAAGATCAGTTACAAAAAAGACACAAAACAATTAGACTAAAGAACGAGAGTTTAACATAAATTAAAATAATGTTATAATTATAAAATAAGATACAAAATTGTTAAAAAAAAATTTGGTCAAGGCATTACAAAGAGAAATCAAAGTGGTATAAAAATGTCAAATATAGTAAAAAGTCAATTAGTTAAAATTCATAAGTTAAAAATTTGGTCAAGGCATTACAAAGAGAAATCAAAAAAAAGAAATTACAAAAAAAATGTCAAATTAACACAGATCTAGGTAGAAATGGATCTCGAATTATGGATCCTTACACGACAATGCAATAGATCGCATTGGCTAAAAGCTGTAATGGACCCAGTAAAGTATGATATACATATTGTAACTCTATTGTTATTAACTTTAGGTTGGATATTATATACCTAGTTGTGTATGTTTTGTTGCTGAATTTAAGATTTAAGAATTACCCTTTATCCTTCAAAGCACGAGCTCTGCTCAATTTTGAAGGAACAAATAAAAGAAAAATATATGTTTTTATTATTATTTTGTATTGATTGATTATTGTTTTAAGTGTATATTTTTTACTGAATAAATATATTTGAATTTGAATTTGAAATATATACGCAATGAATTATTAAAAAATAAAAGCCATACATATTGGAAGATATTGGAAATAAAATTATTATACCCCTTCATGGGTTAGTTGGAAGATATTGCGCTTCAGCAATAAACTCGCCCATTGCACAAAATTATTTATTCTATTGTTGTGATACCATGTTTTTTTTTCTTGGCGCAGAGACGCTTTGAATGGAGGACTGATTTCTGGCCTGTGCTCCCGAGAGGAGCGTTGAGGGCGATGAATGAATGAATGAATACTTACTCGTACAGTGTTGCAGTGTTGAACCAGGAAATAAATCAATATATTTGTATATAACGATGAAGCTTCTAATGTTCACCCCTCTTTGCCTGCATATCATCGCAAAGAAAGTGGCATATTAAATGAATTTCACACGGGTGAGAACATTGTAATTTTGTTGTTCCTACAATTATGCATAATGCTTTCATACAAGAAATCATAATAAAACTTTAGTGAACAACAACAAGATAAAGATCCGGCTTTCCTCGGTTATTTTATATAAATCGTGATACTCAAAAATATGTCCCAAAAAAATTGTTTTATTTATGGTTGTTCATTATATAAGAGAGTTTACTAGAATGAGGTGAATGGAGGATCTCTTCAGAATGGCTTATGATTTTGCAGAAGTGATCGGCAACGTTGGGATGATCTAATATAGCAGAATAAGGAAAAGAACATAATACCAATCACTGGGCCTAAGAAAAGTAAAGAGTTTTTTATTATAATTTAAAAAAAATAAATAAAAGGAAGACGACAGTTTATTTCAATCTTTCTACATATTCCGTAGAGATCCTAGTAAATAATAGGTGTTCTATGCTCTCGAGAGGAGCACAAAACACAAACCAGCATCCAGAAGGGTAAATGATAAGGCAATAAACATTTAATAAAAAAAAACTCTTTATTGTTGTTATTTAAAAGAAATGTACATATAACAAGCATGCTTTTTTGTTGATGGCAATCTCTTCCTTTTTTATGAACAGATAATTATATGAAAATAACTAATTATAAAGTGCATTTTTATTGAATTATATTGAGACGCATATTAATAAATTAAACATAAATTACGTTCCTGCATAACATACATACACATGAACAGACTCGTTCATTTAAATGTCGATTCTTCCATACAATGTTATTTAACTGCATACCTATTGTGTTATATGACATAAATTTATAGTGTAGGTATTGAATAAAGGATTGTTAAAGATGATTTTAAAGCCAAAATAATTTATTTTCAGTCTTTATGTGCATTTCAAATAATTTTATTTCTACAAATTTGCATAAAAATTATTTATTCATACAATTTATTTTATAGCTTTTTCTGTCTGAATGGTCTTCGTCATTATTATTCTTCTTTCATCTTTGAACATTCCCTTAAGAACACAAAGTAGAAACGAGTTTCTCCTATTTATAATGATCTCACTCTAACCTTTTGACATGACATAATACTTTATTCAATCAAAATCAATGTACAATCGTTGAAACAATATACAGTATCACCAATTATAATTAAGTTGCAGCAACCTCACTAGGTTGCCCTGTATCGATCTCATTATATCTATATCATTTTGGTATATCCTTGTGGTGGGGTAGTCAGTATAGTCGCTGAGTCGCAGATTTTTATTTGAGAAACCTACGAGATTCCTATCCATCTACTATAACTATTACTGCTACTATACCATCATGGTATATTCCACAAGAGGGGTAGCCAGCAGACCAACTGCATGAGTTAACATGCAAAACTGTCCTCTCCGTGCCAACAAAATAAAATTAATGCATTCAAGAAAGGTGTCAAATCTCATTGCAGAAAATAATCATCTTAATCTAGGGAGTCTGAGAGACCTGACGAACATAATACAATAACTACTAACTCTTACATAAATCCAACTCGCACCTACAAAATGACTTTATGCACATATGATGATCTATTATTATTTTTGACGCACATAATATGATGTACCTACTTACTATTTTTTTTTTTTTTTTTTTGATTTATTGTATTCAAGTGTACAGGTAAAAGTTGTTTTTTTGGTATTGCCCCAGAACAGACCTTAATCTAGTGGGGCAATAAATTTCATAATGTTGATCTTTTTGTTTGTTTGTATTTACCTACTGTTTTGGAATAAATTTAAAAAATCTTTATATATTAATACCATCACGGTTTATCCCAGAAACGACTAACTCATGTAATAAACTTGAAAGTGTTCCTGTCCATGCCAACAAAAAATTGGGCCATTCAGGATGGGTGGCAAACCTCATCGCTGAACATTATTATCAAAATCTAACAAAACCTAACATAAGCGACTAACTCATGTATTAAACATGAAAGTCAACCTCTCCGTGCCATAAAAAATAAGACATTCAGAATGGATGATACACTTCAAAGCTGAATTTTTATTTATTTATATACAGTCTATTATTTACATCGCAAATTAAAGTATCTAAACTATGAACAGTTTAATACAAGGCACAAAATATGTAAAAAAATAATTATAGAAAGAGGAAGAGGAAGGAAGGAATTATAAATGTTTAATGTTTTATTCGTGATTTTTTTAACGAATAGCTGCCTTATACTCGTACATGGCAAAAGTGTGCGTTAATAGATGGACAAATGTTTGAAAAATACTAGCAGTATTGTTTCAATAAGTAGTACCTACCTAGTAATGATTCAAAAGGAAAAAATCACAACATCTTGAAGTAAAGTAGATAATGATATTGTTTGAAAATTGTTTCATTTCACTAGGTATCCTCTTCCCCTTGGTCATGTCATGTCAACTGACCAATTTCTCACTGTCACAAGTGTCAGAGAGTAGAGAGGAAAAGTATCAGTAGAAGTAAGTATTAATGTTGATATTTATGTAGGTATATTATATTATCTACACTAGACATGAAACGGGTAACCGGTCGGATTTGAAGCTACAATCCGATATCCTACCATTGACTTTTATGGTATACTTAGACTAGTAATGCTGTACTAATTTTCTCAAAAGAGATTATCCACAAATACTAATAATATGCTTTTTGATAATAATATAATCAAAAGACAATGGACGTAGAAGTAGGACCTAGAAGACTAGGCAGACCAGTGACCGCCTGAATGTCCACAATTGCCAGGGATCTGAAGGAGGCAGAGTTGCGTTCGGAGGATGCAGGGGACCGGAAAATTGCAAGATGAAGACTAGGAGAGCCGATCCCAAGTAAATGGAATGAAGAAGAGGGCGTAGAAGAAGAGTAATATATTTTTTGTATTTTATTAGTATTTTTGTTGTGTAAAACTTCATATTAACAAAGAAATAAAATGTGATTATTTAATTTATCAAATACCTACCTACTTTATTCGAATGACTCGAATTTCGACATAAAGTATTTTATACTAGTAAAACTAAATAATGACATTTTATTTCTAGATTAATAAAATGTTGTTTCACTCCATAACATTAAGATGTTTCACTATATAACATAAATTATGACACATGATGCGGAAGACAACAAGATCTTCTCTTCCGGGTGCTATTCGCATGGCCCAGGACAGACAAGAGCGGATAGAGGGTGCCAAGAAAGCCTTCTGCTGCCACCATCCTCAGTCATGAGGAGAAAGAGAGTTTTTTTTTTATTATTCATTTATTTTGAAACATAACAAAAATACACGCATATTCCTAAATTTACATATAAATAGTGTCGTTGGCCAGATATCTGGTTATTCCAATTTAAATCTCGTCTAATATCCGGTAGTCGGCAAAACTTCTCCCCTTTTCATGACTAGTGTATATCTACACGTGGTTGACAGAGCTGGTTAGTTGAAAGACGGCTGGCGTGGAAAGGAGAAGAGAATAAGAGAAGAGTTAAGTATTTGTAGAAAAATATCTTCTTAGTAGTGATTTATCCTAACATATCGAAACTTATTATAAATTTCTTATTGTCAATGATTTTCAGCAAACGACAAGACTATTACGGATCGATTCAGCAAATATGATCTCAGGGGAACTGCATTATAAACCGAACGTCCGAGATTAACGTGATTTGACCGAATAAATCTAAATCACATGGGCGATTGCATGGACAGAGCTGGTTAGTTGAAAGACGGCTGGTATTTGTAGGAATTTTTAGTAGTGATTTATTCTTATATATCGAAATTTATTGTATTTTTTATGTCAAAGTTTTTCAGCGAACATTAAGACTTTTATGGATCGATTCAGCAGACAGGATCTCAAGAGAAGTGCAATAAAAACCGAACGTCCGAGATTAACGTGATTTGACCGAATAAATCTAATTCACATGGGCGATCGCGTGAATTGAATAAGCATGGTGGAGGAGAAAAAATGTAGTTAAAACCTCAAGACAGCAAATATCACCAGATTATAAAAATATTAATTAGAAGTTCAAATATTAATATTATGTCAAAAAATAAATAATATTTAAAATTGAAATCTTTGAAAATTGACTTTATATTTTCCGGAAGTATATCACTTCCCTTAGACCTTAAAGGGTTTAAAGACAGGTATATATTGCGTTAGCAGTTATGTGACTTAACTAACATAAGATCGATTTTCATCTAATATTAATACCTAATACTCAAGTCTCTCATTCCACATCACAAACTTTGTGTAATATACTTACTACTGTCTATCTACCAATCTATCTACCTTATACTAACTTATTTCTTACTTATACAGGATAAAATGTCAAGCAATAAAAATTTAGTAACTGACCATAGTATCGTGATAATAGTGTTTGAAACTAACTGTGACCTTGAGATGCATTTGCTATCGTAATTTCGAAAATTGTAGAAGTAAATTGTGCAACATAAGGGGCTTAGACGTTAAGGCACATCGATCCTAGAACATTGAAACTGAAAAAATAGTACGTTTCGCTGTCCTCTTCGTGCCAACATACAATCAAGACATTCAGGATGGGTGGCAAACCTCAACGCTGAATTTAAGATGTAAAATGTCTTAATTTTTTCGAACACCTGCCTTTTACAGGACACTCGAAAACTTATACATTTTACACTAATATATTTTTCGGCTACATATACTCATCTTAATTAATTTATTTATATTTTTAAGTTATAATTTTTCCACTTTGACAATAAATGGGAGATAGATACCTATTCAAAAATACTTTCAAAAATTTTTTTCTTATTTTTTATCAATCGCTTAATATGATTGTTTTTATAATTGAAGACATAGTAATCTTTGCACCACAATAAAAAGACAATATAATGGTTGATGGCGGTCTCATCGCTGAATTTGTATCAGTTTTGATATAACTCAATAAATAAAATAAATTGGGCAGTCAATAAAATTAAAATAATGCAATCATTTTTCAAAAATAGTTGCAAGTCGATCTTCATTTAATTTTATTTATTTATTTTTATTTAGCATAAAATGAAGTGTGAATATTTATGACCAAAGGTGTGGATTTGGATATTTATTTATTTTGCATATCGTTAGTATTTGCCCGACGGCAAACACTTCTCGTCAGAAACAAAATAAAAGCAATATTGTCTCATACGATAATGTTATTAACACAATATAATCATATTATTAGAATGTTCTGGTCAATATTTCTCGAGTTTTCGATCTGAGCCCTTCTCATTTTTTCGGAGCTATAATTTGTACAGCATGAATAGCGATGAAATTTGAATGAATGTTAGTTATCTGTTATACAATGAGTTGGAAATGAAAGTCGTCGATTGAATCACTTCGACCACCGTTGTATATTATGGTATGTACCAGTGTACCTATTCACCGATACATTGTTTTTGACTTGTTTTGTTTGCTCAATTTTGTGACGAATATGATAAATAGGTAAATGTATTTGATAGGTACTGTGTGTTGTGATGACGCATATCGCATCCTAATTATGTTTTGTGAAATGCATTTGATTATGAAATCTAGGCGTTATTCACTCGATGCGGGTGCATTGCCGTAAAATGAAATAAGAAGAAGTCAATGGAATGATTTTAAATTAGTTGTTTTTTTTTTATAATAATTAAATTAACGGATAATTGCGTAGCGTATTGAATAAAATGTATAGCTATAAAATATGTACTATAAAAAAATCGATAAATATTTCATAAGATAATTTCATTCAATGTGAGTCAAGATGTTTTTATTTAATAGTCAATTTGAATATAATACTTTTATTGCAATTTACAACAACGGTATATTCTTCAAATGGGGTAGCCAGCGGACTAACAACAAGTAATAAATGTGCAGAGTATCCTCTCCGTGTCAACAAACAATAAGACATTCAGGATGGATGGCATATGGCATGACAACGATAATAAGTAATAATAAATGATAAACATTAAAAAAAAAATCAAACAATAAACAATGAAAAAAAATCCTATCAAATATTTGTCCTGCGCCATGTTTTCAATAATATACTCAGCATTGTGATTTGTTCGTAAGACTAAGGAAGCTACGGTTTGATTTTTTGTCCATCTCATTGAATGCAATAAATTCTCCCTCTAGGTTGGTCAAATCTCTATTTCAAAAAAAAATCTTAAGATGTTATCGTATTTTCGAGATTTGGACCTTCGTTTGTATCAAAGTATGCAAGGTACCGATTTTATTTTCTTCTATTTAACATCATATGGAGGCGCTCTTTGAAATTTGAAAACTTGTTTTAATATTATAAGTATAATCACATTTTATATTATTACTAGCGCAGTTCATTCGGCTTCTCTCAAGAAATAAATATCAAATTGACAAATAAGCACTTGTAGACAGTATAAGTTCTTTTCTGAAAAATGGTAAAAGTTTTTAGAAATTATGTAAAACTGACAACACCAAGATTCAAATACTTTTAACAGTTCCGTCGGGAAATCAACACTATTTATTATATTTGATTTCTATACATATCTGATAAAACTTACCTAAATTGAATTAATTATAAATAAAACACTTTTTACATCCACTGTGACTAGTCACAGCGGATATACTATAAAAATGTGTTTTATTTATAATTAATTCAACATGAACTTCCACCAAGTACCGTCGGTTGAAAAATATCAACTTTAAAACTTTCCTATATTTCTGTCTATTAATAAGATTCAAATTCGATTTCATTTTTTTACATACATACATACATCTTCTTCCCCCGAAGTTTGACATCTGCCCTTGCCAGCTTCTTCTAGGGCGCCCCACCGGTCTTCTGCCCTCTCCCACAGCCTCCAAAGATCTAAGTGGTGGTCTGTCTTCTTCATTTTTTAATTTGAGATAATCGACATACAATATATCGACATAATAAAGTTAATCACAATATGGTTGAATATTCCCTAATATGAGCATAGCTCGTGTTTTGGGGAAGATTCCAACCATTGCATCCATTATTTGTTCGTTAAAATTCATGAAGGCAACTAAAGATATTTCAAATTATAGATATTTTGAAAATAAAATATCTTTAATTTGAAATATCTTTAAAAATTTAAAAAGACAACTTAAATGTTTTTAGCCTATAAGCCTTCTCAGGGATATGAGACTTGGTAGAGTGTTTTTTATTTTATTTATAATTTACTGTACAAGGGTTACATCATAAATCATTACAAAGTATGTATTATTATCAGTCAAACACTTCAATGCACAGAGAGCGAGTTTATCTCCAGATTACAATATTTTATAGTTAACTATTTTACCTCTGTCTTTCCTAATTACGGAATCCATTGAGGACATATATATGTACATATTTACGAACGGATTAAAATGTGTGTGGATATGCCTCGCACGATATTTCAAAAGGTACGTACATCGTATGATCTACTGACGGAGATTGCAATACTAAATTATGTATTGTTAATTTATATTCTTTTTAAAAATTATAATATGTAGGTACCTAATAATATGATTTATTTTTCCCGACATATGTCCGTTTATTACGAAGCATTTTCATGCACGATTTTGAGAATAAAATAGAAGTCTGTGAATGGCAAAACAACTATGGCATGCTTTTTTCTTTCATTATATTTATTTATTTATTCATTCTTTACTGTAAATTGATTACGATCAATTACATAAATGGTAAACATTAAAGTTAGATACAATCAATATACAGAGGGCGAGTTTATCGCAAATGCGCGATATCTTCCAACTAACCCAATTAACAACTAATTATAGTCACTTAACCCCACATAACAACAGTATATTGTGAAAGAGGGTCGTTAAGATTGTCTGAAATCTTTTGCTTATTCTAGTGTTTTTGTTATCATCTTATTTTTTTACAATATTAGAGAATCAACCAGTCATAACATAACATGTTAACAATTAATACACTCAACATGTGGACCACAAAAGATTCCACACTTACCAGAAATGTCTTCGTCTTGAGAAAAAGAGCAAAAGTTTAAAAAAGGTTAAAGTAAAAGTTAAAAAATAAAAAAAATCCTAAATTACTAGGGCACTTACCTATATATTATACTACTATACTATACTATACTATACTATACCATCACGGCAGATCCCACAAGTGGGGTAGCCAGCAGATCAGCTGCATGTAAGAAACATGTAAACTGTCCTCTTCGTGCCAATATAAAATCAAGACATTCAGGATGGGTGGCAAACCTCATCGCTGAATTTAACATGTAAAATGTCTTATTTTTTTCGAACACCTGCCTTTTACAGGGCACTCGAAAACTTACGCAGAAGAGTGGGAGACCAATTCTTTACCGGGTGCTCCACGGGAAATATATATTAATATATATTAATACAATAAAAATACAATGTTTTAGTCTAATTTGACACCAGCAACCTTAGTTGCTGTTTTGAGGTATTGTTTATGATTGAATAAAAATTGAATAAATTGAATGATAATTGAATAATTCACACTTTATTAAGGTAGGTACTTTACTATTATTTGTATTAATGAATATGGAGTTTGAAAAAAATAAAATAATTATTAATAATCCTTATACATTTGGGGTAGCCAATAAACTTTGAATGAACACAAAGTTCATCCTCTCGGTGCGGCTAAAAAAAAATTGAATGTGTGATTTACCTCATCCTCACCATGATGACTATTTGCATGTTTATTACATTCATTGCTTACTGTCATTGTATAGAGAGAGAAGCATACCTTATTGCGTATTTACTCTTTCTATATTGCAATATATTATTTAGAAATATATTTATGTTGAATGCAAACAATTTATAGAGGATGAGTATTGCAAAAAAATAACCTAACCTTATCTTGAATTAAAAAATGATTTTTGACAATCTCTTACAACCAACCATTATAATCTTAATTACATAATGTTTTATTAATAAAACAATTAAAAAAATTAATTGTCGTTAATTTTTTTTATTAAATTCAAACAAAACATATTTCAATTGTGTTTGATAAGATAAAGTAAAAGATAAATAAATAATAACGTTTGATGTAAATTAAAAAAATACAGTTAATATAATTAAGTTTAATGAAGTTCAATTAAGTTTAATTGTTTCGATGTATTAATTTATAAAAAAATAACATATGTATTAATTATATTAGTTATAATCAGGGAGAGTTATTAAACAGGGCTTTTTAAGGGACTAGACAGGGGTTCGCAACCATTGGTGAACAGAATAATATTTAGACGGAGTTATTCAACAAGTATCATTATTCGAACATGCAAAATTATTGAGCAGATAAAATTAACCAATATTTTGTAATACCTCCACAACTCATCAACTCATAACACATATCTATAACTGTTAGTGTTGCCTCTATACGAAATATTGAATAGCTCAATTTGATGTTGGCGTGGCTTGAAGTATTGTTGTGAAGTACAATTCATTGAGATTTAACTGCTCATTTATTGCAAACAAAACAAGAATATCGTTAAAATGAAATCAGTCCGGATTAAAAATAACCAAAATATTTCCAAAAATTTACAGTGTTTTTGTATACATACTTACAAAATTTTATATTTAAATAATGAATTTTCACAACATTAAATTTAGTATAATAGGTACACACGTCATAACTTTATCTCAGTACGAGGAAAGTTGATGTTGTGCTTAAATCAAAGTGAACATATTATTCTGAATAAAGCTATTTGTTATAGTTGTAATTACAAAATTAGGTACATAAATTAATAATTTTGATTTATTCATACATACAATCACGGTATTTCCCACAGATGGAGTACCCAGCGGACTAAATGCGTGTAATAAACGTGTAAGTCACACTCAAAGTGTCTGGTAAGATATTTAGGATGGGTGGAGGGAGACTCATTGCTGAATTTATTGAACGTTGTTTTAGGAATACCAGCCATTTATTTACATTCTCTTCTTCTTCTTATGGAGCCCTTGCTGCATAAGGTCGTGCACGTGGACGGAGCCTATATGCGGCAGTGGGAAATTTGGAAACTTCCTGTAAAGAGTGGGATACCTTTTCTTAGCCAGTGACTTCACGGGACTTATAGTTAAAATAATATTATTTCTACAAAAAATCAATGAGTGTTCCCAAAGTTTCCGAACTTACTACATAAATTAATTATTCATAGAATATTAGCTAGATGCTTATTTCTAGATGGTGGAGGAGCAAAACTTTCTCCGTGGTTTTAGTGTAGGAAGAAGTTGAGTGTAGTAAGTATATATATTTGTGTGTTTATACCTTCTGTCATTACAGAACTTGGTTTTTGGAGTTTTGGCAAACCACATGAATAACGGCTAATAATAAACATATGTGTTTGTACTTTCTGGGAATTTGCAGAAAACAATATAGCTACCGAAAAATATTAACAATGAGATCCTAACCTGTTGGTTATATTGTTAATAATTATCAATCTCAGAAAATTTCAACACTTTTGCGATGTTGTCGAAGTAGGGCTGCCAACCTTCCAGGTTCGACCCGGAGTATAGGGGTTTGAGTTAGATGAATAAACGATTTCCATAAAAATGTTTAATTTAACCCTAGAGTAGTCGCGCCTTTCCGTGAAACGTGAGTGCTCGCGTGGGGAGCATTTTGCCGCCCATACTTAAATTGATTTTTTTTGCAAATAATGGTTAAACACATTTGCAATGATTTTTAATGGATAGAATAAAACATAAACTATCAGAAAAAGTAACATTTATTAAATATTTATATTTAGTATTATAAAAAAAAATATACTTTGGTAAAATTTCTTGAATTTCAACAACATTTTCATCTTAACCTAAATAAAAAAAAAGAAAAATTAAAATTGATAACAAAATTAAACGTTTTCATCATCTTCGACATGTATTTCAGCAAAACAGTCCTGACACATGTATATATAATGTTCGTTGCACAGTAACTTTGCGCATCTATTGCACCCTTTTTTGTCCTTCTATTTTTCCTGGATGAACATACTGCACATACACCTGAAGATATATTTTTATGTTCCGATAGAACAAATTGGGTGATTTGAATTCTCAGCTATTCACCAGTTTCTTCAAAACCAGACTCCTCTTCCAACCACGAAACTATTTGTGTGTTTTTCTTAATCATTCCGTAGGTATACTTCGCCCGTTGCTTACCTAAAAAGATCTAAAATGAACTAATGAATAAAACCCAAATGATTAATCAAAACAAACTAAATATCAATATTGTTACGATATTTAAATGAAACAACATTACGTGCAATGAAAATCAATAATATTTCAACTAATTAAAAAAAACAGACACATGGATTTTACTTACGTGAGTAGTCGCGCAGTTAGCAATTTGCCGCCAAACGCGACACACCGACAACAAATGATGGCTCCTACAGTCACCCATGCACCGATTTTCTTTAAATTACTAAGACAAGGCGGTGAAATACAGGGGGCCAGCTACTAAGACTCTTGACCGTGACAAATGAAGTGTGTAAGAAATATCACGATTTTTTTGCTGCGGGCGGCAAAATGCTCATAGCGCGAGCACTCTAGGGTTAATAAAAATACCCGCTTTTCCAAAATCTCCCAGTCGACGCTTTTTGAAAGGTGTCGAAGTTAGACATTCTTTTTTCGATTAGTGTTATATTTTCATGAAAATAATACGCAATATTTTCTCAACCAATACTGATGAACAATTAATTTGAAAAATGTGGATTTAGTAAATACCTACTATTACTGTACCATCACGGTATATCCCACAAGCGGGGTAGCCAGCAGAATTTAAAAAATCCTCTTTGTGTCAAACATTTAGGATGGGTGACATACCTTATTTTTTGTGCTTTCATATTTTTCATATTTTACAGGAGACTCTTAAGGAAAAACTTACGAAATAAAATGGGAGACCAATTCTTCGCCGGGTTATCCAAGGAGCGATGAAAGTATTTTTGCAACGATCTATGCACAGAAAGATGTATAAGTAAGTATTTTTATGAAATTCATCTGCGAATTTTTCCGCGGTAAAACTGAACACGAAAAATGTCTTGTCGGACAATATTTGCATACGAAAGTAAATAACGCAAATAATTTTAACAATAATAATAATAATAGTTTAAGCAAAGTTTTGTCAGATGTATAATATAATCATATATACGTATTTACAAACAATGCTACATAATATTATTATAAACTGGCTAATATTCCATATATGGCAAATATCACATTTAACACTAGTATCTGCGTATAATAATAGTATTTAACGCACTGATCAACTTGGAATATCTCTGAAATATCTCCCGATATATAGGTATATCCTACCATCCCGATATATACCTACCTATCCCGATATATACCTATATCCTACCAGGATTTTTTTTTTCAAAATATGGCAGCCAACTAAATCACAAATAGTCTTATTTAACTTCTTTCATTCATTCCTTTTTTATTCTATTCAGTTCACAGAAAGTGAATTTATCACAAAGCCGTGATATTTATCAACAACCCGAATTTATTTATTTACCGGAGCACCCGGTAAAGAATTGGTCTCCCATTCTTCTCCATAAGTTTTCGAGTGTCCTGTAAAAGGCAGGTGTTCGAAAAAATAAGACATTTTACATCTTAAATTCGGCGATGAGGTTTGCCACCCATCCTGAATGTCTTAATTTTATATTGGCACGGAGAAGACAGCTTGCATGTTTATTATATGCAGCTGGTCAGCTGGCTACCCCACTTGTGGGATATGCCGTGATGGTATAGTAGTAGTAGTTTATTTTTAGGCACCCTTAAAAATAAATATTTGAGATGAGTGTCTAGTTTCAATCCTGAATACAGGTATAAATTTCATTATACTATACGAGTTCATTATACTCAAACCAGTTATTATAACGAATAAATGTTATAATAACTGGTTTGAGCGAATGGAAAAGTGTATAAAGCTACGTGGTGAATACTTTGAAAAACAATAAAAAGTACTATAAGGTTCTAGTTGTGTTTTTTTCTTCAAACGACAAAACTTAAAAGGCATGCCTCGTACTACCGCGACATGTCTTACAAGTGGCGTAGTCAGAAGAAGGTTATTAACATGGAAATTGTCCTCCCCGTGCCAATAAAAAGAAGAAGATTAGTATTCAGAATGGGTGGCATGCTTCATCGCTGAACTGAAGATTTTAATTATCTTATACGTGAGTTTTTACGAACACCAGCCTTTTAAAGGACCCTCAAATCATATTTATAGACATTCAGAATGGGTGGCATGCTTCATTGCTGAATTGAAGATTTTAATCATTTTATATGTATTTTAGCGATAAACTCGCCCTCTGTACATTGAATTGTATAACTGTTATTTTTATGACACTATTTTATTATGTAATATTGTAGATAACCAATGTACAGTGAAGAATAAAATAAATAAATAAATAAATAATGTTTTACGAAGACATACCTTTTACAAGACACTCAACTTTTATTTACATTTTATTCTATCTTTCAATACTACCACGGCATATCCTACAAGTTGGGAAGCCAGCAGACTAATTGCATACAAAAAAAAACCGGTTGTCCACTTTGTGGGTGGCTTACCACGTTTTTTGTGTTTTCGTATTTTCCGATTATGTCGTTCATGCGAAAAACGTAGCCTGGATATTTAGTAAGTAAAAGTTTTGATTTTCTAAAATTAGTTTTATATATTCAAAAATTTCGTTTCATTTCTGGGTCAAAAACTTACTTATGCTTTGACAGATAAAGTAATTTTAACAAAATACATGTCATAATAATAATCTGAATAATCTAATATAAAATAATATTTTCAATGTTTGTTTGTATGTTATAATAGATGACTACCTATATCAATTAGTAGAGAAACTGAGTTAAGCTGATAATCTTGTATTTTTTGCAGGAGCTAAAATATCGATTACTACAACTAAAAATACAAGGCAACATTTTATAAGACGAGGAGTGGGTTGAAGGCAGATGTCATAGCTGCGCAATGTTCTGGATTGGACCAGAACAAGATGTGTGAAGGAGTTATTCTGAGTTACGCAGAAAAGAGAGGCCTTTCCATTATGATCACAAATGTCGGCGGGGACTTTAATTGTGTAAAATAACGCAACAATTATTATTTCTGAAGATTTTTTTAAGTTTTTATTAACATTGCTTGTTCTTTCCCTTCACACAGTACAATAATTTATGACCATTCTCCCTAATTACTTAAACTTAATGTTTTGTCCTCACAGCAGTCCTGCACTTTTGTCCCCTCACAGAAAGGCTGGCCGGAAACTACCTCATGGAAACCTGTTTTATTAGATTCACATCTTCAATCTCCATTTCAGGTGATAAAATAGAACTTGAAATGGAAACAATGGAGAATAGTGATTTCAAAAAAAATACCAAAACTTTGTCCTCATAGGCGGGTCGCCACATTGAAACCGCTTTGTGAATAAATAAAATGGAGCCCTTCACAAGTAGGATGTCAGTAGACTAATTATATGTAATAAACATATAATTAGTCTACTGACAATTCCTCTTCGTACCAATTTTAAACAAAACATTCAGAATAGTTACATCATCTTAACTGATTTGAAGATGTCAAATGTCCTCACGATGCTTTACGAATACTTGCATTTTACAGGATACTTGAAAGTTAATAGGAAAGGTTGGTTCACCATTTCTTTGACGTGGACTCTACAAAACTAAATACGGATTGATAAAAAAATAAATAAAAAAACTGAAATTTTGATCCGGGTTCGAACGCTAGTACTGCTGACATATTGTAATATTGTTATGGTATTCAAAACGGTAAGTACGTACATAATAGTCACAAAATGCGTTTGTACATTAGTATGAAAGTTGTAGGGAAAACATTTTGTGACATAATAATATTTTCGGTTCGGTAACTTTGTGAACACACACACACACACATAGGAACAAGTTTTTAGTATTTCTAACAACAACAACATATGACATATTTCCTGTGAACTATCTATCATTTTAACCTATTTATCTATCTATCTATACTATCTAAAACGAGGTAGCCAGTAGACTTGCTGTTGTATGTTGCGAAAATATAAGTCATTTTCTCTATTCTCTGTGCCATAAAAAAAGGTGTTCAGGATGGATGGCATATCTCATCGCTTACTTCTTTTAAAATGAATGAGGTTGATTTAATTTAATTTATTTTATCAAAAATAAAGATAGAAACAGTTGAGACAAAAATATTACAAGTGTACATAATAAGCAATAAGTAAACCAGTAAAGTATCCACTCTTACCCATTAATGAATGAAGCAGTTATATAAAGGAAATTTGAAAAGTACAAAAAAAATGTTTTGTATATTCAGGTAAATTAAAGTTCGTAGAGTCTGATATTTGGGCCACATTCTGTAAGGCAATAAATATCGGCTTCTGCAGTTGATAATAGTGGGCAAGATTGACGGACGTCGTGGAGTGGGAAGGAGGCAGATGGGAGAGATGGTCCGAACAGCACGGGACAGGGAAGCATTCTCTAGAGTTATCTTCAATGTCGGGGGGATCTGATACGGTACTAATAGAAGAAGAAGTGGTTTTGTATAGTTTGTTATAAATCCAAATACATCTTAATAACCCTCACAAAATATGCAACATGTTTGTGTCGTGAGGTGGAGTAAGTGGGAATTAGAAGGATTCAAAATAGGGATCTTCTGATTGAAAGGCTGAAACATTAATATCAGGCTTTCGGCCACCTCCATTTGTCTATCTAAATTTATGCCATTAAAGCATTCTCTAAAAATATGGTAGCCGGTGAACTCACTACATGTTATGAACGCGCAGGTCATTCTCTCTGTGTCATAGGTAATAAGATTTTCCAGAAAGCATAAAATCTGATGATGATAGTGGAAGGCTCTGAAATCAGCTCGCAACCATTTATTTTAAGTCCCGTTGAAGTAAATACTAAATTAAATTTGTTTCATTTTACAAAATTTAACATGAATTTCCGGGTTAGTTGGAAGATACCGCAATCTAGCGATGAACTCGTCATCTGTGCATTGAATTGTGTCATTTAATATTATACGATACTTTTACTTTTACTTAATTGATACTGTAACCAATGTACAACAGTAAAGAATAAAAATAAATGAATTTCCACCATCGTCATGTCAGTCGACAATATTATATTGCAGTGGTTCTTAACCTTTTTGGGGGTACCGAACCCCACCAGTAACATAATATGCATTCACCGAACCTCTCCTAATTTGAAAAATAAAATTAGATTTTTACAAATTCAAAACATGGTATAGATTTATATATAGGTGTACAAAATAAAAAAAAAAACAAAGATAAAAACATTAAATTTTAATGGTTAAATCAAAACATGAAACATATCAATTAATATTTACTTCAAATCTGTGTGACTTCTGCTGTTGCCTTTCAGAAACCAATTCAGTTTTTTTTTTCAAAGACTTTTACCAAACCCCCAAGACTGACTCACCGAACCCCTGGGGTTCGATCGAACCCAGGTTAAGAACCACTGTTATATTGACTTTATCCCTCATACACAAGCCAATTGTTCGTAGGTACTCAACACATGCCCATTTCGGGAATTTGATCCATGTGATCAAGCCACGTGATATTAGGATGGTTTCATTAGGTTTACAAACATGAATATCTAATATCTGGATATTGAAAATAATCTAAAATATCTTTTTAAGAGGGTACATAATTACGAATAGTTATAATAATTTAACGCGTGTCTACACGTTGGCAGACGATTAAAGGCAATTACATTGAGTACAGACTTCCCAAATTCGACATTAATCCGCAGGTACTATAGTGAATGGCGCACTTTGACCCATTGTTAGCAATATCAATGTGTCGAACATAGCAAAAATGCTAGTGCACAATACCATTCTGGTACCGATACTTATGTATGCAAGCGAAACTTGGACGTGGTTGAAGAAGGATGAAAGTGGAATAAATGCTGTGGAGATGCGTTCACTGAGAAGAATATTGTTGGTAAAACGTTGTAAGATTGAGTGAAGGAACAGGAGAATAAACGGATGTGAGAGGAGTGTTGTGGACAGAATGCGTGTAAACAAGTTACGATGGTTTGGACATGTTGAGCGAATGCACGATGAAAGGATGTATTTATCTGAAAGAGGGGATGTGAGGAAGCGCGGACGTCCAATAACTACGTGGCTTGATCACGTGGATCATGTTATTAAGGACGGCCGCGTGTTGAGCAAGAGAAATCGGCGTGCATGTATGAGAAACTGGATGAATGTAGAAGAAGCGAAAGAAGTATGTAAGGATAGATCTATATGGCGTTCCGTTCTCTCTGCCTACCCCTTCTGGGATACGGCAAGAGGGTATAGTACAGTATAGTAGTATTTTGAGCACATGATATTTATTTATTTGTTTATTTTTTTTATTCTTTACTGTACATTGGTTACAATATTACAAAATAAAACATTGTCATATAAATATCAGTTATACAATTCAATGTACAGATATGTGTGATCTATGATGGTGTTTTCTGTTTTGAAAGATATGTTACCACCTTATTTGTCGGAAATATACCGGATCGAGACCATCATTGAAAGACGACTCACGCTTCGCTCGACGAGATTTTATAGATACTCCGACATAGGTCTCTAGGGTGGGTCTTTATTACTCAACATATTCCATTGAGACTTAACAATTTAATATTTTCTATTAAAATTCATTTGCTAATTTAATCCTTTGTTGTTGATGCTTTGGATTTTATTGCTCCATTATAATTCTTAAAACCAAAAACTAATAATACAAGTACCTATTTAATAGAATAGGTACAATAAAAATATTACCAATTACTAGTAGAATATCATATTGTGACTTTGCTCGTTGACTCCCAGGGAAAAATTAAAAGAGTTAAAAATTTATTTATTTTATATATTAATTTTAATACTAGTTATAATAAGAGTTCGTCGGTAGCCTGGAGGTAGAGTCTCGGCCTTCAGAACAAGGGGTCCGTGGTTCGATCCCAGGTGCCGGCAAACTCCCCTTTCACGGCACAAGCTTTTAGCTTAGTGTGAAAGGTGTATAAGATTGTATTTGGGTTTATAACAAACCCAGATATATCTTCTTTTTTTTTAATAATTAAATTATATCATGTTTTGTTTTACAGCGCCATCAGGTGACAAGAATATTAAGTATTTTACAATCTAACTAATGATTTTGTAAAACGTCTCGACAAATACCTGAAAAATGTCGACGGCCGGTGTGGTTCAGTTCAGTAGACAACAAAACACAAACAGACGCAACTATCGCAAAATCACAAGTCAAATATATATTTTTGTGTAAATTTTGAGTAATTAAATAATAAGAAACAGTCAATAAAATAATGCAAAACAGAAGAAGTCGAATAAGGAGAATTAGAAACAATAGGTCTACGTTAAATAAATTTCACAAATAAACAAGCACAAATATGTCAAATTTGACGTTTCACTGTGAGTAATTCTTAAAAGAACCTTACTAAAGCCTTTGTATGGAGCATTCTGCTTTATGGCTGTGAGAAGTGGACCATCAGCAAGAGTGAAAGCGGACGGTTGGCGGCCTTTGAGATGTGGTGCTGCAGACGCATGCTGAAGATCCATTGGTCGGAACACGTCAAAAACGAAGAAGTATTAACCAGGGTAGGCGAAAAAAGGCAACTTCTTAAGAGAATCGGCCAACAACGAGCTAATTGGATTGGCCACAACATCAGGCACCCAGGACTACTCATCGCCATCGCGGATGGTAAGACCGAGGGGACAAATGGCAGAGGCCGACCAAGAGACGCGTATATGGACCAACTGAAGAGGGACATGAACTGTGGCTCATACGTAGAGCTAAAAAGACTGGCTGAGAATAGAGACGAATGGAGAAGAAAAACCAAACTCGTTGCAGACCAATCCAATGGAGTGTAACTCATTATATATACATCAAATTTTAACCGTGGTATCCCCCCCCCTCCTCCGGAATAGAATAGGTCTTATACCCATTTAAGAAAGTTTTCGAGTGTGCTATAAAAGGCGCACTTACCTTCTGCGGTCATCGTACGTATTTTAAACATACAATTTTATTTTATATATTTAAATAAACAGTATGACGATAGATAAACACTTACCCGTCAAATAATACGATATGTTATTAGTTTGATTGAACCATTTGACACACACAGCGTTACAATGTGGGCATGTATCATATTATACCTACTACATTAATATAAATATTACATTCTCAGATGAAATGGAACGAAAAACACATTATTTTTCTATTAGGTACGCATGGATTTTTATGACGCAGAGAAATCTATAGTAAAAAAACATGTCTTTTTGAATCAATTATAGGATTATTGTGGAACAACACCATCTTTGGCAGCAAATTGAAGACTGCACTCTTTACCGGCGCCCTTGTGACGGATGTTTAGTGAAACGGCGCTAAAATTAAGCCATCTATCATCAACATCATTATCAATACAGAGAATTAATCATAATTATGTGTGTACATTTGATTATTTTCATAAAAAAATTACGGTACTGTAGTATTTATTATCGGTATATTACGAATTAATAAATATAAACTGATTATAAAAATGACGAGTCTAAAATAATTGATGATAGAAATTTGTTATTAACTGCTTTTTATCATACTGATTTCTAGATTTCTAACTAGATTAAATACTTAAATAAAAAAAATTATGCTTCTCAAGTACCCCTGACCACTCATAAAATGGACTATTCTTAATATAAATAGACCTTCCAATTAAAAAAAATGCTATTTTGTCCGTACATTTTTTCCGGATAAAAAATAATAGAGAATACATAAAAAATTTCGTCCCACTCTAGTATTTAGTAGCTTTTATGACAGTAAGGATTATTAACGCGTTATTATTGCATTGTATAGTTTTTTTTAAAGTTATATTATATATGAGGGTTATCATCATGTAATAAAAATAAGTAGGTAAGTATAAACATACTCATTTATACTCACTGACACAGAATAACTAATATGCCATCTATTATGCCTGGCTAAGTGATATGTTCTTCTTCTTTCTTCTTCCTCTCAGACCACTCCCGTCCAATCCTGGACGGAGCCCTCCTCCAATCCTTTTCGTGCCACTTAATCCTTCACCGTCTACATCCAGTTTATGCGTTGG
The DNA here is from genome assembly GCA_947579605.1 of Athripsodes cinereus. NCBI lineage: Eukaryota > Metazoa > Arthropoda > Insecta > Trichoptera > Leptoceridae > Athripsodes > Athripsodes cinereus. Next base: position 3,849,604 of record OX388307.1, read on the forward strand.
TGGATGAAGACGGTGATCTGATTGGTGTGGTCTGCCTATGTTCCTAGTTGCTGTTCGAGGTCTCCAAAATGTAAGAGACTTTGGCCATATACGTCATCCGAGCTTCTGGCTATGCGTCTTGCCCATCTCTATTATTTGAGAGTTGCGACAAGTTATGCGATATCAGTAATTTAAGTTTTACGTCTTATTGTTTCGTTCCGCACTATGGTTCTTAGGGTGATGTCCAGGATGGCTCTCTCCATGGTTCGCAGTTCTTTCCGTTCGCAGTTCGGAGTTCGCAGTTTCCTCAATGCTCTGCTCGGTCAAAGTCATCATTTCCATGGCATACATGTACACAATTCTCGTAAATTTTACGCTTAAGGTTTATGGGGAACCTGCCACTTGAAGTTTCAAAGATTCAAAGTTTACAAGTTTCAAAATGACATTTTTTTAAAAAAAAAAAAAAGATATATCAGGGTTTTTGTTATAAACCCAAATACAAACTTATACATCTTTCAAAGTAAGCTAAAAGCTTGTTTCGTGAAAGGGGAGTTTGCTGGCACCTGGGATTGAACCACGGACCCCCTGTTCACGAGGCTAAGACTCTTCCCCCAGGCTATCAACGAACCCGACATGATTGGAGTGTTTAACCAGGGATAAATTTACTCTCAGACCAATCAAGGCCATTAAGTTAGGGTTAAATATGTACTTTACTTTTCTAAGTAGGAGTGTATACACATTGTGTCTTCAACAATCATAACATTATCCACTAATAAATACCTCCATAAGAACACATCCGTTAATTATTAGGGCGCATCGTTCTATTTAAATATATATTATAAAGTAAGATATCTTATTGTAGGTACTCATATAAAATTAATGTTTATATTTTTATTTATTTTATGTCTGCCAATTTAATTTGGGACCCTTATCACTCGTTAACGTATACATGCCCTTCGAACATAGAATTGAATGTTGAAATATCCTCTTACATGAATATTTCTAGTCAACGGACTCCTATACATATATCAGTAGGTACACTTTTAAGGCAAAATTTAATGTAAAAAATCTGTCAAGTTTACTAGTACAACTAAGCCAGAGTTGACATCTCTAGCCCTACAACTCCGGTTGGCAATGGACTCGGCTGATGTAGCAGATCCCACCTTGAGACACAAAAATACACAAAAGCATGCAGCGTTTGTAGCATTCAATTCATATCAACACTTCCCCAAACCAAATGGATCGAGGAGTGTCGGTCTCATACCCACAGTCATTTCGTCTCTTGCATCCATCATCAAAGAACACTTCCAAAAGGATAAAATGTTCATCATATTGAGCCCCTGTCTCACATGTCCGCCATGGATTATCAGTAAAGGCTAATTTAAAACGTTTATCTGGCTATGTCTAGTGATACAGAAAAAATATACTTTATTGTTTTATTCGAGGGAGTTCCTTTTCAGTTTTTAAAGACGAAACATTGCCATGATAATGTCGGAGAAGTTGCTTTCAAAAAAAGCGAAATGTTTTGTGTCGTTAGAGCAGAATAAGCTTTCTGCAAGTTGGGAACTAGGTATTTGGCAGTTGAATTTTCTTTTTTATCTAGGCAAAATACAGAAAATTTAATGTTAGATGGATTTTGTGATAGATTTTGAAAATGATTTTTAAAAATCTTGTAGATATATGTACATTCAAGAAGGGAGATGGACACCAAGGATCTTGAAATGAAAACCACGGCAGAACTAGAAAAGCGAAGGAAGACCCCAAAAGAAATTGGCGGATGATATTGTCAAGCTGATGCGAAAGAAGTGGGTTCACATTACTCGAAACAGAAGGAAATGGAAAGGCTTATCTACTATACCCAGTAATAGAGTGACTAGCAATAGTAAAATAAGTATATAAACATAAAATTATTATGATTTCCCGATTTGAAAAATTAATTACAATAATCCAGGTGGGAACATAAAGTATTCATAATGTTAATCAATTTTTTTTCATTCATGAGAACATCTGTAAAATTATTAAAATTGACCTCTGGAACATATCATTACAACCACATAATGCCATGTTTTGTTTTTATTTTCACATAATATCCTCGCTGCACCATGTAATTATGGTGTTAAAGAAAGGCTATTAATAATGAAAAAGGACCAACAGGACTCAAAAGGACAGAATCCCAAGATAATTTGTATGTTACGGAATGGTTGAATAACAAACTTTTTTGTAAATAAACTAGATCATTATTATTTCTCGAAATCATTCTCAGTTTATGGTGCTCGTTGTTGGAATAATCTTCCTTCTTCGCATAGAGTTTCACAATCGTTCAATGTCTTTAAATCTTATGTTAAGGAAAAAATGCTATCTTCTAACTCAGTATCCGTTCCCTAGCCCCCCCCCCCTCCTCTGATCCATAATCCCTACCACATGTTGGGTGTGTGTCAAATATATTATTTTAAATTTTGTTTTTTTTTCTTTTGTTGTGTTTTGATATTTTGTATGTTTTTTTTTGTAAGTAAATTTGTTTTTACTAGTTTCATGTCAATGTGTCGTGGTTAGATGGAAGAAATCACTTTATAGTGATAATCTCGCCACTGCACATCGTCCTAGTTTCTAAAATTTTATATTATTTTGTTAACACTGTTATGTAATGATGATGTGCAAAAAGAATAAATAAATAAATAAATAAATCATTTTCAATTATGAAATAAAATAAAATAAATATTTATTATTTTTGTTTTATGTTCTATTGAGTATGACTAACGCACGACCAGTTTCGCGGACTCCGAGTTCGCATCATCAGGTGCTGATCTATACTGAATTAAACAAAAACAAATACAAAATTTCGTTAGGATTTACAGTGAAGGTGTAGGGGTAGGTGTGGTCGTGTTGGTTTCGGGCGTGGAATTCTTGGAATATGAGATAGGGAATAGTTGTAGTAAGGGAGACGAATTCGGAAGATTATTATTATTAATAGCTGTTTTAGTCGAGTTATTTTAAAATATCAGGAGAGATCCTATTTTTGTTTTGATTACATTTTTTACCTTTATTGCACTAAAAAAACGTGGAAAAGAATGACGTTTTGTATTCTTGATCCTGAAAGTCGAATGATATATTTTTTTTAGATAAATCCAGGTTTATAATTAGCCTAAATACACCTGCATCTCACCCTTCCTAAATATTTTTTTGAGAACTTTGGTCTCCAATCAATGGATCTTCAACCTTTTTGGTTTGAAACTTAAATAAGGCATTTCTGGTCAAAAAAAAAATATCCTGATTCCGAATGATGTTATCTAAAAAAACTTCAACTAACCTCTGATTATAATTGCATGCATTCAATTTTTTTATTACCATTTACTTTAATATTTATTGTAACATTGCGTACTTTTGACAAACTATAATTAAATTCAAATGTATCTGTAACACAATCAAAATAAATATTTGCATTAACTGTTGTTTTAATTTTGCATTAATTGATTGATCACCATAATTCGGTTTTCTTAAAGAGCCTAGGCTATTTCTGAGGTCCATTATTTTCTCAATCAGCCTGCAACTTAGGTATAATGTATTAGTATATTTTAATGATATTTACTCGCTGCACGAATCAATAGATCCCTCGTGCGGTTCATCGTCCTTTCTAAGCCTAATAATTCTCCAAATATATTATTATTTGATTCATGATACATATTATAAGGATTCTTCACACAGGGGTGTAACTTATTTTTTTTATCATTTTTTTATTTTCCGTTTTCAATAACTGTGGTCCGTTTGTTTTATCTGAATACTTCGAAATACAAATTCGTTGCTTGTTATGACATATTTTTTGAGGTGGTTAATATTTTTTTGTCATTCATTTCAGAAGTTTATAAAATATGTGACCTAAAAATAGTTGAGGAATATTTTACAATTTTCCCCTGAATGTTTCAAGAGTAGAATTTTTAAATGCATGATGGAGGGCTCTGAATGTGTTAGAACGGCTCCCTTCCCAAAAATTACAAAATCTTTAGTCCCTTAGACCTCAAAATTCATTGTTACAATAATTTTGACTGATCATATTTTGCTTTGTTGATTTAAACATGTTTTGTGGAGCACATGGCAAAGAATCGGCATCCCACTCTATTCCGATAGTTTTCGAGAGTCCTGTAAAAGATAGGTGTACAAAAAATAATGACATTTTACATCATAAATTAAACAGTTTGGTTTTCCACCCATCCTGAATTATTCACCTTTATTAACATGGAGAGGAGAGCTTGCATGTTTATAACATGCAGCTGAATTTGCCGTCATGGTTTGGTAGAATAGTACTAGTGATACACAAATTTGTAATAATTAATGAATTTGATGTTTTTACACTATGCAGTTGTTATACCACTGACCACGTTAATAGAATTGAATTAAATAAGTGAGAATTATATTTGAAATCAATGACGTTTATAATGTTATTTCCTTTATTTAAAATAAGAATGTTTTTATTATTATTTTACTTCTAGCCTCGCCCGACCGACGCATCTCACCAATCCCAGCGAAAAAATAATGTAAAGTAAGTATACATACATAATATTAATAACAATAAAATTAAATTATACAATATCACAAATAATAAAAATAAAAAATTCGAGGTTGAATCAGTCAGGTCGAAAAAAAGGTAACACAAATTCTAAAAATTCCTACACAAAAAAATATCCACAGCTTAACACTGATTTGCAGCGCTTCATTCTACGGATAGAAATTCTTTTGACACAATTTGGATCATTACTAATTTATTTATTATTTGCTGTACATTGTTTTCAAGTGGTTTTACAAAAAAATGTTTTTTTTTTACAAAATACGACGTGAACCTTTTATGTACGTGTAAAAAAAATATAGAATATATAATATGACAGACATAAAAAGTACGTACATTCAAACAAGACAAGGAGTAGGTTACCATGAAAAAAGGAAAAGTACATAGTTAAAAAAAACAATATGATGCATTTAGTACGAATGAATTATTCAAACAAACTATATATGTTAAAATATAAGTAAAACAAAACAGAAGCAATAACAAATTTTCATAATTAAAAAATTCAAAATATGATACATAACATTGGTATTTTTTTTTGTATTTAAAATATGTATGTATTTATAATTAATTTAAAATATATTAATATGGGTAATTTAAAACTTCCTCTTATCTATGTACCTAATTACAATTAAAACGCTTCATTTGCTTCCTCCCTTTTCATTCAATTGGATTAATGAAAAATTTCTCATACTTGAACGCCTATCTTTCTTACTCAACACGCGGCTGTCCTTGAGAATTTGATCCACATCGTCGAGCCACGTAGTTCTTTCAGACAAACACTCTTTTTTCGTCATCTCTTCATCCGTTATAATTTATAAATCAATGCAGAAATCATAAGTTCCGCTTTACGTTAAATACAAAGTTTTTAAATTGACGCTAATCAGGATTAGCAGTGTTTGTGTGTATACCCACATTCAGAGCAATTTTCAGATCAGTCAAAATGATAAGAGTATAGTTAGGTACTGTCATAAAATTATATATTATGAATAAAATGTTTTTATAAAACAAAAACACAAAAGTTACAAAAAATCATCATCCCAATTATGGGTAACGGGGAGGGGCAAATAAAATGTATAGATATATAAATACTACGCTCGTAAAAGGAAGATAATAAATATATTATTATAGGTTCATAGTTGAATTTGAGTTGATAGCTGATGAAATAATATTTATAAAGTATGGATTTGTGCAATGTATCATCATCATCATCATGTCAGCCTCCCTGCGTCCATTGTTGAACATAGGCCTCCCCCATTGATCTCCACAGCTCTCTATCCTGGGCAGACCGCATCCAGCCGACCCCTGCAACCCGTCTTATGTCGTCCGACCATCGTGCTTGAGGCCTACCAACACTTCTTCTGCCTGTTCTAGGTCTCCACTCCAGAACTTTCTTTGTCCACCTAGAGTCTGTGTTTCTGGCCACATGACCAGCCCAACTCCATTTCTGACTAGAAACTTTGTGAACGACATCGACGACTCTCTCTGGGCAATTATTAATCCCACATGATGGTGGGGTCTGCCATTTTTGTCTTTCGCCGCCACTCGGCTCTATTCTGTGCGTCCTCCGGGGAAGCTCCGCAGTCTCTCATGTCTTGCTTCACAACCTCGCGCCACCTCCGCTTGGGTCTTCCTCGGGATCTACTACCAGGGGCAACCAATGACTGTGCCCTGTTACCTATGTATTCGGGAGGTCTTCTACTCACATGCCCGTACCACCGTAATCTGCTTTCCTGAATTTTGTCGGATACGTCACGTACACCTAGACTTCCACGTATGTACGTATTACGGATTCTGTCTAGCCTGGTGACGCCGCACATCCATCTCAACATTTTCATTTCAGCTGTTTGGACAGCACGGACATGTCTCAAAGAGGTATTCCAGGTTTCTGATCCGTAAGTAAGTACAGGCCGGATAACGCTTTTGTATATAAGACCCTTTAGCTTGACAGGCATTCTATTATCGCATGTAACTCCCGTGACTTCCCGCCACTTCATCCAGGCTGCAGCAATTCGGTGCTGAATATTGGTGTCCAGATCTCCAGTTGTATGAATCATGGTACCCAAGTATTTGTACTCTTGGCATTTTTCTATTTGTTGGCCATTGATGTTGATCGGCGCCGTGTCTGTTCCAGATTCTGTGCAATGTATAAACCCCAAGTAATACAAGACCGTTGAATGATGTAATTTTTAGGTACGAACTCTTGAGCTTATTAAAATAAAGTTTTAAAGTTTTATTTATTTATTTATTTATTTATTCTTTTTACACATCATCATGACATAACAGTGTTTACAAAATAATTTAAAATTTTAAAAACTAGGACGATGTGCAGTGGCGAGATTATCACTGTAAAGTGATTTCTTCCATCTAACCACGCTTTTAGCTTATTGAAGGAAGAATTTTACCCAACACCCTGCGCTCTCGAGAGGAGATTTAAACACAGAGAAAGAGACGTTTAGTTGTTGGTAGGTAGGTACAAATGTTTGGTAATATATCTATCGATTATTCATAGACAATAAGTGAATGATACTGAAAAGATGGTATGTTTGTTTATTACATGCATGTAATCCATAATTGATTGCCAAATTGTCGCAGACACCGACATAAATAGATTTAGTTTCCTTTTGGTGTATGGCCGCTAATTGATTGAGGTTCGCATCCTACTATCTGGACGCACCCATTGGAGAACCATGTTTACACAATGTATCATTGTGCAAAATCTAATCAGAAGAAGTGAGAAAGGTGTTCCGACGCTTACGAGTTGGCTCTAGGCTTGCTTGAGTAATCACTTTCGGTGTCCATGGACAACGTTAAAAAATTCCGTCATCCTCAATATTCCCCCAATCAAAATATGTATGTGTTTTAAAAATGTTGGCTTTACATAATATTATGCTTATCATTTTTCATCATTTTATTAAATTCATGTGATAATGTGTTTGAGTACTAGGTACCATAATCACATGATTTATGTGACATTTTATTGAATAAAAATTGCAATAAAATAAAATTTCGATATAAAATACATAATTTTTTGCATTCCTTTGAGGGCACGATCAACATAAATTATATTTTAACTTGTTTATAAATATGTATATCCATAGTATTCTATCCAAATATAGGTACGTGGATTAACATTAATAGACATTTTATGAGGAAATGATTGGCATTAAACTTACATATCATCCAAAGCAGATTTCAACATTTAATAATGTGTTTAATATATATAGGACATCATCTGAGAATGCCCAATGATAGTTGGCCAAAAAGAGCACTGTTCTTCAGTCCGCTAGGGTTCCGTCGGACCGGGCGTCCCTCTTTCACAATACACCGTTCCTATGACAACGACATCAGAGCGCAGGGAATGTCGTGGAAAGAGGTTACACAATTGGCGCAGAGACGCTCTGAATGGAGGAGGCTGGTTTTTGCCCTCTGCCGTATAAAATAAAATAAAATTTATTATATTATGTGAGTACGCTTTAGGAAAGGAACTATAAATGATAGTTACGGAAGCGAAAATGTGTGCAATAATAGGAATAATGATTGGCGTTCGACTTTAGCTGGAAGCGGCGTGTTGACATGTATGTGTTTGTAAGTAACGTGGTTGAAGGACAAGATTTTTTATTTATGAACATAAATATATGGAGGCGTATTATATGCCAAGTGGAGCATTTGGCAAATAATAAGCTTCTCACTCTTTTCCGTAAGTTTGCGAGTGTCCTGTAAAAGTTAGATGTTTGAAAAAAGACATCTTAAATTCAGAGATGACGTATGCCACTTATTCCGAATATTTTAATCTTTTGTTGCCAGAAGAGAACAGCTTGTACTTTTATGATAATTATGCTATCGGTCTTCTGGCCACTGCATTATTGAGATATGCCATAAAAGTAAATTTAATAAAGTAATGTAGGTACTTATATAAAAAAGTGATATTCGATATTTTCCCCGTAAAGGAAGTGGTTTAGTGGAATGTCTAAGAATGCACAAAAATATAAAATAAAAAAATTCAATGTTGACTGGAAGAATATACATTGAAAGAACCTCTATACACTCGGATATCTCAGGAGTCGGAGACTCCTATTTATCCGAATTTGCACACATCACTTTCATTTCCTCAGGGGCGACCCGAAGAACAGATCAACGTAAGTCGCCTCGTTGGAACAATAAACAAAAAGAAACAAAAATAGCCCATATTGGGAAAAATTAAAATAAAGTGATATCACACAAAACATGTGTGACATAATTAACCATAATAAATTAAACCAATATTATATGCAAAAATTAAGTACAATACAATAATATACATATATATATATATATATATACATATATACATACACACACACACACACATACACATACATACATACACACATTCATACATACATACACACATATATACATATACAGTTGGTACAGATAACAGAGATAAAGTGTCCAGAAACATTTCGGTTTTAAGACAGTGAGCCCAGGGGTCACCGAAACGGGGTAGTGTGGAAAACTATTTCCCTCCCAATGGGGATATTCCAACCAAAGCTACTCTCCACCAAGGGAGACAGGACGCACAAAACAAACGAAAAACAAGAGTTCGCCACGCAACATTCATCACGCCAAGCAAGCTCAATTCTCAGACCCCCCTGCGTCAGCCGGGGGTAAACCCGGCCCACGCAGAAGATCCCACCTAGACACCCAGGAATCTACAAACCTCTGGAAAGCCCTGAAATTCTGAGGACAAAATAGCACTTCCCCAAACCAAACGGGCCTGGGGGTGCCATCGCTCATTTCCTCTAGCATTAGATCTCTCGCATCCATCATCACCGGGCACTCCCAAAGGATATGCTCCGCATATTGCGCCCCCATCCCACAGACACACCATGGATCATCCACGAGTCCAAGATCAAAGAGCTTGCCTCTCAGATCCCCATGGCCAGTTATCAACTGTACAGTGAAATGATCAAATGATAGGAAGCGCTTCTTCATTCGTTCACAAACATTCGGGAGGAAACTGTAGACTAATCTAGCAGTTCTTCCTCCATCCCATCTTTCCTGCCACACTTCCATCGTTCTCTTTCGTATGGTGCTGACAGCCCTATTGTAACCTCTGATTCCGGGTTCCGCATGCACAGACATGCCGAAATGTACCACAACTCCATCCGCCTTGATCTTGCGCCTGGCCACAGAGTCCAAAATTTCTAAATCGGCTGGTAGCACTCCAGCAATGACTGGAAGGCCATCACTTGCTGCAGTTCGATACGCACCCGTGACAGCGAGCAGCGGGAGTCTTTGCCCCCTCAAGACCGCCATCGACACAGATCCAACTAACAGCCTGTGCGACCACACACGAGCGGCATACGTGACCTGAGCCACATAAGTCGCCCGATATATAGTCTTCACAGTTCGCCATCTTAGACCCCATGTTCCACGACTCAGTCTGCGAAGAGTGAAAAATAACACACCCGCTTTTCCGGCAGTCGCTCTAACATGCGGGAGAAAGGAAAGGCCTCTGTCCAGGACTACACCCAGATAACGGACTTCGTTGACCACCCTCACGGGTGATCCACTCATCCGAAGAACTGGATTCCTGTCCCCAAGCGAACCCTTCAACCACATAGCAGAGGTCTTGCTCGGCGAGAAGACCAGCCTATTCACATTGCCCCACGTCAGGATACGTTCGATCGCGATTTTAAATTTATTCTCAATGGCGCTCCTCGTACTACCAGATAGCAAGAGAAGCGCATCATCGGCATAGGCAAAAATCGTGCAGCCAGGCGGAAGATCCATTTTCAACAGATCGTCAAACAGAACATTCCAAAGAAATGGTCCTAAAACCGATCCCTGTGGGCAGCCCATGTCCACAATCCTTTCCACTACAATTCCAGCGTGTGTGATCATTACTGACCTGTTGCTAAAGTAGCTGCTAACAACATTAAACAACCAGCGAGGACAACCTCGTATCTTTAGCTTGGCCAGGATAAGAGGCCACCACGCATTGTCAAAAGCCCCAGCTATGTCAAGGAAGACACCCAGAACATTCTTATCCTCACACTCATTTCTCCATTTCAAGCAGGCCTCAATAGCATGCTCAGTGGATAGACCCCTGCTAAAGCCAAACTGTTTGGGATCTCCAGGCACGAGAGTCCCCGCAAGCCGGTTCCTCACCAAGATCTCAAGGATCTTGCCAAAGGAAGGCAGCAAGGTAATGGGTCTATACGCCTTGATATCCGACAGTGGCTTATCATTGCCTTTGGGTATAACCCTCAGCATACCTTTCTTCCAAACTTCCGGAAATATTCCTTCATTCAGACAGGCCTGGTATAGAGCCAGCATTTCTGCAGGGCAGTACGTCCAGACCTTTTTCACAATTGCACCATTGATTCTGTCAAAACCAGGTGCCTTCCTAGGTCCTAAATTTTTGACGATTTCTCCCAACTCAGAATGTGTCACATCGTCAGGTTCGATTATAGACTCATCTGGTGGACAGCGCGACAGGAAACGCAACGCAGCATGAACTGGAAGAATATACGTACCTATCTAAAATGCGTACTGTTAAGTCTTCTTCTTCCTGGCACTGTCCCAACTTATTGTCGCTGAAGGCTGTTGGGGTCGGCTCTTCTCGTTCTGAGGTTATACATTCTTCTATTTCCTATATCATCTTCATCCAGGCCATTTCTCCGCAGGATTCTATTGCACTGTGTCATCCAGGTATTCTTTGGTCTCCCTCTTGATGGATGTCGAGGGAGATTTACTGACATAGCTTTGTTTACAGTGTGTTCCGGTGGTCTCCGCCATATGTGCCCATACCATCCTAGTTGCCTCTCTTCTAGTTTGTTATTTATGTCCGACACACCCATGCTACCACGAATGCGTGAACTTCTTATCTTATCTTTTAATGATAAGCCTGCTGACCACCTGAGCATTTGCATCTCTGCCGTCTCAAGTTGCCTGTTGAACGTATTATAAAGAGTCCAGCATTCCGAGCCATACATTATCGCGAACCTGACAATAATCTGGTATATTTTACCTTTACTACTTAAAAATGCGTACCTACTGTAAAATAATGTAGTAAAATAATAGCATGTATAAAACATGCATATCGTCCTCAACGTGCAATCACTTGTACACTTGGGAGACGTGGGTATAGATACTAGTTTAAAATAATGATATAAAATTTAACTGTATTTTGATGGAAGACAGATAAAAATATATATGTATTTATATAAGCGATTACAATTTATATAGTACTACAGGTACTTCTGCTAACTAGTGGTTTCGTTTATGTACTGAGTGAATATTGTTTATTTATTTATTCTTTTTGCACATCATCATTATAATTTAACATAGTTAACTAACAATTTATTTACCAGCGGTTGCAAAAGTTGCGAGACAAAAGCTTCATAAAAATGGATTATCATTGGCAAGATTATCACAACCTATATAGTGAATACTTTCATTTAAACACTAGACGATTTTAATGAATAAAATAGTCATACATCTCGATTGGAGAACCATGTTTACACAATGTAATATCGTGCAATGTCTAATCGGAAGAAGTGAGAAAGGCATCTCAACGCTTACGAATTGGCTTTAGGCTGGCTTTAGTTTTATTTTTATATAACATAAATCATTTTCAGTTCAACGATGAGGTATGCTACCCATATTGAATGTTTGAACTTTCATTGACACTGTTGACAAGCGGACGATTATTGGTCCACCTAGTTACCCCGCTAGTGGGATAATATGTGATGTGATGGTATAGTAGAGTATTGCATAGTATTTTATCATTTCTCATTAGTTGTTATTCCATGGAATCCCGGCGAATAATGGTCTTCCTCTTTTTTCTGTAATTTTTTTGTGTCCTATAAAAGGCCCGTGGAGCACCCGGTAAAGAATTGGTCTCCCACTCTTCTGCGTAAGTTTTCGAGTGCCCTGTAAAAGGCAGGTGTTCGAAAAAAATAAGACATTTTACATCTTAAATTCAGCGATGAGGTTTGCCACCCATCCTGAATGTCTTGATTTTATATTGGCACGAAGAGGACAGTTTGCATGTTTCTTACATGCAGCTGATCTGCTGGCTACCCCACTTGCGGGATATGCCGTGATGGTATAGTATAGTATTATAGTATAAAAGGCATGCAATCACGAATAAAATATTTAACATACTTATAAAATACTGCAATTCGGAGTATCACCAATCCTTAATATCAAGTTTTTTTTATGGCACAGAGGGGACGATATGCAGTTCGTTACATGTAGTTAGTTTTCTAGCTACCCCACTTCTAGGAGATGCCAAATAAAGAACAAATTGAAATCAGTAACATTTGGAAGATTTTCAACTTTATCCCGTATGTCAAACATTTGAAATTTGTTATGTATACTGTCTTTTATAAATTAGAATCAGACAAATGTAAGTCTCCAGAATTCTGCACTACCCGGGTGATGAGTCCTTCAATGTAAAGTGTAGGTATATTTTACCATCACGGCATCTCCACAAAAGTGGTGTAAACAGCAAAATAATTGTCTGTATCTAATCTACATAGTATATATAGGTCGGATTCAATATCTTGAAATTTGTGAATAAGTTTTCTAAATATAGAAATTTCTTTAATTATACAACTGTGTCGAATTTCGATACGGTATTTTTTTATGTTTTGCATACATACTATTTATTTATAAATAATTTATTCATACTAGCTTCAGACCTTCTAGACAAATCGTACTTGTCGATGGACTACAAACGAATTTTCGACTATAACCGCAACAATAACGCGTAATTATTACACGGCACATGTAGGCATATTGTCGAAAAGTTCGCCAGTAGTCGATCGCTAAGTACGGTTTGTCTACGGCCCCAAGCCCGGCTCAACAAATAAATTTAATGTCAAATTGGATAAATGCAATATGGATATTATAAGCAGAAAAAAAATAGTGCGTCGTCCAAATGATTTTTTGACATATTTATATGTACATCCTTAGATTTCTAATCTCTTAAAAAAAATCTTAAAAATATACCTAATGATGAAATTTAAAAAGTTTTGATATTTCATAGCGATGAAGTTTGCTACCCATCATGAATGATGTCAATTTTCTTTGATGAAATTAAAATACAAATGTTTTTTTCTACTATATTTTTTAATTTAGATATACGTACGTCTTTCGTCTTGTAAGAAGGTCGCTCTCTCAACAAAAAACAAATAGTAGAAAAAACATTTATTTTTTAATGTCATTATGAAATTCAACTTCATAAACATCGACACAGTGAATAGTGAATAAATTTTCTTTATTGGAACGCAGAGAACAGTTTGCATGTTTATTACATGCAACTGATCTGTTGGCTTAATACTCGTGGGGTGTGCCGTATTGTTAAAGTAAAAGTACCATTGATATAACATTTCCGAATACTTACTACTTCTTACTTCCGATGGCCGAACAGCCCTTGCAGGACCTTTGTCTCCGAAACAATAGATCTCCAAGTCTTTCTATCTTGAGCAATGGAATGCCAGTCGTCTTTAGCATTGAGCTCCTCTAGATCTAGGGGTCAATTTCTACTGTAGGTTATCCAATAGTATCCAGTTAGAAATTATTATATTGATGATCATAGTTGTATTTATTATTTTAATCTTTCACTGTACACTGTTAAAAGATATCATGGGGCATCCAGATATGAGATGGGGGGAGGGGTACAAATTATATTTATATAATGATTTATTTTTGTACATTGTTGAATTTCATGGCATAATTATGCATTTAAATAATATTGGAATCACTGGAAAAGATGCAACCCCTCGCCCCCATATGGCTTTTGTGATATCTTGTAACGGTACACAGTGAAGGATAATAAAAATACGTAATACTATGATCATCAATATTTGTGTTGTCAAAATGGGTACTACTGGATAACTCATAGTGGAAATTGACCGATCTAGGTTGATGTTATCCAACAATCTTCAATCAATTTCCGAATGCTGTCAATATATCTGCAATACTTCTGTTAATAAAAAAAATATAACAATAATTTTATTAGTCAGGAACACGACCAAACAATGTTCGTAATTTTTCATAGAAAGCATTATTAAGTTGGTTATTGCTTGCAAATTTAATATTATCAATAATATACAGACGGCCTACGATGTACAAACAAAATTGATTCCTGAAATGTATGCGAATGTTTGAAAGCGAGGGACAAAAAAACATGCATTCAAAATTGTAATAATTTAAGTATTAATACATCAATCTGTACCTATTCATATTAAAATAAACAAGGCTTTTCAGAATATCGAAATTGTTATTTAATTACTTAGATCATAACGAAATATGCGATCAGTTTATTTTGAAAACGTAAATTTGTTCTTACTGACTATGTTATGTAAATTAAAGTACCTATAATGTATTTCATTGAATTATTTGAATGAGAAGTGATGCTTTTAATGCGTTCTATAATCGACCGCTTTCGTCGGGATAATTAAACATTATCAAGAGAACATTTTTATCTTAACGAAAGCTCTCAAGTATATAATTATTTTTAAGAAAAATAAACAGTATTGTTATTTGTATATTTTTTTACAATATATAAATGTTTTTCACTACGTAAATAATGCACAAATCCTCAAACAATTATTAGTTATTTGAAGTCACGGGCATGCCCATCATTTTCTCTAGGGAGGTGGGGGCAACGTAACATATTGATATAACAATTTACTAACATAATATATACTAACCTCTAGAGAGAGGGCAGTTTCGCACTTCGATAACAATTTTTCATACTATTTCAATATTTTATACAAACTTTGCCTACTATTTTTGAGATCCTTAAAGGTGACAATTGCCCGCTTTGCCCCCCTTACACCATGTTTGAAGATATTTATGCTCATGTAGTCATTTATATCGTTAATTCTTGAGCTAGACTGCTACTTTGAAATTTTCTTTAAATAATTTGTATCTATTGTTTTCTAGAGTTTTTTGATTACCACACAATATTACTTTAAATTTTAGATATTCTGTGTTTTTCTCTGTAAAAATAATATTGCGCGAAAATCAAGGGTCGTCTGTGTTAGTTAGTTATTATAATGTTTATTTCAAAAGTTGAAATAAAATAATAATCGATTAATGCATAAAACAACGACTTTATGGCGAATTTAAATTTATGTTTACATTAAAATAATAACGGTTGTTTGTTAATTACTATTTATAATTTGCTGTTTATTAATTTTATTATAATTATTTCACATTCTTTACATAAACCGTATCTAATCTAAATAAATATTAAATTTATATTATTATTATTACATTTCTGGCTGCTTGGGAGTCCTTCTTTCACAATACACAGTTCCTATGACGAGAAAAGTCAAGCATGTCGTTCGAAGAGTAATAATATTCGTTATACAATTAAATGAACAGAGGGCGAGTTTTTTGCTAGAATGCGATATCTTCCAACTAACCCGGATTGTTAGATATTGATATTGTTCCAAGGCATAGAGTTCCCAGTTTTGAGGAATTCTCATATAAAATAAATCGGAATGTATTTTTTTATTCGGGTTACAAGGGGAGGGTTCACGGGTCCGTTCCGCCCATCGAAAAAATAAGACGTGCATGCAGTTCGAGAAAAAGAAAATAATAATAATAAAAAAAAAACAAAGACGGCATGTCAGAGTCCCGGTCGTAGTTGTGAGTGGCTTGTTTTAATTATTATTTGTGTGTGAACGGTGGGATAGTTATAATATTATTGCTGTATTGGGAAAAGATAAATTAGGATTAGTCGAAATAATTTCATATACAGAGTGTTTTAAAACTTAAAGTTAATCTGACAAGATAAATAGCGAGTGTCATATAAAAGGCAGGGACTTTGAGTAGTGTTTCGTCACATAAATAAATATAAAGTTTTACAAAATAAATGTCAACTCAATCAATTTTTTTTTTTAAAAAAAAGATATACTTATCTGGGTTTTGTTATAAACCCAAATACAACCTTATACACTTTTCACAGTAAGCTAAAAGCTTGTGTCGTGAAAGGGGAATTTGCCGGCACCTGGGATCGAACCCCGGACCCCTTGTTCACAAGGCCGAGACTCTACCTCCAGGCTACCGACGAACTCTATTAATTACTAAATTTATAATTTCTTTTTCTATAATTAATTATTAGAAAAATTAATACTACTACCTACTACTATACCATCACGGCATATCCCACAAGTGGGGTAGTCAGCAGACCAGCTGCATGTAATAAACATGAAAGCTGTCTTAAAAAAATATGATATGTGTGACAAACCTTATCGCTGAATTTAAAATGTCTTTATTTTTATCGAATACTTGCCTTTTACAGGACAATTGAAAATTTACGGAAAAAAGTGAGAGACCAATTCCTTGATTAATATATATTATTATTGCATTATTTTATTTTATAGACTGTTTCTTATTGTTTGAAAACTCAAAATAATTTAAACAAAAATGTATTCTTGACTTATGATTTTGTGATTGTTGCGTCTGGTTGTATTTTGTTGCCCATTGAACTGTTTTATTAACATGTGGCTCATACCGTGGAATGATATAAATAAATAAAATAAATAAATAAATTATATTTTAACAAATTGATACTGAAAAATTCACACACACAAATTGTAACTATATTATTATCATTCATTCACTGTGTCGGTGTTTAGGTAGTAGAATTCCATATCGAAATAAATAAAACAAGCGTTTTATTCTACTATTGATTTAATTTACGAGAGAGACGTCTTTCGTCTTATGAGGACATTGTCAATCGATTCGACAATTATTACTCAACATCGATTGACAATGTCCTCATAAGACGAAAGACGTCTCTCTCGTAAATTAAATCAATAGTACAATAAAACGCTTGTTTTATTTATTTCTATATTATTATCGGTTTTTCGGACGTTAAGTTTTGGACCAACCTGTATAATTACGGTGGATTGGGAATACATATTTAGTTGGTGAATCAACACCAAGCATAATATACATACATACATGTAATATTATATGGAGGAGAACATGTTTACAGAGATTCTTCAACTATATACACATCAGCATTAAATAAAAGGTCATTAATATAAATTCTAGAATGTGGGTCGCATTGGCAGTACCTACCTACCCAGGTTTATATTAAAATATATCGATTTTCCAGTTCCACAACTCAAAAACTCAAAATTTCGAATTGATAATACACACAATCAACACTACTCTTCCAATTCCACAAACAAATTCAATCTCAAGAATTTTTAGTTCTATCGCCTTTTGAACATCTTATAATACCTCATATTTTATAACTCAACAAAAACCTAAGCAAAATAATCAATTTTGGCACTGAAAATTATTTCGTTATTTAGAAAAACTTATCGAGTTGCATGATTATTTTAATTTTTTGTGGATATATTATTTATCTTTATTCCTTGTCAAAATTTGGTATTTTATTGATTATAATATATGATAAAAATAAACAATAAAATTGCATTTTTTTTAACTTCATTTATCAGAATTTACCTTGAGAAGGTAAGACATTTGTGAACATCTAATATTATACGGATAATGTGCAAAAATAAAATGTTTAACATCACAGTTTGAGAATGTTTGGCGCTGTGAGGACGAGTTTTTGGTATCGCACAAACCCATGGGCTAGACCAGAAAAGAAGAGCGACCGTTGCTGGAAACATCCCATATATACACCTACATCTTTAGGCTCAAACTATGTAGGTATGTATAGATTAAAATCACCTCCAATATACCCATATAACATATCTCATGAAGGTATATGTACCTATGTATTTTGGAAGCAAACTACACTATATAAAAAAATGACGTTTTTTAAGAAAAGCAATTTAAAGCCGTGAAGCACCCTGCTTAGAATAGATCTCCCACTCTTTAACGAAAGTTTTCAATTCCCTGTAAAAAGCAGGTGTTCGAAAAAATATATTGACTAAAAAATATCTTAAAATCAGCGATGAGTGACCCATCCTCAATGTTAATTTTTTTTGTTGGCACAGAGAAGAAAATTTTCATGTTTATTACATGCATGTCTGCTGGCTACCCCACTTGTGAGATATGATATGATGGTCCAGTAGTGTATTAAAGTAAGCAATTAATTTTTTTACAACATAATTAGGTACATTAACATTTCACATATTTTTTTACATGAAATACTGTGAGTGAAGATTGGGAGTCGTCGCTGTTGGCTGCAGATGCAGTCCTTTTTAAAATGTAAATGTATCAAATAAAAAAATTATGTTGAACAGTTTTCATAAAAGTATTATAAAAGAATAAAGAGTTTTTAACGTAAGTCCCAAGAAAAAAATTGGCTACTAACTCTTTTCTGTAAGTTTTCGAGTGTCCTGTAAAGAGCAGGTATTTGTAAAACATGTCGTATAAGACATTTATTATCTTCAATTTAATGATGCGGTAGATATAACATAACATAACATGCATAGACAATTCACACAGATCGAGCTAGTCCCAAACTAAGATGAATCTTGTATTATAAGTATCAACACGACGATACACATATACACAATGCACTTAACATAACATATAAACATGTAACACCCAGACCCAGGACAATTCGAAAAAGGGCGTTCTTCATTTTACCCTGGTCGGGAATCGAACCCGGGACCTCGTGACTCAGAGGCAAGAGCGTTACCTCCGCGCCACACCGGCCGCCAACAGGTATGCCACCCATCCTGAACAAAGTAAACTTTTGTTGACACGAAAAGGTCGATTTGCATGTTTTTACATGCAGATAATCCGCTGGCTGCTTTACTTAAAGGAAATTGCCGTGATGATATGTATGAATGAATTAAATATACTACCAAAAAGAACATAATAACGACTACTGCAGAGGTACTCTTGACGCAATATAAATACGCTCTTAATCCAGTCATGATTTTAATCCTTAATCCGTATGATTAAGATGAAGACAAGATTATGGTGGTATTTATATTGTGTCAAGAGTAACCCTGCTGCAGTACATTGTTCATATCTTCTTCGTCTTCTTTACGTGTCTTGTCGGGTCACCCCGACGTTGATGACTACCTGGGAGAAATCCTTCCTGTTCTAGACAGCACGAAACAGCTCCACCACACCTCTCATCCTTGTCCACTGAATGTTCTGAAGCCAGGAAAGTCGCCTTTTTCCAACCCCTCTACCGCCCTTAATCTTCCATTCTATGACCAGTTTAAGGATGGCATTTTTTTCTCCTCTCATTATGTGACCAAAATATGAAGTTCATATTTTAACTAAGCTTAAAGTTGACATAGCTTAGTTTCGCTCTGATGACTTACCTACCTAACAGGCATGTGTAGGCCCTGGTAAGTAGGTATGTAATATTGTAAACATGTGTAACTTTATGTAGGTTACCCAATGTATCGTTATTATGATGTGAACCGTGATGTCCATAATGTTTTATCTACCTGTATATCATAAATTATACAGGGTATTCTCATCACGTTTCGATTGAATTAGTATTTTTATTTTATAATCTAAATCGATAATTAATATTAATTAGTTGGTAATTACATTTACTCGCATGGTTGAACTCCTTTTCAAGCTTTCTGAGAAAATGTTATTTTCTCTAATTTCAAAATGAGAACAGAAATATTCTGCTCATTTTAAGAATCGAATTTTATTATTTATGTTCAAATATTTAATTAAAATTAATCAAACGAACATTTCTTCACATACGCCTACTTGTTTTGCTAAATAAACTATACTATTTAGAATTATTTAATTCAATTACAGAAATTTATAAAATTATTCCATATTAAAACTTATGAATATCCCATGGAATTCCCGGTGCAAAATGGGCTTCCCACGTTCTTCTGTAAGTTTTCCAAGGGCAATGGTCTTTAGGTTTAAGGCTTTATGCAGATACCTGGAGATGCCGGGATGGGTGGAGGTCTTGCGGGGAGATAAATTTTTAGGTTAGGTTGAGAGTTTAGGTTGCTAGATATTTTAATGGCTACAATAGGTTGCAGTATTGCATCTTCACATGTTGATTTGTAACTTATATTTACATGAAGTAACTGCAGATATATTTTTGATACAAATAAATGAAATATTGTGAATACTCTTGTTTTGTATCAAATTAATTGTTTTGTGTCTTTTTTTAAAAAAAAAATACTTACTTTTGTATGCATGTATTGTATGTATACTAATTTTTTTTACGTGTAAAAGGCTGCGGCTGTGAATATCTGAATAAATAAATAAATAAACAAACAAAAAATAAATTAATGAAAATATTTTACAATAAATAAAGCAAAATACACTCTGTATATGACGGTACGGTACCCCTAGAGAACATTATTACAGTAACAGTCAGGTTATAATACAGCCAGGTACATATTAATATTATTACTATAAAGATTCTCCAATACAACCAATCACACATTATGTAGGTATCATCATACATACATACAAGTTATTATTATTTCTTTGTTTATAGAGAAATGTGCAAGGCGTGCGGTGCCCACTCTGGGCAGCTTCATTCATATAATAACATCAACTAGCATTATACCCGGGGCCTTGCTTTATAAATATATTTTTAACAAATGACCTACAGAACAGGTTTCGATGAAGTAATGGTAATTCGGATGAATGTTTAATCCCGAGTTTGAAGTTTTTATCTGAAAGAAAGGGTGTGAGGAAACGCGGGCGTCCGAGAACCACGTGGCTTGATCACGTGGATCAAATTCTCAAGGACGGCCGCGTGTTGAGTAAGAGGAACCGACGTGCGTGTATGAGAAACTGTATGAACGTGGAGGAAGCGAAGGAATTGTGTAAAGATAGATCTGTTTGGCGTTCCGTTCTCTCTGCCTACCCCACTTGGGTAACGGCGTGAGGGTATAGTATAGTATAGTACCTATATATAGTAAGTTTTTACTGAAGCCTCTCTATAAGGTTTTTTCCTTCCTTTCAACCCTTAGCCATCATATTTTATTTTCTCATCATGATAAGAACGAGCTAACTGGATTGGCATCCAGGCCTGCTCACCACCATCGCGTTTTTTCCTGCTTCTTGTAATTGAAATAACACAAAATCTTTATGTAGGTATAGACAAAATTTTATGAAAATAAGGCAAATAAATACATTTCCTGAATATTGTGTTCTTTGTATAATATGTCAATTTGACGGCGATTTTTTTCTACAGCTCCCTGAAATCAATAAGTCTAGGAATTTTTCAAATAGCCCTCATATACCACCTTAAAACACATATTTTGAGAGTTACAAAAATTTGAGATGTCACAATTCGTACCATAAATAGTAAAATGTTTTCAATTTTTTGTACTCAGAACTCCAGTTTATATCAATAAGAGTTTGAGAAACACCTACATTTATACACATGAAATAAGACATTATACGAGAGGAGGTGAATGGAGAGAGTTTTAAAAGAGGACTGAAGACACACCATTTTGCTGGAAGTTTCGGGTGATGGATACGATAAACGGCGCCCTTGAGGTCATGTTATGAGTAAACGGCGCTTTACAAATTGTCCATATATATACATTAAGATAAGTATAAAAAAAAAATCATACACATTTCACAATAATAACTGGATACAATAAAAAAACATACATATGTACAGATGAACAGACTAATATATATTAATGAAAGATTTGAAATAATTATATTAGTGGGACTGACATTATAAAAATATTTCCTGACATTGATTTTATAAAAGTATTTTTTTGGGTTCTTACGTATCACGACTCATAAATTAGGTATGTTAAAAATGTTAATAATTAGCTCACATGTACCTACTACTTACTTGTTTGTATTGATTCTCACACTTAATGTCAGTTAGGGGGTAACCAAAAATGATACTTAATTATGTAGAATTAATTTTGTATAGGCACTAACGGAATAAATTGCTAAAGATACTACTATACTATACCATCACGGCATATCCCACAAGTGGGGTAGCCAGCAGACCAGCTGCATGTAAGAAACATGCAAGCTGTCCTCTTCGTGCCAATATAAAATCAAGACATTCAGGATGGGTGGCAAACCTCATCGCTGAATTTAAGATGTACAATGTCTTAATTTTTTCGAACACCTGCCTTTTACAGGACACTCTAAAACTTACAGAGAAGAGTGGGAGACCAATTCTTTACCGGGTGCTCCACGGGATAAAAATTACGTTTACGATGCTAAAGATTACGTTTAAGATATGAATAGAATGTCATTGTAGTCACGGTACGGTTGCACGGTTCGATCCCAGGTGCCGGCAAACTCCCCTTTCACAAAACAAGCATTTAGCTATAAATGTTTTTTGTTCAAACTTATGAATTGACTCCCAACAACATTCGTACATAAGAAGGAAATTTCTATTATAGAAGCTCTATGTTGTATATTAAACAATATTTCAAAATATCGATAATCTTCTTCTTCTTCATCTTCAAAGTGGGGTAGCCAGCATTAGGTAGCATTTAACAAACATGCAAACTGTCCTCTCCATGCAAACAATAAATAAAGACATTCACAATGGGTGGCAAACCTCATCGCTAAATTTAAGATGTGATATAATGTATATCAAACATTGTTTTAGGTTTACTGGAAGATATTGCCTCATGGCGTAAGTAATATGTACGCCTTTTGTAGAACAACACACGTCCACGTGTTTTTTTATGTATAACGTAGATTCACTTAAGTATATAAATAATATGAGAATTCTAGGTAGAACAACACACGTCCACGTGTTTTTTTATGTATAACGTAGGTTCACTTAAGTATATAAATAATATGAGAATTCTTAACTTATTTAGTTCGGCACATGTAAGAAGATTTTGTGAAATAATGTACTCATATTTTTTCTGTACCAATTGATTTCAAAGGAATGCTAAAGTTGAAATTCTGTTATGCATATAGAAATATATCTTAAGTATATTGTTTTACGTTTTATGTTTTACGTTTTTGTTTTCAATGTTTCTCTCAAGAACTTATTGTGAAAACAAGACACATCCATTCGGAGTGAACTTGTCCCAGTCTTTTTATTTATGGATAGTTTTTAAACTAATGACAGAAAATTCAAATTATAGGTCGCAAAAGATAAGTAAATGAGCATACTGATTTACTGACTAGACTACTAAATGTGAGCAACGACCTAAAACAAAAATGTGAGCGACTCTATACGATATCCAGTGGGCAGATTAAAAACATTTTAAATATCTTTTTTCTTAACAAGGATATCTATAATTTTTGTGATAAAAAAACTGAAGGAATCTGTGTTATTATCATTCTGTAAATCAGAATGAGGTGCTATGAATCTTGCGAATAAATATAATGTTAGTATATACTCGTACATATTATTCCTACATCATATAGTAGACAGCACAAAGAACAAATGTGTCTATCCTTGCAGAAGTCAACGTAAAGAAACGATTGTTCACCATATGAATGCGTCTTGTACTTGGGGCTCATCAAGGGCCAGACAACCTGGAGAAACTTGTTCAAACCGAGGGTGTGGAGGGCAACAGAACTAAGGGATTCACGGCGATGAGATGGAGTGACCAGGTGAAGGAGGCGCTGCGAAGGGCTGAAAATCGGGGTCACTGGAAGCATTTTGTTTATACTTCTACAAATGATGGACACGATCCTCAGCACTGAAGGAATGAGGGAGAAGAAACAAAAGATACCTACGTGTATGTATACAATGTGAAACATTACAATAACGTAACACACGTAATTAAAACACATGACATACTATGAAATTGTTATTAATCAATGTACAGTAAGAATGAATAAATGAAAATATAGTTAATACGACAATATAAAATAATTATTATTGCTGTAAAATATGGGCGGAAACGGAATTTATGTACGAGTATTCCGCCGGAAATGAAATCCGCCTCTGTTTCCGCGCTAACTCCAATCACTTTAATAAACTTTAATAATAATTAAAGAGCTTACTTAAATTAGATACATTCAGACATTCTGATTCTTTGTTACGTAACTTGATAAAAAAATGTGGTGCAATAGAATGAGGAATGAGGATATCAGTAAAAGAATGAGCAGGTGCGAGAGGAGTGTTGTGGATAGAATGCGTATAAATAATTTGCAATGGTTTGGACATGTAGAGCGAATGGATGATTACAGGGTTAGTTGGAAGATATCGCGCTTCCGCGATGAACTCGCCTATTGCACAAAACTTGCTGTTCCATTTTTTTATGTTCCATTAAAATGTATACTTTTTTGTTCAATGAAAATTTATCATTATTATTTCAATACATCAGTACCTACAGAAATATTTACATATTTTTTTCCGTTTTTATTTCCAAAATTAACAAAATATCTATCAATGGAAGAAGGTGTGGTTTTTCATTTGAATTTGTCCTGATACGTATTGATACAAACAACACATTTTATATGAAATTGCTGTAAAATACAAAAGAAAGTAGCTACGCTTTTTTTTCGAAAAGCACCTACGTGTTTTTGAAATTACAGACGTGTGTAGTGATGTTAGCAAAATGCATTATTCAAAAACATCGAACATCGAAATGACGCATCATGGCTGTAAATTAAGTACCTAAATATTTATTATTATAGATGTGCTGTGCACTGTGACCTATGAAATCTATTATGCTTACCCTAAATACATGTCTGATGCTTGCTACAGCAAGCCATCTAGTCCCTGATGTCTTCTGAAGTCTAGGATTTTAAAGGGATGACTATTACTACTCTCTTCCATGATAATATTTATATGGATGCCAATTATTTTGGAA
This sequence comes from Athripsodes cinereus, assembly GCA_947579605.1. NCBI lineage: Eukaryota > Metazoa > Arthropoda > Insecta > Trichoptera > Leptoceridae > Athripsodes > Athripsodes cinereus. The sequence continues at coordinate 3,874,855 of OX388307.1, forward strand.
GCAGGAACCATTATTCAATCTCTAAAGAAGTCTCTAAATGTTTTTTGTTTATCGGAGCGAGAGGAACAAACACTAAATTATATCAATCCCATAGAATTTGTTTACTCAAATGTCAATAGTGGAATATAGAATGATCTCGGAATAAAAATATTTACGTCTTCATTAACCATTACAAATACTAAAAATATAAAGGATTTCTTTCAAACGAAGGATTTTTAATTACCTCAAATAAAGTTTATCATATGATTTACATAGATCTTTCATCCCATTATTGATTAACACATTTGTTATCTTAGTTATTTACTCGAGTCAGAGTATACATTTAAATATCTCTCAGTTTTACAACAGCCGGAAAGGCATAAAAAAACATTCACAAGAGTAGAGTAGTTCTCCAGACTTCGCTCTGGAAAAAACATCTAATTGACAAATAAGCGTTTGTACACAGCATAAACACTTCCTAAAAATAACAAAAACTGGCAACCTACTTACTGCTAGCCATCATCTCTCCAATGCTGGATACAGGCCTCTTCAAAACTTTTCCACAGTTTTTTATCTCGAGCAACACGACACCACTGTTTTCCCATCATCTGAACAGCATCGTCAATCCATCTTTTTGGGTCTTCCTAAACTTCTTTTGTCCTACCTCGGCCTCCATTCAAGAATTCTGGAAGCCCACTTTAAAACACTTTATTCAAATGCGACTACGACTCGAAAACTTGCGATTTGTGACTATATTCAGTGCACATATCTGTCTACTAAATGTTTAATTTATTTTGCATCATAGCCAATCTATAATTATATATGTCTATGCCGAAGACACTTCAGTACAGATGACGATTATTCGATGGAACGATCGTCATCCCAATAATATGTGTACATGTATTGTATTGGTGGTAAATATTTTTTCTTGCAAACATCTGCGAATATATTGCCCAATCTGAAAGTTGATGAAAACATTTTCATTTACTTCTCTTCAATACAACAAATTGAACAAATACATAACTTAGTATTACACGAAACACAATACGGTTCTGTAAAATATTATTTCCATAGAATACTCGATCTTAACTCTGTATAAAACGGTGAAAATTTTAACCAAAATAAATACTTGCCTACTTATTTTATTTTAATGAAATGGAAAATAATTATCTGTTTGTTATCATTTTCACTAAGTTCTGGAGAAGAAAGGTTTGTAATATTTATGATTTAGTAGTTATTATAAAAAATATAGCAAATCTTTTTTTTTTTGTATTTTTTTCTGTTGAAGTCGGTATCTTCAACGATTCACAGTAAGATACCTATTTTTTATCGGAGTCTAACAACAAACATTATTTTTTTAATTTTAAACATTGTTAGCTTTCATTTATATGATTGCAATTTATTACTCCCAGAAGCCTTTCGAAGAAAGCTCCACCATCAGTGGGTAATTAATGATTCCAATAATTAATAATTACTTCATATTAATATAAAATTATATGTATTACAAATAAAAATACTTTCCGTGGAGCATCTGGCAAAGAATTGGTCTCCCACTCTTTTCCGTAAGTTTTCGAGTGTCCTGTAAAAAGCAGGTGTTCGAAAAAATAAAGACATTTTACATCTTAAATTCCTTAAACTGGCAGTCCATTGCTCAGGATAGAAAGGCTTGGAGATCATTATTTCGGAGGCAAAGGTCCTGCAAGGGCTGTCCGGCCATCGGAAGTAAGTAAGCACATCTTAAATTCAGCGATGAGGTTTGCCACCCATCCTGAATGTCCTAATTTTTGTTAGTACGAAGAGGGCAGCTTGCATGTTTATTGCATGTGACTGATCTGCTGGCTACCTCATTTGTGGGATATGCTATGATAGGATAGTAACAGAAGATTCTTTGAAGAAACCGGCTTTGCAAGACGTATATTATATCTTATAAATTCAACATATTATTTTAAGTGTGGAACAATGAAATAGATATTTTTTTTTTTATATGAAAAAAAAACATTTTAAATTATTTAATAAGCGTGAAAAAATCCTTTTAATATCTTTAATAGATATAAACCTAAGAGGTGGCTGGTATGGCAGGTGCAAATTAGAAACATATTGTATCATTTATTATATTATAATAATACCTATATACTGTTGTTTAGATGTCCAATGACAGCTGATTTTATATTCATAAGTAGGTACCTACCCATATACATATTTATGTTACGTCAATCATTTTACTCACTTTCGAGTCTACTCCATAATATCTACTTTAGATGGACTTTTAATTGAGTAATTCTCTCGCTAGGTGGGGTTAACTGTATGTATGGTTTGGTATCTTAACGGGAAAAATAAATAAATCAATCAATAACAATGTACCTACAAATGTTGAGACAATTTATCACCAAAATGGCTACAATTAAGTTGCAGCAGCCTCATTAGGTTGCCCTCTAACTTACAAAAAAAAATCACAATGAATAAATGAATAAATGAATAAATGAATAAATGAATAAATGAATAAATGAATAAATGAATAAATGAATAAATGAATAAATGAATAAATGAATAAATGAATAAATGAATAAATGAATAAATGAATAAATGAATAAATGAATAAATGAATAAATGAATAAATGAATAAATGAATAAATGAATAAATGAATAAATGAATAAATGAATAAATGAATAAATGAATAAATGAATAAATGAATAAATGAATAAATGAATAAATGAATAAATGAATAAATGAATAAATGAATAAATGAATAAATGAATAAATGAATAAATGAATAAATGAATAAATGAATAAATGAATAAATGAATAAATGAATAAATGAATAAATGAATAAATGAATAAATGAATAAATGAATAAATGAATAAATGAATAAATGAATAAATGAATAAATGAATAAATGAATAAATGAATAAATGAATAAATGAATAAATGAATAAATGAATAAATGAATAAATGAATAAATGAATAAATGAATGAATGAATAAACTACAATACAATAGACCTTCCATTTTTTTCTTAAAATTTTCCAGTATTCTAATACTGCGAAAAGTATAGACATGTATAATGCTATACTATTAAAGATTATAATAATAATAATGCACTAAATTAGAATACAAAGAAAAAATAACATGACAACATTACTACTGAATACATAAGGTACCCTCGCGCCCTATCCCGATTGTGGTAGGTAAAGAGAACGGAATGCCAAATAAATAATTATTTACATACTTATTACGTTCCTCTACATTCTTGCAAATTCTCATACATGAGGAGCTATTAGCGTTGCGGGGCCAACTGCCTGGAACCGATTACAAGCGGATTTAAGACATTTAAGAGATTCCGCAACTTTAAGAGATTTCTTAGTGCTCTCTGCCTATACACGAGACATTTCTATAAGAGAGATAGAATATTGTAATATCGATTTCAATTGTATATTGTGTGTACCTAATAGTTGTTGTGCCCTGAAACGTAATGTGTATTGAAAAACTTAGATGAGAAGTTGTAAAGTGTTATCTTTAATGTTAAGAATTTGAGTACCTACGTAGTTATTAGTTATACACACAAAACTGTATAATGAAATTAAAAGACATGTTTTTTCTGCCATATGTTTTTATTTATATTGAGAGGAATATTATTTGTCTTATAAGGGCATTGTCTATCTGATATTCCAGATCGACAATGTCCATATAACGCGAAAGATGTGTATCTCAATATAAAAAAAACATGGAGTAGAAAAAAACATTCATTTTTAAATTTTCGAAATTTTTGAGAGAAACTTTGTGGAACAAAGTTACAATTCATTTTTAAATTGCATTATGGAATTCTACTATATAAACATCGACACGGTGAATCTGTAACAATTTAGTTTATAAGAATATTGCAAAATATCTCCTCCAAAGAAGATATTTGTAATTTGGGTGAGGTTTTTGTTGGGGTAGCCCTTCAGACAGTGACCGAGCCCTTTCTTAAAAAAATATTTTTTTCGTTGAGTTTGAATGATATAGGGGCTTAGTTCTTAGAATATCCAAGGAAAAGTCGTGGAATACCATAATGTGTATTGAAATGAACAAAAAAATACAACTTGTACATATTAAAATGATTTAATTAAAAAACTGTAACTTGAATTATATCTTTGGCAGAGGCTTTTCAGAACTAGTCCATCATCATTAAATCATTTTGGTTTAAGTAAAAATGAACTTTCATATAGTTACCATCGAAAAAAATGTAAGTATCTTTAAAAATATTAATATTATTATTTGAATAAATAATTACGCTTTACACATATCCAAGCTAGGTCAACAGATGTCCGCTATCTTATAATTTATTCAATTTGATAACAGACTACAGTATTCTATATTTTATTCTTCAGTATTGGCCCACTTAGTTTATTGTAGGTACGTATCAGTTTTATACTAAACACGCCTCTCTAATATTGCGAGTGTTTCCTGAAACATATTAAATATACTTATATACATCCACTACTTATGGCCTTTTCTTCAAAGACAAATTCATAAATAAACTATCAGTTATGAACGTGTCTATATAGCGTGGTGCGTTAAATATATCCAATACCCAACGATACCTCTATTCGTACTAACAACACTGAATATTTGATTACTCTTAGAAAATTGTATGAAAGTTCCAAGTATTCTACTTGGGTTTTTTTTAATGACCTGAATACTTTTTAAACATAAATCTGCATTCAAATACATTCTCACAATAAGCAATATACTTGTTTCCTAAAGGTGGAGTAAATCGAATCGAACCCGGGTCTCTCGATTGTAAGCCTACCGAGCACCTCAATTTGATTACGTCTTGACACTTGAGTATCAGTTCCTCTAGTACAAGTTTTTACGTCACAAAATAATCAAGTAATTCATTCTACAATCACAGGTAGCCAGCGTACTAACTGAATTTCATAAGCATGCGAGACGTTCTCTACATGCCAGTAAAATTTAAGGATATCCAAGATGGGTGGCATACCTCATCGCTGAATTAGTATGTGACCAAATCATAAGCGAGATATATCACTTATTATTATAATAAATTTAAGTACCACTGATATTTTCAAAACCGTGATACATAAGCTTATAAAAATCTTTATTAAACCTGCATACAAGACACTCTCAAATATCAAGTAAATATGAGGTAATCAGTACCCTCATAATTTCTAGCTTTAGATTGAAAGAAAAGATGCAAGTTTTTGAATTGATATAAAAAAATTCAAAATTAATTTATTCGTTTAAATCGAAGTATGACTATTATTGTAGATATACATACACTCAATAAAATAAATAAACTTTTACTATTTATTAATCGAGTGTGTGAACAAAACAGATGTACGAATGTGATGTATCTATCAATACTCAGTCGGTCAAACCCACACAACTAATGGGTAATATTATCAGTATTGTATGTTTCAAATATTTTAGTTTATTTTATTTTTATTCAATTACGCTACACAAAAATAAAATTTTTCAAAGTAAACTTTGAAAGTTATTATTTTCAAGTCGAGAAATTAAACCTTACAACCAATTACACGCAGAAATTTTGGAATACCTCAAGGAAAATAGTTTGCCCCCGACGGTACCTACTAGGAAAACCGTGAGATGTAAATGGATGCAGCATCCTTGAAATAGAATTTGTGGAAGCTCGTTTCAAAAAAGAAGATTCATAGTGGCTAAAAATGATGATGAAGACATCCAACAAAATTAAAATTACTGACGCAACAATGAGGTGATTAGTAAATATAGATTTGAATAGGGTTCCCTGCGGAATGAACCCAATATGAATTATGTATGACTGTGACACTGAACAATCCAAATTACCACATCTACTGGAGGACCCTCGATATCATAGTCACTTGTACAATGGAAGATATTTTTGACCCATCTTTAGCTTTTAATGCTGATATGGGATTGAACAGTACTGCTGACATGTCGAACCATCACGAATAAATCAATAAACTGCTAAAGAATACATTATTTATCAGAAGAACGTATTCATGTCTTTGTCGCACTAATACGAAAAATACTATCTGACCCTTTCAAATAACTTTCAAATGTATTTCTTAATAAATCCACAAATTATTTTAAACTACCAGTATTTCAGCATAAAACTTGCCTATTTACGGGAATATACAAAATGTAATTCATTCAAATATATTTTTCCTGGAAATATGAAAGATATCCTCAGGGGATTCTGGTATGGGGTATGGGAGTTTTATTTCATTTAAATAATACTGTATATCTGCTAGTTGCTACACAACATACTTATCCACTAATACAGAACGCTCGTTATAAGCTTACGCGTGGATCATTAAAGGTACATAAACAATCACACTGATCCCCTTGTGAGGTATTTAGAGAGAACTGAGAACCACTTACACCTATTCTTACACACATTTTTAGCATTTTAACATAAATATAGTTTCTCATACAAATTCTCCAGCTCAATTTATTGTCCTATCACATTATATTCAGATAAGTCTCCAGCACTTCGCCAATTGACAGCAGCGCTAAAATATCATCCACTGTAAAAATAACTGGACATTGAGAGCAGTACTCCAGTTGATGTATCATTAATCACTCAGCATCAGTCGTTGGACTCCTTTTGTAGGAAATCTCAAAGTATTTAATGTATTGATTTCGTATTTCATTTTTATCTGCAAATTTACAGCGAATATGGTATATGATCGCTTTGTTGTTGTAAAGGGGCGTTTACTATTTGATAGTAATATGCATGTACACTCGCATGTCCAAACATACCATCAATTAAATCATTAGAAAAGAAACTCGATAAATATACATATACTCGTAGATATACATGCCACATACGTTTATCAACACATCCTGGGGTATTTAGAATGATTATTTATTTTTGTTAGTACAGAAAAACCAGAGTATCAATCAACAAATCAATATTACGTCTGTAGTCTCGGGTTAGAGTATAAAAGTGGATACACGTAGAGAGATCTCTGACCTAAAATATAAATGTTAATATGGTACAGTGCTTCGGGCGTGAGGAAAGAATGAAAGGGGACGAAGTGGCTAAGAAGATACTCATGGCAGAGAGCATGAGTGCTTGAAGACGTGGCCGTTCAAGGATCAAATGGCTAGATCACGTAGATTAAATGCTACAGAATAGGCACATTCGTACTTACTACAATACTTCTTCTCCTTCTTCCTGTGCCATGTCAGGTCCCCCCGACATTGGCGATCACTCCGGCGAAAATCTCCCCGTCCTGTGCTGCTCTGAACAGGTCATCCACCGTCCTCATTCCCGTCCACTCTCTAATGTTGCGCAGCCAGGACATCTGCTTTCTGCCAACTCCCCGTCTTCCCTCTACTACAGAAGCAAAAAACTTTTGCAAGAAAAGGAATCAATGGCGCTTGATTCTTCTCGGGGGCAAAAAATTTAGGAAGTGTTTTATATTTATTACAAAAAATAATAAAGTGTCATGAATTATAGCAACCCTTCATATTAAAGGATGTAAAGGCAATCTGGTGTAGCGTAGGACAGAAATTTCGTTATCAATATTCCTGGCCAATTATCAACTCTGTTTCCACGAGACTGGCATATTGCTTATTGACGTGAAGGTGTTTTAGATGTGTCTATTTATGTAGATAGATAGATATATGAAATATGTCTTCTGGCTACTCGACTCGAAATACCGGGATAGACTAGATAGAATTATAAATCTTAATAAATAAATTAACACTAGATCATTTGGAACCTTCAATTATTAATTCTTATTAATCTAATAAATATTTGTGTCCATTTATATGCTCTCAATGGACAGCGTTATCAGCAACAAGGTCTCAGCTTTTGGGCTGGTTTTAGGCTGAAAATTTAACACATATTATGTAGCTTGTATGTTGACAGAGATCTTAGTGTTTTCAGATTTGTATGGCAATTGAACATATTGTTTTGTATGTTATGTCAAATCATGATGAAACATCGATATAACTGTCAAAAAAATTATTGTTATGTAGATATATATTATTTCATCTTTAAAGAAGAAACCGATGGATTTATGTTGATTTTTTAAGCTCAAAATGAATTATTTACATTTTTCGTATGTGTTCGGCTATGAAATCAATACATTTGACTGATTGTACATTGATAAGGTTATGTTAGGTCTGGGGTTATTTTATGCTACAGTACATTTATTGACAATGTTATCTTAACCTTTCAATGATTGTAGGTGAGGTTAATTTTATGCTACAGCATTGTGTACGAAAAAAACAAATAATTAATTTTATATTCTACCGAATTTAGATGAAATATAATGTCTCATAATATAATTACACGAATTTAAGTTCAAAGTTCATTAATTGTATTTTGATAGATCCAGCTTTCATCTGAAATTTTACCTATATTTGAAACACGGTGTTGCCAGTTTATTAAAAAATGCTTAATTTTTTGGCATTCCATAAAAAAGCCAGCTTTTATCTGAAATTTTACTAATATTAAAATTTCATTATAAAAAACTTAATTTTTTGTCATTCCATAGAAAAGTATTTGGGTTATTCCGTGTCAAATCATCACACTGATTCAGACTTGATGTCTCAGATTTTCATGATTTTTTTTATGCATTTATCATAGACTTGACGAAACCGTGACCCCTACCCTGTGGCACATCAGATTAAAGCCCCATTCAACAGCTTTAAAACGAGACCCCTCCCAGGTTTATATCATCACTGGTTGCCAGTCTATAGGCATCCAAAGGTGCCAAGACATGAGATTTTTTCATAAAAAATGTGACTCTTAAAAATTAATAACTTCAAAAATAATTGTGCTACATAACTGAAATTTGGTATTTTTTCATAAGTCTATGATATATTGCTGCATAAAAAAAACATGAAAATCTGAGACATCAAGTCTGAAAATCTCTCAATATTGTGTTGAATGGACACGGAATGACCCATTTATGTTATCTGCGATGGTTAATTTATCAACTTGAAGTTTATTTCCTGAGCGAAGATGAGTAGAGTTACGCTAGTAAAAAATAAAACTGAAAAAAGATGACAGGAAAATATGATAGACTGGATCGGTATGTTCTCATCCTTATAAATGCATAAAGATCTATATCATGTCTTATTTCTTTTATTCTAATGTTTTGTTTTTATTTATTTATTTTTTTATTTGAGTCCGATTTTATAAATATCTCCTTTACCTGTAATTAAAAAAGTATATCAATTCAGGGGTGGCACACACAGTTGATATAAAAATGCACCGTGGTAAATAAATGGTCTCTAATTTTTTCCGTTAGTTTGAGAGGGTTCTGTAAAAGACAGATGTTAGGAAATATTAAGACTTTTTAAATTTTAGCGATGAGGTTTGCCATGCATCCTGAATGTCTTAATTTTTTGTTGACAAGGAGAGCTTAAACGTTTATTACATGCGATTAGTATTAGAAGTAGTGGATATAAAAAAAATCTTTAGAGATTTTACAACCACTTTCCTTTTACAAGACACTCGACAACCTATAGAAAAGAGTGGGAGATCTATTCTTTACCGGCAATATCACGGGTATAAAAAATTACCTACATTATTATTATCATTTGATTATCATCATCTTAAAAATGTCACCCTGCACTGAGACTATAACAGATTATGAACAAGGCGATCTCAGCATGAAAAAAAAATCAAATTAAAATAAAAAAAACAATATAAAAAGAAAAAATCTCAAATGAGACATAATCATTATAATATGTGTTATTATTATTTACTAGCAACGTGTTCGTCATACGCTTCGCTAATTTGCGGGACCTTGATTGGTTTGTTTAATGGAGAAATGTGAATGTTAATATTTGTTAGGTTGAACTGTTTGTGTCCCTTAAGAATATAAAATAAATAAAAATCTTTATTGAACGAAAAAATCAATATTAAAAATAAAAATGGCAGAATTTTTACTACGAGTAGGCAAATAAATTTGTGCAATGGGCGAGCTTATCGCAGAAGCGCGACATCTTCCAACTAACCAAACAAACTAAGCTTTTAGCTTACTGTGAAAGGAGTATAAGGTTGTATTTGGGTTTATAATAAAACCCAGATATATCTTCTTTTTTTTAAATGTAGATAAGTATGATATAATAAAATTGACTTCGTCTTCCACAACCCTGTTGTGTGTTGTATCTACAAAATGTTCTTGAAATCAACAGCTGAATTGTACAAGATAATTACAGGTTAGAAATAGAGATTTGATAAAATATATTATCTAGTATTACATTATCTTAATACTGAACAAATCTATATACAATACGACAGGCAAGAGGTACCTAGAACATGGAGCGAAATACACATTGAAAAATTACCACATTTAGACAACAGCTAGTAAAACTTTGACTTTTTATAATATGTACAACAACAGAACACGCCTGTGATTGTGTTTATTTATTTATTTTTATACCTGCCTTCTATTTTCGTATATATTTACCTATTAATACCATGTAATTGTACCTTCTAATGGGAAACAATTGATTTGAAAATCTTCATAGATTATTTTGTGTGATTGTTGTACCGAATACAGTGTGTTTCATAAAGTTTGCAGTGAATTTAAGATGTAAAAATGCCAAACTGAGCGTTTGACGAAAGCGCTCGTGTTACAGAAAAAAATTACTGTGTTTAGAATTATAGATATTTGTAATCATGAATTTTCACTCTGTGAATGTACAAACATTAGAGTAACTAAAATTATTTCATTTTTTCAAACAACCGCCTTTTATAGAACTCACGAAAATTTGCATAAAAGCGTGGAAGACCAAGCCATAGAATCATCCTATATTTTAAAAACTGAATATTTTATAGACTGTTCTTTTACTTTAGTCATTCTCTATTATAATTGCTGTCCGTAGATCTTCTCTTTGGTACTCCACATTATATATTTCAAGCACACCTATCCACTTTCTACATATTCTCTTCATTCCCGTGGTTGGCTTTATACCAATTGACCATCTAGCATGTGGTCTTCCGACGTTATTCCTATAAACAATTATTTAGTCTTATTCTCTTCGAGGCTCATGCAATAAATTTATTGATACGAGTATATTTATCCTGGATAATCTTTTGGAGAAATGCATCACGTGGTACTTACCTCCTCCTGTATTCTCCGATATGTAGACTGTATTTTTGTAGTTGTTCTTGAGGAGTCACTTCACTTACTTTTGTTACTTGATTTTTAATAATTACATACTGTGAATTAGATTGTTCCGCCAAAAATAGTAAAAGATGTTGCCCGATTGCGAACCGTAGTTATACTGAACTATTTTGTAAGTAAGTACCAAGGGATAGGTAATGGACAAGGTGACAATAATAAGATCCAGGGCACGTAGGTAGAATAAGATTTTGGCTCTCTACTTCTCCAGTTACCTAAACAAATTAAGTATTAATAATATTTGACATATCCCTTTAATGTACGATTTTTACTTGCATTAAACTCAGTAGATATTTGTAGATCTATGACAAAGTCCTCAAAGCAAATAATAAAAATATTTTACTTTTACAGTCACCTTAATATTGAAATACATGTAAAAGGTACAATTAGTTATAATAGGGAACCTTATATTAAAGTAAATGACAACGTGCGATACATCGAATGAAGCATTGTTACAATTTCAGTTATAAGTGTACTACCCCGTCTTGGTGTTAAGGTTTTTTTTGAGAGAAGAAACATTTGATTTTTTTACGTAAAACATAATTCAACACCTGTGTATCCATATTGACCTAATCACTCAAAAATGAGTGGATGGTCTTAAGGAAGAATAGAATAGAACTAATATCACTTATATTTTCGGCATTAACTGTATGATAATTTCTAGACTTATTGATATTATTTTAGATAGTGGACCCCACAATCCAAGTACCTGGTTTTGATCTGCCGAGAAGGGTTTGGGTACAGCAAAATAGAGTGAGGACAGAACATGGATGCTGTAACTACTTGCTCTGGAGGTGGGGAAAATGAGATTCCCCTGATTGTGAATGTGGAGATGTGCAGAGTGTGAGACACATAGTGCAGGACTGCTCAAAAAAATTAGCGGGGATCTGCGGGACATCCACGAAGCGGGACCGGAGGCGGTGAGCTGGCTCTCGACACTAGAGCCAAGACTGTAGAGGACACGACGCAGCCCACATGGGTTAAGATTCATCAACACCGAGCCATACGAAAAGTAAGTAGATTACTATGTATCAATTATTATATTTCATGAGTTTTTTCGCTACCGTTTCGCTACCTTTCGAGTTTAAGATAATCGCTCGTAAAAAGTGGATGCTTCATCGAAATCGCGGTAGCGAGAAAGCTCATAAAATATAATAATTGATACACAGTAATCTAAAATAATATCAATATGTCTAGAACTGATATATTGTATATGACGTTTTTTAGTGATACTGTATTTTAGAGGACGAAAAGATTTATCAGTGAATCGGATTAATAATACTCGAAAAGGTGTTGAACTGAGTTCTATTCGTGTGAAAAATTAACGAATAATAATAATAATATCTTCACAAATCTATTTAGCATACAGTACACAGTACATTGTACAAAATACTTGTTCAAAACACAGGTATTTATAATATGTATGTACAACATGGTATGTATATGTATGTACAATAAGATAATTGGTTCGTAACATTGTTTAATTTATAAATTACATACATACCTTTACAGTAATAATCGAATGTCCAGTTCCATAGCTCGACAAGTAGAAATGTTTATACTTATATGGAATAAAAACAATTGGTTATAGTTTTACTTATAATTTTATCGAGAAGTCACCTGGTTTCGACTTATAAAGCCATTGTCAAACTAATGTTATTACATAGCGTGTTGTTGCTAAAATACTTTGTCTTCGCATAAACAATTATGTTCTTAAAAATACGATTTGATACAAAGCAAGTTTTATTTTGGGAAAGATTAAGATAAACAGTTGGTTTTACATTATGACATTAGTTTGACAATGACTTTATAAGTCGAAACCAGGTCACTACCGAATTTTTTTTAAGTAAAACTTAAACCAATTGTTTTTTTTTTCCATATATAAACATGGAGTTTTACAAAATTCACGTCGCCTCAATAATTAAGTAGAAATGTCTTATATTCGAGAATTTGACATTTTTGTAATTTTGGTATACTTATTTATAATTTAAAAACACAACAGAAAGTGAAATATACAATAAAAAAACACACTGTTAAAGACGTACTTTGTCCTTGTTTCCTCTATATAGTTAAGCAATTCGAAATATTCACTGTGTCGGTGTTTAGGTAGTAGAATTCCATATCGAAATAAATAAAACAAGAGTTTTATTCTACTAATGATTTATTCGATGAGAGAGACGTCTTTCGTCTTATAAGGACATTGTCAATCTGATTATATAATGCAAGTTTTTGCAAAAACTTGCATTATATAAAATCATTATACAGATTAGTATAATACACTATGTTTGTCCCTGTCACACAAATACATATACATATTGTTCTCCCTTTCGCATAGTAATTATTGATTTCTTAGAATTAGTTACTGATACATACCACATTATAATATTATACTATACTCGCTTATCATTGTTATTGTAAATATTGTTTTTTATATAAATGAATATTGTTGTATTTTTAAAATCAGATTGGCAATGTCCTTATAAGACGAAAGACGTCTCTCTCATCGAATAAATCATTAGTAGAATAAAACGCTTGTTTTATTTATTTCAATTCGAAATATTTATTTGTGGAATTGAAAACAGGTAGGTGTACATTAATTTTTGGTCCATAACTAAATATTTAATATAAAAAGGGAACCGTGTTTTTTTACATTGTGGGATTGAAAGAGGTGTTGTTTATGTGATTACCAATTTAGTCAAAATTTTCGAATTATTCGACTTGTTGGGTTATGGAACTGGGCATTCGACATGTACTCAGAAAGAAATGCGTATTTGATACTGGTTACCTAAACATAACTAATCTGAGAATAATTTTATTCCTAGTTAAATAAAAACCTTACTCTTTGTTTTAGTATTCCTTTTTCTTTCTTATCATCCATAGGCAATCGATTTACAAATACAATACACTTGTGCGAAGCATTCTGCAATCGAGATCAATAATATGGAGTTTTCATAAAAACTTTTATTTGTTTTAAAATATGTATCTAGGGGGTTTTGTAATAAAACCCTAATACAACCTTATACACCTTTCACAATAATAAGCTAAAATCTTGTGTCGTAAAAGGGGAGTTTGCCGACACTGGGATTGAACCGCGTACCTTTTGTGCTTATGACAGAAAGAATATAGAAGCTATGTTATTAATTTTTGACACAATTGGATGATGGGAACTGGATTTTATTTCTCTTCTTGTGGATAACATGTCACTTAGCCAGTCATAAAAGTTGGAATAGTCGTTATTCCATAAATGTACGGGTTTTAGTGAATAATTATAAATAACTATGTTCTACATATTATCAACTCTATTTTGAATAAAATATTGGTAATTGTGTTTTTATACACGAGTAATAATGATAGTTATTTTATCAACAAAATTTAATCTACTAGTAATTAGAGAATTTAACAAGTTCCAATATGTTATTATTCCTCTTCAAATTTATAACAATTTTAATATCTAATCACATATAATTAAGTATTCAACGTTAAAATACATAAGTATCTCAAATTTTTACTAAGTCTATTCTATCTATCTATCTATTCCCTCACGCCGTATCCCAAGTGGGGTAGGCAGAGAGAACGGAACGCCAATTAGATCTGTTCTTACATACTTCTTTCGCTTCCTCTACAGTCATACAATTTCTCATGCACGCACGTCGGTTTCTTTTACTCAAAACACGGCCGTCCTTGAGAATTTGATCTACATGTTCAAGCCATGTAGTTCTCGGACGCCCGCGCTTCCTCACACCCCTCCTTTCAGCCAAGTATATCCTCTTTGTCATTCTTTCCTCTTTCATTCGTTCCACATGACCAAACCATCTCAATTTATTTACACGCATTCTATCCACAACACTCCTCTTGCATCCACTCATTCTTCTAATATCCTCATTCCTCACTCTATCACGCAACGTTTTACCAACCATCCTCCTCAGCGATCTCATCTCCACAGCATTTATTCCACTTTCGTCCTTCAACCATGTCCACGTTTCGCTTGCATACATAAGTGTCGGTACCAGGATGGTATTATGCACTAGCAATTTTGCCATGCCATGACTAAGTACCTACTACTACAAAAGTACTAGTATACCATCACGGCATATAATCACACAAGAGAAGTAACCAGCTGACTAGCCGCATATAATAAACATGCAAACTGCCCTTTCCTTGCCAATAAAGAATTTCGCTGAATTTAATATGTAAAGTTTCTTTAGATTTTCCAACACCTGTCTTTTACAGGACACTCAAAAACTTGCAAAGAAGAGTGAATATATTGTTTAAAAGGTGGTCCAAGATTATTATTTCTTCTGTATTAGTGTATTTATTTATGTGGGATATGAGAACATTGTTAATTTTTTTCGATTGTTTTCTGCACAATTTTGTTGTATTCTTTAGGCATGGTTCTTGAATTGGGATTGACAAATTGGTTTTATCCATAGACAACGATTATTCATATAATCATCACATCTGAAATATCTCATTCCCTGTCTAAGGAATATGCATGTTTTAAATGTATTAGTAAGAAAGAGATAGAATATGGTTTTAAAGTAAGTGACGAATGAAAATGATCGGTGAAACATTTAGTAGACAGCAATCGACGTGAAGTTAGCATATCATTTCATGAATTTTCTCTCACACTGTATAATTTTCTTCTATATCTATAGAATATTTAGCAAGTGACACTTGCCTACGACTAGTGATGTGAGAAAAGAAAATTCTCCAAAGAAATTTCTCGAGAACGAGAAATTTCTCCTCTGATGGAAGAGAAATTTCTCTCCATAATTTTTCTTAGTGGTATTATGACCTTTCGCCCAGTACACTACGCAGCCAACCTGATTGATCCAAAAATTTGTGGGGCTAATTAAGGCCCAAATCAGAGGTTAATAACACTTTTTTCCATGTACCTAAGTACCTGCAATTTTTTTTAACTTAAATATGGGCATGAGGGGTGTCAAACATCAAGATTTTTCATCAGTTATTAGCACTTTTTTTCTATGTAAGTACCTAACATTTTTTTGTTTCAATAATTAATTGTAGCCATATTTTTACATTGTTATTGATCGATTGAATGAAGTATTTATTATTATTATACTGTTAAATAAAACATAAAAAAATTCTCCGAAAATTCTCTACTTCGAGAATTCCACAACACTACCTACGACCAGTTACAACTTGATTACTCGCAATGTGCGACTACATATATTCAGGACGCATACCCGTCGACTTTGGTTCCACTTATTTTACTTTATAGCTAATCTATAGACATATATGTATATATTTGGTTGTATTTATTGCCAAATTTATCGCTAGGTAAATGAAAACAAAACTCTTTAAGACATGGGAGAATATTCCGCGCTTACAGCACTCGATTGTCTACTGCCCATTCTTAACATAAACCAAATTAATGTGGATCAAAATATGTTTCATTACGTGCACATTGTGTAACTTCCTGATCAAAGAAATGCAACAAAGTTTTACATATTTATAGAAGATTGTATGAAGGTTAGATGATGCAATATTTACGAATAGGTTACAGCTGGTTTCATTCATAACTTAAAGGTACAGAATACTTACCTAATGGTCCATTGCGTCTAGGTACTAGCTCGTAACGCCCCAGTCTTTAGCAATTTCTAGAGATGCTATACACGCATGCAGTATATAATTTAAAAAAATAATACTTCAGAAAAGCTTTCAGGAGATTTGAAGGACTCAATCTCACTTTTTTTAATATTCTTAAATGTGACCTGAACATGAACATAGTTTTTTAGGACATTGTAAGAACTTTCTCGGGACTATATAAGCCCATAATTTTTTTGCTTATTCTTTTCTGGAGTAGATTATTCCTTTTTTAGAATAATTATACGTTTGTGATAATAATAAAATTTAATTGAATCTGATACATTTATCAATTAAAAAATTATAATGGTAAACACATTAAATTTTCGGAACTTACAAGAAAATTCTTAAAATAATGTGACACTCTGTATACATCCTGAGTACCTACCTACCCACAAGATGTTCCAAATGGTCTTCTTCATATACACTATCAGATTTTTAAGGTTTATCCTAACATCCTGTCCCAGAGCACGAGCCACGTTTAATTCTGGGACAGGTACCTTGATCATATAAATTGATGATATATTGTTATTTATTATTAGAATTATGCTGTATAGTGTTGTATTGTATTTTATTATATTGTATTGGGAACAAATGTTGTATTTTATGATGTTGTATTATTCCTAAATCACTCGCAAACGAGTGGATGGCCTTGAGAAGAATAGAATAATAATAATAATAATCTTTATTGCACAAAATTAGTATACAAAGAAGAAAAAACATGGTAACATAACAATAAAATACATAATTTTGTGCAATGGGCGAGTTTATTGCTGAAGCGCAATATCTTCCAACTAACCCATTAAACAAAAAGTTGAATAGAACTAGAATAGAATGTTGTATTATTTTATGTGGATTGTCTTATGCGTTATCTTGTATGTATTTTATGTTTTTCAAGGGAGAATATTTATAACTTTGTTGAAGAAGCTTTTGCAAGTTTGATGTTAATAGTTTTATTTAATGCAAATATTTTTAGTTGATGACATAATAGCCTAATAAACAAAATTCAAACTCATACCTTGTTCTGGACCTTTAATAAAAACATTAAGTACTCAAAGCTTGTAATAGTTATTAGTTATCTGATGGTAGACAACACTATATTAAATATTATGTTGTTCTGTGGAAGCTTTTAGTTTAAAAACCTGAGAAGTGATCCAGTTTTCGGTAGTTACAAACTACATTAATAAATTACGAATACAATAGACAATTATTCGTATTTAAACACCATATAATTAAAAGGATTTTAGGCATACATATGAAGCACTATACTAACTTTTAGTAAAAAGTATATATACATAGTTGCTTTTACTAAGGTGACCATCTTTTTAACAGCGAAAAGGGGGCCATTCTAGACTTGGAATAGGGATTTGAAATTTTTCGCAATTTCCTCGGTTTTGTTAAGGAATATTTTCAATGAAAAAGAGGACGGTCTTTTTTTGTTAAAGAATATTTTGTACAACTCCCGAATTTGGTAGTTTTGAACCATTTTTCAAAATTGAGAACCTTCTTTTAGGTCTCATGTATAAATTTTCTAACCCCCTTGTCGACAGGTTTTGGAAAAGGTATAGGAATTTAAAATAGTTCATGATATCCTCAGTTTTGTTAATGAATATGTAACTTTTTTTATTAGTTTCAAAATATCAAAAAGGAGAACAGAATGCAAAAAGGAGGATGATAATCAAGGACTTTAGTACTCAAAAAAGGAGAACGATTGGTCACCTTAATATTACTAAACATCACTTCATTTTAGTCGTGCGAGCAATGGTGGAATTTTGAAAACTCATTTCCTGCTAAAATGGGTAAAGGGAGACACATCCAACTCTTTGTGCCTCCGAACGCAATTTTGAGATAAATAAATAATATAATTATTATGAGAAATAAGGATGACACGGCAGAATTTAATAATTTTACGAGGAATTTTGAAATTATTATAATTTACATAAACAAGTATGTCATTTAGACGTCTCTCATCCGATTATCATTTGAATTTTTTGTTAGAAGCTGATACTTACTTATCTTTTACAGTATACTGGACTTTATTCGAAGTTTTCTTCTACCATCTGGAAGAACTCCTTGGAGCTGATTCCAGTCAAATTTCTTGTAACTTGGAATGTTTAACTTGCGTAATGAATCTTATATATTATTATTGGTATATTTTATATGATAGGTATTAAAATTACATCATATTCTACTGGGACCATTACAGCCTTCGACCTAGTGTTGTGGAATTCTCAAGAAATAATTTTTGGAGAAATTTACCGAGAAATTTCTCGGTAAATTTCTCAAAGTAGAGAATTTACGGAGATTTTTTTTTATTTTTTATTTAACAGTATAATAATAATAAATACTTTATTCAATCAATTAATAACAATTTACAAATGTTGAGACAATTTATTACCAATATGGCTACAATTAATTATGGAAACAAAAAAATGTCAGGTACCTACCAAAAAGTGCTAATAACTGATGAAAAATATTTATGTTTGACACCCCACATGCCCATATTTAAGTTAAAAAAATTGCAGGTACGTACATGGAAAAAAGTGTTATTAACCTCTGATTTGGGCCTTAATCAGCCCCACAAATTTTTGGATCAATCAGGTTGGCTGCGAAGTGTACTGGGCGAAAGGTCATAATACCACTAAGAAAAATTATGGAGAGAAATTTGTCTTCCATCAGAGGAGAAATTTCTCGTTCTCGAGAAATTTCTTTGGAGAATTTTCTCTTCTCACATCACTACTTCGACCAATGCGATCCCAGAGAATTTCGTAATTTACCTATGTATTTACTGTAACAAAATTTTTAGTTTTCGAAGTTGATTTAATGTGATTTTTACGAGATGAATCATAACATCATAAGAAGAAATTAAAAAGCTAGAAATCTTTTAGTAATTCCACGAGTAACTTGATTAACGTGGTAGGCGTTTTTCGAAAGCTTCCACTCTAAAAACAGTCTTTGTTCGATATCGGGAAAACCACCAGAAAACTTGTATGTGCATTTTTTATAGAGGTTGCGTCCTCTAGATTGACCTGTTGTGGAATTACTAAATATTTTTTCATTTTAATTTCTTGCTATAATAAACTTCAAATCTTAACCTAAAATCTTTGGATTAAAAGTTATTTTGGGCAAGTAAATTTATACTCACAACATACTTACTCAAGAATTTTCCATTGTATTCTCCAAGTAGAACGAGATGCTGCAAAAAATATGGATGGCTTCATTGGTTGTTCTTAATACTTCTCTATTTAGAAAGACTTATGGTCAGTTCCATAAAAATTTATGTCTCTATAAATTTTCACGGAAAAAACTTTAGTAGTACCTAGCCATAGTAACTAACAGAATTTTGACATCGCAGACTTTTATCCGTATGGAATCGGCAGCTAGTTCTCCAATGATTCCTATAAACCTATTTCTGGAAGAAGTTTTATAGCCTATGTTCCATCGGCTAAAAACATTGTTATTAGGAAGATATCGCAATCTAGCGATAAACTCGATCTCTGTACATTGAATTGTATAGTCACTGATTATTTTATGATACTTTGTAATGATTGATGTTATAACCAAAAAAGAATAAACAGTAAATAAAAAATATTGAATACGGGATTCGAACCCGCTTCTTTTCTTTTACATGCAAGAACTCCACTGGCAACCATACTTGTGTGATATGTCGTGATTGAAAAGATATATGGAACTTTAAACTTAAGCATGTTGAGTTATTTGAACTGCTTATATACAGTTGGTTTAGGTTAATATCTAGAATCGCATTTTTTACCATTTGCAACTAAGCTTAAACGTGAAAACTCCTAGTTATCATCTCCCATTTCAACAGGAAATCGAACCCTGGTTACAAACAATATTTCCGTACATGTTTTAAATAAAGATTTGAAAAGATAAAAAAAAACCGTTTGGAAGTTAGCCCAAAAATGCAGTTATAATTTATCTATACCACCACGATTTTTCAAACAAGTGGGATAGCCGATTGATCTACTACATGTAATAAAAATACAAGTTATTGTTCTCTCCATACAGTTATTATGCTCCCCATAGTAAAATATCTCAAGGAACTTGCAAATGAGAGCAAAAATAAGTTGAGTATTATTTTTTTATAAAAAATATGTATCTGGGTTTTTTTTATAAACCCAAAAACAACTTTATACACCTTTCACAGTAAGCTTAAAGCATGGGTCGTGAAAAGGGAGTTTGCCGGCACCTGGGATCGAACTGCGCATTTCTTGTGTAAGAGGCCGAGACTCTACATAATATCTCCAGGCTACCGACGAACTCGATTATATTATGAACTCATTTACAAGAATCACGAGAGAAAAACTTACGTTCAAAAATAAATATATATAATACTATGCAATCGTATTTTTGCTCAGCACAAATCATTCCAAGAACGAAAAGAATAATGATACATGTGGATATCAAAATCGGTTAAATCCATTTATGATAAAAATCGTCTTTTTGTGCCAATACTATGAAGATGTTAGTACTACATAGAATGACGATAGTTGAAGTGACAAAATCCAAAGTTTTACTATAGTAATTTAAGTTTAAAATTCACCTTCATATCAATCTCAGTAACGTCCATATCATGCGGTTTTTCATAATTAGCTAAATCCAAAATGGACAATCACAGCAGTGTATTTTTTGAAAAATGTCCGACAGTTTGCATTTGATAGTGACAAATAACTTCAAAACTGGCTAAGTAGGTACACTTGCAAATTTCTTCAAAATTGGTAAAATCCATCTGATCATATCAAATTCGGTTAAATCCAAAATAAATGCTTATTTTATGTGAATTGTGTTGAGATTATCATTATTTTGATAAATGAAATACGTTATAACTTTTATTTAAGACCTAAATCAAGTCTTCTTATTAAATTTATTCGATTGCAATTAATTGTAACAAAAAAATGTCATTTGTGGAGAAACGTTAAGTTGGGATTTAACCATTTTTGATGTTAACCAACACACATAGACAAAATCAGGAACAAGTATTAGACAAATGGATGGACCAAAGAGACCAAAGAAAAAAAAAACATCATCACGTTTAAATATTTTTTTTATATTCATAATAATAATATAATAATATTTTATACATCATATCATATCATAGTTATAGTAGTAGTAGTTGTTGTAATAATGTACAGAAATGTTTTATATTTATACTATGCTAAGTATATAATAATAATAATATTATACATACAAGTTTAGTGTAGGTATATTATAACTAGTTAGAAGTTATGACTTTTTATAAAAATCATATTTCTTCTTATTCTTACATTATTATTATTACATCGTGACTGTTACAATATAATTATCATAATAATAATATCTATTTGTCAGAGAGAAAATACAATAGGTATATAAAAATAAATGTTACATTTCGGAATGACCGTGTTTGTGGCATCTAGGACGTCTCGCATGTTTGCTAAAAACTGCATGGAGACTGATCGATGAACGCAGCTTTTTTCCTCCTTTTTTTGATGTAGGAAAGAAAAGAAAAAAGACACCCCCCGTCCGCACAGATATCGCGGAAGTTTGGGAACTTAAATTTATGCGAAAAAGAAAAAAGAAGGAAAATAATTGCTTTATTTCTCATTTATTTCCTATACACACAAAAAAAGAAAAGAAAGACAGGATTCTTCGTTTGCAGCGATTGATGAATTATGACATAATAAGGACACAAACTTTAATCTTCAAAGGTAATGTGTGAGTTAACCCAAAACATGACATCATGTTGTTTCTCTCTGACATAAAGATATGTACTAGGTTTCACATTTATATAATTATACCTATATAGGAATGACGCTATGCAACAACGTGTAAGCCACACTAACCTCAATTTGACAATATTAGTATGCGTTGCCAGTTATTAATAAATGTAGGATTACTAACATCGGTTTATTTTAGAATGTTTAATTTAGCATAGCGAGAAATACCATTTTTATGTTTGTGTTGTGACAAGTAATAACCTTTTCTAGTTTTTGCTTAACACGTTGTCGCATAACACTATCCGTACGATTTAGCTGATGTTACAATAGTGTAGTAGTATTGGTAGTTTTGATAATAAAAAGAGCATCGATTCATTATGAAATATATTCACAGTAATGGATACACATCGTCGCGGGTCAAATTCAAATATTCCGATGCAATAAATATGAAATATGTATAACAAATAATGCTGGACCACGAATATCGAACATTCCATCTTTATTCGCACGATAAATAGAACAGACCACTAGCGCTAGGTAACTGTAAAGAGAACTAATTTTGACATTTCACAAATTCAAATTACATTTCTTTATTTTTATCAATTTCAATAATCATTTCATACGTTTTATAAATGAATCACATAATAAACAAATATGAAATAACATTGAGGCTTGTACGCAATCTATATTGTTTATATTCCAAATATAACAAACAACTAACGCCGTTGTGACTATTCTAAGAATTAATTTGACATTTAATAAATTCGAACTCAAATAATTTTAAGTAAGGATGAGGTCATTGCCTGGATTAAAACTACAAAGTAGAACAAACAGTCAATAAAAAAATAGTACCCAGCACCTTTAATCAATAAAAGCAAAGAATTACAGAAATTAAGGTTAGAATAATTATTATTCTCCAATCTAAGATCTTTGTTGATTTAGTAATAGGTGCACATAAGCTTTACAACATAGCTATAATTTCTGTTGAATGAATAGTTCACATTAACGATTTCAATAAAAAAGACAGTTTTTATTGTACCCAACGATTCAATGGAAGTGTATCCAGTTTTATATGCACAAAAATATTTGAATTCCTCCACGACAGAAAAAAATGTGTCATATCATTACCCACAGTGGTTATACAAACACATGAATAAATAAATATAGATAATAAATAATAAACTTATATAACAAATAGTACGACATTTTTTTAATAATATATAATATGTTTGACACAAGAATTGTACAATATTGTTTAATTAATATAACAAATAATAAAAATTGTTACAATCACATCATAATCGCATGTATTTATAAATGTTAATAAGGTGAACACAATCGATTATAAAAAAATATATAACAAAGTATGTTTACCTTTTACACAATTTACACAATAAATCAATACGATAATACAGTTTACACACCATTATTTACAATACAATACATTATTACACATGTATGTACTATTATTGATTTGTTATTAGAACGCTAGCAATTGTTTTAATTATACATTTCATACGGATGAAAATAAAATAAAAAATTCACAAACGTCAATAATAAATCATCGAATCAATTGAACAATGAATGAATGAACGGTCACGTTATTTCAATTATTAACGGACTCTCTTCTCTAGCAGACTAATGATAATAATCATCGTTTAAAAGCACGTTTATAAAAATTGAAAATTCGATACATTCAAAACAGAAGCAGATAGCAATAAATCAAATAAGTTAAACCGTAGACATGATGAATTGCTTTATAGGTATTATTCTTAAAAATTACATTCAATTCAGATCAGAAACTAACAACAACCGAACATAATTACTAAAAATTGGTCAAAATAAAACAATCTTCATATCACAAACAGTTTAATCTCTAATAATTTAAATTCATTCATAGCCGTAATCACAAAAACAAATGCATATTTATACCTGTCTTAAGTTAACCCCGATTAAACGAAAGTAACCTTATTTAAAACAATCTGATCTATGATGTACCTACCTACTAAATATTGTTCCAAAAATTCCTATTTTTCATCAATATAAATATTGTTCCAAAACGTCGTTTTTGAATTTATCAAACGACAGCAATAATTTTATGGTCAGTATGTGCCAAAGACATACGAACATTTCTGAGGAATAATTTTAATCAGGTTAATCAGTAGGATCAACGCTAATCACTGTTCGTGAGCGATGTGTCACTCTGACAAACCTAACAGTCGGCATAGTCGCTCTTTTGTGATAAGGACCAACAATGTTCAAATGAAGACCAAATACAAAAATATTACAAAGTTACAAATTCTCGAAGAAGTTTTCTGGAACACTATAAAGTCGAAGCGTTTTTATTAGATTATCAATTTAAAACGACAATGAAAATTTTCGAACACAAAAATACCACAGAGAGAAGAAAATGGTTAAGTTAGTATAGGAATAGATGGATAGGTAGATAGGACTAGAATGTCCGCAGTTAATGTCATTATATTATCAAGTTCCCATACTTTTCAGCTGTAACGATTCTATCTGTAATAATACTTATATTGATAACATAGTTATAGGCGCACAAAAGTTTCGTTTCGGAAACAGAATCACGTACAAGAGAAGAATAATACGTATAAAGAAATGCAGCGAGTGTTCCAGTTTCCAACAATTCTGAGGCTGCCATTGGAATTCCGAAAATTACACTTTTATAATATTATTATTATTATCACATTACACAGTTAGATTTCATAGTTTTCTACGGAACTGATCATTATTGCAGGTCGCTGGACTGGATTTAACCGTTTTTGTAGTAGAATTCATAAAAAATACAGCTTATTTATAGCTTTGTACGTTTTCAAGTGTCAAAAAATATTTATATGTATTTTCAAGTATTACGTAAATTTGAGGAATACGACTTTTTTCAACTGTTAAAATCCAAGATCAACTTTTGTGAACATTTGCGACAAACACAGCAGATTAAGATTTGAATGTTTTTATCCCACCTATTATTTTGTTGGCTGAAAGTTCACCGTTATAGAGTTCTTCAATATTAAAGTCTGGCAAAATCGATGACGAAGATAAAGATACAATATAAACTAATGAAATAATCTTTCATCTCGATTTTTTTAAAGCAAATAAGTTTTATTAAACTAACTTCCTTTAATTTCAAATAAGAAATGATTCCCGAGGCGTCCACGATCGACAGACAAACACAGAACGGCCATTACGGACGTCGTCGAGGAATGAGATAGGAATAAAATAATATCGGATAAAAAATTAGATCGGATCGCTTTAATAAAATTACATATTTAATAATGAGTCTTAAGCAGTTTTGCTTCGAAGTGCAAATAATAATGTTGTTGTGGAATAAAATAAAGACTTGTTTCGAGAAATGTTCTCATCGTAAGAATGAATAAACAAATAATAATAATAAAAATAAGAAATGATTGCGATTCTCCATTATCGTAAAGTACGCGATAAATGTCAAAATTCTCGATAAAAGGAAGAACGAGGACAAGACGGCAAATGGAAAATATTAATAATATACAACATCAATACTAATATTTATATATGCAATATCTTATCCCACATTACCGAAGATCTGAGATGTCGCTTTAGTGCAAAGTTCGAGAGGTACTACTACTACTACTACTGCATTGCCACTACTATGTGGGGCTCAAGAAATCTATATAATGCATATTGTATTATTGTGTGGGTAGTCGGTTGCAATATTTAATACTTCCACGATAAAGAAACCCCAATACGTCTGTCACACCTCATAAATTCCAGGAAATCGTGATGCATCGCAACAAAGAACAAATCGACGTAACCAGAAATACTCAGAATACATACATACATACACGATCCTAATATGATAAACCAACCTAATATAACAAATAGCGTGTAATTATTAATAGCATTATTGGCATCGTTATTTAAAATGTGCCTACGTATGTTATTGTCTAAACAATATTAGTATATTAATAAAAAAAATACTGTATATTACATGTTATTATTATTATTATTAATATTGAGTGATTGACCATACAAAGTATTTATTATGAAAATAATAATTAGTTTAGGCATGTTCGACACGCCCCTTATTTAAAGACCCACCAATTAGGAGCTGGAGCCTGTGAGACAATGGACGAACGAGAATATTATTATATAAACAACAAAACAATTCGGTTTGAAATAAACCAAAAAAAAAGTTCCCCCACACAAAAATATTACATAATAATAATGCGATGTTTAACAACGGGAAACTATATATTGCAGAAGTACACAGCGACTAACTACTCAGTAGGTACTACAACAAAATGAGGTTTTATGAAGATGCAATCAATCGATTTACAACTTATCGTAAAGATCGATCAAAAACAATAGACGGGTGAGAGCGCACGATAAAAATCGCAATTAAATATAACGGTAAATCATATCAATTGTTTATTCCCTACACAAATCCTAGACAATTAATCGATTTGCTTTTTAAGGGTGTATACGAGCAGTGTTCAATACTTGCATTTATTTTCAAATTTTGAAATTTGTGTAGCAGAGTTTCTGAATCTAACTGAAAGATACGGAACCATAATTATCGCAAGACAGGGAAGATTCTATTTGAAATGACATTCTTGTATTGAGAGATTTTCTAGATGTTTTTGAGTGCAAAAATTGTAATTTATAGGTATGACTATTCACAGTCATGCAGACGAGAAGGTATTTGGCCATTTATGCTACTCATGAGCAAAAATGCTTAAAGAACTGCTTGAAAAACAGGTCAAACTCCGATCTAGGGTAAATATCGAGTATTGGTTAGATACAAAAAAAAATTGAAAAGTTACGTTTGATCCTGACAGCAGATTAAAAATATTTTATCACGTTTCAAAAAAATGCCCATACTTAATACAAAATGATTAATTTAATCGGGAACTTTACAAAATGGGATGCACTCGTTATTTTTAGTGGCGCATATGGTTCAGTTCAAACATTCCCGTGAACCGTTCCCATAATAATTAAAGAGGAACATTATTTAGTAATAATAATAATAGGGACGTGACTTCGGCTGCAGAGATCGTATTTCAAGAAAATAAACAAAGAAATTAATACAATTAAAAATATTAAGGACCAGCTATAACATTAATGATATTAATGGATTATTAATTCTAAATGACGCAATCTAGGGGAGTTTCTTAATTATTAATTATAGATATTGATTCATTCGAACATTATTATGCGTCAATATTACGGAAGACACATTTAGCAAGAATGAAAACGAAAACAAAAGGATAATATTATTGTGTAGTCTAAAAATTATGCGAATACCGAATAGCCAAGTACCAAAATAAATGGCTAAAGCGTTTAGATAGAAACCAATAAATTATTAAAGAGCCGTGAATGCTCTGCAAAGAGGATGTAGAATTACGTGTTTTGGATGGCATTTAATCTTTGAATTATTTCTTAACTAAACGAATAACTGATGTCTATTGTGTTGATTCGATGGAAGAAAAAGACAGAGCTTCGTCTGTCGTACATTTTATGTGCTCCACAAGGGAAACAGCGTTACAGGAAAAAGAAAGATGTATAGAATATTATTATGACGAATATTGGTACCCGTGTGTTTTTACTTTAATTGCCGAGGGGTTGCACCCGCAGTAGTCATAATAACGAAAGCGTGCATTTGATGACGTCATTACACGGGGCGTGTCTTACTAGTGGTCGCAACACGCAGTCATAGAGCAAGATCATGAGAGAACCGATACTATGGCCTATAAACATTACTTATGTATGACAGAGTGTATAATCGGTTATTTATTATCTTAAGATGGGGGACAGAACGATGAAAAGAATTTCATAGCAATACGCATTATTTAAAATAACATGGAGTAATAATAATAACGTGGAAAAACTTATGCCATATCTAATCGAAAGTTTAAAGTCATACTCGATACTTACATAAGTGCAAGTAGTAGTAGGGCACGAACAATATGTGCAATATTCGATGTCTACGGAATAGATAGTTTGTGATAGAATTGACTCAAATTAACAACAGAATGCCGATTTAAAATTAACGGTAACAGTCTCAATACATAATAATAATTTTGCGAATAAAACATCGCATTAACACTGTAATTTAAATACTTTTTCTCAATATGTTATACTGCGCTCATTCCAAAACACGAATGCACAAACGTACCTACTTACATAAAAGGTGATAAAATTCACTTGCAATCAAATGCGCGAGCTTCAAGTAATTAAACATCAATACCGTACGCAATATAAAAAGAAGCTTGCGAATTGTACTTGGAACTAATTTAAAAAAAACCCGGTAAAGAATTGGTCTCCCACTCTTCTCCATAAGTTTTCGAGTGTCCTGTAAAAGGCAGGTGTTCGAAAAAATAAGACATTTTACATCTTAAATTCAGCGATGAGGTTTGCCACCCATCCTGAATGTCTTGATTTTATATTGGCACGGAGATGACAGCTTGCATATTTTATATGCAGCTGGTCTGCTGGCTACCCCACTTGTGGGATATGCCGTGATGGTATAGATAGATAGATAGAGATAATTTAAAAAATATTTATTTAACACGACCATCGATCGATCACACGTCGAGAGATGAACCAAAAGCGGAGAGAAATGCAAGATAATTATTATTATTACGCCATAATCTACGTATAATATGCCCTATTAAAACCATAAAACTTTATAGCTGAATGTTCTTCGACTTGTACGGTACTAGAGTGACATGAAGTGAGGTCGCTACTTCAACTTGGTAATGGTATCTAATAGTATTAAGTTCAAACTGAGACTCGATTAGAGAACAAACGAGAATAATTTACATAGCATCTTGGAAACAGTCAGCGGTGGCTTGTGAATGTAGCAATGTACATCCAACATTATTATATTTAACAGAAATGCATACAGAATTCACATTGTAAATATATTCGTATAATTATAACACATAGTACAAATTGTCGCAATAGTCGTCATGTATAAATGTCACGTACGATATTGTTTTGATGACAAATCACCCAAAACAAGTATGCGTCTGTGTGTATCTGCTTACATTCTTGCTGTGTAATAGAGTTGCTACCTTCCTTAAAAGCCTTACATAGAAGGGAATCAAAACACAACCTGATCCAGAATTGATTGGTGTTATTCAAAATATGTTAGTGGAAGCAGTCATAAGCACAACACAACAGTTGCAAATATACGTGCTAAAATCACGTTGTTCCAAAAACTCATCCACTCATTCTGCTTATGTCACTCAAAACTTGACCTCAAAATATAACTACAAAAACTAAGAGCATATAATTTCTGAAGTTCTCTTAGAATGCGTATGGTCGATAGTTTGTATCATTCCACATGCAAGCTGGTGAATCAATCCATCCCCATTTGCACAAGTTAGAAGCAGTACAAGTCTACATCACATCTTAATATAAATTAAGATGAACCAATTTTATATTGACGATATGGTTAGGTTATTTATACATCACTGGTGACACGGAAGGAAGAAGAAAAAGATGACTATTCTCTGAGAGACGGACAGATCAAATAAGGTCTGCCACTAGTTCAACAGTGGTGGAAGTAATGAGTGCTGCGGAAGTAATGTGAAAGACATTTTAAATTATGATCCATAATGAAGAGCGGGATAAATAAAAATGCTAGAGTGTAAAATGACTCATAGATGGTTACATTATCACAAAGACTTTATGTCATTAGGAATCTAATACAATTTCAAAATGCGAACTCAATTTTCTGTAAATTTACTATAATAGACTCACTTAGCCAATAATTGCGAAGGTTGAATATTGCCTACTAATATGTAACATACACGTATCCGTGAACAAATCGATACATTCAAACTTCGGCACTACACACTGATTAATCATCAAAACTCTATGATACATTATTATAATATTATGTGTGTGAATATACATATGGTCGAAAATTATATGACTTGCACATTTAGTGCCATTCGTCCGACTAAAAATACAAGTAAAAAATAAATAAAAGGAGGAATAATAATCCTGTTTTATGTAGATACATCATCAATCCGTGTCGGTGATGAATGAACGCTGGTTAATTTTGTGAATATGGAATAGATGACGTGGCAGATAAACGACCCCTAGACAAAATCGATTCAGGAATGAAATTCTCCGAATGTATGTGGTTTAAAAAGCAAGAGCGAATACTATGTGTCTATGTTTGTACGTGAATTGTTGCTATTGATGCGCACGCTTTTTGCTATGGACTAAAAGAACATTTGAAAATTTTCAATCGTATTTAGCCAAGAGCAATGATTTTTCCTTTTCCCTTTCCCTTATGAATGTGCACGCTGCAATATATATATATGATCTACTTTTTATTATAATACATATGTGTCCATAAGTATGTTGTGGCTTGCATGTGTTATTTTTCTTTCTGTTCACTTTAAGTTTTATTTTTGTTTTGTTTTTACTATTACTGTTGATGTATATAGATTTGTATATGTATATATGTACCTATGTGTTTTTTTGTTGTTTTAATTTTAAAAACCGGGTTAGTTGCGATTTTAGCGATAATCTCGCCCTCTGTACATTGAATTGCATAACTGATATTTATATGACACTGTTTTATTTTGTAATATTGTAACCAATAAAAAAATAAAAATATTTTTTTTAGTCCACACACAATATCCATACTTAGAAATGTGGCGAGGATACCTTCAAGATATCTCAGAACGACGTGAGCAAAATCGAACTCAAACTGCGAGTTCAAAGTATAAATTTATTTCCTTCATATACACAGAGAGCTGACAAGACATATTGAAGGTATGAGTAATATATCATATATCTGGAGAGTGTGGAGGTGTTCAAGGCAATGTTGAATACCGTATTATTCAGGTGTTTTGATTCTTGAGTGGGCTTAATATTATTATTTTTTGAGTTTATTATTATTATTTTACATAAATCAAAGGAAAAGTATAGATCTAATCAGGAACTACCCCCCCCCCTACAATTTAGTGTGTCCACAGCATGCAGTATGTTGATAAATAAACATACAAAAAAGGCAACGCAAAGGAAAAAGAAACAACTGAAGTGCATGAAAGCTATATGCATATCCTAAAAGAGATGTAGCCTAAAGGGAAAGTATCGTACATTAAATAACGTATTAAGATAATTATAACGTAAAGTTGGTTTAATCTCTATGTATGTATCTTTAAAATGTGTACCATTTAAATACACGGCGATTATTGAAAGCGCAATGGAATTTACTATGTATTTTATTTCTTGACGATGCTTATCATGAAACGCTAAAAATTCACACGAGAAATAAATAGGGTCACATTACAAAATAACAGCATTCATTCAATCAGATAAACCACGTAATATCACTAAGCAGGTAACACAAATCACAGATACATACTATTAACATGATACATATTATCTGGGTTCGTTCATATGCATGCATGATTATTATATATCATCTATGGACATATTATTATCGTTTATTCACCTTCCCTCTCGATGCCAACTTGCATCTTGTGTGCATATATCCCTGAATGAAAAATATGCAAGTATCTTACACATGAACAAAGGTGATGTGACAGTTTTTATGATAAAGCATAATTTATAACATAAATCCAACAGCAAGTAAGGGTATTTTGCATTAATATTCATAAAATACACAATAGCAGTAAAAGCAGAAAATAATTCAGTGCCTAATAAAAAAAGTAATACCTCATACATATATATATATAACACTTTTAGCATATTCTAACTCAGACACACTTTATCCTGTTCCAACTGTTTATAACGGTATGAATACCTTGCAGTATCAGTTTTTGAAGATACCACTGAATGAATGTTTTGTGTTGTTTATTCTATCAATACAAAAGTAAATAATTTATATGATATTGATAGAACTGTTACAGGTAAACACTAGGCTGTTGGCAGTTCTGTTTTCTGCTCGATTGAGAAGGAAATATCATAGACACATCATAAATATAGAGAGATTATATGGCATACAGCAAGAAATTGGGAAAATCAAATTTTCTCAATTTCTTCTTCAAAGAAATTACTGGAGCAGATAATCTATCATATAATTCAACAGGCACAATGCCAAATGCACTATTAAATGTCATTTCATTTGATAAACATTCGTAGGTTATTTCCATTATATTTGTAAGATATTATAACAAGTCGTCATCAATTTTTAACCGAAAACGAATATCCATTTCCCAACTTTCGTCAACAATTACATTTCAATTATACCGTATTGAATTTTAATTTATGATAAGTATTACTTTTTTCTTTTTTTACTCTTCTATAAACAAACGTCAATGATACAGTTACTGGCTGACACATATTGTGATATTTTTCCGACAATCAGTACCCAGTGAATTTTACCGAGTACAGAGACGGTGTGTCGCCTATATGAAAATTTCTACTGTAAACTTCGCCACCTAGCCAAGGAACAATTCTCGACAGAGATTGAACCATTTGACGAGTTAATTATTTTCCATATGAAGCCGTGTTAAAAACTAAGAAGTAATAGTAATTATAGTAATGCACATAAAAAAGCGGATATATAGATACTTTAAAATAGCAGAATTAATAATAATAACTATTGCATACGGAGAGCATTGATTACATAATTACAATAAATAACATTCATACGACAACCCAATTATGATAATAATAATATTAACGAAGTTAATCGTTATAATTTACATACTTTTATTAGCATAATGTAATCACACTCGTCACAGTGGTGCATGTAACGTGAATATTAATTAACAGCGATTACTAATTACATCGACAGCGCAATTGAGACATTTATCACTGAGAATGATGTAGTATGTTTAAAATGATGTAATTAAAAGAACAGGAATTATTTAGATAACCGGTAAACGTTAGTTGTTACGCTTTCGTTAGCTTAAATTAATTATTGAATACTGTTATTTTTTCTGTATTTCCGAATGAGATTCATTGTCGTTTAATTCTACATAAATCCAATGCAATTCTAAAAATCATTAGAAAACGAATTGATGAAATATTAAATTAATGTTACCAATCCACAGAGATTTGCAAGAAATCCGACTTTAGTTTGAAAAAAATATACTTATGATACAACTATACGAGAAAATAAAACAACAATTTAACCGTTAAATGTTTTTTTACAGTGGATTTAAAAAGCAAAAAAAAGTCTTCGTATTGTTAAAAACAAGTGCACTGATAATGGTATCTGCATATCTAATCAAATGTTAGTTACGAAAGATTAGTAAAATTCAATAGAATTAGTGTAAAAAACAGTAGTTAACTATTTTACGAAGCTACATAAAAATACCAGTGACCAATAATCGCATTCACATCTAACTTGTAACCGACGCTCTGATGAAAGACAACTATATATCCTAATAATAATATTATGACATACCTCTGTCACAATACACACTGTCCCCACGCATTGATTGGCGTTCAATTCCAATTAAATCAATAATATTATGATTATTACACGTAATAATTTACATACGTTAATTACAAAAATCTGTCCAGGTATCAAAACATCAAAAAGGTGGTTAGGTTTCATCCCAAATGGGGTAGAAAAATTAAAACGAATTACATACACACATTACGTGGGTGAGCTTCCACCTTCGCTCATTAATTCACACGAGGGGTAAAACGGGGCTAAATTGGACGTTACGTTTCATGGAAGAGTAAGTAAAAAAAAATGGATAAAAGAAAGATAAAAAATAACCCTTTTCACGGATAATTTAGAATACATGAATTATGGTCAAGTGAAAATAATCCGCGCAGTTAAAAAAATATGCGGTAAAATATAATTTAAAAAAATCTATTTCGTACCCATAGTTTTTATAGAAAAACCGAATTACAGCACCTGTACTGTTTTTATTCTGTTTCGGTTTCTACAACAACAATATCAGAGCGTCAGACAAAGATCACTGTGTTAACTGAAAATCGTTTTGGACGAAATAGTATGAAATTATGTGAACCTAGAGAAATATTAAGACGAAATTGTGACAATTCAGAAGATGAATTTATCAACTTATTTTTTCCCCTTTTAATCAGTGAACGGCAAGAAGGCGGCGTGTTGTTGACATCTATGTAAAACATTTTTCTAAATGTTTTTACATAATCTTACGTAGTTAATGAGGTCGTTACGTTACGGCCGCTGTGTAAAGATTTGCTGGAAGATATTGCATATATACTGTAAATATAACGACGAGATGGTCGTTAGTATCCTAGAATTTTCACGAGTTTAGTATAATAATAATATTATGTTGAACGTTTTCATTGTATAGTCACTATACATAATCTTAATTATTCCACGTATTACTCGAAAACAAAGCATAGTCGGTAGTTACCGGTACAGCACGATGCATTCAGGGTGCTAAAATCTTTCATGAAGAAGAATCAGATTTCAAGAAGTCCTGCTCGATATCGAAAAATTGATTAACACAAAGAGTAAGCTATTATTTGTAAAAAAAAAATGCTGAATGAAATGATGTATTTATGATAACAAATTATTGAAATTGATCTTAGTATTTATTTATATAACCAAAAACAACCAAAAAAAAACAGACCAGAGCTACTAACAAAAACTAAAGTGCATCTAACAGGGGCCACTAAAGTGCTAGTTGAAATAAAATTGGCTTTTATCGGAAAAATGGAAAGCTAAGGTTGTTTCTCGATAAATGCCCCATCCAAATCGACAATATTATGTGGAAAAGAGTACATGAGACTATCACGAGTTAAATTTGATCACGAAAAAATCTGAGCGCTTAAGACGTTAATCAAGTGACAGGAAACATAATGAGTTAAGAAAAAAAAGCAATCAAGAAAAATAATGCAACCTGCGAGCACATGTGGATAGACAACACCCTGTACAATACATAATAATAAAGCACAAAATGTTTATAGATAATATTGGTACGTACTGTATGTGCACGGTATGAACGTATTTTGGTATACAAATTATTAACAATAATAATAATAATAATAATGGGTAGGTATATGTAAAGGTAAAGCCGGGCTCACACGTCTAAAAGATAATCCGTAGAGATAATGTCTATCGTGACCTTATTTACACGTCACATCGGGTCAGAATAATAATAATACTAATATCTTCCGGATTATCATCTCCGACACATCTCTTCGTGGTGCAAACTCTAGACGAAGAGGAGGC
This sequence comes from Athripsodes cinereus, assembly GCA_947579605.1. NCBI lineage: Eukaryota > Metazoa > Arthropoda > Insecta > Trichoptera > Leptoceridae > Athripsodes > Athripsodes cinereus. The sequence goes on from OX388307.1 coordinate 3,910,486, forward strand.
GGCGGCTCGACTCTGGTTCGTAACAAAACCGAGATAACACATACATACATACCTCTACTACTACTACTAGCAGAGATCAACTAGCAAAATTAGGTATTATTATTAATAGAGTGTGAGGCGAAAAATCGACACTATATTCGATCTTGTTCACTTATCGAGAATTAAAATCGATCGTTTTTAAATTTTCACACTTATGACACAGATTCTAAATCAAAAATACTGCAGTAGGTAAGAATAATCCTGGTACTGAAAATTCTACAAAATCCAATGATAACAAGTAACGTTAATATGACAATAAATGAAATGTCTCTATTAAAATTCTAATCTTGTGCACTTTCTATAAATAGGTGTAATCGCGACTGAAAGGGGTGTGAAGAAGTGTGAGCGTCCGATAACCACATGGCTTGATCACAATCAAATTTTTAAGGACGCCCGTATATCGAGTAATAAAAATCGATATAAGTGCATGAGAAATTACATGAATGTAGAAGATATCTATATGGCGTTCCGATCTCTCTGCCTACCCCACTTGGGATATGGCGTGTAGGTGTAGTTAGTTATAGCGACATTCTTTCATGAAAGAAGCCAAATGAGGCGCGAGAGAGCTCAAGAAACTTTGTTTCGTTCAGAAAATATTAGGGTGTAAAGTCATAAATTTCCAGAATTTCCACTAACATTTACCTTGCTCGACAAATTTTGAAAACTAAGAACCAACGAGCGGATCTTGTTAGTAATTCACTACAACATGTAATCACTGAATAGTTGGAGTGATATACTCGGATATGTCATCGATTCGATAACGGAAACATTTCGAATGACGAAACGAAAATCGATTTAAAAAATATATTCGTCTCTCACATCACTAAGTGCAATACCAGTTTTAGTACCTAACAACAACTAGGAACGACACAGATACACAGTATAAATAGGTAGGTACCTACAGGTATGTACAACGGACATACATGCATAACACAGATTCGTGGATTATTATTATTATGTATAGATAGATGATAATTACGATACTTAACGAAATAAGCCGTCGTCGAGTTTGTACGTACTACATAATACGTTTAATACGAGTGAGAAAATTGCACTTTATTACATGGTGTAGGTTGCTAGTTGACGCTGTTCGCCGCTTTCCTTGTATTTATTATCTATTCACTAGTTCAAGCCCGGGCTTGGAAAAGAATCACTAAACTGACAATACTGAAACTAAATTGAAAATTTGCAATATTTTGACAAAACATGACTTACTTTTACTACCCCCATACGATGACCTTTCGGTACCACAAAAACTAAAGTAAAATCTTTGTTCATAAATAAGATAGGCCTATTTATACAATTTTATTGTCTTATACTGTAGTATATATATTCGCATCCTCTCATTCTCTTAATAGACCCATTCCTATATTTGTTTTTTTTTAGATAATAATTGGCATACCTATACAGTTATAAGGTATAGGTATGCCAAAATTTTTATGACTTCTTTGAAAATGGTAGACGACTCCACTGAAACCGTGGTAGCGATAATTATTATTTTAAGAATTAACTCAATTATCTAAAACAACCAAATACGGTCTGTAATTGTTGTAGTGTAAATGCCTTAAACATTAGAATCATATCCTCATTCCTCTACGTAACGTTTTACCAATCACTCTTCACAGTGATCACATTTCCACTTTCGTCCCTCTTCAACCATGTCCAAGTTACGCTTGCATACATAAGTTTCGGCACCACAATGGTATTGTATCATGTATGACTTATTGCTACATAAGCATACATTCATATATACGGTCAAACCCGAATATTTATTAAATTTATGTATTATGTGTGATGTGAGGGTATATCAAGGATTCAACATTTTTAATAATTTATGTATGTGTTAAGGTGGTTATGGTGTAAGAGGCACTGAGAGAATGAGTGAACGACGAAAGTTGGGATAAGAATGCGTTAAGGATGCAATAAGGAGGATCGCAATAAGACACCTTTTAAAAGACTCCGCCGCTGAATAAGTTTTTTTTTTATTGGAATAAGTTTATTTTACTAATTTCTACTATTATGTTCAAAACCAATCCACTCGAAGGAAATTTCATTCTTTCATACACAAAGACATCAACAATAGTAGAGAATGCCATGAAAGCCTACAATTTTTTTTCATATACGTCCTCCTATTCAACGTGTTCAAAACAAAACTACTCGCTTAAAAACAAATTCCAATCGATCAGTTACCGTTGAACCGGGAAAGTATTATTTCGTCTCTTATCGCGGATATCTGTAATTTCCCAGAGAGAGAGAGAGAAGCGAAACAACGTAGACTTTATACTAAAAGCCTTTTAAATAAAAGACTATCGACAATTTATTGTAACTCAACGGCCGACATTTGAACTTAGAACGATGTCCGTCTTCATTTGTTTAACAAGAAAACAATCGAGCGAAATGCCGACTTTTCGTCGTCGGACAACTGTTTTTTTACGTAAACGAATTAATCCGGTACAAAGAAATACATTATTATGTGATTACGAGTTGAGATTTTTTTTAATTATTACCAGATATTCATAAGCAAAATCCAAATTGCTTATTACAGAAAATATGCGTAAAATATATTGAATATTTATAAAAAATACATGTTAATGATATAGTGTGTAAACTGTTCAAGTCCATAAAAGATAATTACGCAAGGCAGTAATGAAACCGCTCATACGCGGTTGCGTAAAAGGGGAAATAAAAATAAGAATATAATTATTGATGAAAATATATGTAGGTATACATATGACCAATATTACCCACGACATAAAATAAATTTTAAATTTAAATTCGAAAGCAAATAACATTCGAATTTCAAATAATTATTGCCATGCGATAAAATCTTAAATGGAGACAAAAATATGCTAAAAACAATTTTCACATATTATGATGTAGATACATCATAATATCATTATTTGTCGACATGTGTGATTAGGTGAGTTCAATTTGAATAACCACTGCGTGTTAATTCTACGATTTTCATTTCTTTTTTAAATGAAAATCTAAAACTACTATAATAATTATCAATATGTAATTTTACAATACAGTGGCCTAATATCGCTGCAATAATTTTACGTGTGAATCCATTTCCGCTAAACCAAATTCCGTATTACATTGTCAAAATATAGTCAATTTGTTAAGATTCAACCACAAATTGATATTTAATAAGACTAGGTATTTTAATTAAAATGATAAAATTCAACGGAATACATGGCGGTTGTACCTAAACACACGACAAATTAAATTGGGCGATATTAGAACACAGTTTCGAAATTATCAATCTACCTATAATACTACGTGACAGACGCTTTATACAATTAAATTATTGTATAATTCGGTACAATGAAAAAAAAATGGCAAAAAAATGAAAAATACAATAAAAAAAACATTACCATTTCAGTTGAGATTCAACGATAATAAATACATGTTAAAAATAATATAATACATTACAATCGTTACGATAATAATGATAAAAAAAAAACAATATTTTCCTTTACTATTATTATCATTAATTTATTTTACAATAATAATAATATAATATGCCAAAAATAATAATTTAGTTGGACGCGATTAATCTGTTTCTATTTTACAATTAGAACAATAATAATAAAAATATTAATTTATCCCAAAAAAAAACTAATAAATAAATAATAATTATCACAAAATAATAAATTATCATGTAAAAAATATGTTTTATTTTAATTTTATTTTTTTATTCAATACAATGGAAACCTGACCGTAATTTATTTATTTATTTAATATTATTAAGCATAAAGGAACACTGACCTACGGCATGCCAAATCGAAAGTGCGAGACACACCCTTGAAAGAATGCAACCGATGCATGAAACAAAAAAGAAACGAGATGATAAATGTTATAGAATGAAGTTATTGCTCAATTTCCGGTTATGACACAAAATTTATGAAAGATTTTACAAAAAAAAATACAAGTTGCAGTTTTCAATGGTTCACTGACTCAATAAATAATAGAGGAACCTGCTTGACTGGAAGTAACTTCAAAACTTTACGAGTGCACTTATTTTTGCTAAAAGAGTTTCGTACAAAAGTCATGTAACATATTACGAGAAATTTCTTTACATACTAATATGTAAAAACAGCATTTTTTTACTGAAAGCTGTCTATATAAATAACAGATTCGTGTCTACGGCAAACTCCCCTTTCACGACACAAGCTTTTAGCTTACTGTGAAAGGTGTATAAGGTTGTATTTGGGTTTATAACAAAACCCAGATATATCTTTTAAAAAAAAAAAAATTTCTTCCATACAACAAGGTCTGTCACACATCAAAATTGAATTGCATCAACTCAATATGACAGAAATTGTGCAAAAATTGTATAAACCGAACCGGGAATTTAAACAAGGATTTCGTGCACTAAAAGTCGAGCAGTCAAATCACTGTGCTAATTAAATAATTTAATTTTTAATTGCATTCTACACAAGGGTGTAACCTCTCCAACCAACATAATATAGCTGCCATGATGAGATGTTTATATTTTGTACAATAGAATAAAATAAATAAATAATAATATAATATATTATGAGAGCTTAGTAAAATACGTATAAAAAGGAATACTGATACAATAATAATAATTGTTATTATGTTCACAAACATACATACATATTGAAATAAAACATATTACCAAAAATAGCATAGCTCGACCGGGTATGCGTGCCTGGTGTGCGATTGACAGGTAAAATATCGAATACGTAAAAAATGTGAAACAAACTTTTAGATCAATTACGTGGGCGGTATGAAAAGATTTACACTTCTGCTGCGTGTTTAGGTATATTTAAATATTGATAATCACACACTCGACTTTTATTGTTTGGTAGTCGGTTACCAGAATCCATAAAGAAATTATAATTTTCTCGTACATTTTACCAAGAATGCTCGTGTTTATAACAGCTTTCGTCAAAAATCACATAAACACAGCACAGAATAAGAGGTTCTGACAAATATACCCGGCAGATAATAATATGCTACAATTGGTATGAAAGTACGTCACGTAAAAATAATAATAAGTAATACATAATATTTGATGAAAGACAAAAGAGATCGGTAAAACAAAAGATAAATATAATTGGTCTATTACCGACCCATCGCATTTTTTTAATAAAATATATAAAATAAAAAACACAAAATATTTTATCTTTTTTGATAAACAGAGAGACGAAAAGTTGAAAGATAAGGACGACTATACTCGTTAGGATCTATATTTAGAAATAAAGAGTATTTATGCATGAATGATGTTTATAAGTAAATTGTAGAAAAAAGAAACAAGACTATTGATTAGCTGCGTCAACAGAGCGTGAAAATGTGTGCTAAAATCACACAGAACATCTTCTCTGCGTCTAAGTCGCAAAAAAAAACATCAAAGATATTGAAAATAGAGAAGGATTGTTATAATCTCTTATAGAAAAAAAAAAACACATTTAGCAGTATTAGCCAATTCGTTGCCATTGTGACGCTCTTCTTTAACTTTTCAAAATATGTATTGTTCTAATGGTTACTGCATTCTAATAGCTTTTTTATAATGAATCCGTTCTATTTAGATAAAACTCGAGATAAATAATTAAAAAGTGAAAGCTTGAAGAAAGACCTATGTCCAAAAAATAACCCAAAATGCCGAATATAAAGAGATATTAGTTATCTTGTCAAAACAATGAGATCAATTATTAAAATCGTCTTACGACGGTTTTAGGATTTAACAAAATGCAATGAGACGGTACTAGACAGTAAGATTCAAATAACTTATGATACTATATAATAATATATTCGTACAAAAAAATGAGATTGCCTACGCAGTGGTGTATTTTAAAAATTATTGTTTTCAAAGTCCGCAAACAATCGACGAACGCCCGATTAATAAATTAAAAAAATAATGTACACAAAACGAAAACATCCAATCCTATATATAATAACATTCAAAATGAATTAGTCTTATCTCGAATAATATTATTCATACAAAAAAAGAATATAAAACAGGTAATAAAGATGTCGAAAGGAAATTGAGATTACTTGTAAAATATGGTGTGTAAAAGATAAATAAATAAATAAATAAAAATTACAATACATTATTATGTATAAAAATATTTCGAGTTGAAACCGTTTTAATATTCTGATGGTATTAAAATTACATCACAAAAACAAATTTATTTGGAAATGAATAAATTCGTTTATGTTCTAATATTATATATAAACCATGACTGTTCTAAAAGCATCACTCAATGATTTTGTCCGCTATCATATTTTATTAGTTTAATCCCATTTTATTTATTCATTCGACGGTAAATGGAATAAAATAATCTATATCAAAGTAATTTGGGTATAACGCGTCGGCGTCATACACACACCTGTCGAATTTTAGCGAAATAGTTACATCATTTTTAAACCATGTAATAGATAGATGATGCTAGACAAAACCTACTCCGCCTTCAAAGCACAAGCAAATTGTTGTGTCAAAATGCCATGAGATGGGGACAGGCTCATTGCAAAACCTAGAGTCATCAAAAGAAAAACTCTGTGTTATCTATTAAGTGAGGACGTGCCTACATATTTCATCAATAACACTTGGCACAAATGAGGTAGCCAGCGGATGAACTGCATTTTAGAACCGTAAAGGTTCTAAAATGAAATAATAATATTAATAAAATGTCAAATTCAAAAAGAAAACTAACACAATATTTAAACTAAGAAAATTTGAATAAATTATTTCTACATAGTTGGTCCCTAATTACATTAATATAACATTTAATTATAAAAAATCCACGTCATCGGCACGGGATGAGCTAATTGCGCCAATGAAAGAAAAACAGTTTCGTAAACATTTCACATTACAGTCATGTCAAACGAATAGACCCATTTCATTATTTAATGGCATGCACATCAGTCATAAGACAATATTGACAAATGTATTTGATTAAACAGACCAAGACCTACTGCGAAGCAGTCTGACACAGAACCCAGAATCTATTAAATTTAAAGACTGATTCATCAAGTCTCGCAAAGTTAAGGGAAAACCTCATACACTAAACAGCTGACGAATCAAACCACAACTTAAATCTGTTAGCAGAAACTATCATATATTTGCATATTCTCGCCTAAGACTCAATCTAACAAAATATATAGGTAGCATAGACTCAACCAAGAAGTAAATTGCACTTCTAATAATATCAAATTAATGACCTAATTAAAAATTAAATATGTTTTTAAATTGGCATACAAATCTTTGTATGATGAATATCTGTAAACATAAACTCAAAGGAACCTAGTTTTTTGATACTCGATACATCGAAATAACAATCATAATACATATCACAAAAAACTGTGTATTATATTAGCTTTATAGCTACCCCACTTGTGGGATATGCCGTGATGGCAGAGTAAAATTGTTATAACAAATATGAAAACGTTTAGATTCGAATGACTTTAAGTAAACATAACTGCCATGCCGTGCAGGAAATGATTGTAAACATTTACAAATTAACAAAATGTAGCATCTGTTATAAATATTTTAAACAAATGATAAGCTATTTCTATGGTTATTTAGTAAGGAACGAAGTAATCAACATATTACAGAATTAGCGATGATCAAAGTACATTGAATAACCCTCAAAGAACAGCGATTAGTTAACAGTTGATCCGAGAAATTTGTGGATTAATTGAGCGCAGACTTGAAAACAATTATCAATAAATAATACACTTTGTATTGCACTATTAAATAAATGAAATTCTACTGTCACTTGTAAAGAAATCGTGTGTGTAAAAAATAATAATACTAAAACATGTAATCCATAGATATTAATTAATATAAAACTTTATCCATGATGAGTAATGTGTGTTTGTTGTTTAACAAAGGAAATCTATATCCTGAGAAGAAAGAGATACAAGAATGCGTGAAGCGAGAAGAGATTCTAAACATAATTCGATAATTATTATAATACCATTATACATGTGCCCACACTTACCGAACGAACGATGCAAACAAATATTCAAAAATCGAATGTCTCCCTTTTCTTCACATTGTTTTTAAATTTTAAATAGGGTAATACATTGTTTATATTTTGTCTCTTGTATATTGTTTCAACTTACATGTATTATCTGAAGTGTGTCATTGGTGAATGAATAAATAGAAAAAAATAAAGAAATAAAACTTTTCGTTCGATTTCCCTCTTTTGTCAATATTTACAACAGGAAGAAAAGAGATGATTAGATCATTCCTGATTCCCAGCATCGTTCGAGTGTAGTATGAATGCAGCTTATGTAAAATACGTAGATACATACAATAATATTATTAAGTAACCTTGTGTTGTTATTTTTCGAAATCACCATTCGAAATAATCATTTATTATAAATACATCAAAAATAAAAATATCACGGTGACTTTTTGCACAATCCTACTATGATGATAATACATGCTTAAATTAATAATTATCTAACAATAATTATCTTAACAATTAATATTGTACAAATATTATTCATATTAAAAGTGAATAGTTATTTATAATGTCACATAGTACTGTTTAATCTTATTTTTCAATTGTGGCAACACAAAACATGTATTATATAAATAATAATAATAATAAATGGCATACTGTTTTAATTCATAATCCTACTATTGTTAGTTCATATTGTATAATATTATGTAATGTAATGCTGGCAACACTGAAATATAATCATAATAATATAATACAATACAAACTGTACTGAATAGTTCAAAAACGGTTTTAAAATAAAAACAAAATAGAATAACTGAGCTGCACCAATGAGAACGCAGTATTATGAATCGCAGACGAATAATAATAAAAATACAACATAGCATTCTATTTTCAAAAATTATAAATGAGGAAAAGTTTAAAAATGGAACGCAATGCTGAGGACGTTCATAAACAATACACAGTAATCTCGTGAGGTAATAATGTATTGCATGGAAATTAACCAGTGTTATGGTATATAAATAATTAATAAAAGATAATTGCATAATTAAAAAGTGAATATCATATAATTAAATCTCTTGAATTAAATTGCGAGTAATCACAAGCGACACAATTGTTTATTATGGGAATTATTTGATATTATAATAATGTTTAATAAGAAAAATGGTGTTAAAATCTAGATCACAATATGTTGTGGTATAGTTAAGAAAATAATAAATAAAAAACTAATATGTAATAATCTCAAATGAGGGAAAGAATTTGTATATAAATTATGAAACTCATAACATGTATTCAGCGATGATGCTTAACACCCATAACGAATATGATTATAACATAGAATATAGTAATCAGGATGATGAGGATTGAGTTATCTTGCTTTTCCTTCGAAATCAAGACATACGCAATGATCGAACTTTGCGACTAATGCTCAAAGATGACTCACAGAGACATCTCTGTAATGTTCAAGAAAACATAAAATTTTCAATATTGATAAAATTTGTCTACACCTATAAATTGGGCAATGCATTTTTTTACTGTACAGTTAACGTGATCTGTAAATATTTGTATGTACATATTGTGAGAAATCATTAGATATAAATAAATAATAAAGTAAAAAACAATTAAAAATATAGTAAATGACTTAACTAATGCGTGGATAAATCTTGTATCAATATTTATTTAGAGTTGGCTCAGAAGTTAACAAGAAAACTAAGATTTGTTCTGTATACGAAATTGACTAGTTTGCAAGCTGCTTGGATATTTTAACAAAATAGACATAATTAAAAGAAACTAAAAAAAATCAGTCTGTATTCAAGATATTATAAAATAGATAGGTAAAGAAAAAAATATGAGTATTTCATAGATGAAAATAAGAGGGAATAGAGTTAAACCTCAATAAACAATAGCTCAATAGTTGAAATTATTATACAGTCTTATAGGTTGAAACATAATGGACAGAATATGAATCACAAAAGCTCATTTTCTCAAAATACACTCACTCCTTTTGATAATAAAAAGTAAGTAAATCAAGATAACTTTGAAAGTAAACTGAGAAAATGGAATACAACTAATTTATATGTATGTATAAGTGACACATTGTCATTCTGTGTAAAACGTTAAGTGTAAACTTCTCCGATCTTTCTATCTATCAATATGTATATTATCTCTCAGCGAGGTAGCCTGCAGACTTACTCCATGTAATAAACATTACTGCAGTGTGTCTTCACAGTAGCAAAAGAATGGCATACCTCACCTAAAGGTCAGATGTGTCAAATTTCATGAAATGTATGTTAAATATGACTTGAACATACATAGCCACAAGTAAATAAATTTACATTCATTAAACACCCAACCAAGATTCAGCGACAGCTTGCTTGCTAATTGAGGCAATTAGCGATGTAAATTTTTGTATGTACAAATATTATGAAATATGTCTTCCTTTTTTATTGAATGAAATAGTACAACCAATCAAGACTGTTCATAATATACCATATGCATATTTTCACACTTCAAGATAACGCATTTTATAAACAAAACAGTAAATCTCAATCAACCTTAATAAAGCGTAAGTGAAACGTTGGATTGAATCTGTGGCAGCATGTCGGGAAATGTATTTGTAACTATGTAGCTGCACGTTGCAGACTGTATATATAAATTTATGTGTGTTCCTAATTCAAATAAATGTTTAACTCTGCTTGAATTCTAAATCTTGCTTTACTGTTATTCTACAATCTTCATTTGTTTCATCCAATGAGAGAAAAGAACTCTTGATAGATGAAAATCAAATCAATAAAATGTGCTTACTGAGAAATATTCAACGCTGTATTAAAACTGTGCATCAGAATGTTTTAGAATCCTTCAAAATAAAAACAACGTTAATATAGAATGTGTTCTCAATATGAAATTTGAATTTTTGCACAAAAAGATGTGTTTGTAGTTTAGTTCCATTATCAAATTGTTCATCTATGCAAATTTTTGCAAGGAGAGTAGTCTAGAATCTAGTATTCAAGTATACATCTATTCATGTATGTGCAATCTTAAATACAGTTCAAAAGATTAATATAAAGAATATTTATTAAACGTTCCACTGTATAAAGCAGATTGACTGGCTGAAAATAAGACCATCTTGTTCCTAGATCATTCTATTAAAGACAACCCAGCATCAAATGCATTTACAAATGTTTTCAATTGCTTACATATTTCATTGCCATAAACTATTGATAGAGGGGACATCTTAGTCCACCAAATTAAAAATATTAAAATTGATATCATCACTGAATTACTTTATTTTACTCTTCATTTGGCTATCCATGAATTGAAAAATAATTACAAAATTAAGATGGATATCATTTGGGAAATAACATAATCAAAGAACAAATTCATGTACTTAAACAAATTATGTTTACCAAAAAGATAATTACATGCTTTTAAACATAATAGAGATAGGTGTCGATCAGCTGATGACTTCAATCAAACTCAGAGGTCAACGAACCTTTCACGATCTCCAGAAAGAGTGAGTGTACATAAAGATAAAACAAGTTACAAAAAATATTAATAAGTACAGTTTGCATAAATATATATGTTAAAATTATATTTCAGTGTGTTTTATAAATCAACCATAATAATTATAATACTAATAATGCAATGTAATACTATTTCATAATCCTGTAATAATAAAAAAAATCATACCATGTGTGTGATGTGTGAATGTTGCCAGATATAATATTATGTACCTACTGGTTGTCATCTTTTATATCTTCGCTATATGGAATTACATTATTAATAAAAATTACATTATATACATACACATGTGATGATTGTTGATAGCTTCAGTGCAAATATAGAAATGATATCTACGGGAGACGGAAGGTTGATGCTATCGGTGATCCTTATATCCAAATTGTGATGATCAATGAATAATTCATTAGAATAATCCAAATATGCATTACCAATGGCATAAACTCTGGAGCTGGTAATCCAAAAATGTGTCACTGATGAAGTTCACAATAAGATGATGAGAAATTCTGTATGTGATGATCTGTCAATCCAAAAAACATCCAGAATCGAAAGACAACATATTTCCCGTATTTGAAGACTTCGTCTTTTCAAATTTTTTTATCACATTCTAGTACAAATATTGCAGTCGTAGCGTCTAAAATATGTGCTTCTAAATGCTTCATTTCCAGTTTTATGATAACATGTACATAACATCCATGAGACGACAACGAAAATGAATTTTTTACTTTTACTACACAAACTGTACAAGAATATTAATGACTATCGAGTGTATTTATTATGTTGTTTGTTTTATTTATTTATTTCTAATATTTACATATTATTAATATTATTACTTAGTGATGATTTTACGACAATGTGTGTTTGTGATTAGTTATTTATTTATTTATTATTTATTTCAAATAGTAAATTAAGACATTTATCAACAACATCTCTTCACATTGAACAGGGTTACAGTATTTTTTTATTTTTTTTTATTTATTATTACTACTACTTTTATTATTATCATTATTATATAAATCGTTCCATAAAAAAACACTGTTATTGTCAATACATACATACCTAAAATTACTTAAAAAACATTCAGATCATTTCACATCTATAAGTTATAATTAAGTTAATATTTACAATACAAGAAAGGAGTTAAATTGTAACCCCAATCAAGTCTTAGTACCATTTTTTGTTTTCCATTTATTTTTAAATATATATTTTTTGATATAACTAAGTCTCTTTTATATATTATTAAACATATAATGCAATCATATTTTATTCACATTTTTTTATATAAAAAAAGAATAGGACGAAATAGCGGTGAATTTGTGTTGTCAAACAAAATGTTTGATGAACAGATTCTATTTTTAAAATATTTAAATGATAGAATATACTGACTGACAATTTGTTTAAACGTCAACTTAAGATGGTGACAGTTTTATTTATTTATTTTTACATATGTATATATTATAATCATTATTATAAATGCATACACAATCACTTTTTACTTAAAATTATATTTTTTTATGAAATTCAAATAGGAATCATATTATTAAATAAATGTCATCTTGGTCTTAGTGTGTAAAACATGTAGTTATTGAAATTGTTCACTATTTGTTCATTTTTATTTATTTATACTCTTTCTGCTGACACTGTCGCCCCTGACTAACTAAACAATAAATAAATATAAAATGTCTGGTGCAGTCTGACCATGACACCACAATAATGTCTCCACATATACAAACACACTAAATACATTTAAAATTTCACAATAATTATATTAAAATTTAATAATAATAGAATTCTAAAATAATTAAATCATTATAATAAAATAAATCACAGATTTAAAATAAATACTTTTTTGTCGTTCTTTTCGAGTTAAATAATACATTTTCATTATACTGTTTGTTTTTATTTAGTTTAGTACTGAGTTCAAATTGTTTCTGTTTTCTAGATATATTGGATAATATCACTTATTTAAATTAAATTATTATTTTAAGGTATCATCATAACAGTGTTTACATTGCCCATGGCACAATTGTTTAGCTCTGTTAATGGCAACATTTGTTATTAATTAAATAAATAAAAACTATTATTATTATGTTTATTACTATTACATGTAGTGACACAGATAATTTTTTTAATTATTGTTGAATTGTATTGTATACAACTTTTGTTCATAGTGTGATGTGGGCCCATTCTAGTCAAGTCCTGCTTGTGAGGCTCACCGCGAGTGTGGGGCCCACAATAGAAGTCTCGGAAGCGACATGGCAAGTAACAATGTGCACAAGATCAATGGGAATGATGTGATCTTGTTGCTTCTTGACGTAGACAATTCACTTTTCACAACTTCATTGGGTGACTTGTCAAACTTGTGCACTTTCTTAGTAGCTGTCACCTTCGGTGGTAGAGTTGGCCGTGATGGCGTCGTCGGCGGCGCCGGGGGCTGCGGAGGCGCTGGGGGCGCAGTCGGAGGTGGCGGTGGCGTAGGAGGTGCACTGCTCGGAGGCTCCTCCGGTTTGCAGCACACACGGAACACCAGCTTCATATTATTAGTGAGACAGCGACCCCCGATACGCCGATGTAGGTCATCCTTACTGGATGTACTGATAAAGTAATAGTCTTTCCCAGGGAAGAATTCTAGCCCCCCTGGCTGCGGCGTGAAGGGCCGGAACGTTATTGTAAAGAACATAAGCTTGTTAGGCTTGTCACATACGGCTACTATCCTAGGATTGGGGTTCGTGATCCGGCATGTGTCATACTCCTCTTTGGACACATTGTATATTATGTATTTCTCTATATTGTCCTCGTAAGTATCCTGAGGATATAGAGGACATATTATATTCACTTGGTCGTACTCGAACTGCGAGTTACCTTTGTTTAAATCGAACACATGATCTGTGTTGTCTATTCTGAATATACTGTTTGTAGTGTTCCAATGTATATAAAAAGATTTGGCATAGTTGCCCATAACGGTCTCTATAGAGAATACAATCACCACAAGGACCCACTGGGCCCTTGCCCCGGCCCACCGTCCCGCGGTCACCATCCTGGATGAGATGCGATGCTCCTCAATAAAGCTTTTCTCGGATCCTCAGTCTGCTGGCCGATTTACCACTACGAGTCATTATTTGTTTATATTCCTCATCCGTATTTCGATATTGCTAATATTTCACATCGGCACACCATGTAAGAAACAGAATCACGGCAAAATTTAACTAGAAAGTAACATTCCAGCGGGTTTATGTTGATGTATGCACTAGGTATATACTACCTATGACAACAAAATACCCAAATGTATTTGCAATTTGCACAATGTTTCAAGCACTGGATGCAACTAAAAACCTGGTCATTTATTAGATATAAAAGCGAACATTCGTTTTACAACATAAAAATCACATTGAACTGTTATTATAAACACATTTCCATGTTAGTGACGTTCCCACACAGAGATATTGGTGGCCATCCACCATGTTTTAAACTTGTCCGTGTACACGAAAAAGAGATTCTATTCACTGATAAATCACTAAATTCCATTGGACGTGGCGTCGCGTATCTCGATATTTAACTTTCAATTACACTCAACACGATCACGTACACAACCCGGCGGCTGAATATGGCCGTTTTTCCAAAATGAAAATCCTAAATAAATCAATACATCACGGATTTTTACAATACACAGCCTTCCTTTGTATTGGCATTCTTTCATAGATTGCGTTCGAGAGTGTAGTGAGCAGTGCCTGCTACTGCTACGCTCCTCTCCGCGTGCGGTCACTGAGCGAACTAAACCAGCTGCACTACAGCGCCAGTTGCAAGACTAGCGGTGAGAAAGTGAAGCGTTGGAATGTGATCACAGCGCCGCCAGGTAAACTTACTCTTGATAGTCTTGATTGGGAACTAACGCAGATATTTTTCGTTATTCAAAAATGTGTGAAAAGCTGATAAGATGAACAAAGGATGAGTCAAGTACTCGCGTACAACTTTTGTCTTGTTTAATAAGCGAGAAGAAAGATACAATATTATAAACCTCAACACTGAACACATACCTACATCAGTCTATAAATCTAAATACCCACTTGCATATCACTGCTTACTAACTTCGCGTGTTCAACTTTATTGGAATGATATTATTATAGGTACCTACCTACATACAAACATATAACTACTATTTATTGAAAAGATGTTATTCACCATACATTGCAATCTCTGCTTGGGTATTATCTTTGTTGTTACGTGAAAATATTTCACAGTAATTTCGATTCATTAAATGGAAAAAAGTAATAAGAAAAATTAACAACTTTATCGACCTACTGAATCAAGATAAATAAAAGTTATCGTAAATTCATTATAAAATGCATGTACATATACTTACCTGCATGTGGGAACAATATGTCCGAAATTTTTGCAGAACCAAACTAAGAAAAAAATGATATAATAATTAAAGTAGGTACCTGCTTATAAAGTGATTTATATAATGGAAATATTAACTTTATCAATTGACACCTCAGAATGAAATAATTTTAATAGTAAATCTTTATTGACCTCCCAATTAACACAGCGCAATGAAAAGAAAATAAAATATAAATAATAGTCAGCTAAAATAGTATAAAACTGTGAACCAATAATGAGCAGTCAAAGGGTGGACAAGTTGTAATACAACATCTTCCAGTCAACCATAATATACATGAATAAAAACAAATACAAAAATTGAATTTATAGAATTATTCATACATAGGTACAAAAAATAAATAATGTCTAACTAGGTAGGTACTAATACTGTAAAATTACTGCATATCTTCGTGCCACCAACAAAAATTACTGCATATCTTCGTGCCACCAACAAAAATTACTGCATATCTTCGTGCCACCAACAAAAATTAAGACACTCAGGATGGGTGGCAAACTTCATCGCTGCATTAAATATGTAAAAATATGTAGATATTTAAATAAAAGATATAGTAAATTCATTATAATATTTGGGTTAGTTGTAAGCAGCTATCGCCTCTCTGCGATAAACTCGCCCATTGTGCAAAATTATTTGTACATAACAGGCTGTAATCCTATTATTCTTGTCTGAATATTTTGAACTAAACTAAACTTTATCATTATTATTATTTTATTTACTTTTCGATCACCTGCCTTTTACAGGACATTCGAAAACTTACGGGAAAAGAGTCCCAGGGAGACCAACTCTTCGCCAAGCGCAACTTAGAAAAAAAAAATATGTCACTTAGTGGGTCATTTTTGTTTTCGGTTTCCATGATTTCTATAGCGGTTTAAGTTTTCAAATCTTTACACCCCTAACGCCAATTTTTTATTTTGGTTTAAAAAAATTGAAAAAAAAATGACAAACTCATCACTTTTTTAAAAGAGTTCTATGAACCACCTCACACGAACTCTGACTTCTAGGACTGAGAGGCAGTTTCCAGCTTAAATGCCATTTTTAAATACTGATTTTGCCTACTGTCTAGTCTACAGAACAAAAATATGAAAACATTTTTCTATTGCCCATTTGCCTGACTTGTATACAGTATGAACAATAAAATTATACATAATAATAGGTAATTCGACTATACACATCAAGAGTGTCGAAAGTCGAAATTTTCTAAAATTTTGATTCAATTGGTAATTCATAAAATCAACTCCACTCAATCAATTCCACAAATAAATAACTATAAAAAACACACGGTTCCCTTTATATAACCAAATACATATTAAGTTAATAAAAATTAATAATGTAGGTATCTATCTATTTTTAGTTCCACAAATAAATATTTCGAATTGTTTAACTATTGAACGGAACAAAGACAAGATAATCGTATGTCTGTAACTGTGTGATTATATGGTATATTTCACTTTTTGTTGTGTTTTTAAAGCAAAATATAAAATAATATACCAAAATTACAAAAATGGTGATTTCTCGAATATGTATAAGACATTTCGACTTGTTGAGTTGTGGAAGTGGACAGAAGATAATATATTTTTGATAATTATTATTTGTGAACAGGCACAAATATTTATTATGTGAATTTATTCATTGAAGATGCCACGTTATTATCACATTATTCGATCGGTGGACATCGGACGCCCACTGGATTCAACAATATTTTTATTATCAAAATATAGAAAATAATCCATAAAACAACTCCTCAATTAAAATTTTTATTGAATACTAGCAGTATTTACTCAATGCAATACAAAAAATATCTTGTTTTGTTTTTATTCCATGAAGCACCTGGTAATTTTTTTTTTTGTCTGTATAATAATTATCAATCAAACAAATTCCGCATTAGCGGAATCCACTGTAGTGCATGATTGTATGCGTGCTAGTATTTATTATACGATGTACTGAGATTATTGTTGTAAATACAGCAATGATTGTAAAGCAAATAGAATGATGTGTATGTATTGGTTTTATTTACCTATACTTGTAACAGTTTTTATTTTTTTAATATTTGCGTAGGTACTCGTACATCATCTTTGTAATCAACTAATGGATTTTTGATATGTTTTGATTTTATTTACTTCCACTGTGTTAATGTTTTTATATTTTGGTTTTATATGTAATATACTTGGTTATATTATTATGTGAACGATATTAATTTGTAAACCTTTATTGTCAATGGCTAATGTGCCGTTTATGATGAATAAATAAATAAATAAATAAATAACTATTCTTCCTCTCTTTAGCATAACATAACATGTAAAGACAATGCACACAGATCGAGCTAGTCCCAAACTCCAATATGACTCTTTATGGGTACTAACGCGACATAATGTGTATATTCAAAGCACTAAACACATAATATACATGTAACACCCAGACCCAGGACAATTTGAAAAAGGTCATTCTTCAATCTGCCCTGGCACGGAATCGAACCTGGGATCTCGTGACTCAAAGGCAAGAGCACCGGCCGCCAAATTTATTTTCATTTTCTTTTGCGTGATTTTTCGTGTATCCTGTCAAAAGCACTGAAAAATTAAGACATTTTTATCTTTTGAGGTTTGTCATTCATCCTGAATTTCTTAATTTTTGTTGGCACGGCTAGTTCGCATGTTTATTGTATGCGGCCGGTCTTCTGGCTATCCCACTTGTGGTACATGCTGAGATAGAAAGAGCAGCTATCTTGTTTTGGTTAGTAGAAGTAAAATAGGAATTTCCCGTGGACTCCCCGGCAAAGAATGGGGCAATCACACCTGTCAGTAAGTTAAGAGTGTCCTTTAAAAGGGGCTGGCTTTCGTAAAACATCTCATTTTACATATTCGATTAAACGATGGGATATGCCTACCATTCTGAATGTCTTTACGTTTATTGGCACGATTTACATTTTTATTATGTGTAGTTGTTCCATTTAGGGATTGCAATCCAGCAAAGTGGGATCCCGCAATCCAGCGGGATCCGCGCAATTTTAGGGTTTGCGGGATCCCGCAAATGCTTGCGGATCCGCATGTGCGAATCCGCAAACTGAAGATTTTCCGAAAGTTGCCAACTAAAGGTGATACATATTTGCAAAAATACTTAAAGAAGAAACAGGAAAAGAATTATGCTTAATCCTAGATTGCTGCACTCACTAAAACAGCTTGTTTGATATGTTAGAAAGATTTTAGTCTCAAAGTTTGCATTGAGAAGGCTCTCATCGACATAGCATCTGACATAAAATTTACGCACAAAATCAAAAACGTGATTGACAGCTTGCAGCCTTTTAAATTGGTCGTAAAGTATTATGCAGAAGAGAGTCTACACTAATAACGGCAGATATAACATTTCGATTTATTTTAGAGAAGCTAGAGAAGCTAGACACAGTATTAAGCGATGTACTATCCGGGGCGCTGCGTGCAAAAGTGAAAGAAAGATGCAGTGAAATTACAGCTATGTTGATTTATTTTCCGCATCCAAAAAACTATGACTAAGAGTTGAAAACGTGCAATTCAATATTTTTATTGCCGAAAAAGAATAAGTTGTGGCAAGAAATGAAAAACATGTTACATCGAGTCATTATAGAAGACGCTCAAAATGTAGAATTTGTAGTTGTAGGTGATGTAATTGCTGATAATTGTCAACAGTCTCTGAATGTAGAAAACAATTTAACTTTACAAATGGAATAAAAAATGCAGCAAGACAATGAAGATTACACTAAACAGACAAAAACTGGACAAGAGAAATGCTTCGAAAAAATATTGAAAAAAGAAATGGCAGCATTTAAAAGTGATGGAGGTAAAGAAAAGTATTTGAATTTGTTGCACGACTTTATCAATACAAGTATCTAACCAACAATTAGTGTGGGGGCAGAAAGAGCCTTTTCGGTCGCTGTATCTTGGAAGATAACACCATTAATGCTATTTTTTTAAAAATCATTTTTCTAAAAAGAGAAGTGACTTTTCATTTGATATTTTAAAATTTGTTCCATTACACTTGATTGATTAGATAATGAATTAGTAAGAAAAATTAAAGACTTATAGTACCTATAGTTAGTTATGTCAAATTCATATATGATAGTATAGTTATTTATGTTATATTCAATTATGTACAGTAAGATGTTGTTATTTTTTTGCAATTTTTAATCAATCTAGCGGGATCCCGCGGGATCCCGCTGGATTGGAGTCAATCCAGCAGAAATCCCGCGGGATTGAAAACGGTGCGGGATTGCAATCCCTAGTTCCATTAGCTGCCTCACTTGTCGCAGTTGCTGTAATAGGAAGGATGGATTAAACTAAATCTTGACGAGTTTCATATTTTACAGACACACATTCAAACAATTAGATTTATTATGAACAATGCATATAAAACAATAAAAACCTGATGAAATGATAATGAAAATATAATGGCATAAAATAAAATATAATATCTACTAATCAACCAGTTGTGTTTCAAAAATAATACCTACATACTATTTAGATGGTGTTGTGTAACAATGTTTCAAGCTGCACCAAATTCAAACTATGCAAGATAATATTTAAATTAGTTGTATTAGGATGTGTTGAGTTTCTTAGAATAAGTCTCCCTCTCTTTTTGGTGAAATTTTGAGTGTCCTGTAAAAGGCAGGTGTTCGTAAAACCTCAAGTACTTATAAGAAAATTAACATTTATATTTCAGCAATGAGACATGCCACCCATCCTGAATGTCTTATTTGTTTATTGGCACGGAGAAGACAATCTGCATGTGAGGGTAAGTTTGCTTTTCGAGGTTGCTGCTCATGTTTTGATTTTGCTCAGTAGACTTTTGACAGTAGACAAAGCATTTCCCATCAGACTTACTGCATGTAAGAAACATGTAAGATGTCCTCTCTGAGCTAATGACTTTCATGTTGTGCTGAGGTGTCGGTTTGTGGAATTGGTCTCGAATTGCGTTTGGTTCAATAAAGAAATAATTACGCCTATCATGTGACCCATTTTTGTATTCAGTTTTATATTTAACTTTCTTATTTAACTTAAAAAAATAAACATAAAAAACTTATTTTGATCAATCTTTTGGCATTTACTTACTTACTTTTCGTATGGCTCGGTGTATTGATAAATCTTAACCCATGTGGGCTGCGTCGTATCCTCTACAGTCTTGGCTCCAGCGGTGATAGCCAGTACACCGCCTCCGGTCCTGCAGGTTCCCGCTGAATTTTTTGAGATGGCAGTCTTGTACTATGTGTCTCACCGTTTGCAAATCTCCACATTCACAATCAGGAGAATCTCTTTTCCCCCACCTCCAGAACAATTAGTAGTTACACTATCCATGTTCTGTCCTCACTCTATTTTGCTGTACCCAAACCTTTCTCGGCAGATAAAACCAGGTACTTGGACTGTGGGGTCCACTACCAGGTGTTTGTTTGTAAAGTCCCTGTGATCCATCTTTCTTTCCATTGTTTTTTTATTTATTTGTTCATTCTTTACTGTACAATAAGAAAAATACTCAACGAATCATTGGTACGTACTATAAGATTAGGACCAGAGATAGTACAAACGATTCATTAGTACGAATCTATAATATTAACCTATCGCAAACAAGTCGTTGGTAAATTTACCAACAATTTGTTTGCGAAAAGTTAATACTATAGATTCGTGCTTATGAATCGTTTGTACTATCTCTGGCCCTAATCTGATAGTACTTACTAATGATTCGTTGGGAAATTTCGTTAGTATTTTTCTCAGTGTACAATGTACATTGATTACAAACAATTATATACATAAAAGTTAAATATTCAAGTTAGATACAGAAGGCGAGTTTATCGCAAAGGCGCGATCTCTTCCAACTAACAACTAAATAAAAGCAAATCAACTGAAGAGAAAAGAAACAATAATACTAATTTTACAAAAAATAAATAATAGTAAAAAAAAACATTCATAGGTAATACACAGTAATAAATAAAAAAAAAACAGGAAAATACTGTAAGGGAAGGGTAGGGGGGGGAGTGATGGGTTTTAGGTTTCAGAGGCTGTGTTTTTTAATGTCAAGTTCCCCAGAATTGATGGAATTTCGGTGTTTAATGTTGTTTGATACATTGTTGCGTTACAGTGTATATTTAACAGTGTCGTTTTTCTCTGTTAATACATATGTATCTCTATGCATATATTACATATTATTATTATTATTACACTTTATCGTATCAATGATATCTTTATTATGTCAATAATATTAGTTTTGTGTTAATCAAATTTGTCATAAACATGTGTGGGAATGGTGAACAAATAATTAGGTAGGAACCTCCTATACACATTTTATAATATGTAATTTCTCCTAAGCCCAGCATCACGCAGGAATAATCATTGACAAAATAAAAACATTTTACATCTTGAATTCAGCGGTGAGGTTTGTCACCCATTTTGAATGCTATAATTTTTTTATTGGCACAGGGAGGACAGTTTACGATTGATTACCCCACTATTGATAAATGCTGTGATAATAAATAATGTTCGTAGTAGGTAGGCTTGTGTATCATCTCAATCATCTTCTTCCATGAGTGTCGTATCAAGTCCCCCCGACATCGGCGATGACTATGGACAAGGCCTTTCTGTCCTGCACAACTTTGAGCAACTCATCATCATCTAAATCCAATTTTTATAAGTTTGACAATAAAAAAATCACACAAACCAACACATCCATCACAACAAATGGCCAAGGCGAGCTCTACAGGAAAAAAACAAAGCATAATCCAAAAAAAAAGAAAAGCAAGACAGAGAAAAAATATCACAAAAGAAATATTATCAATAAGAGACAACAGAATCAATGGAGTACCCGGTAAAGAATTGGTCTCCCACTCTTCTGCGTAAGTTTTCGAGTGTCCTGTAAAAGGCAGGTGTTCGAAAAAATTAAGACATTTTACTTCTCAAATTCAGCGATGAGGCTTGCCACCCATCCTGAATGTCTTGATTTTATATTGGCACGAAGAGGACAGTTTGCATGTTTCTTACATGCAGCTGATCTGCTGGCTACTCCACTTGTGGGATATGCCGTGATGGTATAGTAATAGTAGTAGTAGAATCAATGGAGATTTTCTATCCATGCATTCTCGTTCTTCTTCTTCCTGAGTCATATCCTTAAACGAGATATCTCTACTAGAGAGGTAGAATATTATAATGATTGCTTTTTGTAAATAATTGTATTGTGTACTTACTTTGTGAAATGAATATATTAATTGTTATTTTTATTTATGTCAGGTCACCCCCGACGGTGGCAATCACTCCGGCGAAAACCTCCCTGTCCTGTCTATGCATTAGTCGACATAATTTTCATTAAGTACTTAAGAAATAAAATTAAGAAGAAGGTTTATAAATTGATATTAATATTAATACGGAATAATTTTAGTCTGGCATAAATTTGTGATAATGCTAATCTCTATTTGTGAGTGGTAAATTCTTGTTTGTGGAATACGCGTGATTATTTTTTAAACAATAGAATTCAGGATATTGTCGGAGATCGTCTTATCTCTTTTGTCATCTAAGATTTGTTGGAAGATAGTGATCTGGATGTATGAAAAATAATTATTTTATATGTACATGGGCGTTGTTACAACCACGGGCGTATCCGGCATTTTCTCTAAGGTGGGCAGCAACTTAGCAAGTAGGCTTATGGATTTGAAATGTTTCTCAATCTCTCCGTTTCTGTTCAATAAATATTTTAGGACCACCACAGGGTGATGTGGATCTACACAGTCATGGTGCTTGAGTCTAGCAGCAATTAAATTTGTGGACCCTTTTTTTAAGGTCTAAATTTTCATATTTTTCTAATCTACCTTAAATCACCCCCCCCCCCCCCCGCTCCCTCCCCTGTCATAGACTTTAGAATTTGATGTAAGAATCGGCAACATTCTTTCGAGGGGGAAGCTTACCATTTAAATGGCAATTTTCCATACTATCCCCACCCATACTTTAATACCATTTTTGCGTATTTTCCTACTATTTTCGAGAGCCTCAAGAGGGGCAGTTGCCTTCTTCTGGCCCCTCCTGAGTACGCTCGTAGTTACAACTCTAATTGGATAAACTTCGTGTGAGAATTCATTAAATATTAAATTTTTCAAAACAAACTGGTTTTTTAACATATAAAAATAGCAATATTATTTTGTTATCACGTTACATCTTTATACATAAAATTCTTTTAATAAATTATATTGAGAAATTGTTGCTTTTAAAAAGTTTCTTCCATCAAAATTAAAATAACAATGTTTACTTTTCACTACTGATTTTATTACTCGAGCGCTTTCGTCAAGTTAGCATGACATTTTCAATGACAATAGGGGATGAGTAATGGGTTTTTAAAATGTTGACGAATGAGGTATTTGGATATTTACAATTATAGGTACTTAATTAAAAAAATGTATCTTATTGTTTCCAAAGCAATTAATTTTCGGTTTCGGATTTCTGAATATAAGACCTTTACATTATTCTAATCAAAATTGTTTTTATGATCTATGCAATGATCAGCCAATTATTATATATATATATATATATTCTTTGTCATTCGGTTCTCATTCATTCTTTCCACATGCCCAAACCACCGTAGTTTGTAGGTACACTTTCATTCTTGTTATTACCTCAGCTTTCATTCCTCAATCTTCACTAATAATTACATTATTACGCACTCTTGTCTTAACGTACTATTTTTAAAACACCTCATTTTAATTGAGTTTATACCGCTTTCATCCTTCTTCAGTAATATCCAAGTCTCACTTGTATACACTAGTGTTAGCACATAAATATCCTTCTGCACCAAGCTAGGATTGAAATATTTCTATTCGCGACTGTTGGTCGGTACTTGCTGAAAAAATGGTTAATGTTTTAATTGTTGTTTTTTTTACAAAAAAACAGATTATTCTTGGTAAGTAGTAAAATACTTAATTGTTTTAATCAATGAGTAGACAATTGTTTAGTCTCCTCGTCTCGTCTATACTATTGATAACGTCTTAATGAGAGACCAAAGACGGCGGTTTTGATAATGTCTTATCAAGAGACGAAACAATATTGTCTACTCATTGATAAAAGATGGTATAAAAAATAAGTGTTTAACTTCCTACCAAGATAGAAAATACACAAAAAGTTATGGATTATATTCAATATATATCGAATCAAAAACTGATCAATCATTTGGAACAATAATGTGCGAGATGGAGACCATCAGTGAAAGACGGCTCATGCTTCGCTCAGCACAGGGTGAGGCAAAATGCAGACTTGTTGAGCCATCTCGATCTCGCAAAACAGGCTTTGGAGATAGAGCGTTTAGTGTTGCGGGTCCCAGATGTTGGAACAAGCTGCCTCTGTGTCTGCGAGAGGAGGTGAATGGAGAGAGTTTTAAAAGAGGACTGAAGACACACCATTTTGCTGGAAGTTTCGGGTGATGGATACGATAAACGGCGCCCTTGAGGTCATGTTATGAGTAAACGGCGCTTTACAAATTGTCCATATATATATATATAATAAAACAGCTAACATGATTTTACTTGCGACTTATCTGCTGGCTACCCCAATTGTGGGATATACCGTGATGGTATAATAATAGTAGTAGTTGAAACTTGAAACAATAATGTGGACGGTCAAACATACTCGTAATCACATGTGTCACAAAAATAGGTACCTACAAATTTCGCAAACAATTACGTTCAAGTCACGAATGAAGAAGGAAAAACAATAAAAATAATATATTTGTGATCGTAAAGTATAAATTATAAATTCAGATCAGTAATAAGTTGGCTAACAAAAATAGTTATTGATCTGCTAACTTAACACCTGGCGTTGCCAAAATAAAAAAAAAACTGTAAATCTAAACGTCCATGAATATACGAAAAAAAATATCTGGTGAACTGTGTACTACACTATTTATTTATGTATATATACCATAACCATTACCACATTATAATCAATTAGTGTAACCAGTAGACTATGAGTATGTAATGAACACACTTGTTGCCCTTCATGTGCCATTATAATAATACCTACATGTGTTAATATGAGAATACTTACCCAACTTTATTGTATTATCCCAAAAAAAGGAAAACAAACACAGATTTTTTTAGTCATACATAATTGTATTACAGAGTTTTTTGAAATGTTATTGTAGGTAAATACCAGTAAAATAAAAATAAGAGAAATATTTAAATGGGCAGCTAACAAGGAACTGACTTAAATACTATTTGTGCGACCTAAAATTCTAATTTTAGGACTGTAAATGATTGACAAAAATCATAACCGAGCTCACACATTAAGGGTTGCACCCTCCCTCACCCATGAATGTTACAGGAATGTCAGTTCCTATGTAATCCATACTCAGCAGAGCATACTTAAGCAAATTCTTTCTAAGGAAAGGCTCAAGGTTCGCCTGAAGGACTCCTCCTGACAAAACCCTTCCTGAAATTAAATACAACCGTTAATGTCCACCGACTCTTTATAACCGAGCTGTAAAAAATGGGTGACTGATTTAAGTAACATTTAAAAAACATCAAAATATCTAATCTCAGTCATTACCTTTACAATGTGTGAAGCACCCAGCAATTAAAAAAATTGGTCTCCCTCTCTTTTTCGTCTATTTTTGAGTGTCCTGTGAAAGGAAGGTCTTCGAAAAAATAGGGACATGTTACATCTTAAATTCAGCAGCAATGAGATTTGTCACTCGTCCTGAATATCTTATTTTTTTGTTGGCACGGAGAAGACAGCTTGCATGTTAATTGAATACAGCTGGTCTGCTGGCTACCGCACTTTTGGGATAATGCTGTGATGGAATATTGCTATATTAGTAGAAGCAATAGTACAATAATTATGTAGTAACATTTGTGTAAACATTCAAGACAACAAGACAACATAAATATTCAAATGAAATTTGAACGGCCGGCCTTTGCCACTCAATCGAATTGAATAGTCAAATCTAGAGATATGGAACGAATATTAGGCAACTATTCGGTATTCTGTCTATTCGGCAACATTTTTACTATTCGGCCAAATATCAAATATTTAGTCTATTATTCGGTGTTCTGACGAATAGTTAAAATATAAAACTGGAAGGAACTAATAGCTTCTAGATTGTTACAATTTCATTGTCGGCTACAGATGCAAAATTTAATTGATCCTCAAATACCTATATAATTAATTTATTTATTTTAATATGGAGTGAAACAACACAATATTATTATTGTTATTATATATAATTTTTTTTCTTCACTTATGGCATAACATCCTACAAGGATGATTTGTGCCACAAACAGTCTCTAAATGTTATTAAATCGTCAGAGAGAAGATAGTTTTATTAGAGAATGATAAAAGTTGCTTTCTTTGATGTCATATATTATAAATGTTAAACACAAAAATTTCGAAAAAATATACCGCGCTGCAAGTCAAGTATGTCTATGATATATCTACACCTGTGTTTGCCAAACTATGGGTCGCGACCCACCGGCGAGCGAATATAAAGTGGGGCCTGAGCATTAAGTAGTTCTATGACGCGCTACTAGAGAATCTGAGCATTACCAATATTTATGACCTCTTTTCTCTAAGACAGATAAAAGGTGGGTCCCAAGATTGGAAATTTTTGTTATATGGGTCGGAGCCCATTGAAGAGAGACCCCCCTCACACCCGGATATTTCAGGAGTCATAGACTCCTATTTATCCGCACATTCAAACCAAAATTGTCCTCACGGGCGGGCCATTGGGCAGGTCTGAAGGACCGACCGACTAAAACCGCCGTCGTGGGAATCTTTTAAGCTACACTCTCTTCAATGCCCCTTTTGAAAGTATGTTTATTTTATTGAATTCGATGTATCATCGAGTAAATATGATATATAAAAATTTCTGAGTAACAGAAGCCGAAGTGAGGTGTCCAGAAACTTGGTCGCAAGTTTCTGGACACCTCACTTCAAGGGTCGGAGCCCAGTCAACTTTGGGAACCACTGATCTACACGAAGATGCGTGATCGGGGGTATCGCACGCTCTCACCATTATTTTGCCTAATATTCGCCGAATATTTGGTTATCCGGTACATGATCTTGCATAATATTCGGTATTCGGTCAAATAAACTATTCGTTGCATCTCTAGACAAAACACAATACTAGTACATGATTGTAAATATACATAGGGAAATCGCTAATAATAATTGGAATGATTTTAGTGACTATTTATGAAGGGTTAGTATGAAGTTAGCTCATAGGTAACTGGTTAAACAAAATCAATATTAATTGTCATTGATTACATGCAATATGTTTACGCAATAATTAGAACAAATTACGAACGTTCAAATAAAATAGACTATAATATTGAGTAGTTATTAGTCGGCCGACGGTATTTGGTGGAACATCATGTTAAATCAATAAAAATACTATACTAAACCATACCCTCACGCCGTGTCCCAAGTGGAGTAGGCAGAGAGAACGGAACGCCAAACAGATCTATCTTTACACACTTCCTTCGCATCCTCCACATTCATATAGTTCCTCTTACTCAACACACGGCCGTCCTTGAGAATTTGATCAACGAGATCAAGCCACGTGGTTCTCGGACGCCCGCGCTTCTTCACATCCTTTCTTTCAGACAAGTATATCCTTTTTGTCATTTTTACTTCGTTCATCCGTTCAACATGTCCACACCACCGTAGCTTATTCACGCGCATTCTGTCCACAACACTCTTCTTGCATCCGCTCATTCTTGTAATATTATCCTCATTCTTCACTCCATCACGCAGCGTTTTAACAACTATTCTTCTCAACGATCGTATCTTCACTGCATTTATTCCACTTTCGTCTTTCTTCAACCACGTCCATGTCTCGCTTGCATACGTAAGTACCAGACTGGTATTGTGCACCAGCATTTTAGCCATGTTCGACACATTGCCATTGCTGACAATGGGTTGAAGTACACCGTTCACTCTAGCACCGCTTGCATATTTATTACATGTAGCTGGTCTGCTGGCTACCCTACATATTATAGGGTATGCCACTATGGTATAAATAGATACAAGCCTAGTTTATAGTTTGTTTGTAGGTACCTTCTACTTGGGAACAAATTGCAAACAGCTCTTAAGTGATGCTCACATATTTAAGATTGGATATATTTTCTCATAAAATATTAAAGTCATTTCAAAATGCACTCACTATAACATAAATTTGTCTTTATATACCTTGCAAGGTATTATATACTTAACCTTTTTCATATTAAGTAGGTATATATGTTTAAAAAATATTTAATAAACGTGCATCATTTTTCAAATAGTTATCTCCATTTTTATGTCTTTTACAAGACACTCGAAAATTTACAAAAATAATGGGAGACAATATATTCCTTGCAGAGAATTTCACGGAAGAAATGTAAAACATCTAAAGCCCAGTTTACACTATCCAAGTACACTTGGACCAAGTGTGCTTTCATGAAACGTTCTTGGACGCCCTCATCCGATCAAAGTATGAATTGAGTTCCATCCTATTCAACTTTGATCGGACAAGGACGTCCAAGTTCATAAGAATTCACTTGAACCAAGTTCATAGGAATTCCAAGTCTTGGTCCAAGTGTAATTATGTAGTGTAAACAAAGCTTGCAAGTTTTTTTATTATTTTTTATGTTATTAACCGAAGGTACTTGTCGGATGTCCATTTCAAGGTAAATTGAAAAAAAAAACACTCTTTAGTTAACTTCCAAGTGCCTATATTATCTACGCTTACAATGGTTGACTGGAAGATGTTGCTCTGCAACAAGTCCACCATTTGACAGAACACTGCTTTTATTTATTATGTGTAGTATGTGTAAATATGTATTATGTTATGTCAAAAAAGATTTATCATTATTATTATTCGGACACTCTCGTCTCCATCTTCAAGAAATGTTAGCTTTTCTACCAACTTTTCTTACTAAATAGTGTTTTGTTTCAATTCACCTTAAAAATTAAATGTTTTTTTAAATAACATTGAGTTAAACGTTTTGTAATATGTTTTCCTTGATATTATGGAAATATTATATATTAGCACTTACTTAAGTCCCCAGGCAAACTTGTGAGCATTATTACTAAGAGTGCCTTTATATTTATAAATATACCTACACATGAGTAGCTATATTGACACAAATTTAAAAAAATATAAAATTTGACTTAGTATAAAATTATTTTGAAATGATAGATTCACATTATTTGCGTGTGATTCCCAAACTTTTAATCATTTTTACTTTATTTTTTTATATCCATAAATATCATTAGTGAATCATCGAATTACCCTTTTCGCAAGTTGTGCTTTGGACCATTTGAACTACCGGGCGACATATCCATCGAATTATATTATTGATAAAAAAATATTTGTGCTGTAGTAATTAATTCATTCATTCTTCCATAAGGAATTTTCTATTGATAGGGCAACAGCATGTAATAAAAATGAAAATCATGTTTGTGCAAATAAAATTCAGGATACCAATTCCTGAGTTTTTATTTATTTATTTATTTATTTTATTCATCTTACCCATCATCATTCGCATATGTAACAAAATCAACAAATCAGTTTACTTAAGAAAAAATGTGATGATATGTATTGTCGAGATTATCACTATTTAGTAATTTCTTTCATCTACTCGTAACCGTGTCACATACACACTTAACACAAATAAAAATAATAATAATAAAAACACAAACAACAAGAAAAATATCTACATAAGTCAAAATGAGAAAAAAAATCTACAATAATACACTCAAAGTTGATATTTTCAACCGACGGTACTTGGTGGAAATTCATGTTGAATTAATTAAAATAAAACACTTATTTGTAGTATATCCACGGTGACTTTTTATTGGACGCGAGCCGGCTTTCAAGAGCTTCCGGTTAGGGGACGGATGCTGAGTTAGAAGACAATAAATAATTATGTTATATATACCATCACGGCATATCCCACAAGTGGGGTAGCCAGCACATCAGCTGCATGTAAGAAACATGCAAACTGTCCTCTTCGTGCCAATATAAAATCAAGACATTCAGGATGGGTGGCAAACCTCATCGCTGAATTTAAGAAGTAAAATGTCCCGTGGAGCACCCGGTAAAGAATTGGTCTCCCACTCTTCTGCGTAAGTTTTCGAGTGTCCTGTAAAAGGCAGGTGTTCGAAAAAATTAAGACATTAAATAATTCTCCACTTGATTTAAAGATGTATCTGGGTTTTTGTTATAAACCCAAATACAACTTTATACGCGTTTCACAGTAAGCTTAAAGGTTGTGTCGTGATACGGGAATTTTGCCAGCATCTGGGATCAAATTTCGTACCTTTGCGCCCGAGGCAAAGACTCTGCCTCCAGGTTACCGATGAACTCTGAAGATGTTGATTGTGTTTTACGAATACATATCTTTTTTCAGGACAATCGAAAACTTACCGGAAAGAGTGAGAGACCATTTCTTTGTGAAAGGCTCCACGGGGTGTATTATGTAGTAAGCGTTAAAAAAAATATTCTTATTATCTTGTTCATGTATTCATTGATTTATCTGTATAAAATATTTAATTTTTCATTTGTTCATCTTTATTATGCATGCGTTTAATTGTTGATTCATTGACATATTTTTTTATTTTTAATTAATTAATTTATTTATCTATTGTGATATTTTTTGTTACATACTATTAATCCTTGGTTAATTGTATATTATTTTTTTTAAACAGCACGTCTCGATACAGGGCAACCTAGTGAGGCTGCTGCAACTTAATTGTGATATAATTATTGTCTCAGCTTTTGTATGTTTATTATTACATATTATTGATTGAACAAAGTATTGATTATATAACAGGTTTGAGAAATGCTGGTCTAAAAGTATATTTTACAGGTAAATCCGACGTTTATGTTTAGTGAGGAAGATGAGTTAAAAAGCCATTACACACAACTTAGAAACGCCTACTCATACAACTTAAAAACATACTCATACACACGAGCATACATGATTATTATGTACATAGGTACGTTATGTGCTTTATTGTTATTAACTTTATTATTATTATTAACACTAGTGTACAATATACTCGATGCTCTTCAGAAAATTTGTATATTATTTATTTATTTTATTTTTCACTGTACATTGGTTACATTATTTCAAATCAATACAAAGTATCATAAAAGTAACAGTTATACAATTCAATGTACAGATCTGCAGACCTGCTTATCACCATCGCGGAGGGCATGACAGAAGGCAGAAACGGTAGAGGCCGACCAAGAGACACGTACATATATGGAGTTATGGACCAACTGAAGAAACACATAAACAGTGGCACATACGTAGAACTAAAGAGGCTAGTTGAAAATGGGGAGGAATGAGAAGAAAATTTAAACTCGTTGCAGACCAATCCAATGGATTGTAACTCACTATATATGTACAGAGGACGAATTTATCGCTAGAATGCGATGTCTTCCAACTAACCCGGTAATAAAATTAAAATCAAAGAAACATATATATAAGAATCAAATACATAATATCAACAGTATATCTTGCTCCAGCAGTGTTTGTTGATGAGAAACTTGATTTGTATGTTTTTTTGTATATTTTTAAACATGTAAAAGGCTCACGCCGTGGATTTGTAAATAAATAAATAAATAAATAAGTATATGTCATATGAACAAACATTTTCGCATAAAGCTTCGGCAAACAATTAACATCCCACTCTTTTCAGTAATTTTTCGAGTTTCCTATGAAAAACAGGTGGGTATTCCTAAAACATCACGTATAAAGAACATCTCACATCTTTAATTCAGCGACTAGGTATGACATACCTATGTGACAACTTGCATGTTTGTTACATGGAGTTGGTCCGCTGTTTGTATTTGTTTTGTAAATTTATGTTAAGGCCGCCCTTTAGCAAAAACGGTAAAATATGTAAATGTCAATAAATTTGGTCGAAAAACTTTCAAAAATTGTTGACCCTTGCGAACCTTTTGATTTGAGAAAATATGAAAAAAAAAAAAACAAGAGCATTTCTATCAAATTTGTTGAAAATTTAATTTTTTACCGTTTTTGCTTAAAGGCTATCTACCAGTAGCTCTACGCCACTGGAAAATTGCAATTTGAAGTAATTTGTTGATAGGTAGGTAGGTATAATAAACATTGTGATGGGTAAATATTGATGTAAAATTGCACATAAACTAGTCTTAGTCAATATTAAAGCACCTGGATAGCTTTTCTGTTTATTCATAAAAAAAGGATTAGCACAATCTGTTGTATTGTGCATAATATGAAATTTAATATTATTTATTTATCGTGTCGAAACCCAGAGAAAAAACCATCAAACTGATCTCCAGTACTGCGCAAAACGCACAGCAGGTGGAGATGCGTCAAAGATATCCTCCATAGTGCAAGTGACAGGGCACAATGGACATTCCAACAAGTGTGGCATAGTCTGTGCTGCACCACAGCCACATGCTCCGGATTCGTCCTGTAGGAAGCCCCATCTAATTTAATATTGAGTGATAGATATACTCTTTAGGAGGTTTGTAGGTGAAAATGATATACCAGCAAAACGTAATTTTGAAGAGAACGTTGTTTTGTTTTCTAGTTTTCTACTAAAGGATGAAACTGGAATAAATAGTATATTATGAAGATGCGATTACTGAGAAGACGGTTGGTGAAACGTTGCGAGATAGAGTGAA
This sequence comes from Athripsodes cinereus, assembly GCA_947579605.1. NCBI lineage: Eukaryota > Metazoa > Arthropoda > Insecta > Trichoptera > Leptoceridae > Athripsodes > Athripsodes cinereus. Next base: position 3,944,026 of record OX388307.1, read on the forward strand.
GAATGTGGATATCAGGAGATTGAGCGGATGCGAGAGAAGTGTCTTGGATGGAATGCGTGTAAATAAGTTGCGATGGTTTGGAGATGTGCAGCGAATGCAAGATAAAATGACAACGAGGAGGGTGTATTTATCTGAAGTAGAGGTGTGAGAGAACACAAACGTCCAAGTACTACGTGGCTTGATCACGTGGATCCAATTCTCAAGGACGGGGATCAAATTCTCAACAGAGAACGGAACGCCATATAAATCTATCCTTACATACCTCTTTTACTTCTTCTACATTCGTCCAGATTCTCACAAATGCTCGCCGATTTCTCTTGCTCTACACGGCCTTGAGAAGTTGATCCATGTGATTAAGCCACTCAGTTTTCGTTCGCCCGCGCTTCCTCGCACCCCCTTCTTCAGATAGGTATGTCTTCTTTTTCATTATTTTTCATCCGTCCATTCCACGTGTCTACACCATCGTAACTTAGTTTGGGTATCTAAAGAAGCATTCACATTGCTTCGCTTTGGATGATAATCCAGAGTGTCAGAGTCAAACTTGTTCATCGAAAGTGAACACGTCTGTTCACACTTGTTCAACCTATGCTATCACTGTCATGTTAACACTCATGTTGTATGTAGTTTGACATATTTTCGTAAAAAAAGATTTAAAAAAAATGAGAAATAACACTAAAATTAAAACAAATTAAAACAAATTAATATAGTTCTCGACAGCATGCTAATTTTGTATATGATTCTGACTTTCATTACAAATTCATAGAGAATAAGACAAATAATAGGATAAAACTTGTTATAGTCATTTCAGTGAAAGGACCTTTCATCAAAATTATGTCGAGTAGTAATCGCTTTCATCCGCCATCGTTAGTGATCACTATTGATGAAACGCCTGTTCACACCTTTTCATTTTGGTGGATCATCCAGAGTAATCTAATCACTGAAAGTGAACAAATGTGAACGCCTATTTAGATAACAAATAATAATGTGTTACCCACAATACAAGGAACATTATTATATTATTTTGGGACAAGCTTGACCTGTGTAAATTGTGCACATATATGTTATGTTATCTACTTTAATCTAAACGACCATTATCTATCTGTTATTATTAAAAATCATAAAATGCGACTTAACATCTTTTCTCTGCAAATCTCACATTGGTATTGTGGTACTCAAATTCTCAAATATCCTTTCGGAACAAACAAAAATGTGATAGGTATTAATATGTATTGTGGCTGGACACACGGGCATTGCATTCAAAAACCGGTCGGGATTAATTTCAACATCGAACAAAGACGCGATGAACTATCAGCTGATCTCTGATAAAATCAGCCACAGGTAGTTTCATGTATATGTAGGTATCTACTTTAATTACTAGGTTCTTATAGATAGATACAAAAGTCGCAACAATAATAATAATTAAGTAATAATGAATAATTATCGATGTTATTTTTAAAATAAACCATTTTATGAGGTCAAACTCTTTTCTCTTGTCTCCCACTCGTTTTCGCAAGTTTCCGAGTGTCTTGTAAAAGGCAGATGTTCCAAAAAATAAAAAAAATGAACATCTGTTTTATATCTATCTATATTTTGTTGAATAAAGTATTGTATTACATCTTAAATTCAGTGATAAGGTTTGCCACCCAAACTGATTGTCTTAATTTTTGTAATGGCACGGGGAGGACAAAAGTGGCGCATTCCTGACTATTGTAGATTGGTGCTCTAATAAACGTGTCTTTTGAAATGATGTTAATCAATTAATTTAATTGCGTGATCGACGTATTCATTTTCCTCCCACAAGCGAAGCAGTTCCTATTCCTATCTCTATTTTACAACCCCAAACGTGAACGTAAGAGTTTTGTTTTTAATAAAAAATTTCAATATAAAAATGATTAATATTATACAATAATCTTCTGTATGTTTAATGGAGATATCTCATGTATAAGCAAGGTGAACTTAAAAATGTTTAAAAGTTATAGAATAAGGTTTTTCTATGTGACGTATTCCTTTACACATTTCTTGTATTTTTAGTCACGTATTTCATTGGGAAGGTCATTGAAATATTTGTCTAATAATATAATATTTTATTTCAAATTCATTTTCTGTGAATAAAATATTTGTCAATAAACAAAGACTGTCTTGACAGTACGTATTATACGAAATAAAAATAAATAAATATACGATTTTTCAACACATTACAAAATATTACCAACTTTTGAATAATGTGACATTTAGAGTAGGCCGCCTAATTGGAAATTATAATTTATGATGAATTTTTTAACATTATTTTAATAACGTAGACAAGTTTTATGGAAATATTATAATGGGACCTATCTTAACCTTGGTAATTTACCGTGAAATGATCTCATGAACTCATACGAATTTGAGTTCGCGAGGTCTAGAGTTCAATTCCCGATTAGATTATCATTAATGTTTCGTTTTGAGCATTGAACTTATATTCTGATAACACAGTACCAAATATTCTTCATAATATCATGCTGTTTCACTCCATTTTTTTTAAATATTTATTTCATTTATAAATACACAGTATACATTGATATTACAATAACAAAACAATATTACACATAGTAAAATGGTTCCTCCATAAGCAACCAAATTTAATGCTTGTGCGGAGGGTCGGATTTCAACTATAATATTAATACACATGTAAGAATATGTACACAAAAAAAAACATATACAAAAATAATAACATAATAGTTAGAAATAGCACAATAATTATCAAAAATTGGTTAGTTGGAAGACATCGCATTTTAGCGATAAACTCGCCCTCTGTACATTGAATTGTATAACTGTTATTTTTATGACACTATTTTTTTTATGTAATTGTAACCAATGTACAGTGAAGAACAAAATAAATAAATAAAATAATGATAAATAAATCGTTCGACAAAATTTACCAACACAATACAAAATTAAACCAATATAATTATTCATAATCTTCTTCTTCTTCTCCTTGGACAATATTATAAGTCCCACATGGTGGTGGGGTCTGCCTTTCTTGTTTGGTTACGCCACTTGGTTCTGTCGAACGCATCCTCATGGGAATGTTAAAATGTTAAAACAATATACAAATCAACTGGATCAATTTTCCTTTCATTAACATCCTTACATTAGGATGGTTATTATTCCTTTTCTACTCATACTTAACTATCATACTTTTCATAAAAATGTTAAAAATAAAAATACCTTCACAATAAAAAAAAAATAATGAACGTCCTTCAAGTCTGCAACGCATGATATTATGTACTTATATATCGTTGCCGTGGATGTGAAGTGATCCAACCCACAAGACAGACATTCCGAGAAAAAGGGTGTTGAAGTTACGCTGTCACATCCGAAAATACTAATCTGACAATAACTAAGTTATTTTTGCATGGATTTCGCTAAAATTTTTACACAATATTCCTGATCACATATTCTACTAATATAAATAACAAAATATTAAAGAATTTTTATATTTTAGAAGTAAACACGAATTTATCACTTGGGTTATTTCACCACTGTAGCTGAGAAAGATCCACCTGTAGAAAAGTTGTTGGAAAGTTATGCGCTATGCGGCTTGGATCTTTTCACTTCTATAATTTAATTGAACTATTTGTTCCTATATGGGTTAGTGAAATGCTCTAACACACACTTGAAATGATGTAAAAACACTTAACATCTCTTCACAATCTTCCAAAAATGCCCTTTAGGAATATCAAATCACTTATTTCTCTTCACCACTATGTTCTCCGTGGTTTTCAGAACAAAACTGCATACTTAACTCATTTTTCAAAATAGTGTGGCTTGGATCACTTCACCTCCACGGCAACGTAATTATGTACCTATACAAAAAATTAAGACATTCATGATGGGTGGCAAACCTCATCGTTGAACTTAAGATGTAAAATGGCTTGATGTAAAAGAGTGAGATCCATGGATTTTTTCTTTTGCATATTTTCTAAAATATAGGTTTTCTCAAAGCCATTGGTTGTATTGAATAATATGTATTATTGTTTAGTGTCCATTTCCCGTGAAGCACCCGGCAAAGAATTGGTCTTCCACATTTTTCCGTAAGTTTTCCGTACGAAGATTTTTGAGGTCGCTATATTGGAAAATACATATATGGATATTATCCCTACCTGTTTCCATCTTCGTTCGTAATGGGTTGCCTTAGTTATAATACTTTGGAACATCGTCGAGATATATTCTGTGATCGTCACTTGTTCAAACTACTCAACGGTATCATATTTAATCCAATAATACTGGAAAATTTCAATATATATGTTCCCGATGCATACATATGGACGTTCTCGGCATCAGGATTTTTTTTGTCCAGCCTCAAAGTCGTACAAACATAATGGCAAACTCCCCAGTGGGAAGAGCTGTTCAAATGTTTAATGGTCTGGCTGGAGAAGTTGATATCTTTAACGTGACGTAAGCAGAATTTATAAGAAAAATCGAGGATATAATGTAGTTGTGTTATCATTTGGATATCGTAGGTTTTCTTCTGGGATCGCATTGGCCTTCAGCTGTAATGATTCTTGCATGAATCGTCTTATTGCCAATAATAATAATAAAAGGCAGATATCAAATATCACGTGTGAGACATTTTACGTTTTTGGCGATGAGGTTTGCCACCCATCTTTTGTTGGCGTGGAGAGGACAACTTGAATGTTTATTGCATGCGGCTAATCTGTAGGCTACTCCACTTGTGGGTATGCCGTGATGGTATAATTAGTAGTAAAGTAGTACTATTGAGTATAACTAACGTACGATTGATTTTGCGGACTCCGAGTTCGTATCATCAGGTGCTGGTATAGTTTAGCACCTAAGAAATAATAAATATTATTCTAAATATAGGTAATTCTCAAAGTCCTTTAGGGTGTACAAAAGTCTTTAGTTATTCTCAATATTTTATCATATTTTCGACGCGCATGAATGAACGTAGAATTCCACAACTACATAGATAGTCCATTCCTATTACAATAATTATTATTATCAAAATCCATACATTCCTTTCATACATAACTTTCCATTTCAATGGAGTTGATTATTGTATTATTGTGAATACTGCGAGTGTCTAGACAACTGGACAACAACTATTACGACAATATGCATAATGGTACCTACCTACATCATAATATTATTATTTCACAAAAGACCTCTTTGTCTCTCCTGCAGGAAGACAAGGAGACACCAACTATTAGTCCAGGATGTGTGTGTTATTAAAAATATTATATCCTTGTTGTATTGTTCTTTGTATGATAATTTTCAGTTATACTATTCACCCGGTATTGTTAGGAATTGACTAACAATTTTTTACGACAGTTTTACTGTTAGAATAAATTAAAAGACGGGAATCTCGGGATGAAAAAATAGGAATAGGTCGATCCCAGAAAAGATGAATCGGTTACAAAATATCTATGGCCGGCAGAAATTTATTGAACGAGAGCAACCTGTGGAAAAAAGTATAAAAAAGTATGGAAGATTAAAATTGGTTTTCCGTCTATAGACCCCAAGGATTTTTGACCAAGATTATTACGTAAAAGTTGAAAAAAGTTATTCTAGTATTCCCACATTGTCAGAGCCATCATTTGTTTTTTACTTTTTCATCATGTATAATTACATAGAGTAAGTACTTATTATTTGATCTTTGTATAATTATGTATTTAGACATGTTATAGGCTTATGCCGTGAATTTTTGTAAAATAAATAAAATAAATAAATTACTTGTTTTTATCTCAGAGAGAGAGGGGAGTTCAAATTCTGTCTCGCGAACTACAAGTCCTTAAACGGCAGGACACTCATGTGCCTCGCTGAGCCCTGTCCCGTTGACAATTAATAGTCGAAGACGACCACTTTGTTCAGCTTTCACTATTACAAACAATCTCGTAGATGACAATAGGGCATCAAAATTCGTAGAAGGGAGCATCGGAGTCGCAGCACTGTGTGGAACAGATTGCTTCTGGATGTGAGCGAAAATCATTCTTAAACCATACAAATCAACCACCACATTGGAGAAAAATTTGAAAACGCTACTATTCAAGAAAAGCCACGGCACCCTTGAGATGGTCACGGATCATTAAATGGCGGTATTTACAAATTGTTCATATTATCACGATTATTATTTTTGTCTTAAAAACTCCTTATTCACCTAGATATCAAAAGATTAAGGTAGAAATACATACAAATCTTTCTATGCCATTAATAAATTCAGACACACACACAATCATGAATGTGAACAATTTGAAATATTTATTTAACATAATAGATAGATAAACACTTTTTCATATATTATAATATACTATATCTGTGTATTTAGGATGACGCATAGAAAAGATGTTGAAACGGTCAGCTTTGTGAGTGAGACAAATAAAAACGATTTAAATGGATAGAAAGTTTTTTCGGCCACCCTTTTTACGCCGAAGGCGATATGGTAATGACAATAACATATTGTTAATGCACAAGCCTGCATTACACATCGTAAGACATTGCAAATATTTATATGTAATTGACGGAAATGAGTCACTACTTAATTAGTTATATTTCTACAATTTTCTATTCATTAAAAAAAACAGTGATTGTCATAAGACAGAAGACCGTTGGACAGACCAAGACAAAGATTGTTGGATGGGTGGATGTTGGATGATTTATTCGGCGCCGTTTAATGGAGCATCCATCTCAAAGGCGCGGGAAACTATGTTGGAAGAGCGAAGTCTTCAGCTTGCTCCTGAACGTTGTAATAGGCTGGTTTTTACGGAGGTCCTCAGGGAGTCAGTTCCAAATGACTGGTCCTGCGACGCCAAAAGCCCTATCATAAAAGCAGGACTTGTTTGCTCTGTTGTTTTCGTCCAGCATGTTGGTGGATGTCTTAGCTGAGCGTAGAGGTCTACTTGCAGGTGTTTTGAGAACACAGAGTTCAGAAAGTGACTGAGGTGCCATTTTGTTCAAAACTTTGTAGACTATAACATCAATCGAGATCTAGAGGAACTAAATTGACTGGCGTTCCATTGCTCAAGATAGAAAGGCTTGGAGATCTATTGTTTCGGGATCTGTATGTTGATTACATGCAGTTTACTGACTGTACACTTATGGGAAATGCTCGCACTGTGATTACAGTATATAAGTATTCATAAAAATATTAAGTTTCAAAAAGAGCGATTTTTGGTTTAAAATGTAAAAGTATCTACCTGGACAAATTATGTAAATTGCCCTTAAAGAGCCCCTGAGTAGAGAATTATTTTTTGCTATATGGTTGCCCATTTATGAACGTATTAGTGATGATTCTTTTTTACTCTCGGGTTTTCGCAATTTTCTAAATTTTTACCACCCCAGCGAATTTAGGATTGGGTAAATAAAGTGAAATGTTTCACGAAATCATTTGTTCATCACCATGTTGTTCCTTAGGTACACTTTTTTGTTAAACATGTAAAAGGCTCACGCCGTATATTGTGTAAATAAATAAATAAATAAATAAATTTACAATTTTTATACAAAGACGTATTTTTCTCTACTATGCCCGACATTTAACGAGGAATCAACATTTGCAATTGTCATTCGCACATCGTTAATACCGACACTTAAACGGAGCAATTAGAGTTAGCGCAAAAATTACAAATATCAAAGAAATACTGCCGCAATATTTTAATGTGTCCTTAGGGTGACATTTATCGTGAGCTAGCCCTTAATTTAAATCCAATAAACTTCTATTTTTCATAACTTTTTTACATCAAAATAATGCCATTTTACATCTTATATTTAGCGATGAGGTTTGCCACCCATCCTGAGTGTCTTTATTTTTGTTGCCACGGGGAGGACAGCTTACATACTTTTATTACATGCTTACATCTTGTGGGATATGCCTTGATTGTATAATATAATTTTTATGTCTTTCATATATTATTTTATTAACATGTAAAAGGCTGACGTCGTATATTGGAATAAAATAATATTCTATTCTATTTTTAAATGCCATCCACTCGTTCACGAGTCTAATATAATGTGATTTACACCTAAATTTAAGGGACAAATAGAGTGATTCTCAGTGATACCTCTAAGCCTTCGCATATCCTTGTTTTTCCACTGAGGATCACTTAGCGTAAAAAAGTTACATAAATATTAAGTCTATTGGATGTAAAAGCCAATTTAAACAAATTGAGGGCTAGCTCATGATAAGTGTCACCCTATCTATGGACACTTTGAAGTATTGGGCCAAAAATAATAATATTTGTCATTCTAATTGTCTTTCAATTAGGAAACTATAATTTTACAGGTGAAATAAACTGAATGGTTTGCAGAGATACAATTTAATTGTTTAGATAACAATACATAACATTATTATTATTGCATCCTTATCTTTACAGACGGAATATTATTTGTGTTGGTTGGCGTCATTCATATTAGCTAGTCTGAAGTTGTTTATCAATAAATAAAATCTAAAATTGCCTTAGTAGATACAAGTTGTTTTGTTTAGAAAGTAACAACAACAAATAGTCTACAGCAATGTTTCTCAACATAGCAAAATTGAGGGACGCTAAGGCAAGATAAAAGACTACTAGTCTAGACTCTAGAGTGAGGAGTATGGAGAAACTATTTCAACCAGCGTATGACTGGAAGGTCTTTGCAGGAGTGATCACCAAATTTGTAGATACCTAAAATGCCCCGAAGTGAAGGAGAAAGCAGTAAGGGAGTAGACATATTGAAAGTCATGAATTTAAAAGAAGAAGCCCAAATAACAAAAATTCCAGGTTTTTTTCCCATATTCCTATCATCATCATCATCATCATCGCCCTCAACGCTCCTCTCGGGAGCACAGGGCAGAAACCAGCCTCCTCCATTCAGAGCGTCTCTGTGCCAATTGCGTCACCTCTTTCCACGACATTCCTTGCGCTCTGATATCGATATATATTCATTCATTGATATATTCCTATATACTACTACTACTACTACTACTATACCATCACGGCATATCCCACAAGTGGGGTAACCAGCAGACCAGCTGCATGTAAGAAACATGCAAGCTGTCCTCTTCGTGCCAGTATAAAATTAAGACATTCAGGATGGGTGGCAAACCTCATCGCTGAATTTAAGATGTACAATGTCTTAATTTTTTCGAACACCTGCCTTTTACAGGACACTCGAAAACTTAAGGAGAAGAGTGGGAGACCAATTCTTTACCGGGTGCTCCACGGCACCTATATCAATGAAGAAATAGGGTATTTTCTAATATTCTTATACCTACTGCCAAAACGAAAATCTTCGGAGCAAAATTGACCAAATAAAAATAAAATAAATTTTATTGCACCATAAAATAATTGTAAAAAGGGCGGGTCAAATAATCGACCAATAATTCAAAATCTTATACCAACAAATAATTTTGCTAAGCTTCTGCCTGCCGTAGAATAATCCTGGATACGTCCTTATGAAATAACAAGGTTTAAGTTATTTCAAAATGGACAGTGGTCGAAAAACAGTTGAGAACCTGTTATTTGGAGAGTTAAACTAAAGATACTAGCAAATAAAATAACCTCCGTAGCGATTGATTATCGTAGATCTGTTAAATTTAACAAGTGTCTTATAATTTGTACGCGGAACGTTTGTGACTCAAGTGATGATTTATAAAAAATGACCCAATTTGAAATTATTTTTTTTACGTTTCTCTTTCTTCTGCGTAATTGGCTCAAAGAACAGGCTCTTTTTTTGTATATTTCTGGGTGATATCAAAAAATATACAACTCAATTCGACGACGATGTATCTGAATGTTAAGACATTCAAGATGGGTGGCAAATCTCATCGCTTATTATAAAATGTAAAACGCCTTTATTTTTTCTTTGCTTACTTTATTAACACCCGCCTTTTACAGGAAACTCGAAAACTTACGTAAAATGGTGAAAGACCAATTCTTTAGAAGAAAAACATAATTATCTAAAAAACTTTTAGTCCAACTTATTTATCAAATCAAATTACCAAATTGCTGGTATATATTATTACCGTAGATCAATGACACTGGATCTTATAAAATAATAAAATTATAAATAGAATCGTATGAGTAGTAAGTACATAACCATGATTATTTATTAATTAATTTATTAATCCATTAAACGGATTGAGAGCCTTTTATACATAATTGGAGAGAGATCCACCTCCACCCGGATATCTCAGGAGTTGTGAACTCATATTTATCCGCATTATTACACCAAATTTGTCCTCACGGGCGGGTCATTGGGCAAGCCTGAAGGGCCAACCGGCCAAAACCGCCATCGTGGGAATCTTTTAAGAAACACTCTCTCTTCAATGCCCCTTTTAAAAGATGTTTATTTAATAAAATATAAAATAATAACAATTTAGTAAAAAGATACAGAACAGGACAAGAATAACACAAGTAATAAGACAGAAATAATATCGAATAAATATAAACAATTTGGTGAGTAACAGAAGGCCGAGGTGAGGTGTCCAGAAACGTGTTAATTGGCGTTCAGAGGGCGCGAGCCCGAGAGCCACCAGTGCCTGAATGGTGTGAAAACATTAAGCCCTACCAAATAAGCTTGCGCATTGCAATGCATTTGTTCGCAACTCTCTTTACGTGTTTTTGTCAACGCAATGGTAGAAGTCGAGTAAATTACCTTCAATGAGCTTGTTTCGTAAATAACTATCATTTTGCGTGTCCATCAATTCCAGCTGCATTGATTCTGGTGCACTTTCGTGTGAAATGTTGAAAGGATTGCTGAAAATGTCCAGTAGAGGTTTAACTTTTTTAAATTCTGAAAAACGATCTTGAAAAGCTTGTATCAAAATATCAACTTTTTCTACAAAAGCAAGGTTGATGTCAGTTTTCTATATTTTCTTCACAATTTCTCAATTCGTTGGAGGGCCGCGGTCTCTACCGCTACCTCGAGATCGGTATGCGCGTATTTTTGGCCAAAAGACACTTCGCACGTCGTATGATTAAGATTAAGATCGTGTTTATATTTTGTCAAGAGGAACGCTGCAGGTTCCTAAACCATAAAAAATGCCGTGATGGAATGAATGTTCTAATTGCATTTATTCAGTACGAAGCCAGTTTTGTATTTCAACAATACTTAACTCTCGGTAGCACAAAAAGAAAACGGTGATAATACCTATAGTACTCGTATGTTTAGAATTATGTGAAAACTTTTATTCTGTACTTAGTGCTTCGCATTCAGATTGTTTTGTAAAATCATAAGCGCATTATAAGAACAAACTTGGAAAATCATAATTCAGAAATAATAGTGGGTAATATGAAATAGTTAAGTAGGTATAATAATAGTTTATTCAACTGCATTTAATTTATAATTTTAAAATATTATTAAAGCATTAGTCTCTCTCACTCTTTTCCGTAAGTTTTCGAGTGTCCTGTAAAAGGTAGATTTTCTAAAAAATTATGACATTTTACATCTCCATTTACATCACGGACGGCGTGTGTGGCGCGGAGGTACCTACATAACACTCTTATTTATTTATTCTTTTTGCACATCATCATTACATAACAGTGTTAACAAAAGAATACAAATTTTAAAATACCAAATAAAACAATACAAAATTCAAAATACTAGGACGACATGCAGTGGCGACATTATCACTATCAAGTGATTTCTCGATTTGGCTCTTGCCAGGAGATACCGGATTTTGATTCCCGGCATGGACATTGGACAAAATGAAGAATGACATTTTTCTAACTGTCCTGGGTCTGGGTGTAACATGTATATTTGTTTGGTGCATAGTGTATATAGGTACGTATGTGTATCGTCGTGTTAGTATCCATAATACAAGATTCAAAGGTATCTTACATTAGGACTGGGATGATCTGTGTGAATTGTCCATGCATGCACGTTATCTTCAATTCAGCGAGGAGGTTCGTCACCCATCCTGAATGTCTTAATTTTTGTTTGGACTCAGAGGAAAACTGGCGTGTTTATTTACCAACCCCACTAGTGGGATATGCCTTGATGGGATACTAATAGAATTTATAATTGTATACCAGAGGTGAATATTTTTACAGTCTTGGTAATCAATTTTTTGAACTTCCGGATAGCCAACAAATTTAAAAATAAGCAGAAATTGAAATGAAAATTTAATATCTAAAGCAACTCTGCCAAAACTGGAGCAGCCAGCAGACTAATTTAATTTCAAAAACATGAAAGTCGATCTTTCCTAGTCTACAACATACATAATTACTCATTTGAATTGAGATTTATTCTTAACAAAGGTTTTATTTGTTTCAAACTAATAAAGTATTGTTCTACGTTCGCTTTTCAAAAGATCACAGCTAGACAATATTCTAATTTTGGATGGTCCGGTATCGGAGTCATATACCTACCTACTATTCATAATATTACAGGTACACATTATCAAAGATCTAAGTACAATTTTGTCTATGGCAAGTAGGTATGTTAGTACGTAGGCATGATATAATATTATTATTATCTATGGTAATGTTCGCAAACAGAGCCTTACAGGCCATAGACAAAGGCGGGCTCTATTATAATACCACCGCATAATTAATTAGCGTACACATAAAGGAACGCGCCTTTTCAAAAAGCGAACAATATGGCGTCTGTTTTCATTACACCAACAACGAAACTATAGAATTGAAGGTGAAAATAATTTCATAGAATCATCGTCCTCCTTATTCAAGCAAATGGTTCAATAAAATTTGAGTTATAACTTACTGCTAGCCTTCTTCTCTCCACTGCTGGATACAGGCCTCTTTAAAACTTTTCCACACTTTCCTATCTCGAGCAACACGATACCACTGTTTTCCCATCATCTGGACAATATAGTCAACCCATCTTTTGTGAGGTCTTCCTACGCTTCTTTTATCCTCCCACGGCCTCCATTCAAGAGATCATTACATTTTATAAATAATGGATGACGAAAATGATAAACCTGTAACAATTACTGTTATTTGTATAAATACCTTTTTGTTTTTGTTTGTATTTTTGTATATGTATAAAATGTATATGTATATGTATAAAAAAATTGTATAAAAACCTTAACAAATAGTAATTAGCTTTGGTACATTAATTAAACCCACAAAATTATGTATGTAAAACTAATCAAGGGCATACCCATTATTAACGCGAACATCAATGTTCAAAGAAGTCTACATCGAATGGTATAAAATAAATAACAGAAAATTTGCATCAAATCGTAGCTGCCTTTCTCCCCACTTCCTAAAAAGGTACCTACCTGGTTTGATCTTAGATGGAGGGCACTTAGATTCATGATCATCCCATTTTAACTAGTGTAATTTCGATCTGACCTCTATTGGTGACGAGCGGAGAGAGTTGAATATTCTGATGATATTTTTCCATAATTCTGTATTATTCAATAAAATGTGCAGATATTGTAAATCAACTGATAACATAATAATATAAACATAGCTGTTCACACTAATAAACAACACCTAATAGCAGCAGTTTTTCGGTTTTTTTTTTTCACTAATTCATCGAACGTTTAAACTTTAAATATTCGATGTCTCATTTGCATCACTAGCCGGAACGTCAAAAGATCTATTCACCTCTTCTTATTCTTATTTCTTTTAAACGCTTTTAATTTTATTCACACGAGATATAATGTTATCTACTTACCAAAATACATAACCATATACTTCTAAAGTAGATGATATTGTTATATATTTTTAGTGTACATAAAATAATAAATATTTGTACCCGTTCGTAAATATAAATAAGACAGATACGCATGCATTTTATATCTACTAATTGTCTTGTTTTTTGCTATCACGGAGAGGATGACATGTATGCATATTACAGGCAGCTGGTCTATTGGCTACCCCACTTATCTTAACCAAACAAGCAATAGAGAAACCAATACCCTCTATAAAAACAAGCATCCATACCCGTTTATAAAAAATGTATGTATCTTGTTTAGTAATGGAGATATCAATGTTTAAGTAGAGAACGTAATCCAAGAGTGAAAATATGTCGAAAAAACTATTTGCCTTATTTTTGCCATATTTTTTAAGTCTGTTTTCGAGGGATGGAAGATTTGATAAGGACATCGAAAGAAGAAAAGTCGCCGGTGCTAGTGTGAATGGTGCACTTCGACCCATTGTTAGCAATAGCAGTGTGTCGAACATGGCAAAAATGCTAGTGCACAATACCATTCTGGTACCGACACTTATGTATGCAAGCGAAACTTGGACGTGGTTGAAAAAGGATGAGAGTGGAATAAATGCTGTGGAGATGCGTTCACTGAGAAGAATGGTTGATAAAACGTTGCGAGATAGAGTGAGGAATGAGGATATCAGGAGAATGAGCGGATGTGAGAGGAGTGTTGTGGACAGAATGCGTGTAAACAAGTTGAGATGGTTTGGACATGTTGAGCGAATGCAAGATGAAAGAATGACGAAGAGGATGTATTTATCTAATAGAAGGGGTGTGAGGAAGCGCGGACGTCCAAGAACCACGTGGCTTGATCACGTGGACCAAATTCTTAAATTAAATGTTCGAAGAAATAGCATTTTACAACTCAAGTTCGGCGATCAGGTTACAACACTTACAACCCATCTCGAATGTCTTAATTTTTTGTAAGCACGAAATGGAGGGCTTGCATGTTTTTTATATGCGGATGGTCTGCTGGCTACTCCACTTGTTGGATATGCCGTGATGGTATAGTAGATGTACAGCATGTTTCTACTGACAATAAGACTAGTCGTACAAGTATCATTACAGCTGAAGGCCAATGCGATGCCTGAAGATAATTTTAAACAATATCTAGACAACAACATAACTACAATATACTTTCAATTTCCCTTATAAATTCCGAATATGTCACGATAAAGATATCAATAACTCTAACCAGACCATTTAACATTTGAACGGCCATATTTTTTAACTGTCAAACAATTCCAGTAGGGTTACTCTTGACAAAATCTTAACACGATCTTAATCTAGTCTTGATCTTGATCATACGATGCACGAAGTGACTATTGGCCAAAAATACGCGCATACCGATCACGCGGTAGCGGTAGCGCGGTATTTTTGACCATATAGTCCCTTCGTGCGTCGTATGATCAAGATCAAGACTAGATTAAGATTGTGTCAAGAGTAGCCCTGCAGATGCATTTTCATCCATCTCATTGCGAGCTCTACTGTCTCTTCAAATTATTTGAAGCATTTTTATTCCTTTGAGATTTTTATTCTATTATTTTAGGCACAGAGATTTTCTAATAGTGCCAATTCCCTCTGAATGTTGTATTATTACTGAGTGTGACATCCGATACAATCTATTTGTCCCTTCTCAAAACGATAAAAGCAAGTTTTATTATTCTCCAACAACTATCCTCTCTCTGACGATTTAATAACATTTAAACTGTTTTTGGCACAAATCATCCTTGCAGGCTGCTATGCCGTAAGTGAAGAAGAAAAATTCTCAGAGTTCAATTGATTTTATTCTCCTTTCCGTCGCATCAGTTAGTGTCCAGGCTTCCATACCATGCAATAGCTCTAGAAACACACAATGCGCACTTTGAAACCAATATAATATATTTAACTGACGGATTTGAAACTAATTTCATAATAATGATATTACAACAACAAACATTTTACAATCTACATAGTTACAATATAATATAATATAGAACCAAATTTTGTTTACCTTAGCCATACTGTTTTCTTAGCGATTGTGTTTTAACTTTGTCAAAGATAAACAAAAGATAGTACTCGAATTATAATGTGAAGAGGTAAGTACTATGTAATATTATTATTATTTGTGTACTATGCCGCCTTAAAGGCTCTATGTACAATATTTTCATCGTGGAAAAAAAATATCTTCCATTTGTACCATCACGATATCTCACACATGTGTGGTAGCCAGCTTATTAATTGCTTCATATAAACATGCAAGTTATCCTCTCTGTGCCAATAAGAGCTAAAACATTCAACATGGGTTAATTTTAGATGGGTGAATTTAAAATCTTAAAAGTGATGTAATCTGTCTTGTCTAATATGTATTTAATCTGCATTTATCTGCAATTATTTCTAGCAAAATTGCCTAATTGACTGTCTAAAATATGCCGTGTAAACTGGTATATACTGTACAAAAGTTGACAACGTATTATACAGTCCACTTACGTGCATTGCCGTAAAATGAAATAAGAAGAAGAAAAAGTCCAGTTACGAGTAACTATTTGATTTTGTTTTATTACACAGGTATTTGTTTGTTATGAATCTTTATTTTTAAATATATGTATTAATGTGCATATTTCAGTTGATTGTTGTAATTGTGATCGAAATTTCTCACAATTATGTGTATGTTATATTGATTTGAGAATTATCGTGTAAAAGGCTCTTGCCGTTTATAGTTTTAATAAATAAATAAATTGATAATAATAAACACCTCCAAATTTGCAGAAAGGAGCTTCAGAGCCGCCGCGCCATCAGATCTGCCTGGAACAGATTACCCACAGGGAGAATCAGTCCACAACCACATTTAGAACCAAGTTGAAGACTCTAATGTTCGTGAGAAGTCACGGCGCCCTTGGGATGGTCACGGATCATTAAACGGCGCCACATATAAATAGTCCGATTATTATTATTATTATTAACGTCCTTTTATAGGACACTTGAAAACTAACAGAAAAGAGTAGGATTATTTGTGAAAAAGTTATGAGTTATAGAAACTGATATGTTTTTCAGATGATTGAGTTTTACTAATGAAGATTCTACTACTACTACACCATCACGCCATATTCCACAAGTGGAGTAGCTAGCAGATCAGCCGCATGTAAGGAACATGCAAGCCGTCCTCTCCAAGCCAACAAAAATTAAGACATTCAGTATGAATAGCAAACCTCATCTCTTGCAGGAGAAGCCGTAAGGATGTGAATACTTGTGGATAGAAAGATAGTTCTATCTATCTATCTATTCCCTCACGCCGTATCCCAAGTGGGGTAGGCAGAGAGAACGGAACGCCAATTAGATCTGTCCTTACATACTTCTTTCGCTTCCTCCACAGTCATACAATTTCTCATGCACGCACGTCGCGTCGGTTTCTTTTACTCAAAACACGGCCGTCCTTGAGAATTTGATCTACATGTTCAAGCCATGTAGGTAGTTCTCGGACGCCCGCGCTTCCTCACACCCCTCCTTTCAGCCAAGTATATCCTCTTTGTCATTCTTTCCTCTGTCATTCGTTCCACATGACCAAACCATCTCAATTTATTTACACGCATTCTATCCACAACACTCCTCTTGCATCCACTCATTCTTCTAATATCCTCATTCCTCACTCTATCACGCAACGTTTTACCAACCATCCTCCTCAGCGATCTCATCTCCACAGCATTTATTCCACTTTCGTCCTTCTTCAACCATGTCCACGTTTCGCTTGCATACACAAGTGTCGGTACCAGGATCGTATTGTGCACTAGCAATTTTGCCATGTTCGACACATTGTCATTGCTGACGATGGGTCGAAGTGCACCGTTAATCCTAGCACCGGCTACTTTTCTTCTTTCGATATCTTTGTCACATCTTCCATCCCTCGCAAACAAACTTCCTAAAGATAGTTGCAAATGATCAAAAGCATGTTTTTAGGTACATGGTGATTTATATTTGTGTTGCCATACTTGCAAAGTGTTATTTCACTTATAATATGTATGTTAATTTTATTATTAACACTGTAATGAAATTCCTGGCAACACTTAGATGACTAACATTGAGATGTGTGTAAGATAACATTAAAAAACGTTTACCTAGGTAATGTTCTGCAGTTTCAATGTAAATAATATGTATAAAGAATCTTTGTCAAAAATTCGAAGTCCTTTTGTGTTTCAATAATGACACGGTATAGTAAAAAAAAAACAAAAAGAAATAAAGTATTCATTATATTATCTGTTAATTACTTTAATCTTCATATACACATAATCATGCTGTATGGAATATGGGTTAGACAGAAAAGAACAGTGAAAAATGTGTAAAAACCATGTGAATAAAAGAACAGTTCTTTTACGGTCATAATTTTTTTTAACTTTTTCATTCATTTCTTGTGCCAAAGTAAAAACCTCTTCCCAATGAAAAATCTTGAAGTAGGACACCCCACATGCCCATATTTAAGCAAAAAAAAATGGTAAGTATCTACGTGGAAAAGTATTAAAAACCTCTTCCCAATGAATAAGTTTATGTTAACACCCCAAATGCCCATAATTAATTTTGAAAAATAAGCAGGTACCTACGTGGATTTTATTATTGTAGGATAAAACATAAGACATCGCATTTCAGCGATAAACTCGCCCTCTGTACATTGAATTGAATAACTGATATTTTTTTATGATACTGTTTTAATTTATTATTGTAAACAATGTACAGTGAAGAATACAAATAAAATAAATAAACAGTTAGTTATAATAACAGAGTAGATATTATTGAAGGATAAATAGTCATTACAGAAAACAATAATAAACAATATAAAACAGAATATTGACCAAAAAGTTACATTTAAATATTCTTATAATACCATGAATCCTTCAAAAAAAACTATTGATTAGTAACAAACTAATAATTTAAACGAGCTTAAGATCAGTAATGATAATCGACAAATGTTAAATGACAAATGATTAATATCCAAGCTTTTAAAAATATTTTTTTTTAACACAATACTATCCAGAACCAACATCTCGTCGGTGTTACGGAGAGTGCAGATCTTTGCAGAGTGCTTTGCAGACGTATGGCGTCATTTGTAACAGATTCAATCCTGATCATTCTTAAAAAATTGAATTATTTCCATGAATACAGCCTCTGAAACACAAAACCCATCACTCCTCCCCCTCCCCCCCCTACGTATTTTCTTGTTTTTTTTTTATTATTATTGTGTACGTATATATATGTATATTAATGTGTTTTTTTTGTAAAATTATTGCATTTAACTTGAATGTTTACCTTTTATGTAATTGTTTGTAATCAATGTACAGTAAAGAATGAAAATAAATTATCTTATGGAAGGGACAACCGTAAGAGCTATAACTTTGCGTCCAGTTTATTGATATACATATTCCAATTGCCCTTGGCATCACCTGATTAATCTCCTCTATATATGTAGCCGTTATATGTAAGTCCCAGTATGACGGTTTAGAAAATAGCGTGAATGAAAATGATGAAATATGCATGACCGAGATTATGAATGCATTGAAGAAAGCGAAGTGCGGTAAAGCTGTAGGATTTGATTGTGTCTCAATTGAACTCATTAAGTTTGGTGGATCGAGGACTCTTGCGTGGTGCTTGGAGCTTTTCAACAATTGTTGGAGAGAAGGCGTTACCCCAGAGGACTGGAGAAAGGCCATCATCTGCCCCCTGTACAAGGGGAAAGGCTCTAAACTTGAGTGCGGGAGTTATCGGGCCATTAGCTTGTTGAGTTCAATAGGGAAACTGTATGGTAGAATTCTGATTGAGAGAGTACGAAAGTCAACTGAATGTAAGATATGGGATGCACAAGGAGCTTTTTTGAATGGCAGAGGGTGCACCGATCAGATCTTCTCCCTACGAATAGTCATAGAGAAGTTTCTGGGTAAACACCAGAAGCTTTTCTGTGCGTTCGTGGATTTGGAGAAAGTATATGATCGTGTGGACCGGGAAAGATTGTGGCGCGTGTTGTCGGAGTATGGGGTGAGCAGCCAGTTGATCCACGCAATTTCTTCGCTCTACGTGGGGAGCTCCGCTTGTGTGAGGGTAAACAATACCCTCTCGGAGTGGTTTACCCTCACCAAAGGAGTGAAGCAAGGTTATGTCATGTCTCCGTGGCTGTTCAACCTATTCTTCGACTACTGTATGCGACCATTGAAAGAGATGGATGTTGGCGTTGAACTGAATGGAAACCGTATGAATGCGTTGATGTATGCGGATGATTTGGCTGAGAGTGAAAGTGATTTACAAAAGATTGTGTCAGTTGTATATGATAGTTGTAGTATGAATGGGATGAAAATGAATGTGACAATGACGAAAGTGCTGGTTTTTGAAAGAGAGATTGATAAAACAATGTGTGAAATAAAGGTTGAAAATGAATGTTTGGAGCAAGTGGACGAGTATGTATATTTAGGAAGTTTGTTTGCGAGGGATGGAAGATGCGACAAGGATATCGAAAGAAAAAAAGTGGCCGGTGCTAGGATTAACGGTGCACTTCGGCCCATTGTTAGCAATGACAATGTGTCGAACATGGCAAAATTGCTAGTGCACAATACGATCCTGGTACCGACACTTATGTATGCAAGCGAAACGTGGACATGGTTGAAGAAGGACGAAAGTGGAATAAATGCTGTGGAGATGAGATCGCTGAGGAGGATGGCTGGTAAAACGTTGCGTGATAGAGTGAGGAATGATGATATTAGAAGAATGAGTGGATGCAAAAGGAGTGTTGTAGATAGAATGCGTGTGAATAAATTGAGATGGTTTGGTCATGTGGAACGAATGGAAGAGGAAAGAATGACAAAGAGGATATACTTGGCTGAAAGGAGGGGTGTGAGGAAGCGCGGGCGTCCGAGAACTACATGGCTTGAACATGTAGATCAAATTCTCAAGGACGGCCGTGTTTTGAGTAAGAGAAATCGACGTGCGTTCATGAGGAGGAGGCGAATGACTGTGGAGGAGGCGAAAGAAGTATGTAAGGACAGATCTAATTGGCGTTCCGTTCTCTCTGCCTACCCCACTTGGGATACGGCGTGAGGGAATAGATAGATAGATCCAAATATTACTACCTACGTTGAGGAAGGAAACATGAATAAAAGTTTTTCTCATATTATGACAATATTGGTTATTATGATACATCGTATTTGGTGTTGAAATAGTTTGGACATCACGTACAGGCCATTAATGTCTAATATTGTTCAAAGTTATAGTATTATTATCATTTCTTTATTTAAACCCGGCTATTTATGGGTTTTAAATAAATAATTGATTTAGTAGATATCTCAATTAGTATAATTTAGATCGCATGGAACCAATATGCATACCTTCGTTGCATATTTAAAATGGCGTAGGTATGTGAGAACATTTATATTTACAAATATTGTTCTTTAGGACATTGAAATTGTTGTTTTAACTTTGTATTGGCATGTGATATTATTCTTAAAATATTAAAATTTTAATATTTGATACTTAGAATCACTTTATGAAACGGTTTTAATGGCATAAAAGCAGTTTATTTTTTAATAATTTATAAATAATTAAAACACTTATATTTTCACTATATTTATTTAAACTCTAACGTATTCGCCCACTTCAATGGGCATTCTCAAGAGTACCTACTGAATCAGTATACTGCCCTGCTAAGTAAAAACACAGTAATTAACAAACACATATGTGTCAGAATCGCAGACCAAGTTTAAAATTACCTTTTGTGTGTATTTTTTCAAGTATTAAAAAAACATACCACAGTCGTCACAATTATCTAAGATATTCAATATTTTTTTAAATATGCTTCCTTTTAATAAGCTAATTTATAATAGATATTTGTAACGATTGTGGAAAGTTTGTTTTTTGATACTAGAAAAAATACACAAAAAAATTAATTTTAAACTTGGTCTGCGATTCTGACACATATGTGTTTGGTAATTACTGTGTTTTTACTTAGCAGGGCAGTATAATGTCCTTTACAAAAATTGAAGGTGGTCACAGAAGGGGGATTTATTTTTTATTTATTTATACAGAAATGTCAAAACATTTATACATTTACATACGCCATTTTAAATATGCAATGACGATAATTTAAAAGAGTATTACAGATGAACAAAAAACTCGATATCAAATAAAATCACCCTGCCTAAGTCTTTAGATCCTTCTTTTCATGTGTTATGATCATCTCTAATAGTTTTTTTTTTTAAATAAACCCGTTTTGTGATAAGCAATTCAAATACTATCTAAAGCAAAACTAGCCTATTTTGTAAAAAAAAAATCGTCGGAAAGTCTTCTCTCTGGTTGCTTTACAAGACTAAGATAATAAATAGGTATGAACAGATAAAATGAGATTCCCCTTATGCAATAAACAAACAAACAATCAAACTTGCAAAATTATTTCTGTAAGAATTGACATCCCGGACATGTACGATAATATGACAAATATTCATCAAACATTTACATAACTTATTGGTAATGGATGACTAAATAAGTGTGTAAAATAATTAATACCTTAATGTTGTAACGTCCATTCATTGCA
Source organism: Athripsodes cinereus (assembly GCA_947579605.1). Taxonomy (NCBI): domain Eukaryota; kingdom Metazoa; phylum Arthropoda; class Insecta; order Trichoptera; family Leptoceridae; genus Athripsodes; species Athripsodes cinereus. The sequence goes on from OX388307.1 coordinate 3,966,215, forward strand.
AAATACACATTAGAACAAACGGACATACCTACATAATGTCTCATTAAAATGTATGTTGAAATAGTGACACTGTTGATATGTGTACCTACGAGTACATGATTTGGTGTATATTATTATTATTCTTTTTAAATTTCCTATGAAATAGTACAATCATGGGAGATCACTTACAGAGCTACAGGGACAAAAACCTTCTTACTATCCTGGTGGACGATAGAAGTACGGCCTTCTGCATGCTGTATTTGAGCCTGTCATCTACTCCCAGTTTTCTGAGATTGCTTGACAGACTCTTAGGTATTAAACCATTCACAGACAACACTATAGGCACGATGATTGTGGTAGGTGTTCTCCACATATCTTTGATTTCATGAGCAAGATCAAGATATTTTATTATCTTATCTTGCTCAGCTTTATTTAAATTTTCATCGTGCGGTATAGTGATGTCTATGATGTATGTTTTACGGCATCTGCGATCAACCAACACAATATCTGGTCGATTAGCTATAATAGTTCGATCAGTTTGAATTGGTCGATCCCAGTAGAGTTTAGTGTCATTGTTTTCAAGTACCGATACTATATTTCAACATTATTATTGTTATTAATAATGTTGAAACACAAAAATTTCGAAAAAATGTACCGCGCTGCAAGTCTATCACATAATAATATTATGTGATAGACATAATAATATTATGTGATAGACATAATATTATTATGTCTATTATTATTATAATAATATTATGTGATAGACATAATATTATTATGTCTATAGGTATAGGTACATAGACTGGTATACATCAAGAGTGTCCAAACTTTCATACGTCGGAAGCTTTTTTTTACTGAATTAAATTATACCCGAGATCGACTTTTGCTGCGCAAAGTGTGACTACCACTGCTCTAACACCTCTAATGTTAAAAAATCAAATAATATACAATATTAAAGACTAAATAATATTATCATGGATGTTTAAATAAACTATGCACTATTATATGCAATTACATGGATAATAATAGAGGCAAACCTTTATTTGTTTCAAAATACCTAATATCCTTATCAAGTAATGCATTATATTACTGCAATTATAATTTCTCAATTGCGTGGCTGTAATGTAATTTGATAAATCAAAATGGCTACAAAATTACATTACCAAAAGGCCCAATAAAATTTCACGATTAAAATTGATTCACAATATTAGAATTTGAACATTCCACCTTATAATGAATAATTTTACATAATAAATTTAGGATATAATATTTTACCATCACGCCGCTTCGCTCGCGGGGTAGGCAGAAAGGATCGAGCGCCACTTCCTTCTATCCTTGCCTACATCTTTCGCTTCCGTCACTGTCATACAATTCCTCATGCATGCTCTCCTGTTCAACGTGCTCACCACGTGACCGTCCTGTAGGATTTGATTTAAATGATCTTGCCATTTAATCCTCGGACGTCCACGTCTCCGAGCACCATTCCTATCAGACAAATATATCTTCTTAGTCATTCTGTCCTCATTCATTCTTTCTACGTGCCCAAACCATCTTAACTTATTTACATTCATCCTTGTTATTACACTAACTTTCATTCCACATTCCTTTCGTATCTCACTGTTACGCACACGATTTCTCAGACTTTTACAACACATCGGGAAGCGGCGTGATGGTATGTATGTATGTATGCATAATATTTTAACAAAACACAGCTAATGAGATCTTCAGTCTTAATAAGAATTTGATGGCATACGTACAGAACTGCAAATTATAAGTGGATAACTTTTCCATCAAGAACATAAATACAATCCTGCGATCTACATATATTATTATGCTCAATTTATTGTATAATATCTTGAAGCACAATGCCCCTCATTCCCTTTTAAAGCCTTTTGAATATTTGTTTTCACATGGACGTCCTCTCATATCTCAGAATAATCAGTTATTTGCCATCACTCACACCACAACCTTTTTCAGTTCATCATTCACGATGACCCATGCAATTAGAATGTGAATAAGAATCTGTCTTGCAAAATTCATTGTTTATTGATCTCTGTCTGTATTGATTATTTGTTTGTGATGTTAAACATTTTATAATTATATATTTTAATAATCTCATGTTGAATTTCCCAATTTTGATGATTTATTGCTAGTTCTGTCCTTTATCAATTAATTTTAAAAAAAAGTTTTATTGAATGGTTTATATGTATTATATTTAGCATACTGTTTTTTTTATTGTGTATTGTCCTTTTTTCATGATTATTCCTTGTTGTTTAAATGTACTGTCTGTCATGCAATTTCTACAATTTTATTTTATACATGTAAAAGGCTCACGCCGTATACCTATTGTAATAATAAATAAATAAATAAATAAATAAATATCAGAAACTCCCTTAAACTACATGTTTTAAAAAATAACCTAAAATCTATAGTATGATTGATTTATCCAAATAAGCTGTTCCTTCCCATGCCTTAATCCTGTATTTTATAATATTCTTAGTATTTTATAGACATGCATAATTTAAATATTTATTTATTTCAATAAACGACTCTTTTGCCTTTATAAGGCTAGTAAATAATAAATTATTGTATTTAATTTAATATATATCATGTTTCAGAAATAATATTTCACTTAAGGCTAAGACTAAATTTAATTAAGTTTAGCATTAATTACACACATAGTCAACATAGCATCATACATTACTTTGGTTAGTTGGAAGATATTGCTTCCAAGCTATAAGCTTGCCAACTGCTTTGATTTTTTTCTATAAATAAAGTGTTTTTATTCTTATTATTAAATCTAAGCAGTCAATAGTTGTACTATTTATGTATTACATAGATGGCGGTAGTAGTTGCATCAGTTCACATATGTATTACGGTATTGTAAGATATATATTAAACTGTCCTTGGAAAAGAGACATAACCATAAAGAATAACTTTTATTCTTCTTCTTCTTCTAATTTTTGGAGGCCGTCAGAATTATCGTGGATTGGGTCTATTTGGGAACTTTCCGCGCTGACGGCTGCGAGTTGGCTATATTACCGAGGTGTTGGAAAAAAATACAAGACACATTTCATGTTAAATTTAGCAATAACATAATTATGCCACAATTCCAAATTTCCTCAATGTCTTGTTTTCTGCTGACACGTAGACTCAAGTAGAGGACAGCTTGAATGTTGATCGATATAATATGGTAGTTTCGTGCATAAAATTTATACAACTTACATACATTGAAGGACCCACCGGCCACCCGGATAGCGCAGATGTCTGAAGGCTTCCATCTATCCGAAATTCTACACTTAACAAATCTACAACTTGAATTTTAGTTGCGCTTAATCTGCTGCTGGCTTGCAATGTCTACTTGCAATAGCTTGACTTCGACCCATTTTCATTGCTGACATTGGGTCGAAGTGCACCTACAATTAATAAATGAAATTAGTAAACTTAGATTTTTAAGAAACAAACACATTCTTGTGTAGGAATAGATTTTTTTGACGGAAAAATTGTACCAGTGTATAAATTTTCTATTCATTCATTCATACCATAACGTCATTACCCATTAGAGGGGTAGTCATCGGATCGAGTGTACGTAGCGAACATGCAAATTGTCCTCTCTGTGCCAATAAATTTAAAACATTCAGGATTGGTGCCATGCCATACCTCATCGCTGAAGTGAAGAAAAATCAAATCTATCTATCTATACCAGCGATACACAAACCGCGGCCCTTTGTCGGTTTGTCTGCGGCCCGCCAGCGAATTATATAAAACAAAACAAAAAATGTCAATGTGATAAAGTATCGGATTGTCGGTAAAAGTACTGGATACTTAATAATTCGAGAAAATATTCTTTAAGAAAACGAGGTGTTTTTGAAATATTTCAAATTCCTATACCATTTTGAAAATTCGGTGACGGTGGGGGAAGAAATTTTAATGTTAGATTTCTAGAAATTTAAACCTTTAGTGTTAATTTTCTTATAGCGGCCCGTCCTTGGCTCATAATCTTCCCGTGTGGCCCCTGTTCCCTATAAGTCTGTGTATCCCTGATCTATACCTACCATCACGATCCTCCCACAAGCAGGGTAACCGGCTAACAATATGCATCTAATAAGCATAAATTTATTTAGTGGCAAAGTACATAATTATATTATTGTATATTATGTAGTAGTGATGTAACGAATGTGTGATTTTGGATATTCGCGAAAGCGAATACGAATGCGAATATTTGTTGCCGACATTCGCGAATGCGAATATCGAATATTGACTTGCTTAGATTTCTACAATATTGCTCAATCATTAAAATTTCTACCCCCCCCCCCCCTGCCGAATTTTCAAATTGGTATAGGAATTTAAAATATTTCAAAACTCCTGGGTTTTCTTAAAGAATATTTTCTTGCAGAACCTGTTTCTACAATGTACCGGGTAAGTATCCGGTACTTTTACCGAATATCCGATACTTTATTACCGAAATAATATTCGCAAAACATTCGCATATTTTTTTGCGAATACGAATGCGAATACTTTGAAATATGCGAATATTCGCGAATGCGAATACGAATATTCGTTACATCACATAGTTGTTATCTGTTATGTGCTTTTACCAATAAATAAAATAAAAAATAAATAAAATATAAATAAAAAATCACTAATATACTGTTCTTCCGTCCGCAGGGGTTCCGTAGGCCCCGGCGTCCCTCTTTCACAATACACTGTTCCTATGACAACGATATCAGAGCGCAAAGAATGCCGTGGGAGGAGGTGACGCAATTGGCACAGAGACGCTCTGAATGGAGGAGGCTGGTTTCTGCCCTGTGCTCCCGAGAGGAGCGTTGAGGGCGATGATGATGATGATGATGAATATTATGTAGGTATATGTGTATGCAATGAAATTAAGTTAAGTGTGAAATGTATGTTTGTTGATAATTTGTATATTTTTTTGTAGAAAGGCATTTAAAAAATAAAGGTCGTCCCGTATGTTTATTGCATGCAAACTGTATCATAAATAAATAAGACATTCAGGATGGATGGCATGCCTCATCGCATGAATTGAAAAAGTTGAATGTCTTACCTTATCATAAATCAATAAGTTGAATGTCTTCTTCTTCTGTACGTGTCTTGTCGGGTCCCCCCGACGTTGACGACCACCTGGGAGAAATCCTTCCTGTTCTGGACAGCACGAAACATCTCCTCCACACCTCTCATCCCGGTCCACTCTTGAACGTTCTGGAGCCAGGAAAGCCGCCTTCTTCCAACAATTCTCTATGTGCATTTGTTCTACGTAAATAAATAAGTCATTCAGGATGGGTGGCGTGCTTCATCGCTGAATTGTAAAAAAAAAAAAATATACTTTATAATGAAACGTGTTAATTTGTGTGTATGTTTGTTTGTAGAACATAATAATATATATTGTTGTTTATTGAACCTATCCTATCATATCGCTTGTGTTAATAAGACTGTGCAAATATTGGCATAGCCACACCTGTAACGTGCTGTGGTCTGCCAGTGCAAGGTAACAACATGTCATTTTATTAATAATATCAATGTAACAAAAGATGTACATAAGTCCAAAAATATATTATTAATTTTTTGAAGTTTAAAAATGTCCGTCAATTATTTTTATTTTATTTTATCTTACAGAGCACATACAGCTGCAGTAAAACATAATAATAAATAGATAACTCACACATATCGAGCTAGTCCCAAACTCAGATATGAATCTTGTATTATAAGTAGGTACTACTTCTGTGACGGTACACATACATAATTTATGTATTTCATCAAATAAAAACTTCTGTGACGGTACACATACATAATTTATGTATTTCATCAAATACATATTTGTGAATGTAACACCCAGACTCAGGAATTACAAGTTAATTTTCATTTTGTCCTGACCGGGAATCGAACCCGGGATCTCGTGACTCAAAGGCAAGAGCGTTTTTTCCGCACCACACCAGCCACATTAAATAAGGGCATTAATTGAATGAATGCATAAACCAATAAAGATCTCAAGAATTACCAAAGCATTTATTCTGGTGCATTCACCAATGGTACAAAAACAAACAATTATTTTATGTATAACTTGACAGCAAGCTGACTTGGTATTTAAACAATATTTTGTTGGTGGACTCACGCAACCTCTTATGTGTCTTTTTTTCGGAAATGAGATATTGGTTCTAAATCACGTTAGTTGAGATATTCACGGAAAAAGTCATTGAGAGAAATTAAACCTCTTACGTACTGTTTTCTCTGCAAAGGTCTTTGTATGATGTTCTGAAAGAAGGGGTGTAAGGAAGCGCGGACGTCCAAGAATTACGTGGCTTGAGCACGTGGATCGGATTCTAAAGGACGGATGCGTACTGAGTAAGAGAAATAGGCGTGCATGTATGAGAAACTCGATGAATGTAGAGGAAGCGAAGGAAGTGTGTAAGGATAGATCTATATGGCGCTCCGTTCTCTCTGCCTACCCCACCTGGGACACGAATGTCCTACACTTGTCCTACACATATAAAGGATGTCCTACACTTCAACATTAGTACGAAAAAGATCATTACTATCATAATGTGAATATCACTCCACAGAGTGAAACAGCGTTATTCATTTTTAATTATTATTTTAAAAAGGACAATTGAAATAGAAGTAGGACCCAGAAGACCAGACAGACCAGTGACCACTTGCATGTTTACAATTACCAGGAACCTGAGGGAGGTATGCAGAGAATGACTAGAGAATTTGGTGGATGGGGACTATGAGAGTCGACCCCAAATAAATGGGATAAAGGGGAGGGCGAAGGTGTAACATATTAATTTTAAAAGAAATTTGTATATTTCACACTTTTATCTAAATAACATTAATTTTATTGCCATTTTTTAGACTTCATTCATTTGCCATCTTAATAATTATTGTTCTTAATAGGAACTTTCTATTGACAACAACACACATTATGAAAATATATCCATATACAACTGAACAAACAGACAGACTAATGTGGTACATAAAACACACCTATCCTTGGAATGCCGGGTAATGGACTTTGTTTATTATTTCATAATAATATTATTCTCAAATGGACACCAAGCAGAGCGATTCTTTACTCAATTTTGAGTACAAAACCATTCCATTATAAAATATTTATTTAATTTTAATACTCATTTATTTCTTTTAATTTTTAATAGTAGTATCGCCAATCTATATTTCTATGTTTTATACCAGTCTCATTTTCAACAGAACCAGTCTTTTACTTAAGTTTTAGAGTGTCCTGTAAAACTGTGGACCTCAACCTTTTAATCGCCGCGGACCAGTCAACGTTTGATAATTTTACTGCGGCCCGCTGAGTGTTAAAATTCGGTTAATTTATTTATTGATACATACATTAAATTTTAAATTATTTTGTTGATAATAATTATAATTATCTGTACAATTTATTTAGCGCCGTTTTGTGGTACAAACCACCGCAAGGGCGCATCATCAGTTTTTTATTTATTTATATATTGTTTATATCAAATTTTAATATATTTTTTAATTTTAATCTAACTATTAATCTGGGGTAGATCTGGGGTAGTCGTGTACATACGTCCTATCTAAACCCATTTTATTTATCTTTATTTTAGGTTTACTGCAACAAAATTGCTTCTTTGTAATATGTACGCCATTTGTACCAAATTTATTTTTATAATAAAGTTATATTATTATTAGAAATGAAACCATATTTCCAGAATCTCAATCCATAATAATAATTGATAGTGCCTCTCACTTTATTGACATGGACATTCTGTTGTATACAATGTCCCAAATAAATTATAACGATCTATGTATTTTCATATCCGTTGTCCTTTCCTTCATTATCTAAATAATTTTCAATCTTTCCGTTTTCAAAACACATTCCCTTTCCATTGGCAATTATCATAACAGAACATTTCCAAAGACTTATAACAATACTAAAATTCATATTATTTATTTTCGTCCTTCAATGTTTCTCTAGGGACCACAGAGTAGAAATAAGTACATACCGTCGGTATACAAGGGAAATGCACTAACTCCAAAAACCTCATTTTGAGATAATTGAGTTTAAAGTTTTTGGTGTTCTTCTTTTCCTTCTAGAATTCAAATGAAAAGAAATACAGACCTAATTTTTTTACTGGACAAAGATCAATCTATATACTTTAGATTTATGAAAAAAGAGACTTTTAATTTCAATTTTTATTACCCAAAATTATGTAACATTAATAAATGAGATGGAGTTAGTTGTTTTCTCCTGTTAATGTGGAGTTGATGCATTTCTCCTGTTACAAACATTCTTGTTGTGTGGACTTAGTTGCCATTCAATGGAATTAGTGCTTTTCTCCTGTTACAAACATCAGTGTTGTATAGACATAGTTGTTATAGAATGGAGTTAGCTTATTTCTCATCTATGTAAAAACTTTACTTTATGGGGTAGTTTCATGTAAATGCAAAATTAAAACATTTTTTTATTTTATACATTTTATTCATGATTAATTTTACACATTCAAGACTTATTTAAAGTTATTAAATAACCAATCATTCCGTCTGTCAGTCTGACGTTCCGTTCTGAAACAGTTTTTTTGGTAAATACATAAGTTCCGAGCAAAACCTCTCTCTGGATATGGTGTTACTCTGATTTTGAATTCAGAGATAGGTTTCGGTTGGAACTTTTTTTACAAAATAACGATTTCAGAACGGAAAGGCAGTCTAGTGTATTCCCAAGCATATTGTGCAGTGAAAATAAAACAAGAAAAAAACAAAAATAATACTAGAACTTTGCAGTACTTAATCGTCATCGTATAAATAGTCGTCAGGGGCGGGATCCCTCGCAGATGACGATGTTGGGAGACTCTCATATCAGGGCCGAAGCTCCTGCGGAATGACATTCTGTCTACATAATTTCAATAAATCGTTTTTCTTGCTTAGTGTTATAGGCAATAGTCTGGTATATAATGGTGCATGTCTTTTAGTGTCGTTTGTTGGGAATGTCTCACCCTTTTTGTATTGTTGATGTCAATAGTTTTGTACTCCTCCTCAGTGTAACCATATTTGTATTGGATAACGGTGGGACGATCTTTTTCGTAACGGAGACATTTAATTTTAAGCCAATTGACTTCGTTCCCCTCGTCATCCTTTTTTCTATTCCCTACAACATTGGCAACTAACTTCTTTAGATCTAAAAAGTTACAGTATTGCAACTCTTGCGTCTTGTACGGTAGTTTACCATTCACATCAGATCTCGCCACTTTAAATATTGTCTGCATTTCGTGGACGCTAAACACTTCCACGTGTTTTTTAGCTCTTTCAATTGCACTATGCATGGAATCCACCTCCATGTACGAGTGCCCTGACTCCAAAAACTTCTGCTCAATTACATTGAGCGTGGGATGGTTGACCACAGTGTGCAACATTAAAGTTGCAACCTGTATATTTCTATTTTGTCCCCCACATGTGTCAGAAAACACTGTGATGTGCTTAATGTCTGCACCCAATGATTTACAGTATAAAGACAAACACGTTCCAATTTCGGAACTCCCACGTTTACCATTTAACTCTGTCCAAAAATAACAGAAAGCATCATTGGGTGGATTTGCCTCATAGATAGTAAAATTATATAAATTAATCTTCCGCAAATAGTACATGAGGCTAACTGGGGAAGATGGGATTTGGAGAACGCTTGGTAAATCAATTGTTACTGATTTGAATTCCTTGTTTTCCGAAGCGCTCTTTTTGTCTGCATTTTTTTCTTCCATGGACTGGACTTATCTTTCAATGTGTGCATTGTATTCATCTTCAAGTTTCACCTTCTCTTCCGCGGAAGCTTTTTGATATTCATTACATGCCATACACTGGTCCTTTTTTGGGACAAAGAATGATAAATTGAAATTAGTCTCAAAAATTCTCCGGTATGTTATTTCACTGACAAATTTCTTATTTTCTTGTATGCAATTTTCTTTGTATAGTGCATACATATTTGTTATTGTGAGATTTGGTTCCAAGTATAAGCGTTTTGTAGATTTTCTACTGTACTGGCTCTCCGTGACGGGCAAACTATTTATGTGTTCCATTACTTTCATTCTCATTTCATCAGCAGTTTTATTTCCTGGAGTGTTATTCCTTCTGCTATCTTTTCCTTCATATTGCCCACTGCTACCTACATTCTTAAAAGCATTAATAACAGGTTGGTTTGAAATACAGAGCGTTTTCAAAAAAAAAATTTGACAGACTTGAACATTTGTGCCACTATCATCAATAAAACTATACTTTCTGGACTGGGTTCGAGAAACACTGGTTTCATTGTTTTTGGATCTTCTTCTATTCGGGGTTTCTGCCTTTATGTTCATGAGTAAGAAGTCTTTTTGCCGTTCAAATGGTAAATTCCAGTACTTGGAACACATTGCATTCCTTTCTACCTCGGAGAACATTGTTCTGCACTTATATCGACAAGTACTGCAATCAACAGACATAAAAAAATGATATGCCGTGATGTCGGCCATAGACATTATAATTTGTGTTTGAGATTATATTGTAATAAAAAAATGTATACTAATTCTAAAATAACATCATTTTGACTTAAATTTGAGATCTAAGCACATTAATATTACTAACAATAAAAAATTGTTTTGAAAATGAATATTGATTTTTTTACAATATCTACGAAGTAAATTAATGATAATTCACTAAATAACAATAAATGGTACAATCAGACTTTGGTTATTTAATGCAAATACTTTAAAAATTGCAGAACGGAATTTTAATAAATTCTCGCATTTTTTCAATTGTGAAAACGTCAGTTCAATGTTATTGCGTACAAAAATAATGTCGTTGTCAAAGTTGTTGTGAACCCCGTATTCACACTAAGTCCATCGAGCGACGAATTTTCTACAGGAGAACTGCACTAAGTAAAGTAGTGGGTTTCTCCTGTAGATAATTGTCGAATTTGTGACTTAGTTGAAATAAAAAACCGTAATATCTAATCCGTATACTCACTTACAAGTGTGTGTTGCATACCAAACGATAGAGAAAATGAAATACTATACAATGGTACCAATAACTCCAAACCGGCAAAAATGGAGTTAGTGCATTTCCCTTGTATACCGACGATACTATACATTCAAAAAGATTCACGGTATTTCTAACACTCTTATGTCTATCTATTGATACCCTCACGCCGCGTCACAAGCGGGGTAGGCAGAAAGGATGGAACGCCAAATAAACGTATCCTCACATACTTCTTTCGCTTTTTCTACATTCATGAAATTTCTTGTACAGGCACGTCGATTACTCCTACTCCTTGAAATTTTAAGCCACGTGATCAAGTCTCGTTGTTCTCCAACGTCCGCACTTCCACACAACATTCACACAGTAACATCCTCTTCGTCGTCCTTTCATCATGCATACGCTCCACATGTTCAAACCATCGTAACTTATTTACACGCTTTCTATCCACAAGACTCCTCTTGCATTTCTTACAGTATTATGCAACGTTTATATACCAATCTTTTCAGCGATCTCCACTGCATTTATTCCATTTTCGTCCATCTTCAACCACTTATGCTGCTGTCATAAAAACGATGTATGCTGAAAGAGTTGTCCAGACTCTTGGAAACCTTGTGGATGTGGATGTTATTTTTGACCAATGATCATTGAGCATCCTCAATTAAACATGGCTCTGTCAGAACTATCATCAGTGGGCCTAGTCAAAACACATTTAAGCGTTACGTTTTCGTTTCGTTTTCGTTCAAACGTTGACGACGTTGCGATAACGCGTCAATTTTCGTAGCTACTTGTGTATTTTAGCTCCGAAAATTGACACGTTCTCGCAACCTCGTCTTGTTTGAACGAAAATGAAACGAAAACGTAACGCTTAAATGTGTTTTGACTAAGTCTACTGATTACAGACTTCAGATTTTTGGAGTTAATTACTCATTACTACCACTATACTATCATGCCTTCACTACTTGCTGCCTTCTCAAGTTCTACTCGTTAAATATTGCGCATGACAATGACAAGGTCTCTGTCGAAACCTTGATCGTAGAATTAAATATTAGCGGTATAAGTATTTTTTTTACTCTAAATGTTTTTTTATAATGTTCTGAAACTACTACGTAAAACGTAACTGCCAAATCTGTTATTAATACTAGTACCCTCAATACCATAGACATAAATATACATGACTATCTACTATTCGCAAAATTTTCAAAACTGAGACATTTTATTTCCGATCTCATCTATGCATATTTAAAATGTGTAAGTAAAAAAGAAATAGAATATAGTTTCAAAGGAAAGTGAAACCATTAGTAGAAACCAAACGATGTGAAGTTAGCACATTTTCAACTATGTCTATGGAATATTCAGCAAGTGACGCTCATTTACGACCAATCGCGACTCAACTATTTGCAATGTGCGACTAAATTCAGCGTACATATCTGTCTACTAAGTGTTTCACTTATTTTGTTTTATAGCATAGTTCTATGCTAAATATTATATCACCGCCATGTTTGTTTTATTAACAATACCATAGACAAGAGTTATGAATAGATAAAACAATATAATATACTTAATATTAATTATTTTGTATCTGTTTGTAAGTTTGTATACCTATTCGTTATCGTCGCTCATATCCATCGCTGGACAGAGGTCTCTTTATTCGCATAGCACTTAATTCTATACCCCTGTTTTCTTACACCACAAGACAATTACAATTCAGCTATGAGGCATATCACCCGTCCTGAATATACTTATATCTATTACATCCAGTTAGTCTACTGGCTACTGTACTTATAGAAGATGTGTGATGATATAAATTAATGTAAATTTGATACATTAATTTTTTTCCATAGATGTTGATAAATTCTATGTTCTAAGTGAGTAGGGTTTAATTTAAAAGCTGGTTTCATAATAACAAATTTTATTACATTACATCGGTAGGTAGAGGTATTCATCTGTTGTTTAGATGTTGGCAATATTTCACCTGTTTATGACTTTAGGTTAAAGCCTCTGGCTTTTGAGAATAGCCCCCTAAACATTCTAAACACCCTAGGGTCGGAAGCGTGGCAACCGTCCTTCATAGATGATTCACTCTTTCATTCATTCATTATTACCAACCGATATTAATACGTATAATAATAATAAAATTTATGTTTCAATAAAATTTACATAATTTTTAATTGTTTGTAGATTCACACTTTTCAAACTGATAAGTTTTAAATTATTTATTATTTATAGATCACACATTTTTAACAAAATAACGGAAAGAAAGTAGGTAAAGTATAAAGAATAAATCAGTTTTAAGAACCCTTTCTTGCCGACTAGGTACAAATATTTTTATTCTTTAGTTTTTTTTTCTCTAGAGGATATATACCCGTTTGGCAGATCAAAGCAAAGTTTGTTTGCGAGGGATGGAAGATGTGACAAGGATATCGAAAGAAGAAAAGTAGCCGGTGCTAGGATTAACGGTGCACTTTGACCCATTGTCAGCAATGACATTGTGTCGAACATGGCAAAATTGCTAGTGCACAATACCATCCTGGTACCGACACTTATGTATGCAAGTGAAACGTGGACATGGTTGAAGAAGGATGAAAATGGAATAAATGCTGTAGAGATGAGATCGCTGAGAAGGATGGTTGGTAAAACGTTGCGTGATAGAGTGAGGAATGAGGATATTAGAAGAATGAGTGGATGCAAGAGGAGTGTTGTGGATAGAATGCGTGTAAATAAATTGAGATGGTTTGGTCATGTGGAACGAATGGAAGAGGAAAGAATGACAAAGAGGATATACTTGACTGAAAGGAGGGGTGGGGGGAAGCGCGGGCGTCCGAGAACTACATGGCTTGTACATGTAGATCAAATTCTTAAGGACGGCCGTGTTTTGAGTAAAAGAAACCGACGTGCGTGCACGAGAAATTGTATGACTGTGGAGGAAGCGAAAGAAGTATGTAAGGACAGATCTAATTGGCGTTCCGTTCTCTCTGCCTACCCCACTTGGGATACGGCGTGAGGGAATAGATAGATAGATAGACAGATCAAAGCAAATTGTTAATATCAGGAGACGTGGACTAAGGTGGCATGCCACATAGAGGACATAATGTTGCAAAAGAAGAAGGATGAGCGGCTGATTAAAAAGGTGCATTAAAAAGGACCTTTATGTGACACTGGGTAGACCGCAAGGTAGGAACCGGGTCGCAAAGGAGAGGGGGGGTATTTATCCGGTTCAAGTTCGGCACTACCTGCAATCGTTGCAATCGTTCGAATGTAAACAACGTTACGCCAAAGTGTCAATTATTATCGTAACTATTGTGTATTTTAGCTACGAAATTGACACCTGCAACTTCGTTTATATTCGAACGCTAACGGAACGAAAACGTGACGTTAAAATGTGTTTTGACTCAGGCCTCTGGTCTGAAAGGCTGGGTGTCCATGACGGATTTCCCCCCACAAAAAAAAGATCAAAGCAAAGATTATTAGATAACATTAACCGTGGTCTGGAGGAACTAAGTGGTAAATGGCGGGTTAGTTGAAATATAACGTAATCTAACGACAAATTCACCCTCTGAGCATCGAATTGTATAACTGTCAATTTTATGATACTTTGTACTGTGCACTGTACTATACCATCATGGCACATCCGAAAAGTGAGGTAGCCAGCAGATTAGCTGCATAATACTTTGTAATGACTAATAATTAGACACCTGAATTTTTCGCGTTTGCGATAAACCTGATTTTATTCGCGAATTTTGCACTTTTTCACGAATAACGCGAATTTTCACGTTTTAGAAAATGACACCGAAATTCGACTCTCTACGACATTTTAACAAAAAATAACAAGAAATTTTATTATTTATTTATTTAATACATAAATAAATAATAAAATGGTTTAAATGGTTTGGAGGATTGTTATTTTTTGCGAAAATGTTGTAAAGAGTGAAATTTTGGTATTATTTTTCTAAAACGTGTTAATTCACGTTATTCGTGCAAAAAGTGCTGAATTCGTGAATAAAATTGGGTGTATCCCAAACGCAAAAAAATCAGATCTCCACTTATAAGTTACACTTGTAATTTTATCGATGAGTAAAAGTGGTATTCCCTTTTAAAAACCAACCGTTGATTTACCACTTAACAGGAAACGATGTAATGGGAATGATCATCCATTGACACAATAAATACATCTTGTAACATTTTCTAA
Source organism: Athripsodes cinereus (assembly GCA_947579605.1). Taxonomy (NCBI): domain Eukaryota; kingdom Metazoa; phylum Arthropoda; class Insecta; order Trichoptera; family Leptoceridae; genus Athripsodes; species Athripsodes cinereus. The sequence continues at coordinate 3,981,381 of OX388307.1, forward strand.
TCTTTCCGTTTTGAATAATGTGAAGAATTATTATACTTACTCGAATATCTGAGACGATATGATTGATCACCGCTCTCAATCGATTTGGTATTTAAAATCCTACATACAATACTTATAAAAAATATTTCCACACATACAATATTGTGAGGGTAGGATGAAAAGGAGAAATTTATTTCAAAAATCTGTTGGTCGGAGACCATAAATACCATTTTTCAATTTGATCATTCAATGAAGGGCAAAATGAAGAATGACCTTTTTCAAATTGTTCTCGGTCTGTTCTGTTACATGTAAATGTGTTCAGTGCATTGTATACATGTGTATCGTCTCGTTAGTACCCATAATACAAGATTCATTTCTTGATTTGGGTCTTGCTGATCTGTGTAAGTTGTCTATTAGTGATGTAACGAATGTCTGATTTTGGATATTCGCGAATGCGAATGCGAATGCGAATATTTCATGCCGACATTCGCGAATGCGAATGCGAATGCGAATATTGACTTGAAAATGGTATAGGAATTTGAAATATTCCAAAACTCCTCGGTTTTCTTAAAGAATATTTTCTTGCAGTACCTTTTTCCACAATGTACCGGGTAAGTATCCGGTACTTTCACCGAATTACTGATTTGTTTCTTCATTTACATGGTACACAACAGATGAAAGACATATAAATATAAACATGTAAGCGACAAAAACATTCCAATAGTCTTACATCGAAACAGTGCATACTTCAGCAATAACACACAAAACAATTATAGAAAATCTTATACATAATATAGGTATTAATTCACAATACATCCAATCACCCATTCCTATTACAAATCGCTGCTCACCCAATTTTGCACACATACCTTAATACATTCATTCGCACAAGCACATTCACACTTCACTAATGTATGCAATAACAATACAAAAAAACTCTTAAAAAAGAAAAATCAAAAATTTTAAAATTTAAAAAACAGTCTAAAAATTAATACTATCCCAAACACTTCACATTTTATCAAACATATACATTTTTTTTATATTTATTTCATCTTATTCTACCCTCAACTCTCCTTTCTCACAAACCTGACGTAATTGGCACTTTAAAATTCTATAAACAGGGTTTCTTGAGTCTGCAATCGTTTTTGTTTTTTTTTAATGTAGAACGGAAAACAAGATCTTGTTAAAGGAAGCATTCTAAAGTTAATCCTATCTTAAATATTAGGCACATCGTATTCGGACAAGCATAATTATTTTTCTCAGGTTGCATGCATCCAGCAAAACTCTTCACAATTCCAATTTAGGCAAATCTTTAATAAATACAGGATAATGCAATCTCTTCCTAACCAAACGAATGAATTTAGACTGAGTTCTCTCAACTTGATCGACATATTTTTTAAAATGTGGATTCCATACAGAGGAACAGTCCTCCAGCTTGGAGCGAAACAACGATAAGTACAAGTACAAATACGATTCATATAACCTAAATGACTTTGTAGATCTCAGAATAAATCCCAGTATTTTATTGCTCTCTTCGATAATTTTGTTCACGTGATCATCAAAGTGAGGCTCAGAGTCAAACACCACACCTAAATCTCTAATCTTATTTACTTCTTTTAAATCATGATTATGGATATTGTAAATTTATCGAATTTTGTTTCTATTTTTGGTAAAAGAGATCAGATTACACTTCTCCAGATTCAAGTGCAAGTTATTTCTTTTACAGTACTCGTGTAGTCTTTCCAAGTCCTCGTTAAGCATTTCATAGTCAAACAATAATTGAATTTGACAGTTTATTTTTAAATCGTCCGCAAATAATAGAAGCTCTGAGTGGTCAAAGCACTTTTTTATGTTGTTTATGAATATCGTGAAAAGTAAAGGACCCAAAGAAGACCCCTGAGGGACACCAGATGTAACATCTGATTTGCTGCCAGATTTATGCAAAGGAATAATACTAGCCATCTTCCATTTGCATAGAAAGCATCCTTCTTGTAAACTCCTAATTTATTTATCGTGTCGAAACCCAGAGAAAAAACCCATCAAACTGATTTCCAGTACTGCGCAAAACGCGCAGCAGGTGGAGATGCGTCAAAAATATCCTCCATAGTGCAAGTGACAGGGCACAATAGACACTCCAACAAGTGTGGCATAGTCTGTGCTGCACCACAGTCACACGCTCCGGATTCGTCCTGTAGGAAGCCCAATCGTTCTCTATTGTCGCGGCAGTTTCCTACACCAGATCTCAGTCGATTTAGGGTTTTCCATGTTCCATAGTCTAGATTGCCTCCTGCAGCAAGGTGTTCTAATAAATGTCAGATACAATGGTTTGGTTAAATGACTTACACATCTCTTTAATATATTGGTGCTAGACCATCAGGGCCAACTCCTTTTGTCTCATCTATACCTAATAAACGTTTATGAATATCAGATTTCAAGATATTAACCATGGATAAACATGAGTTAGTTAAAATATTTTCCAATTCTTTAGTATTAGAATCATGCAAATTATTCAGTGAAAATACAGAACCAAAAAACGTCGAAAACAAGTTTGCAATTCCCTCTGGATCGCTCGAAGTCTGGTCACCGTCACGGGAATTCACGAATGAAAAGAAAGACTTGACATTGCCCTTAAGTGACTTCTCAGTGTTATTAATAAAAGACCTATAATCGTGATTCTGCGACAACTTCAACTGAGCTCTTAGTTGAAAAAATAAATTGTAGTCAGAATCATTACGGTTCATCTTCAACTTACGCCAAGCCTTAGACTTCTCTTAAACAATAACAGAATTCTATTAGAGAACCATTTGGGAAAATTATTAGGTGACACCCTCTTCATATGTAGGTGTATGCTTCTCAATTATTAGCAATTAAGACCCCACCTCCATCCCTTTTACCACTCAACATGAAATCCCTATCCTTGCGGTAAACTGTATATTCGTTTTGAAAAAGTTCGCTGTCAAATATGCCACAATTTAGCCAAGCTTCCGTCAGAACAATTATATCATAACTATTTGCAAATAACTTTGCTCTAAACTCCTCGATCTTAGTCTTCAAGCCCCGAAAATTCTGAGAGAATACTTTAGTGTGGTTCACCTTGTAGTATGATATAAATATTCCTTAAATAGAATATAAAATTATTGTAGGGCCCTATACTAATAGCAGTTGTAATACTTAAAACAAACATATAAATTAAATCTCCACAAATGCATATTTCTCCTAATAATAATAACATCATCAAGCAAACGAACACAGGAAACAATACAACAAATGTGGCCAACACGGAAGACCAGATACTTTATTACTAAAATAATATTCGCAAAACATTCGCATATTTTTTTGCGAATGCGAATGCGAATGCGAATACTTTGAAATATGCGAATATTCGCGAATGCGAATGCGAATGCGAATATTCGTTACATCACTATTGTCTATGCGTGTTATGTTATGTTATTGTTTCACATTTCAACTTTCTCTTCTTCTTCCATTTCTTCTGGTTGTACGAAAGTTTTTCCATATTTTCTATAATTCTCCTTCTTATGCTGTTCTCGCCTAATTTCTGCCAAGGACGCGATAAAGACGAAATAACTATAAAGTTTAATTTATCGACGACGGTTCTTGGTGGAAGTTCATATAAATATTTTTTTAAATGAAACACGATATATAGTTATTCCACTATTGACTTTATTTATTTTTGCGAGCCGGCCACCATTGTTTTCTGTTTGTCACATACTTAACTTGTAATGAAGCTTCACTTTACTTTTGCCTGACGATGAGAGCGGAAGCTCTTGAAAGCCGGCTCGCAAAAATAAAGTCAATAGTGGAATAACTATATATCGTGTTTCATTTTAAAAATTACGAAATAACTGTCGAAATTACGAAATAATTATGAATAATTTATTAATAATATTTAAATTAGCGTTTTCTTTACATTTTGTTTGACAACCTTTTTTTATCTATGATTCATTTTCAGCATAGGTGAATAGAACATCAAATGCGAACAACACAATACTTTTTTAAAAAATAGAACGTGGACGTGGCGTAGGAAGAAGACTTAATGACGTTAATGAAAAATGTTAAGGAATGGACAGGAATCCAGAAAATCGAAGAAACTAGAGAGGGTAGAGAAACCAACGCCAGAATGAAAGCTAACGTCAGGGTGACCTAATTGTCATTCAAAATAAAAACATTATCATTTTTAACGCATTAAAATATTTTTTACGATGGAGAACACTAGACGATTGGGTGACTTTTTCAAAGTAAAATGTTTTGTACTAACAAATTTAGAAAATATTATGAAAAAGAAAAACAATTTTGTATATACGTTTTATAAACGTTCCTAAATAATATTTAATTTTTTAAAAGAACTTTAGGTAAGCATGGATGACAATAGTGAAGATTTTCTCTGAACCGTTAAAAATACAAAAGAACTTATCAATAATACATCACTTACCTTGAAAAAGAATTTTATATTTTTCTTTTTGTAAAATCACATTTTTTATCAACCCACCCTCAAAAACGTCACAACTATACAAAACGTTTAATACAAAAATATTTTCTTTTGAATTCGAATACACTTAAAATCGACAGAATAAAAAGAAAACAGAATGCCACCCTCTCCATCTACCCTCAACCAGATTCGATTCATACAGACGATAAGGGCGGGGTAGTTCACCTTATTATACAAACTAGATAAAAACTCGACTTTTCACAAGGAAAAGCTTAAATTGAAAAATGATCGTCACGATTATTAGCATCAATCTTTTTATGTTATCGGTAATTTATTTGTTAATAAATATGACACGAACATCTTTATTATTAGATATCTTAATTTTTTTCAAAGGACGCGATTCTTTATAGAGGGCATTGATTTCCTAACTACTAATCTTGTGAATGTGTGAACACACTTTAATACACGCATAAATATACACACATAAACGAGCTAAAATATATGTAAGTAGGGATTGGAATAAATACAAGTTTATTTTTTTATATACCGTCACGGCATTTCTTACTTGTGGGGTAACCAGCGAAACAACTACATGTAATAAACATGCATGTCATCTTCTTAGTGCTAATAAAAGTTAAGACATTCAGGATGGGGGGGACATACTTCATCGCAGATGGATTGAAGCATTTCAATAATACTTATATCATCTAATGTCTAAAGATGCAAGTTTTCATAGGTGATATTTGTTTTCCTATAACTTATCTTATAAATGTGTGAACGTGCTATTTGTAAGTAAAATTTGGAATAAATAATAATATTATAATAAGTATTAGCTACAGTTTTTTCCCCCTTCAGTCGGACCTGTCAACGTTTGAAATGAAAAATAGGAAACATAAATACGGATGTCAGATGAAAAGAAATTGAGGAATGTCAGAATCAAAATGAAAGGAAGTCGTCAAAAACAGTGGTTGAGTTTGTATTATCGAAGATTGTAAATATGGTAACCATTCATTTATAAAGTAAATTTTATTACCGATATTAAAAACCCTTTTACAAAAACATATTGCCGAATTACAAAAATCAATTACAACTTTTCAATTTGAATGAATCGACACACCCAGAATGAATAAATAAAGGTTTTGTATTTTGATAAAATAAGGAAATTCGAGGGTATTTAAAGATTGTTAAAAAAATAAAATCCACGTGATTTTATTCTAACAGTTTAAATTAATTTTGAAAATCTTTTATATACCTACTGTGAGATTTGTATGAGATTCTTAGAAGATGCCTTTATTAATATGTAATTGATTACCTAATAAAATTAATGCATTTTCAATTTTACATCTATCGATACCATCACAGCATATCTGCAAGTGGGGTAGACAGTAAACTAACAACGTATAATAAGCATTCAAGATGTCTTCTTCGTGCTAATAAAACAAGACATTCAGGATGAGAGATACACCTCATAGCTGAACTGAAAGTGTTAAATGTTTTATTCGTTATGTTTTAAGAATACATACCTGACTTTTACAGGACATTCGAAAAAGAAGAAGAAATTGGAAGATCAATTCCTTGCCGGGAACTGTAAAATCAATACAATCATCATCGTCTTTGCCTCCTCAAGAAGTCTCCTCAACGTCCTCTCTCTCCATCGCCTCTTGTCATAATTTGGTTACGCAAAATCAATGCAATAAACAGTCCTATATATCAAAAATTATGCAATGATTGTATCGTATTTGGAACCACTTAGTGATTTTAAGTTAAATGAAATTAAAATAAAGAAAAATAATGTTTATTTTCACTAAGAGTAATACTAGACTTACTTTAAAAAAACTCACTTTAATGAGTGTCTACCCGAAACGTCTAGTATTATTCATAGTGAAAGTAAACATTGCTTTTTTGTCATTTTTTTTTATTAAAAATATTTTGTACAAGATACGAAATTACTGCTATCATGCTTCATCTGCTAACCAACCAATGGTTCTACTCATTGGTTCAGAAAATAAGATGTCACCCTACGAGCTTATACAAGTTCGAGACAGTTAGGAAGCTTTTAAGGTGCGTTACATCTTTTATTGTGGATATCCGTTTCATTAACATTTACTAAGTGCCACGTGATCCTACCACCCTGGGAATACAACCCCCATACACCCTAGATAATCGTCAGTCAACAATCTCTCTCCTCCCCAGCCCACACCCAGCCTTGAGTGAGCCAACATGTTAATGTAATGCTATTTTTCTTGCAGTTTTGTGGACATTTGTAATAATGATTATGACGTTTGCATGTTGGATTGGAGTTGATGAAATCGATTGTTTGGATGAATCTTACAACAAGTAATGAGCTTACGAACTTTTCTCTACGTATTCCCAATCATTCATCAACATTAATTGATCACTTCATTGAGTATTTCAATGCCTATACCTCATGCATGGGCTATGATATTGTGTTCTGTTGGATCCCATCTCATATTGGAATATCTAGAAACGAAGCCGTTGACCATCTGGTAAAACTGTTCTGCAAGGGGATGCACTTGCCTAATGCATTTTCCTAACCCATGGATGATTTCTTACCAACCATCACAAATCTCATGAGGTCGGAGTGGCACAATAATTATTGGCAACTCTCACCAACCGGAGTAGGTATACTATAAAAACATACAAAAAATATTCCGAATCGCTCGCGGTTTGAAATTGAACGACAATCCAAATTGGACATTTTCGTCATTTCCAGAATGCGAATTAAACATTTTATGGTTGCCTCCCATTTAGCACGGTTTGCTGTTTCCCCCTCCTATGAGCGCGAATGTGGAATTAATAAGAAATATCTGGATCATATATTTTTTTGAGTGTAACAATACATTATACCTACTATTTAAGATAATCCATAGATGAGTGATGTGAATGCAGTACTGTCAGGTTTGATAGCTGTAAAAATCAAAGAAGATGACCATGTCCAAGGATGGATCTAATGATTGAAGAAAAAGATGTGAAGACATACATAAAGAAGCATGAAGCAAATGATGTTTTCATGTTTAATTTAAGTGTAATTCAATATCACTGATAAAGCCTATCAATAAATTTGAGAAGTTGTTGAAAAACATTTTCAAAGAGAAAGCCGTTCTCGTTCAATTGAATCGATGTCGTGATGGTATGGATGAGTGGATGATTGACTTGAATAATAAAAAATATAATGAAAACATCCAAATACATACAATATAAGAATGTAATTTGTATACTCTGTACGAAACATTATCCTGTAAAACATTGTATTATTTATGCAATAATGCATCGATGATCAAAATATACGCACCTCTTTCACATTTTGATAGTACCAGAAACGGCTACCCACGAAGTATTGAAATTTTAAATTGTAGCTGATTATTTGGCAAGGTATTTTTCGTCAAAATTATTCTCACCTTTCTTAGTGTTACTAGCTTGTAAGACAAATCTGGTAACGTTCATCTGTTATTTACTCTTGATCCATCAAAATGGAGAAACATATTTTTTTGCGTGTTATCTATGTTACAATTACAATAATTCTGCAAATGATAAGAAATTCAAATGAAACTAAATATATATTAAAGCCACTGTTGATTTCAATAATTTCCGCCCTCATCGTCAGGCGAATGTAAAATAAATTTAAAACTATTGAAGATTCACTTCATCTTGGTCTGACGACGTGAGCAGAAACTTTCGATTTCATTTTGTTTCATTTTAATGTATTATTATAATGAATATCCACCAAGAACCGCCTGAATTATGCCCATATTTCACAGTAATATAATAACACAGTAATATAGTAAGTATACGTCATTATGTTCTTGTGGCAAATCATAACAAAAAATGGCTTTACGATAATTACTTAATAAAATAGTCCGGCGCGCTAGAATGCGATGCGAATGTAGAAGCAAGTGCAAAACAAGGCCATCGCGGTCAATGCCCTCAAAGAATAAAAACAACTTTAGAAGTAAACAACACACAGGGCCGCTGTCGGGAATAAGTATTTTTATTGTTTACTTAATAATATATTTCAACAAAGCACATTAGCAACAACGAAAAATCGAAACACATACATTTTTTAAAATGAAAGTCCCATATTTAGGCAAACAATTAAAAATATCATTGAACTGACGTGCTGACCACCACCAGTAATAAATAGTTGTAATATTACCTATAGTAATTATTGGAGCAATTGATGAAATTTTCACCAATTATTCAATGGTTCAATTACTTTCATTGCGTGTAAAAGATTTTGTGAAGTTTTATTAGCTTTCATTTTTTGTAAACAAGATAAAAGAAAACCCGTGTAGATCATATTGTATTGAGTTACATTATTTCAAAAGATCTCATGTTTGAAAAGTAAATAATATTATGTTTAGTACATTGTTCAGACTTCTGACAAATGACATGTGACAGTTTTTTCGATATTAAATTTTATTTAATTATCATTTTGATACTCCTCTCGGCAGCACAGGGCATAAACCAGCCTCCTCTATTCCGAGCGTCTCTACACTGACATTGAGTCACCTTTTCCCACTACATTATTAGCACTCTGATGTAGTTTTTATTACTATATGATTAAAATAAAACTAATAGTTATTCAAATATAATTTTTTAATACACACTACATCTGTGAATTGAAAGTTTTCATGGCGATTCTCACTTTTTGGTTGTTGTTTTTCGGATTTTCATATCCTGAAGATGGGGCCAGCATCTGCACCGAAACATCGACAAAATAAAACTAGACATATGGCAAACCCGATCTACATCTTTTTCATCCGAAACTACATCTTTTTATGTGTTTGTACAATTTAGTGATGAGTTTAGTCACCCATCCTGAATGCTTTAACTTCTGTTGGTACGGAGAGGACAGCTTACACGTTAATTGCATGCAGCTGGTCTGCTGGCTATCCCACATGTTTTAACAGATAAATATAATTGACAGCTGTTTCAAATTATTAATTTATTTTATTTGTATTCCGTTGACGAATAAAATATTATTTTATGTATTTTATTATGTTTTTTGTTGCTGTCTGGGTTATTAACGCGTATATCTGAAATCCTTAAAGGATTTGACTAAAATGAATATATATTTTAAAATATTTTCGTATCAAGAACCTTAATGTCATGTTTGATCTCATCAAATTTGCATTTAGACTTTCTACACATTTACAATTTATAAAACGACATGCTTGTTTGTTCTTGTATCATTGAAATGTATCTGGTTCGCCGAACTTCAGAGAGCTGGCAGCAATATAAGAAGTATTTTTCATACTATTGGATTACTATGTCAAAATTTTAATTAATGTTTTTATTGCAAAATTGTCAGAACTATCCTGTATTCGTAGTTGTCTTGTCCTGTCTTCCTTAGTGAAGAGTTTGGGTGGAATATCTTTGGAAATACCTTTATGAAAACGAAATATAAATTAATTTATAAGATTATTAGTGTAACAACGTAAAAAAACAAAAATTCAAATTATTTTATTGATTATCTTCGTTTCAAATGATGAGTTTACCAATGATTTTTAAAGTTTATCTAATTTAAAAAAAATGACTTTGTTTTTTTTTTTTATTTTATGAATGTATTTGCTTTTCTCGGTTAGAGGGAGATTGAAGAAGTGTAGTCAAATGATGCCACATGTGGATACATGTCAATTGTGATTTGGTGGTTTTTGGTCGGTCAACCAGCCCTTCAGGCTTCCTACTATAGCGCCTCTGTTGTGGACAAGACTTGCTTAGTGTAAAATTTGGATAAATTAAAGCTTCCAAACTTCTGCACTATCTGGATAATATTGGTGGCTCTCCTTGAATATCTGCACTTTTTGTGGAAAAACTATCTTCATAATATGATTTCATAACTAACTTTCTAGACTGAGACTCATCGGGTGCAACAGCTAGTATGACTTAAATTATTATTATTATTAAGTTGATTTTTTTTAATACTTAACAGAAGCTTTTGATATAATAAACTTCACGAATATCGTATATCTCATCGCGTGTCCTACTGTCAAACTGTTTGAAGCCAAACTCAGCCAGATGAATTGGGAGTCATGAAGGGTCCAAAGAATAAATAAGCCACTTTTCTTTACTTACAGAAAAACATAATAAATAAATGTATAGATTTATGTTGTGCCTTCACTATATGAAGAACTTGAAGGGATAATATTTACGATTTTGACACCTCTCTATACCAATCTGTGGAAATGATTATAGGACTTATAGCATTGAAGTGATATATTTTATTCTTGATTAGATTCGGAATATTTGTGTCAAAAATAATGTAAGTCATCTTCGGCATAGTTGACTTTTAAACGATGTATCTATCAACAGAAACGAGATTATTTTTCAAGACTTTATGGATATATCATTTTTAAAATAAAAATATTCAATATTCTATCGATGCTACTGTCCTCTGGTGTCAAAATACCGCATTCAGGATGACTTAATTAAAAATTATTCACATTCCATTCTTCTTCATTTTTATTTATTTATTTATTTTCTAACTGCAACAGCTTACTGAGTAGGTACAATTATTATGTCGACCTTTCTTAAATATTTTAGACCGTTTGTTTGTATGTATGTCAATGTGTTGTCAAGTAACAGAGAAATTAATGCTTTCTATAAACGGTTGTTCCCATAGATTTTCATATATAATACCTAGATGGAGCACTCGTATGTATTTTCATTGTAATAAAGTGAGGCACCATTTTTCGGCATTTTTGACAAATCGGTTGGCGAAAAGAAGTGTGGTAAATCGCTTAAAACGTCGACAAGAACTTCAAAAAATGTCCAATTACGTTTTTATAAATGTTTAAATGATATATTTTTATAAAAATGCGAGAAATACTTCCTAAAATGCAGGAAACACCACACGCTTTCGCCAACCGTTCTGTCAAAAAATCATAAATTTTTTGCCTCACTTTTGTAAATGAGTCAGGGTTCTAGGTTTTGTATGGAATTCTGTGGTTGTTCCCGGTGAGAAAATACTATGATATACTTAATTATGTATCACATTTTCGTTCGCCGTTCCTTCGATCATAGTATGTTCGATTTCGCCGGTAGCCTGGAGTCTAAGCTTCACGCACAAGATATATTATGTGTATTTCGATCGCAAGTGCTGACAAACATCCAGATATATCGTTTCCATTTAAAAAAAGCAATTAAACAAAAAATGGAAAATAATGTGAGGACATCCATAAATTTTGAAAAATTTTCAATTGATTAGTATTGTTACTACTTTTTGAATAATATTTTTGAACATTTTCAGCATTTTAACCAATTTTGAATTTAGCATTGACACTGTCTTTCGTCATTTCGTTAAAATCTGGGTATCAAAAGGCGAATTTGTAATCGAACAACATTTTCCAGTCAGGCTTAACTCTTACATTTTTTTTCTGAATATGTGTGTTTTCATTTCCTGAACCACAGCGGGTTTAAAATTAGTTTTTAATAATAATAACTTCCTTCTTTACAACGTTGCGAGTACGTCATGCGTACCAATATTACTACGTCCTTTTAACGTTGTATTTGTTTTTATAAAAGTTGTAAAACTATAGTGACTCCTTTATTTTATACAAAGACAGGAAAGGATTGCCAGGAACAATAATCATAATAAAAAATAATAATATTGTTTTATTTATTTATTTAAGCACATTCACGGCTTTTGCCTTTTACATGTTGACAACACAAAAATAAATATAACAAACAAATCAAAAATAATAATTAAAATAGCAAGTAAAAAATATAAATAATTATAATAACAATAATTAAAATAACAATTATATTGAGATGCTAGTTCGTAAAAGTAAAATCAATTATGGGTGTTGTTATGGCTGATAGCTAAAAATATTGGTGTTAAATTGGCTATAAGTACGTGATTTTTTACGAACTTATGCCATCTACAAGATTGCGAAACCTGTAATTCTTTACCTGGGACTCCAATGGATTAGGGCGCGCCAATCCGTTCCTGTCCAGTACATGAGTACGGCCGAATAACTCTGAAGAGAGCGCTTCATTAAGGGCTAAACGGAGCGACAATAAATGTCGCTCTTTTTTATTATGCAGAAATAACATTATTATGCACGCATGCAAAACATGAATCAACTACATAACAGGGCCGATCATAAATATTGCAATCGACAGGGGCGGGATTAGGAAGAATCTCTAATATTAAAATTATAATATTTAAAATTACTATGAAACAAATTCTTAAATGTCAAAAAGAGTACTCCTATTTTGTTTCAAATAATGGACGAAGTAAGCAATGACATTCTCAAAATGAAACCATTGCCAAACCAAACCAAAGTGAAAAATTAATACATTCACACAATCATGGCATTTCACACAAGTGGGGTAGACAGCGGAAAACTGTAAACATGCAAGCTATCCTTTCGTGCCGATAAAAGTTAAGATATTAAAATATGGGCGGCATAGTTCTGGTCCCAGTAAAATATAGTGTCATAGTTCCAGTAGAATAAACATACTACCTATTTGAATTTTATTTTGTAATATTTTTTTTTTAAAAGGCATAAGCCGTTTATCTGATAAATAAAATAAATGAAATTAATAAAATAAATAAAATAGATAAAATAAATTAAATAAATTAAATAAATAAAATAAAAATAAATAAAATAAATAAAATAAATAAAATAAATAAAATAAATAAAATAAATAAAATAAATAAAATAAATAAAATAAATAAAATAAATAAAATAAATAAAATAAATAAAATAAATAAAATAAATAAAATAAATAAAATAAATAAAATAAATAAAATAAATAAAATAAATAAAATAAATAAAATAAATAAAATAAATAAAATAAATAAAATAAATAAAATAAATAAAATAAATAAAATAAATAAAATAAATAAAATAAATAAACAAAAAATACTACATAATCCTTTTGTTATAAATTTGGTCCTGTTTGATGACCAAAGGATACGAAACAAAATAGATAAGTCAAAGATAAAGTATTTTGTGCGTAGGTTTCTAATGACTGTTGTCTGTATGAGATCAGGTTGGTGCATTTGGGTATACAGTATTATATTATATTAACCTGTCTGCATCATAATGTTCTCAGATGGATTCTCATGTGCAATAATTGCAATTAAAAAATACTTTTTTGAATATCGTTTTCGTTTTTTTCGTTAAAAGTTTTCAAAATTATTTTTTAAACTACTGGTCAAATATTCCGTGGAGTTCCCTGTGAAATTAGGTATCCCATTCTTGTTTGTTAGTCTCCGAGTTACCCGTAAAAGTTAGGTAGATATTCGCAAAAAAGCACGTTTTAAATTATTTATCATTTTACAAATAAGAATTAGATACGTCGGCAGTCTAATGGTAGAGTCATGGGCTTTCAATCGAGAACTCCTGGGTTCGATTTATCCCGCTGCCGTACGATAAAAACTTTTTATTCTACTACAGATGTGTTTGGTGAAGGTGAAGCATAGGATATAAAAAATTTTCATCTTTTTGTGCCGTATCTGACTCCCCCGACGTTGGCAAACACTTTGGCGAAAGTTTCTCTATCTTGCGAACCCGAAACAGTTCCTCCACATGTTTCATCCTAGTTCAGTCTCTTATGTTGGGAAGCCAAGACGTTTGCCTTCTACCAGGACCACGCTGCCCCTCAATTTTCCCCATCAGTAGTTATTAGTTGGAGCAAACTGTACTTATCTCCCCGCAGTATATGACCGAGATATGAGACCTTACAGACCTTAAAAACCTTAAGCAGTTGTTTCCTCCAAAACCTCTAAGTTTCTGACCAAATCTGTCCATGGTGAATGCAAAAAACACGTAGTGTATAAAACAGTGAAATATTAGAGAGAGAAAATGAAGTTACTTAGTCATTTAACTTATTTAAACGAATTATTGCCAATTCGAACCAACCAGGAGATGTCAATGGTATTATTTATGAATGTGTTCATGTGTTTTATTTATTATAATAAAATATCTTCATATTAAGATATAATTATATATATTAAAACAGTCCGAGTATTGCGGATCAACCTGTTCACATCAAGAATCGAAAATGAGATACATTAATTTGTTTTGATGCATTATTGTTGGTCGCTTAGAAGAATTAAATTAATAAACAAATATTATGATATCATAGACCTAATATGTATGCAGCACAAGTGTATTTTAATTTTATGTTACAAAACTAATAATATTATGCTGCTTCACTCCATTGCATTGAAATGGTCTTTTTCCTACTAATGCTGAAGTATATGTAGAACATCCTTCAAATCTGAAGAGCAATTTAAAGAATTAATTAAAATAAAACACTTATTTGTAGTATATCCACGGTGACTTTTTATTGGACGCGAGCCGGCTTTCAAGAGCTTCCGCTCTCATCATCAGGCTGGCGGAAAGTAAAGAAGCCAGCCTGATGATGAGAGCGGAAGCTCTTGAAAGCCGGCTCGCGTCCAATAAAAAGTCACCGTGGATATACTACAAATAAGTGTTTTATTTTAATTAATTCAACATGAATTTCCACCAAGTACCGTCGGTTGAAAATATCAACTTTAGCAATTTAAAGACTTTTACAGTAAAAAAAAACAATAAATGTCCTTCAAGTCTGCAATACAAAAAAAATATTATGTAGGTACCTATATGAACATAATACGAACAAACTTTGAAAAAACATAGGAAAATTATGTAATATTCTTAATCAACAATATAATGTAGGATGGATGGCATGCCCCATCGCTGAATTTAATGTATCTCCTGAATATCTAAAATCATTACTAAGCTTTAACCACTGAGGGACAACCTATTTGTCACCAGCTTCAGAAACAAATTAAAGACTGCGTCATTCATGAGTCTCTTGAGACGGTCTTAAAACTGTTGAACGACACCAATGTAAAATCATTTGTCATCATTAAAAAATATACCTTTGTTCAAGGCAAGTGAATACAATAACATCAATATTAAAGGAGACCCACCGTCCACCCAGATACCGCAGAAGTCTGGGGACTTCCATTTATCCGAATTCTACACTAAACAAATCTTGTCCACACCGAAGGTGTCATTGTGGGCAGCCTGAAAGGCTGGCCGGCCAAAAACAACCCCGTGTGTGGAATCTTTTGACTACTATCCTTCGATGTCCCTCAAGCTGAGAGAAGCAAACAAAAAACATTAACATTAAAATTGACACGAATCTAAGACAAAGAACTGGTCAAGAAAAGAAAAAAAATATATAGAAAAACGATGACCAACCTAGAATTCAAAGACAGTAACTCTGTTTCTTGTTTTATATGGATAAATTCTACTCAAGTCAGATATAAAATGTTCTACGTGGCATCTTAAATGAGATATTATTAATGGTATTACTGGTTCAACATCCCAAGAGTTGAAAACACTTCCAGATGACTGGATTTAATACCTTCCGATCGAATAATAATGATGAACCCACCTGGCTGGATGACGTAGACACTTTTTAATTACATCTTCCACGTCTGGTGGGTCTGCGATCTAACTTAGAAACTAATCTATTGGAAATTTTCAAGATATCACAACACAACATCACTCTAGCGGGTATACTCGTAGTACAATCTCTCCCAACTCCCAACAATAAAATACAACTTTTTAGGATATGAGGTTTGTGATTCTTTCTCATATATTTCTATCCTATTTGGCATTAACTAATTTATTTATTATTATTATTATTTATTTTTTACATGCACTAACGTGGAGTTATTGTGGGCCTTTTACACTTGAAATAACTTCGACGTAATGAAATTTCTTTATTTCTTTACGTAGTGACTTGTAGGTAGTTATTGTATTGTTTATGAAATTCTAAATTATTTTTATTTGCCTGACAATTCCAAGTTCCAAAACAATGGTCTGCAGATGATAAAAAAGAATCCTAAAAAATAAATTCAGAATGATTTTATTTCTAATGATACTGTAGTGGGTGTGATACCTCCTTAATTGTTATCACAAGTAAAACAGTCATAGAAAATATTGAAAATCATGATTTTCATGTAAAGAAACAAGATCATTTGGAAGACTGCATACTGTATTTTTTTTTCAATTTATCTAGAAATAGACTTACATCAAGTACCTTCGGTCAATAATATCGAAATTTTTAAAAACAAGGGATGGATTGAAGTTCGGAGATCGAAAAAATTTGCTCATGGTCAAAGGATAAAATTTCAAATAATGAATCATTTTGTTGTCTATATTTGTAATATTATCTTTACACTTTTCTTTATCATTTATAAAACACTTTTCTCTTAATACACCTTTTACATAATTTTCAATATTTATTGATGTTTCATTATTATCTTTTGTGTACTTTTGTAACTTTACATGCTTGAATTGATCGATTCTTGGACGACTACATTCCTAGCAACGCCTTCGCGGGCTTCTTACTTGTGTATATCATAAAGTAGATATATATTATATCTATATATAAATATGATGAAGGCAAGGGAAGGTACTTAACTTAACAAAAGTGGAAGATACTAAGTTTCGAAAATAAGTGTCGGAGAAGGATTTTGAATATTAGGTGGTATGAGCATGTCATAAATGATTATGTGCGCCGGCACATTCAGCTAAGATTTGTTATCTTCGTAGAACCGGAGAGACGATGTTCCTACTCGGGTCATGTTTTGAAATTTCCAGTGATAGTTGGCCAAGAAGATCACTGTTCTTTTGTTTCCGAAGAGTTCCGACGGACGTTACTCTTTCATAATACGCCGTTCCTATGACAACGGCGTCGCACGCCAGGAATGTCTAGTATTGGCCCCAGCGCTAACAGCCACCGTCTCCGGTCTTGCCATAAATGTCTTATGGGGATATTTAACGAATAGCTGCCCTCTACAGGACACATAAAACCTAGAGAAAAGAGCGGGATACCTATTCATTACCGAGGGCTCCTTGGGTTTGTAATAATAAACTAGTGTCATTTCCTGTATAATTGTAAAACTATATTTTATTGAATAAAAAAAACCTATTCTATTCTAAAATGCATGTACGAATAAAATATTTGCAGTTGTTCTCACAATTACAGAATAACTGTTCCATCTCTGATATCTGAATAAGTGACACATTACAACATATCTGGTGAAAATTGTTTCAGCCCCTCTATTGTACCTATTTGGGTGCATTCTATCAAGTAAATAATGTGGTGTTCTCACTTTGGCGAATATCGCCAGGGCACCTAAATATCGCCAGCCATTTGAACCGTGTGAACAAAATGACAGCTAGTCTGAAAAGATAAAAACCAGTAGAAACGATATCGTCTCGAGTTGACCACCTTCTTTTTCTCTGGTTGAACGATTTACGCATGCGTAGATGTGCGCAGCGTCCGTAAAAACTATCTAACCTATAAATTTTATAATGTTTCCCGCTTCGTGACAGCTATTATCTTTGTTGTTGGTTAGTGGCGTTTGTTACCTTAATTAAAAGGCACCTTTAACCTCCACTATATCATTTTCGACTAAAATTAAACTCTTCGCGATCTCCATCTCGACGTCCGCCATTTTGAAAACAATCTCAAAATCAAAGCGCATCTGACAGATCGTTTCTATATCGGTGGACTGTGTGAACAGGTGTGACGATGAATGGGCGTACGGCGAATTTTGTTTTTTCGCCTGGCGTTATATTTTAAAATTCGCCTGGCGATATTCGCCAAATTGAACACCCCATAAGAGCATTAAAATAAATAATAAAAATATTAAAATTATATAAAATTATTAAAATTAAATTATACGTACAGTTAACTATTATATTATTTAGTAAACAATATACATGTTTATTCCCCACAGCGGCCCTGTGTGTTGTTTACATCTAAAGTTGTTTTTATTCTGTGAGGGCATTGACCGCGATGTCCTTGTTTTGCACTTGCTTCTATATTCGCTTCTCATTTTAGCATATGGACGGGTGCTGTTTCATCTATTTTATTTATTGTAAAGATATTTTTGTAATGATATGCCATAAGAAATTAAAGAATCTATAACGTATACATACCTACTGAGAAATTTAGGCATAATTCACTCGAATTCGGGTGCTTTGCCATAAAGAAAAGGAAGAAAGGAAGTTGTATTGACTAGGTGCACTATTGATCAATTTGTTGTTTTTAGGCCTTGTTTTAGTTAAGAATAACTATTCTTACTCTGGTCATGGTTAGTTAACCAAGTTCGAATATAATATACGTATATTTTACGGTACGTTTCATGACATGGGTGTAAAAACTAATATAATATGAAAATTCCATCGGCATCTCAATATTATTCCATTTAAATCCTAAATAGATCCATTCAACTCTATTACATTTTGTTTTCAAATTGGTTAACGCTCTTCATATCCCGACATCCATTTGTCTTAATGCATTATTACTGTGTGGGTTGTCGGATGTCGCCCCAGGATTCGGACCGCGTATTTCCACTCAAGAGTTCGTGCAAACCTTTCACAGTCATCCTGACAGCTACTTAATATTGTTGTATAATATTATTTATGTCGAAACAAAACCACGCTATGTCAGAAGACATAATTTTTCTGCAAGACTTATAAAGTTTTTTTAAACAGTATTACAATCTTTTTGTTTTATGATCATACAGCTAAAAGCTTTTAACAAAATTATTATTAGAACATATAAAACTCTATCTAACATAAAATCAATAAGTAAAGTACACAACAAAATAAAAAAGAATAAATAAATACCGAATAATAGAAGTTTTGACGTAATTTAGATAATACCACAAACAATATTGAGCAAAGTCGAAGTACAAAATAATAAATTTTACATAGACAAACGTAAACAATACAGACATGTTTAATCAACACGAAATTACTTTCAAAAATTTTGCAAGTAATTGGTAGTTGATATTTTTTTTTTACTTCTAATTTAAATTTAACGACATCAAGCAAATATGTCATCAGAAATCAAATAATAAGGACTAGGTACCACATGTTCATAATTGAAGAGGAACCTACCTCACACCGGCATATCTCCTATTTATCCGCACATAAAACTAAAACTGTCCTCACGGGTAGAACATTTTTCAGGCCTGCAGGCTTACTCTTGACACAATCTAAATACGATTTTAATCTTGCCTTCATCTCATTCATACGACGCTCGAAGTAACCGCGCTACCTAACCGTGAGATTTTTATGCACATATTTTTGACTATAGTTCGCACTTCGGAAGATTAAGATCAAGACAAGATTAAGATCGAATTTAGATTTTTTAATTTTTTTATTACACTAATAAATTACATATCTTATACATATTTTCATTGATGCTGCCCAACTAGGTATAACTAGGGCAAACATCTCACAAACATATCGATCATATAGAAACATATAGGTACACAGTCACAAAAAGCATTCATCTCCTATATTTACACAATCACATTCATAACAAGAAAAACACTGCTGTAAACCGTCCATACATGAAAAAACACAAAAAAAAACCATTTCTCAGAAAATAACAACATATCCCTCAACCACACACATCACAAATCCCACACCACATACTAACACACGTATATCATCCCAACATAAAACACAAAACAATAATCAGGGAACAAATTCTAAGATACATATCTTGCAATCTGTCCATTGGCAGATCAGACACCCACTCGTGAAATGCTCTTCTAAATTCAACAAAAACTGTGATTTCTCTAATCTTTAGAGGCATGATGTTAAACAGTCTAGGTGCCATCCACATAAACTGCCGCTGTCCGAACACTGTAGACCTGAATGGAATGATACAACTAAATGAAACCATCTGTCTCGTGACTCTATGTTGCTGTGATCTCCTCCAACCCTGTCTAATTGTGTAAAACTGCACTAGAGCTTTCCTAATATATAGGTGTCTCACAGAAAGAATCTTCCTACCATCAAACAATTGAGTGGTTGAAAACCTCAACAAGAAGAAAGAAGATTGCAACAAGAAAAACCCTGCTGAAGGGAATCGTGGAAATCTTTTATATACTACAAATCTTTTCAATGTTCCTTTTGGAGGTGAATAAATTTATTGATAAAAAAACTATCTCCATTAAGAAGAAAATTTGACATAGCGTAGTTTCGCCCCGTCATACAAATATGTGTTAATAATAACGAGAAATGCATTCTTTTATATCATTTGATGATAACATATACCTAATATTATATTAAAATGTTCAATATGATTATGAAGAAATGTGTTCATTCAACAGACCTAGCATGATTTTTTTACGTAAAATAAATGTCATCATCATCATCATCATCGCCCTCAACGCTCCTCTCGGGAGCACAGGGCAAAAATAAATGTACCTAATTGAAAAGTGCAACTACTTCTACTAGACCATCAAGGCATAGCCCACAAAAGGAATAGCCAGCGAACTAGGCAAATGTTATAAACATGCAGATAGTCCTTTGCGTGCCAATAAATCTTAAGTCATTTTGGATAGGTGGCGTGCCTAATTGGAGTTAAATGTCGTCTTAAACAAGATGTTTTACGAATTATTATCATTATTATCCTAAAATTATTATTTCATATCTCATTTATTTAACAAAACAATATTAGATTCCACATTTTGAACACAATATATATGATTAACAATAAAATTTAAATATAACATTAAATAACAAAAACCATAAAATATTAAAATAAATTTATGTTTATTCAAAATGTAGAACCCCAGCATTATTCGAGTTGATTCTTCCATGATGTTCTATGAAATAGTACAATCATGGGAGATCACTTACAGAGCTACAAGGACAAAAACCTTCTTACTATCCTGGTGGACGATAGAAGTACGGCCTTCTGCATGCTGTATTTGAGCCTGTCATCTACTCCCAGTTTTCTGAGATTTCTTGACAGACTCTTAGGTATTAAACCATTCACAGACAACACTATAGGCACGATGATTGTGGTAGGTGTTCTCCACATATCTTTGATTTCATGAGCAAGATCAAGATATTTTATTATCTTATCTTGTTCAGCTTTATTTATCATTATTATACGTACCATACTCCAATAAACAGAATTCATAGACTTTGTAATCTGGTTGGTGAGAACACAGATGTTTTTGCTGACAGTTTCCTCAAATACAGATCTGACATCATCAAATTTTTATGTGCACAAACTGACAATGGGTAGTCGAGGTTTAGAGTTTACTTGTTTTTTTTTCAGTAATATTTATCATTTTTGGTGAGATGAGTCCATGTATATAATTTGAATTCTTATTTATAAAATAGTATTTATAATTTGCTGTATATAAATATACAATCATTTGACCTTAATTTGCGATTTTTTAACTAACTGACCATTTGTTTTTCTGTTTGACATTTAATATTTAATCATTTCAATTTTAAAATTATTTTTTTGAAATTAATTTCTTGACCAGATTTCTTTTTTAAGTTTTTTTTAAGTTGAGTCAACGTTGTTCTATTATTTAATTGTACTCTTGTTTTGTGTCTTTTTTAAAAGAAAAATACTTTTTGTATGCATGTATTGTATGTATACTAAATTTTTTACATGTAAAAGGCTTCGGCCGTGAATATCTGAATAAATAAATAAATAAATAAAAATGTCACCCTCAACGGAGACCATAACAGCTTTGGGTCAAGGTGATCTCAATAGGAAAAATTAAAAAAATAAAACAAAGCAAATCCAAAAAAAAAACAAAATAGCGAGGTAGAAGAAATAACACCAAAGAGACATCATGTAAAAGAAACAGCAGAATACCTGCTTTTACAGGACACTCGAAAACTAACAGAAAAGAGTTGGACACCAATTTTTTTTTCGGAACTTCAGAATACACTTCACTAACACAACACATTTTAAAATTTTATTTGATACTCTTGACTTCAATCTCAATTAAGTAACTATTTTTTTATGGCACGGAGAGGACAACTGTATTTCTTTAAAAAAAAAAAGATAAACTTGGGTTTTTGTTATAAACCCAAATACAACCTCATACACCTTTCACAGTAAGCTACTAAAAGCTTGTGTTGTGAAAGGGGAGTTTGCCGACTAACATATAGTGATGTGAGAAGAGAAAATTCTCCAGAGAAATTTCTCGAGAACGAGAAATTTCTCCGATAATTTCTCCTCTGATGGAAGAGAAAATTCTCTCCATAATTTTTCTTAGTGGTATTATGACCTTTCGCCCAGTACACTTCGCAGCCAAACTCATTGATCCAAAAATTTGCGGGGCTGATTAAGGCCCAAATCAGAGGTTATTAACACTTTTTTTCCATGTACGTACCTGCAAATTTTTTTTAACTTAAATATGGGCATGTGGGGTGTCAAACATCAAGATTTTTCCTCAGTTATTAGCACTTTTTTCTATGTAAGTACCTAACATTTTTTGTTTCCATAATTAATTGTAGCCATATTGGTGATAAATTGGCTGAACATTTGTACATTGTTATTGATTGATTGAATAAAGTATTTATTATTATTATACTGTTAAATAAAAAATAAAAAAAAACTCCTAAAACTTTACCGAGAAATTTCTCGGTAAATTTCTCCAAAAACAATTTCTTGAGAATTCCACAACACTACTTACATCAATATTACATACAAATAGTTACCTGCCTAGTCCACTTATAAGAGATTTTATAATGGCATAAAGTCAATTTCTCAATGTGCTTTTAAGTTGACACTTGTCCCGTTCACTGGCTACACCACTTTTGGGAAATGCCGTGATGGTATATATGGATAAAGGCCTGTTTTTTTTCCGGGGGATCCCAGGTTAAATATACTTTACTATGTAATGTAAATTACTATGTATGTAAGTTTACATATTTGAAATTCTTTATTCAGCACTGAGGTATTTCACTAGAAAGGAATGTTTTAAATTTTCAACTCGACTGAAAATAAAATCACTGGCTTGATGTTGAGACGATTTTTGAATGATGGACACGTTTTAAAATACATGAAAATAAATCAATTACGTAGAGCCTGCGCTTATAGAAAAAAGCTCTTTCAAGCGAAACTTTTATAAGCTATTGTAATGTAAAATATAATATTTTAATGGAAAATATTGATAAAAGCTATGGCTTTGTTACGAAATATTTAATTTTATGAAAAATTTAAAATTTCATGTAAAATTCTTCAGATTTATTCCCAGGTAAAATTAATAATAAAAAATGCATTTTATTTCTAGCGCTGCAAAGAAGGGTGTGATGCATTTTAAATTGAAAAATATCGTATTACTTAAGCAAAATATTAAAATATTTTTAAATTAAAAAATTCTTGTGAATAGGTATGAAAGAAATCTGACTTATTTGTCGTCGACATTTTTTCGTAATTTGTATTCAAGTATTTTTCAAATGAAAATTGATCTCGTAGAGTCCACAACTTACTGCTAGCCCTTTTTTCTCCACTGCTGGATATAGGTCTCTTCATAACTCTTTCCAATCTCGAGAAACACGAACCACTGCTTTCTCATCATCTGGACAATATCATCGACCCATCTTTTTTTGGGGTCTTCCCTCACATCTTGAAGTCCATGATTCATCCTCTCGCCTTACCACGTTTGATTTTTTACGGTGTCCACGGACAACGTTCATCAATCCCACCATTCTCATTGTCGCGATATAAGATCCACTAATCGAGAAATGTTTAAAAAAATAAAATAGTACCTATTTAAACATTTAAAGAAGTAATGTCTCAAGAAATAATGTCTCACATTGATGAACATTTACAACAACTCATTTTGTGATGTTGACATGTTCAGCATGACGCAGCATGGTTTCAGACAGGCTGCTAAGCGGATCTTGTTTCGGAACTGAGTGCTTTGCCTACCCCATTCCTGACTCCCCTCTGACTCACCCAGAACTATAAATTTTATGTGTGATTGGCAGTTTTGTCTTTGTGTATTCTATTCTTTCTTGTTGTTTATTGATTTTTTGTTTTTTTTTTCATTGACTCAAAATTTTTTTTTTTTTTATCATCATAAAAATCATAATTTTTTTATGATTTTTGGGTTAGTTGGAAGATATCGCTTTCACGCGATAAACTCGCTCATTGTGCATGATAATTGTTGGTATTTATAATATTTTTATATGTATGTTTTTTAGCACAATAAATTTTATTATTATTATTATTAATTTTAATCGATTTTTAATGTTTTTTTTATGTATTTGTTTATTTAATTAGAATAACTGGATTACTACTCTCTGACCCCCGTAGTCTGTTGGCTTCCCTCTTGGAGCCTGTGAGGACTAGTCGGCAGCTTTGGGTCTGGGTCTCAGTGGATACCTGGGAGGACTCTTGCGTAGGTAGTAGTTTGTAGTAGTTTGGGAGGTGTGGCTCAGGAAATAGCACATTTATGCCTGTAAAGGGGCACAGAATAACTCATGTCCTTTTATTTTTTATGTTTATTTTTTAAATGTATATGTTGGGCCTGTTGGCATATGTTTGTGATAAACATAAATGATAAACATAAATTAATAAAAGTAATTGTTACCAATACTACCCTTCACTGTGAGACATATAAAAACTCATAGAAAATATTTGGAGACCTATTTTTTCCTGGAACTCCATGAAATAGTAAGATAATATCTTCAATGGTGTAAGTTTATATATTGTGTGACAGTCATCACCTACTGTACAGGAGCTCACCTTTCCTAGTCACCTCGCCTTAAATTGACGATCATGTAAATTGACATTATTATAAGAACATTATGGTGCTACTACGAGTAAAACCCTAAAATCAAGCAAATATTTTTGTCCGTTTGTATGTTTATACATAAATGTACTTTGCGGACACTATAATTACAGAAAAAAAATACACACTATACGATGTTTCATCTTTGGGTAGGTTTTAGTTAAACGCCGGCAATCAATTGATAGTGGCAAATCATCATCATCTCCCTTGGTCCCTCTATTCTGAGGATCGTGACCATCATGATCATCTGTTTCCACCCCGAGCGATCCTCCGCTATGTGCAAGGCCCCATGCAGTGAGCTCTGTGTGGCCTCCTTAATTTAGTTGCTCCATCTTGCTAGTACTCGGCCCCTTCCACGCATCCCTTTCACGCCTTCCTTTCACAGCCCCCAGTTATAATTACTCCTTCCAGGTTCTCAGATTCCTTTCTCGCAATATGCCCGCAATATCCCCAAATCCTGAGGATGGGCAAATAAAGAAACTTTATTTCAACAGGCTTGCGCGCAAATCACGTGAACGTATTTTCGACTATAGTCACTTCACACATCGTAGGGTTCAAATTAATCCAATATTAAGATCATACTTGGATTATGTCAAGAGTATCCTTGCTGATACGACGATACAACGTTCTTTGAAAAATATTCGAATCATGGTGTTGCAGATTTTAAGTATTATTTAATTTTTAATTTTTTCATATCTTAGGAAAGTACATTATGCAACCGCTAGTATAAATTGATATATTTCATGATTATTTCCTGAAAAAAAGCAGGTAAACTACACTAGTATTATATCAATATTATATTATATCAATATTTTACATGTGCGTAGAAATATTTTATAGTCAGAATAGGTAATATTGCAATATGATATTCTTTCACACAATATGTATCGAAGAATTTACTAGCACACATACCCACATGATCTATTAATCTAGATTTAAATCTGATTAAATTTTCAGCTAGATCCATGGGGTTGAATTTTAGATTTGATTTTAAAAAAATCAGAGCTGCCAACTTCGTGGCATATAGCAACAGAGAACAACATACACATACATACATCTTCTTCCCCTTGTCCTAGTTGGGTCGGGGGCCCATTGCGCCTAGGTACTTCCTCCAGAGATCCCTGTCCACTGCTGCTTCCAGGACCTCTGGCCACTCCAAACCAAACCTTTCAACACACAAGTTTGACACAGAGAACAACAGTTCCTATAAATTTCATAATAATCACGTTAATGACCTAAAAACTGCGTTGCCGTGGATGTGAAGTGATGTAACCCACAAGACAGACATTGCGAGAAAAAGGGTGATGAAGTTATGCTGTCGCATCCGCGAATACTAATCTGACTATAACTAAGCTATTTTTGCATAGATTTCGCTAACAAATTTACACAATATTCCTGATCACATATTACACTAATATAAATAACAAAATATTAAAGAATTTTTATATTTTAGAAGTAAACACGAATTTATCACTTGGGTTATTTCACCACTGTAGCTGAGAAAGATCCACCTGTAGAAAAGTTGTTGGAAAGTTACGCGCTATTATTATTATTATTACTGACAAAGAGACGATTCTTACAGGGATCATTACAGCGGAAGGCCAATGCGATCCCAGAAGAAAATCAACAATATCCATTATTCTCGATAGCATGATAATTTTGTTTATTTAATACTTCTTAATAGACAACAATGAAATAATGATTAAAACTTGTTTATGATCATTTCAGTGAAAGGACCTTTCATCAAAATTATGTTGGGTGGTAATCACTTTCTTCTGTCATCGTTAGTGATCACTATTGATGAAACGCCTATTCAAACCTTTTCATTTTGGAGGATCATCCAAAGTGATCACTTTAAGTAAACAAATGTAAACGCCCCTTTATAGTTATATTTTATCACATTTTGTATTTTTTTTTCAGTCCTTAGGTAGCGTGACTATGCAACATGTTGTCGAGGTAGCATAACACCCTGTAGTAACATCACACAATACTTACTATACACACTGTATAATGTACAGTCAGTACCTATATACGGCAGTGGCGTGTCTATAATTTTCACACTGGGTTAAGCATCTCTCGATATTTTTTTTATTTTTCACATTAAGCTTCTAATGCTTTTAACATAAAATCATATAACAACATTATTTAAACATTTAACATATCAAAAAAAATCATAAATATTTCATTCAAACAAAGCAATTAAAAACTACATAACAATAATTTATCCATCCTGAATAAATAATAGTTCAGGATGGTTATCATCAGTTATAATTCTCTACATAGCTCATACAATATACACATTCTCTACAAAGCTGATTAAAAAATATAATAGATTTTTTTTTAATATTGTTGACAGGTCTACCATCTTTTCATGAATATGTTTGACAGTTTAATCATGATGTAACGATTATATGCGTAGTTTGATAGATTTTAATCAAAATGTCTATTTCAATAGTTTTGACAGGTCTACCATGATGTGACATGACGATTATATGGGCAGTTTGTAAGAATTTAATCAAAATATGTCTTGAACATTTTAGACAGGTCTAACATGATCTTTTATGAAAAAAATTGACAGTTTAATCGTAATTTGACGATTTAGTGGGTGTTTCGATAGATTTAGATCAAAATTATTCTATAACACTTTTGACAGGTCCCCTATGATTTCAATGGTTTCTGAATATGTTTGACAGTTCAGTCATGAATCTGAAGAATTTATGGGTATTTCGATAGATTTTGATGAAATTTTTTCAAAAGCATACGATGATGATACGGTGATGATTTTATGAATATTTTTGACAGTTTAATCGTGATTTGACGATTAAGTGGGTATTTCGATAGATTTAGATCAAAATTATTCTATAACACTTTTGACAGGTCCCCTATGATTTCAATGGTTTCTGAATATGTTTGACAGTTCAGTCATGAATCTGAAGAATTTATGGGTATTTCGATAGATTTTGATGAAAATTTTTCAAAAGCATACGATAATGATTTTATGAATATTTTTACATTTCAAGCATGATTTGACGATAAATTTAGGAATTTTAGTAGACTAAGAAGTAGATTAATACTTTAAACAAATAATCTTGACAGGTTCACCACGACGTGATGGTTTTACGAATATTCTTGACAATACAATCATGATTCGTAAATTTTATGGGTATTTTCATAGATTAAGAACAACATGAATGTATTACATTTTTGACAGGTCCTCTATGATTTTGAAGGTTTTCTAAATATGTTTGACAGTTCTACCGTGATTTCATGAATATTTTTGACATTTCAATCATAATATACCGTAAATACGGGTTTTTCATAGTTTAAGAAAAAAACTGATTTTTGACAGGTCCACCATATTGAGATGGAGATTTGTTTGATAGTTCAATCATAATTCGTAGATTTTATGGGTATTTCGATCATAATTTTTCAAAACCATACGATTTTTTTTACAGTACCACCATTTTGAGATGGTTTTATGAATATTTTTGTCAGTTTAATCGTGATTGTATTCAATTAAGGTTTTGATTAAAAAATTTCTTTGATTTTTTTGACAGGTCCACCATGATATCGATGGTTATCTAAATATTTTTGACTTGTCTACCGTTAAGTGATGATTTTATGAATATTTTTGATAGTTTAATCGTGATTTGACGATTTTGTGGGTTTTTTGATAGATTGGCATCAAATACTTCTAACGAATTAATTTGACAGGTCCACTACGACGTGATGGTTTTACGAATATTTTTGACAATTCAATCATGATTTGTCGATTATATGGGTATTTTCATAGATTTAGAACAACATGATTGTATTACTTTTTTGACATATCCCCTATGATTTCAATGGTTTCTGGAATTGTTTGACAGTTCAATCATGATTCGAAGATTTTATGGGTATTTTGATAAATTTTGATCAAAATTTTTCAAAATCATACGAAATTTTTGACAGGTCTTCCATTTCGTGATGATTTTATGAATATATTTGACAGTTCAATCGTGTTTGTATTCAATTTGATAGATTTTGATTAAAATGCTTCTATAATATTTTAGACAGGTCCACCATGATATCGATGGTTGTCTAAGTATTTTTTACAGGTCTACCGTGATGTGATGATTTTATGAATATTTTTACATTTCAAGCATGATTTGACGATATATTTAGTAATTTTTATAGATTAAGATCAAATACAAATACAAAAACAAAATAATAAACTTGACAGGTGCCCCATGATGTGATGTTTTTATGAATATTTTTGATGATTTAATCGTGATTTGACGATTTAATGGGTATTTTGATAGAATTGATGCAAATTTTTGCGTTAAATTTTTTTGACAGGTCCACCACGACGTGATGGTTTAACGAATATTTTTATTATTTATTTATTTTATTCTTCTTGCACATCATCATTCATATAACAGATAAAATAAAGCAATATTCACAAGAAAAAATGTGATGATGTGCAGTGGCGAGATTATAGTGATTTCTTCCGTCTAACCACGACAATTCAATTTTGACAATTCAATCATGATTTGTCGATTATATGGGTGTTTTCATAGATTTAGAACAACATGATTGTATTACATTTTTGACAGGTCCCCTATGATTTTGAAGGTTTTCTAGATATCGATGGTTATCTAAATATTTTTGACTTGTCTACCGTGATGTTATGATTTTATGAATATTTTTGACAGTTTAATCGTGATTTGACGATTAAGTGGGTATTTCGATAGATTTAGATCAAAATTATTCTAAAACACTTTTGACAGGTTCCCTATATTTCAATGGTTTCTGAATATGTTTGACAGTTCAGTCATGAATCTGAAGAATTTATGGGTATTATGATAGATTTTGATGAAAATTTTTCAAAAGCATACGATGATGATTTTATGAATATTTTTACATTTCATGCATGATTTGACGATAAATTTAGGAATTTTAGTAGATTAAGAAGTAGATTAATACTTTAAACAAATAATCTTGACAGGTTCACCACGACGTGATGGTTTTACGAATATTTTTGACAATACAATCATGATTCGTAGATTTTATGGGTATTTTGATAGATTTTGATCAAAATTTTTCAAAATCATACGAAATATTTGACAGGTCTTCCATTTTGGGTAGATTTTATGAATATTTTTGACAGTTCAATCGTGATCGTATTTAATTTGATAGATTTTGATTAAAATGCTTCTTTAATATTTTTGACAGGTCCACCATGATATGGATGGTTGTCAAACAAAAAATTAAATTGCTGACTAAAAATCTAGAGTATTTTAGACAGGTCTACCGTAATGTGATGATTTTATGAATATTTTTACATTTCTAGCATGATTTAACGATTAATTTGAGTATTTTGATAGATTAAGATCAAATACTTTAAACGAATACATTTGACAGGTGCACCATGATGTGATGTTTTTATGAATATTTTTGAGAGTTTAATCGTGATTTTCGATTTAATGGGTATTTTGATAGATTGGCATCAAATACTTCAAACGAATAAATTTGACAGGTCCACTATGACGTGATGGTTTTACGAATGTTTTTGACAATTCAATCATGATTTGTCGATTATATGGGTATTTTCATAGATTTAGAACAACATGATTGTATTACATTTTTGACAGGTCCCCTATGATTTCGAAGGTTTTCTGGATTTGTTTGCCAGTTCAGTCATGATTCGAAGATTTTATGGGTATTTTGATAGATTTTGATCAAATTTTTCAAAATCATACCAAATTTTTGACAGGATTTTTTGGATTGATTTTATGAATGTTTTTGTCAGTTCAATAGTGATTGTATTCAATTTGATAAATTTTGATAAAAATGCTTCTTTGATATTTTTGACAGGTCTACCGTGATATGATGATTTTATGAATATTTTTGACATTTCAATTATAATTTGCTTTAAAAATGGGTTTATTCATAGATTTAGATAAAAATTATTCTTTGACAATTTTGACAGGTCTACCGTATCAAAAGATTCAATTTGATAGGTTTTGATTAAAATGCTTCTTTGATATTTTTGACAGGTCCACCATGATATCGATGGTTTTCTTAATATGTTTGACAGGTCTACCGTGATATGATGATTTTATGAATATTTTTGACATTTCAATCATAATTTGCTTTAAAAATGGGTTTATTCATAGATTTAGATAAAAATAATTCTTTGACCCGTGGAGCACCCGGTAAAGAATTGGTCTCCCACTCTTCTGCGTAAGTTTTCGAGTGTCCTGTAAAAGGCAGGTGTTCGAAAAAATTAAGACATTTTACATCTTAAATTCAGCGATGAGGTTTGCCACCCATCCTGAATGTGTTGATTTTATATTGGCACGAAGAGGACAGTTTGCATGTTTCTTACATGCAGCTGATCTGCTGGCTACCCCACTTGTGGGATATGCCGTGATGGTAAAGTAGTAGTAGTAATTCTTTGACAATTTTGACAGGTCTACCATAATGAGATGTTTACCTGGATTTGTTTGATAGTTCAGTCATGATTCGAAGATTTTATGGGTATTTTCATAGATTTAGAACAACATGATTGTATTACATTTTTGACAGTTCCCCTATGATTTCGAAGGTTTTCTGGATTTGTTTGCCAGTTCAGTCATGATTCGAAGATTTTATGGGTATTTTGATAGATTTTGATCAAATTTTTCAAAATCATACCAAATTTTTGACAGGATTTTTTGGATTGATTTTATGAATGTTTTTGTCAGTTCAATAGTGATTGTATTCAATTTGATAAATTTTGATAAAAATGCTTCTTTGATATTTTTGACAGGTCTACCGTGATATGATGATTTTATGAATATTTTTGACATTTCAATTATAATTTGCTTTAAAAATGGGTTTATTCATAGATTTAGATAAAAATTATTCTTTGACAATTTTGACAGGTCTACCGTATCAAAAGATTCAATTTGATAGGTTTTGATTAAAATGCTTCTTTGATATTTTTGACAGGTCCACCATGATATCGATGGTTTTCTTAATATGTTTGACAGGTCTACCGTGATATGATGATTTTATGAATATTTTTGACATTTCAATCATAATTTGCTTTAAAAATGGGTTTATTCATAGATTTAGATAAAAATAATTCTTTGACCCGTGGAGCACCCGGTAAAGAATTGGTCTCCCACTCTTCTGCGTAAGTTTTCGAGTGTCCTGTAAAAGGCAGGTGTTCGAAAAAATTAAGACATTTTACATCTTAAATTCAGCGATGAGGTTTGCCACCCATCCTGAATGTGTTGATTTTATATTGGCACGAAGAGGACAGTTTGCATGTTTCTTACATGCAGCTGATCTGCTGGCTACCCCACTTGTGGGATATGCCGTGATGGTAAAGTAGTAGTAGTAATTCTTTGACAATTTTGACAGGTCTACCATAATGAGATGTTTACCTGGATTTGTTTGATAGTTCAGTCATGATTCGAAGATTTTATGGGTATTTTCATAGATTTAGAACAACATGATTGTATTACATTTTTGACAGTTCCCCTATGATTTCGAAGGTTTTCTGGATTTGTTTGCCAGTTCAGTCATGATTCGAAGATTTTATGGGTATTTTGATAGATTTTGATCAAATTTTTCATAATCATACCAAATTTTTGACAGGTTTTTTTGGGATGATTTTATGAATATTTTTGTCAGTTCAATAGTGATTGTATTCAATTTGATAGATTTTGATAAAAATGCTTCTGTGATATTTTTGACAGGTCCACCATGATTTCGATGGTTTTCTAAATATGTTTGACAGGTCTACCGTGATATGATGATTTTATGAATATTTTTGACATTTCAACTATAATTTGGTTTAGATTAAGATAAAAATTATTCTTTGACAATTTTGACAGGTCTACCGTATCAAAAGATTGTATTCAATTTGATAGGTTTTGATTAAAATGCTTCTTTGATATTTTTGACAGGTCCACCATGATATCGATGGTTTTCTAAATATGTTTGACAGGTCTACCGTGATATGATGATTTTATGAATATTTTTGACATTTCAATCATAATTTGCTTTAAAAATGGGTTTATTCATAGATTTATTCATATCTAAAGATAAAAATAATTCTTTGACAATTTTGACAGGTCTACCATAATGAGATGTTTACCTGGATTTGTTTGATTTATGTGATTCGGTCGGTTGACTGATTCTTGACAGGTCTACCGTGATATGATGATTTTATGAATATTTTTGACAATTCTATCATAATTTGCTTTAAAAATGGGTTTATTCATAGATTTAGATAAAAATGATTCTTTGACAATTTTGACAGGTCCACCATAATGAGATGGTTTCCTGGATTTGTTTGATAGTTCAGTCATGATTCGAAGATTTTATGGGTATTTTGGTTAAAAAATTTCAAAATCATAGGAAATTTTTTGACAGGTCCACCATTTTAGGATGGTTTTATGAATATTTTTGACAGTTCAATCATGATTGTATGGGTATTTTGATAGATTTTGATTAAAATGCTTTTTTAATATTTTTGACAGGTCCACCATGGTTTTGTGAATATGTCGGATAGGACTACCATGATATGATGATTTTATGAATGTTTATACGTTTGAAGCATGATTTGACGAATAATTAGGTTATTTTGATGGATTAAGTCTAATACTTAAAACGAATAAATTTGACAGAATTTGATTAAAATGTTTCTTAATATTTTTGACAGTTATTCCATGATATGATGGTTTTATGAATATTTTGTCAGTTCAATTATGATTTGCGTAGGGATACTTTTATCATTTTTTTAATTATTTTAACCTGAATAAACTCAGCTAATGTTCGACCTTTAGGCTTATATGAATGACACGCCACTGCAATGTAGTATGCCTTATAGTACTTATGCTATAGCTATACCTAACAATACTATCAAAATACCTTTTTACAGTAAACTTCCTTTATCCGGACTTATTCTTTTGTTGTCTCCAAGAATACTTCAGGTGCCTTGAAATTAAGCTTGGTGGGACAAATTTGCCATATACTCCGACGCAACGAGTATAAAAAAGTTCTAGAACAGCAATCAAGAACCGGCCAATGTTAATTGTAATATAAACATCATTATCTTTCATTCCTCATATTCTATAATTCTGTAGGAATTTTAAGCTGTTTTTTTTTGACGAACTCGACGAACATAATGGCCCCAGGGGGCCGTAAACAAACCGTAATTAGCGATCGACTTCTGGCGAACTTTTCGACAATCTGCCTACATGTACCGTGTAATTATGCGCTATTGTTGCGGTTATTGTCGAAAATTCGTTTGTAGTCGATCGCCAAGTGCATGTTTGTCTAGTCTTGTCTTGTCTTATAAGTCGAAAAGCTGATATAATCGCTTGATAAGTCGGAAAACGTCTCTCTCGCGAGAAATTATTTATAGTAGAATGAAACACTTGTTTTAATTTACCTAAATGTATAATAATATATTTTTTTTTAAAAAAGACAGCCGTTTATTGTTCAATAAATAATTTTTCATTTTGCCAACATGTATTCATGCCCACCTGCGTTTTGGCCTTCCTCTTGGTCTCTTGCCGGTAACCTCGATACGTTGAGCTTTATTGCCTACATACTCAGGTGGTCTAATAAATAATTTGTTGTATTTTTGTTTTTCTTCTTTTGTATTTTAATATTTGGTTTTTTATTATTGCTTCAACTTTCTTTTTTAGCTATGTAAACACATTCGAACACAAATGTGCAATCTGTAAATGGGTTAATATGTTTGTATATTGTAATATATTATATTTGTGCAAAACCTGTAGATGTGCCAATAAAATTAAAAAAATAAAAATATAATAAAATATGATCCTACTAGTGTAGTGCACTAACAATATGGTGTGGTATACCCGTGGTATAGAATACCTTGTTCCCAAAGGTCTCGAGTCACTCGATAACGGATGGATAGCTAAGAAAGAAAATCAAAATTTCAGATTGTCCAATATTCAACAGTGCGAATTATTGTTCTTTCACTGTACACCGTTTACATCCATGTGGAACAACCCTCTTTCTTTACGCTGGATTAGCTTTTCTGAAAGACACTGGACCTACTACCGTGCGAATTTCTCTTTTTTGCCTAAATAACTCTGTATTATCGTGTTTTTAGTGGATGGGTTATTGAAATATTATTAATATATTATTATTTTTATAAAACGGTATTTTAACATTAGATGTACATGATTTATGCTACAATAATTTTATTAACACGATAAAATGTGCAAAAATTATATCTTATGACATATTTTTACTAGAGATGCAACGAATAGTATATTTGCCGAATACCGAATATTGTGCAAGACCATGTGCCAAATAACCGAATATTCGGCAAAACAATGGCGAGACAGTGCGGTACTCCCGACCACGCATCTTCGTGTAGGTATATCATAAACATAAATGTACTAGACTTGAAGCGCGGTATATTTTTTCGAAATTGTTGTGTTCCAACATTAAAAATAACAATGATAATTTTATGTTGCTTCACTTCACTTCAAATTAAATTAATTAATTATATATTTGAGGATTAAAAATGATGCATCTGCAGCTGACAATGAAATACGAGTAGCAACAATCTACAATCTATTAGTTCCTTCCAGTTTTACATTTAAACTATTCGGCAGAATACCAAATAATAGACCAAATAATAGACCAAATATTCGATATTCGGCTGAATAGTAAAAATTTTGCCGAATAGGCAGAATACCGAATTGTTGCCGAATATTCGTTGCATCTCTAATTTTTACCAAAACTTTTCATGCGTCGGTGTAGCGCGGCAAATAAATAAATAAATATGTAGTGCATAAACAACAACAACAACAAAACAAACCTCTAAACAAGAGAGGCAACTAATATGATATGGCCAAATCAGGCGGAGACCACCAAAACACATCGTTAACAAAGTCATGTCAATAAATCTTCCTCGACATCCATCAAGAGGAAGACAAAAGAATACCTGGATGACACAATGCAGTAGAATCCAGCGGAGAAATGGCCTGGATGAAGATGACATAGGAAACAGGAGAAAATAGTTAAGTTTAGCCTTAGAACCAAAAAAAGCTGACCCCAACAACCTTCAGTGCATTGGCGCTTATTGAAGTTGGGACAGTGTCAGGAAGAAGGAAAAGAAGTGCTTTGAATATGTACATATATGTCGTCATTTTAGTACCCATAATTTAAAATTTGTGTCCTAATATGGGACTAACCCTATCTGTGTGAATTGTCTATCCATATTTTGAAATTTTATGTAGGTAAGTCATTAGACATCTTCAATTCAGTGTCGAAGTTTGGCACACATCCTGAATGTATTTATTTAGTTTCTGACATGCAGAGAACTATTTGCATGTTTACTATCGGCAGTTGGTCCGCTGGCTACCTCCCTTGTGGACAATTGATGAATGTACCGTGATTGATGGATGGTAGTGTCATATAAGTGTGTTTATGATTATCTGCCTAAAACAATCTGCTCGAAAGTTATACAAATAATTAAGACACTTTTCTGTACGAGAATTATGCAGCTTCATAATTTTTATTGGTTTAGTTTCTCAAACATCAGTTTGCGCTTTATTTTTCCATAAAAAAACACGCGTATATTATTTTCCATAATTTTTATTTTTAGCCAAAACTTCAACTCTCATTTATATTCTTGTGAGAATATTTTAATATTTTCAAAATCTATAAACAATTTACCAACGCGGCGTTACAAAATTGCCAATATTAATTTATATTATGTTTACGGAGTGAGAAAATACCTACCTCCCAAAAATATAATCCAATTCGTTGAAATTTATCACTTAAAAACTTTTCATCTCATGAGCTTTTTTCTGCTAAAGCCGCTTTTCCATTACCGCTAGCTCTGTTTAAGAGCTGAATTCGAAATATTGTGAAGCTTAATTTCTATAGCTTTGCTACAAAACACAAATCGCAAGATTTCTAACAGAGATAACAGCTTCCCGTCATTTTTTGATAGCTCGAATAGAGCTATAAACTTGTCTATAAAATCTTGTATGCTTCTATGAGTATTCTACATTTTGCCGTATCCCAAGTACGATAGGCAGAAAGGACAGTAAGAATTTGAAAATAAAATGGACAATTATATCTGACACCGTTAAATAATCAGTGACCATCTCAGGGGTGCCGTGGCTTCTCCTAAAGAGCAACGTTTTCAATTTGCTTCTAAATGTAATAGTTGATGGTTGATTTTGTCTTCTCCGCTAGCAATCAATTCAAGCAATTGTCTGAAGCTCCTCTCTGCGAGTGCGGAATTATTGGCCGTGTTGGATTCTACTAGTATGTTGATAGCAGTGAAAGATGAGCGCAGTGGTCGCCTCATAATGGTGCGTGCCATTAATTTAAGGTCCTGTGGAACCGCGAAACACATTTTGAACTCCACTCTTTCTGGTCTATCTATCTTTATATATTCATTCTTTACTGTACAGTGATCAGAACTTTACATATTTTTTTAGTTTGTTCACCATTCATTCAATTCATCATACCTGTACGCAGATTACTCTTAATATTAACACACGGCCGTCTCTAGACATAGATCCACATATTTCTCTTTCTTTCTTATCTTTTTCGATTTTTTTCAGCTATTAATACGTATACCATCACAGAATATTCCACAAATGGTGTGGCCAGCAGACCAGCCGCATGTTATAAACATGCAAGCTAATCCCTCCACGCCAACAAAATATTAAGACATTCAGAATGGATGGCAATCCTCATCACTGAATTTAATATTTCAAATGTTCGAACACTTTTTTTTAGTGGACACTCGAAAACTTACAAAAAGAGTGGGAGACCAATTATTTGATGCTCTTCTTTTTTCCTCTTTCAAATAAATAGTCTTGTCTACTTCAGTATTCGTAGAATCGTAGATTATTCCTTCAATCAAGAATAATGTATCATCATGTTTAAATTATAGCTATGCACGGAGCTGTGGAGCAGAGCAATAAAAGCTAAACTTTGAATGGCTCTAATGTAAATACAATTTAAATATCAACAGTAAAAACAATTTTTTTCTTACATAAGTCCATTTACTTCATACCAAAAAATAGATATCTTGCCTTGATGTGTACTTACATATTTTCAAAGTTACATATGTTATTAAGTATTTATGGCTACGAACAAAATTAGAAATTTTTATATAATTTATTGTAGATTGCGAGTTTATTGTTGTTTTGAAATAATATCTTCTAACTAACCAAATATCATAAATCAGAATTCTAAGAAACATATAATTGAATATCATAATACATTTTATGATTTGTATAGGGGAAGATCGGGTAGCCCCGGCGCATATAAACAAATTCCATCAACTGAGTTTGTCATTAAAATTTCTCTTCAATTCAATTTAATGGTTGAAAATCACTCTAACCAATTCGTAAACTTCATTTTCCGTATTGTGTATAAAAGTTTATTCAAATGAAGAGCAATTTATACCACGTCAGATGGCTTCAGCCAATCAGAGACCGCGATTCAAATTCAGTAGACAGAGAATTTGCTCATAATATGTACACACATATAATATAACACGTAAATAAAATGTAAATTTCTGATGTGTATTTTAAACAAACATAATTGCAGAAGTTTTAATTAATTATAGATTATAATATAGTTGTAATAGTTTCTGAAAGGTGATCTTTAAGGTGGCTTGAATCAAGCTACAAGTTGAAATTCGACGGGTAGGTACCCCGTACACGGTTTATGTATAAGACAGACTACAATGTTATAGCCAATGTTTCTAGTTTATGTCAGCAATTATTGAAATATGTACACAAACTTAATGACCAAATTGATATATTTTATGTCTAAAATTGTCTCATTACCATATTTGATTACTTTATCTCATCCCATTATCATTAACTTTTATTCCTTTTAAGTTCACACATATTTGCATTACCCAATTTACAAAATAATATGCCAGTTAAAATCAATAAGTTTCATAAGATTAAAAAAGAAAAGAATTATTTTTTAAAAACCCTGAAAATATCCTATGACACCAAATCTTACTAGCATCCAACTCCCAAAGCGCATCATCGTAATTTTTAAATATGTTATTAAGACCATAACAAGGAACGTTTTTTTATAAATTGTACTTGTGGCAAGTCTTAAGTTTCATCTTTAAGGTCGAAATATTACGTTGTATGACACTACCCGCTGCCCGAAGCCACCCAACATTCCCTTATAATATTATTTAGGGGGTTGTTACTGGTGGTGTGATTATGATATTAATATAATAATAATAAAGCTTCCAACACTTAACTTCCTAAGTAACAGTTGCCCATAGCAACTCCCGCATCCGTCAGAGGGTAGGCAAGCAAGCAGGTATTAGAAATATTATACTTTCTCCACGTCTACCGAAGTACCACATGTACTATGGTGGTGTATTTAACAGCGAAATTCAAATTGTCAACATCATCACAATCATGTCGCTCCCCTTGCAGGGTAAGCAGAAAGAATCAAGCGTTATTTACTCCGATCTTTTTTGCTTCCTCACTATCAAAAAGAGTCTAAATTT
Organism: Athripsodes cinereus; assembly: GCA_947579605.1. NCBI lineage: Eukaryota > Metazoa > Arthropoda > Insecta > Trichoptera > Leptoceridae > Athripsodes > Athripsodes cinereus. Next base: position 4,020,960 of record OX388307.1, read on the forward strand.
TCATTGACTATGTCACATGTCTAATCCATCCCAACTCATTTACACTGCTCTCTCATCTGCTCATTCTCCAAATATCTTCATTCCTCACTCTATTGTAGAAGGTTTTATCAACTATTTGCTTCCTCACTGTCATAAATAGTCTAAATTTTCATTGACTGTGCCACATGTCCAAAACTCCAAACCATCCCAACTTATTTACACGCGTACTACCGCTACGCTGCTATTACATCTGCTCATTCTCTTAATATCGTCATTCCTCACTCTATTATGCAACAAGGTTTTAGCAACTATTCTTCTCAGGGATTTCACTTTCGTCCCTCTTCAACCATGACCAAATTTCAATTGCATACATTAGTGTCGGTACCAAAATGGTATTGTGCACCAGCATTTTCGTCATGTTTGACACGTCATCATCATTTGCCCTTCGATGCTCCTCCCGGTACCATAGAGCAAAAACCAGCCCCCTCCATTCAGATCGTCTTTGCGCGTATTGTATCACTTCTTGCTATGATATCCCTAGCACTCTGAATCCGTTGTCACAGGAATGGTGTATTTAAAAAGAGATATATCTGGATTTGTTACAAACCCAAACCTTATATACCTTTCACAGTAAGCTAAAAGCTTGTGTCGTGAAAGGGGAGTTTGCCGGCATCTGGGATCAAACCACAGACCCCTTGTTCGTGAGGTCAAGACTCTACCTCCAGGCTACCGACGAACATTTTGAAGGATGAATGTCCGGGTCATCGGATTCCTTGAGAATGAGAGAACATATTGCTCACTTTGACCAACTTACATTAGGCTAATATTAATGGTCCGCAACATTACAAAGTTTGAAATCTTAGAAATATGAAATCCTGGAATTTGAGACCTTGAAAACCTCCTAATTTTGGAAAGTCGTCAAAACAGAGGAGAACGTTAGACATTTATAGAGGTCCTCACTCACAGAAGGGCATGAAAACTTTCATATATTTTTTTTAATTAAAAAAAAATCAAAACCTCTTTAATAAACTGGCGTCGGGGAAGTAAATATTTAAAAGGAACCTAAATCAGCGAAGTCTTTGACTTATTGTATTTGCTTTGCGAGTCAATACAAGCTAACAATACGTAAAATACACATATCTCGAATATTTGATGTAGGTATAAAATTTTAATAATTATTTATCATTATGAAAATAATATTATTTAACTTTGAAAAGCGCTGCTTTTACAGGGGGGGATGTAGGATGAATTTAACCCACCTGTGTATTTGTGAGATTATTAGAGGAATACAGAAATTAATTGGAAATAATAAGTACTCACCTGCTGTGTGTACTATATATCTAAATATAGCGAAAGTACCTACTTGACTGTTTATTTTATTGTTAATAAAAAAATCCACGTTTTCATAAGCTTACTTTCTTCTTTGTTTATTTATTCTTTGCAGAACATTGGCTGTAGGCAATTTTATAGATAATTAATATATGACAATATCAAATACGATCAATATACAGGCGGCGAGATTATCGCAGAGGTACGATTTCTTTGATACGTGTAACGTTTTTGACATAAAATATTCCTTTCGAAAAAACATAAATTTGAAAAAAGTTTTAGATTCTTTATCCTCTATTTAATACACTGACAGTAGATTTACAAAATGGCGCCCTTGAGGTCATATTTAAAGTAAGGTGTATAAAAAGTTATCCAAAGCGAGTGTATATATTTCATATCCAACCGACAAAAATCGTTGACATTGTTGATAAAGTGTGGAAAAGTTTTGAAGAGGCCTATATCCAGCAGTGGAGAGAAGAGGGCTAACAGTAAAGTGCGTAAGTAATTATAAATTTTTCATTATTTATATTCGCATCCCCTGTGCATAACCCCTAAACCCTCAATGTCAGTGGTCTCCAACCAAAGTAAAGAAAATTTGTGAAATATTCGTTAATAAAACCGAAGAGATCGTGAAATACATCCAATTTCTATACCTTTTAGAAAATCTGGCGACAAGGGGGGTAGAAATTTAGAGTGTGAGTGAAGATACCAAAATCCTGGAATCCAAAGCCATAAAAAAATTGGTGCTGAATTTAGAAAAGTTGACTAACAATACCGTATTGGAGATTCCGAGAAAATATTCTTTATCATAAACGAGAAGAACGTAGAACTTTTCAAATTTCTATATTTGTTCGAAAATCTGGCGGGAATAGTAACGGAAATCATCGAATTCTGGGAATTAGAGTTCTAGAGAAAGGTCATAACTGTCGTTGTAAACAATCAACCGTGGAGCACTCGGTAAAGAATTGGTATTCCACTCTTTTCCGTTAGTTTTTGAGTGTTCTGTAAAAGGTAGGTGTTAAAAAATAAAGACAATTTACATTTCAAATTCAGTGATGAGGTTTGCCACTCACCTTTAGGTAAGTCTTATTTTTTTATTGGCACAGAGAAGACGGCCTACATGTTTATTACATGCAGCTGTTCCGCTGGCTACTCCACTTGTGGGATATGCCATGATGATGTAGTAGTAATAAACAATCAACGTCTTTCCGTCAGCGGGCTGCGGTCAAATTATCAAAAATTGAACTGAGCGCATAGATAAAAAGGTTGGAGACCACTTCACTAGGTAACCAAGAAGATAAGACACGACATAATCTTCATAGAATTCATCAAATTAATGCAAGCATCACATAAAGTAGGTACACACTATTGTAATGAATGTAAGACACAGACAATGCAGGATTTAAAAGGATAATACTTGCATTAAAACCTGTGGAGAAAATTAATTATATTTATTTTTTCATTTACTAAATTCTTTTTACATTCTAGTAGTAATTTTCTTAAAATGTGCATCTGGAAAGATTTTTCTATTATAATAATAATATTATTATTTTTTGTTCGGTATTGTTGTTTTATTTCTTTGACATATTCATGTTTGTTTTTATTAACATAACATAACATAACATGTAAAGACAATTCACACAAACCGAGCTGGTCCCAAATTAAGATATGAATCTTGTATTATGGGTACTAACACGACAATACACATATATACATATATGCAGGATGAGTGTGTTTGTGTGTGTGGATGTATGTGTGCGTGCGTGAGCGTGTGTGTTATGTTATGATTAAATAAAGTAGGGAAAATAACCTTAGTAACTGAAGTAAAGAAAATTGAGCGCTGAGACAAAGTAAGGTGAAAACTGGCTCAGTCTACCTTGGTACCGGCCCATGCCCAGTTAGGTAAATTTTTGTAACTTTTAACTTTAAAATACTGTTTTGTAAATGAAATAAATAAAATAAATACAATGCACTGAACACATATACATGTAACACCCAGACCCAGGACAATTTAAAAAAGGTCATTCTTCATTTTGCCCTGGCCGAGAATCGAACCCGGGACCTCGTGACTCAAAGGCAAGTGCGTTAGCCTCCGCGCCACACCGGTCGCCGACGTATTTGATTAATTAATGTATTGACGTAATTAATGTTATTTATTTACAGTAGACCTATTGTTTCCCACTGACTTCTTTTAATAATTTTATTTTTGTTGACCGTTATTAATCCATTTCTCTATATTTGACCTGTGATTTCTGATTATCGTGTCTGTTTGTGTTTGTTGTCTATTATACTGCTTGATTAACATGTAAAATGCTCACGCCGTGGCCCGTAGTCAAAACACATTTTAGCGTTACGTTTTCATTTTATTTTCGTTCGAATATAGACGAAGTTGCGAGAAAGTGTCAATTTTCGTAGCTACGTACTGTATTTTAGCTAGGTACGAAAATTGACACTTTCTCCCAACGTCGTCTATATTCGAGCGAAAACGTAACGCTAAAATGTGTTTTGACTACGGGCCCGTATATTGATGTAAATAAATAAATAAAATTTATAGTAGTAGTAAATAATCGTTCGTAGAGCAACCAGAAAATAATTGGTCTCCCATACTTTTCCGTAAGTTTTCGAGTGTCCTGTACAACATTAATTTCCTGTACAATTGTGTTTGCCGCCCACCCTGAGGGACTTAATTTCTGTTGGCACGGAGAGAACAGTTTACAAGTTTATTACGTGCAGTTCTTCTGCTGGCTAATCCACTTGTGGAATATGTCGTGATAATATAGTATAGTTGTTGATATTTCCTAAATTACCCTAGTAATGAGAGATTCCTAATTATTAACCAAATAATACTCATATTACGAATAACATTGTACTTACCTTCTGTTTGAATAGTAAATTGCTTATAATTGCAGAGCGATGCATAATACATAATCTACTGACATTATTAACTCACTGTCTAATTAAAAGGGGTGTTGCAATAATTTTGTTACGTATGAGGCCAAATTAAACCGACATCCGATATTTTTGGTTCCGCAAACCGTATTCCATCATTAAAATTTTTGTTTGGACTTTTTATTGCATGTGACATTGTTCTTAGAATATTAAATTTTATTATTTGATACTAAGAATCACTTTATAAAGTGGTTATAACGTCATTTTAAGCAGTTTATTCTAGAAATGACAAAACATTTGATAATGATGATGATGATTCTGTTTTGACGCCGTTTAACAGTCCCTAGCCCGTCTCAAGGGCGCCGGTAAAGAGTGCAGTTTTCAATTTGCTCTGAAGCTGGTGTTAGTCTGATTGTGTCTAAACGGCACTGGTAGGCGATTCCACTTAACCGGAATAAATATAATTTATAAATTTATATACTTAAACCTTTTTGAATATGCAACGACGAATTTTTAGTTAATAGTTAATTCATTTAAATTTACATTGAAGGAGACCCACCGACCACCCGGATAGCGCAGGTGTCTGAGAACATCCATTTATCCGATCCATTCCATTATCCCTTAAAACTTACAGATAGAATTAGGTACTATCACGGATTTTTCCACACGTGGGGTAGCCAGAATACCAACCGCACGTAACAAATATGCAAGTTATACCCCTTATACCAGCATATAATTGCTGTCTGGGGTCTTTAAATCAAAAGTCAACAGAGTTATTTATGAATGTGTTATTTTTTTTACAATGTTAATTTTTTAGTAATAAATAAATAATAATAAAATAAAAAGTTGTTCTCTTCGATCCAATAAAAGTTAAGACATTCAGGTTTGGTGGCATACCTCAGCGCTGAACTGAAAATGTGAAATATCTTAAACGGATATTAAGAATAGATCAATATTGCTATTTTGTTAGTTAGTTGGAAAAGTGCTTATGCGATTAACTCACCTTCAGTATATTGATTATTATTTAATTTGAACGTACAAATTTCTCTATAATTTGTTTTTGTAATCAATAAAGGATAAATCGACAAATAAATAAAATATCTCGTTTAATCATAAATTTTGAACCACTCTAGAATAATCAATCCAGTTAATTCTGCTCTCCAATAGTCAACCTATTTGAATAGGTACGAGTATTAACTAGGTAGGTATGTTGTAAATGATATACATACATTTGTGTACTTCCTTTAGAAGTGCATTTGACGCAGAATTTGGATGCTTATGAATCTTAGTAAGTAAAATCCAGTCTCCGACATCAAATTCTGTCAAAAATTCATAAAATAAAATCTCTCTGTTTAAAACATGAAAACGATGTGAAGGAATAATACAATGTTGGTTATATATTTTTTCGAAGTACTAAATAATATATTTCTTTGTTCATCATACATTCATCATTAATAATGGTTCGTTTACACATTAATATGTTTTCTTCCAGCTAAAAAATAACGATTTTAACATCATAATTAAAACTCAAAGTGGCGCATGTATCAATTACGCCATTTTCCCCTCACTTCTTCATATACCTATGTACGTCTATCGCTCAGGTGGTTTTTGATACATGTGTATATTTCAAGTATATGCTCAGGATTATTATGTGTTAAATGTGTACACATAGGTTGTGGAGTAAGTTCAGAAATTAGTCTTTCTGTCGAAAAGTCTATAGATTTTTGTTAAGTCTCCGGAAAGTTATTGGTTTCCCTCTACATATATTCTGTAAGTTTATAAGTAGGTTCTCTGTAAAAGAAAATTATAAAAAAAGCTTTTCACTCTTTTGCGAACTCTTTTTCAGAACATGACATAATTTGGGTTAGTTGGAAGAGATCCCGCCTTTGCGATAATCTCGCCCTCTGTATATTGATTGTATTTAATTTGAATGTATACCTTTTATGTAATTGTTTTTTATCAATGTACAGTAAAGAATGAATAAATAAATAAATAATAATCAGTACATGCGTGAGCGTGTATTTTGCTGTATCATATTTATTTATTTTATTCTTTATTTATTTACACGGCAGACCCATTAAAAAAATAACAATAGCAATTTGACAGACGAAAATAAAAATACAGTTTGTAGCACCATGCACATAAATTGACAAAGAAAAATGTTTAAGTATTCCTGAATAAAACTTAATTTGTAGGTGTAAAAAAATTTTATTAAATTTGAAATGATTAGTCAAACATATGAAAAATAATAAAAAAAGACTGGTATAGATAATAGTAATTAATAGTCAAAAGAAATTGTCAGTTATGGTTTTTGAGTCAAGAAATAAAATTGTAAGTATTGAAAAGAAAGTTAATTCATGTCAATAATAAAAATATGAAATTCGGAATTAAATTAAATTCAAAAACATTACACATTTTTTAAAAAAGTTATTTTTGATGAGATGAAGACGAAACTTCACTGTACATTGGTTACAGTATTTCAAATCAATACAAAGTATCATAAAAATATCACTGATTTTGTTTTCACTAAATGAGTTAAACTCCATTATTAAATTAAAAATTTATAATTAAAAATACTCGGAGATTTAATAACTAAATAGACTAACCATCGCTGTGCTGAGACAAAGCAGAGTTAAATGACTGATGCTGTCTGCCTTGGTACGGGCTCAGTTAGTTAGATCTTATGACATATTATGTTCTCAAAATACTTGCAAAATTTAATGTATAAATAAATAACATAACATGCATAAACAATATTGTTGAAAATTGTTAAGACTTGTATTTTATGGGCAATTTCTGTTCATTTACATGGTACTAGAGGGACCCTATACGTCCTACCAGAGGCCTGAGTCAACAACACACTATCGCGTCACGTTCCCGATCCGCTAGCGTTCGGGTGCAGACGATGGTGCGCCAAAGTGTTAATTTTCGTAACTATTGTGTATCTTAGCAACGAAATTGACACTTGCTTGCAACATCATCTGCACCCGAACGCTAACGGAGCGGGAACGTGAGACGAAAGTGTGTTGTTGACTCAGGCCTCAGTACTATAAAAAAAACAAATTCTATATCACGTTTTTGTTACATGTTATTTGGAACGATGAACCCATACATCATGTGAAGGATCTATGGGAGATGTTATATATAGATAAAAAGAAAAAAATATTGATTGTAAATTTAGTGGCCTACCGATGATGGAAAAGAATAAAGAATAAATAATAAAGTGTTAATTTTATGATGTTCTATGAAATGTGTTAATATTTTTTGTTTTTACTTTGTTCAAGGCTATTAGCCGAATGATGATGAATAAACGTTGTATGTATTAAGTGTCTTATAAATTAAGTCGTATATGTATAAACACTGTAATTGGCCTTATTTTTTTTTGTTATTGTGATTTATGTTACGTATTATGTGCTGTGGGCCTAGTCAAAACACATTTAGGTAAGCGTTACGTTTTCGTTTCGTTTTCGTTCAAACAAGACGAGGTAGCGAGAACGCATCAATTTTCGTAGCTACTTGTGTATTTTAGCTACGAAAATTGACGCGTTCACGCAACGTCGTCAACGTTTGATCGAAAACGAAACGAAAACGTAACGCTTAAATGTGTTTTGACTAGGCCTACTGTTGTGTTTGAATTAATAAATAAATAAATAAATAAAATGATCAAACATCAATGGTTAGATATTCTTGCGATATTTCACGGATTCAAGGATTTCTGTAAAAGACTGCGATTATCGATTGTCCTACAACATATACCTATACCTACCTACATGTGTAAGGGGGCGGCTGTTCTTACTAGGATGATATGGGGAAGGTTGATGGGTAGAAATTGAAGGTACATACTTACAATATAATATAATATTATATGTGTTTATAATTTGTCGCTGACGATGTGGTAAATTGAGGAAATTTTCTGGTACTACTACTATAGGTACCATCACGGGCTATTTCACAAGTGAGGTAGCCAGCAGACCAGCTCCATGTTATAATAAACACACAAGCTGTCCTCTCTATGCCAACGAAAATTAAGGCATTTATAATGGGTGGCAAACTTCATCTCTGAGTTTATGCTGTAAAATAGCTTTATTTTTTCAAATAATACCTTTAACAGGACACCAATTGTGGGAGGCCAATTCTTTGCAGGGTGCTCCACGGAATCTTTCTATAAATACTAAATAAAATTTCAGATAAACACACTAGTTTTTTTTTTTCATAATATACTCGTAGTTTCAAAAGATCTAACTCGTTAAGAGCTACTTTTTTACCCTTCAGCACTCCTTTTGAGAATACAGGGATAAACAAGTCGATTGTCCAGTTCTATAACTCAACAAGTCGTCAATTTAAAAAAAAAAAAAAATTAATTGGTAGGTGATACACACAATCAACTTCACTCTTGCTATTCCACAAACAAATAACTACAAAAACTACACGGTTCCTACATACATATTAAATATTTAGTTACGAAAAAAAATAATGTGCTTTTTTTACCAACTATTGAAAACTCTCAAGACATATCCTAGCGAAGTCCATCGTATTTCCCATATCACAGAGATAAAGTAGAAGCAATTTTATGATAGTTGAGTTTGTGAAATAAAGGTGTATTTTTCAATAATGCTCATAACACAGGTATAGATCGTACACAGCGATACAGATGGCTATGAATAAATTATATCGATTTTGTAATTATTTACAACGCCCAAAGAAGAGATGATGATTTTCAAACCGAAGTAATAAATACTTACTACCTACCTGAGATGTAAGCATATTATTATTACAATATGAAAACTCCCTTATTATAATACAAGTCACAATTTTCCATATTTTTCTCTAAGACTGTCTAACAAACTTTAATGTATATTCATAAAATTTTAATGACGCGTAAAAAATGTTATGTTCCATCACATTAGATACATTTTTCAGTTATTTTCTTTGTTCCTTGAAGCTTTCAGTAAAGAATAGATTTCTCTCTCTTTTTAGTGAGCCTTCCGGTGTCCTGTGAGATAAAGGTATTTGTAAAACGTCACGAATATGACATTAACGTTTACAGTTCAACGATATGGTATGCCAACTATTCTGAAAGTTGTTTTTTTTGACACGTTGGGAATGACTCAAGTAGGTATACACAGAAGTAAGTAAATACAATTCGTGGAGTAAGTAAATACAATTCGAACTCACCCGGAGGGAGCTGCAAGAGAGGTCGTGGCTTTCTGGGAGGGAATGGGAATATAGATATGGATTTTAATGTTTTTGTTATTTTATCATTTGCTGACCGATACGAAAAGAAGAAAAAGTAAATACAAGAACGAAGAGAGTTTAGCAGGAAACAAAGTAATGTCAAAGATGTGCATTGCAGAGAGACTCACCTCACACTCGGAGATTTCAGAAGTCGTAAAGTTGTTAAAATTGTCCTCACGGGCGGGCCATTGGGCATCGGGCTTAAAGGACAACTGGCCAAAACCGCCGTCGTGGGAATCATTATTTCTTAATTTATTTTTCTATCTCAACTTTTTATTTTTATATTGATATGATTTTAGATGACTATATATTAATTGTTATATTTTGTGAGCTTTTTGCTTTATTATTATTGGACAACATGTAAGTGTGGTATACGTCCTAACACACCTCAAGGACACTGTACAATCCATCAATTCTAGGACCTTAGATCCACGTCACGTTATAATCTGGATAAATAAATAGATTAAATGAGAATCTCAGATACGTAAAGGCGTCCACGTCAGAAGTTACATATTATATCGTATTACGAGGGTGGGGTGAAAAGTTCTCGGCCTGACAATGAAAGACTGCGGTTTTCAGATTATTTTTATTTGTATTTTACTACATAATCTCCCTTGATTTCAAAACACTTGATTCAGCGTTTCTCCAACATCAGTACTCCTTCCAGGAAGTGAAAGTCTGGAAGGTTGCGAAAATATTTATATACAGCCCTTTCAACTTCTTCATTGGATACGAAGAGCTTCCCAGAAACAAATTTCTTGAAGTTTGGGAACCAAGAAGTCTGAGGGTGCCAAATCAGGAGAATAGGGGGGATGGACGAGCAAGTCATACTCTAAATCTTGCAGTTTTCCCATCGCCAACACACTCTTGTGTACGGGTGCGTTGTCTTGGTGAGAGATGATTTTTGTTTCTTCATACCAGGCCTCTTTTCGCGAATTTCGCCATCCAGATTGGTTAAAAAGTTTGGAGTAATATTTGTTTGTGATTGTTCTACCTTTTGCAAGGTTATCAATTACCAGGATACCTTTTCCATCCCTAAACACGCTAGCCATGACCTTTCTAGCAGACGAAATCGACTTCGCTTTCTTTGGAGCTAAACCAGCTTCCACCCATTGCTTGGACTGCTGTTTTGTTTCTGAAGTGTAGTGGTGGACCCATGTCTTATCCATGGTGACAAATCACTGCACAAAATTGGTCGGATCCCTATTCTTTCGGTCCAAAAATTGCTGCGAAAATCATTTGCGAATTTATTTTTGATCGGCATTCAACAAATGCGGCACCCTTTTCGCGCGGAGCTTTTTCATCCCTTTTTCTTTGAGCAAAATGTTTCCGGCCCTTTTTTTTCGATATCCCTACAGCTTCAGCTATCTCATGCACCTCAGTTGCCTGTCGGCCAATACGGAATCATGCACTTTTTCGATGGTTTCCGATATGGCTGTCGTTTTTGGCCATCCTTCACATGGGTTATCTTCGAGGGGTGTGCGATCACCTTTAAATTCAGCTGCCAATTTTTTAATGGTTGAAATTTAAGGAGCAGAGTCCTCGTAAACTTTTGTCAACTTTGGATGGATTTCCGTAGGGGTTAATCCATCTAAAACGAAGAACTTTATGACCGCACGATACTCAAATTTATTCATTTTCATGAAAAACAAGCAAGGCGTCGACTGCAAAAATTCGTGTGAAGAAACTACTTAAGAAAACAAGTTGAAATTTGTCATATGAACTAATGACTCATGCACCCAGGTAAGGAATACAATTTTTTGCTGATTGGAGTAATATCTCTGTGTCAGGCCGAGAACTTTTCACCCCACCCCCGTACATTGAATATTTTGGGTAGAATACGGATCTCTTTTGGAAAAAAAACTTTAATAGATGTAGAAACATTACCTTGATTCACTTGGTTTTCAAGTATCGGATTTTTTTTCTCTGATTGCACACAATTATAAAATTTTAATAGTATGTACATATTTATGAAAAACTTCGACCTTTGCAAATGTCAACCAGTCAACCTTTCATTAAATGAAAGCATCATCCCTGGGATAGACGAGGACTCTGCGGTGAGCCTATATCAATAGAGAGAAGCCAGGTAGTATACAAATGCGTCACCCGATATTTATTTATTTATTTACATTTATTTTAATTAATCAAAGCTCTTTAGCATCCCCCGGATAAAATTCAAAATAAATTAGAAGTAAATAGGGATGGTTATGCAAACATCGTTAATGTCAAATGTAGTTTTTACGTTTTGATAGATTTTCTTGAAACGTCGGAAATGTTTTGAAAGAATGTTTCATAGAAAATGGTTGGATATAATTCTCATAAGATTATGATAATGGTAAGTTTGAAAAAAGCATCTTTATAATTATAAATATGGCCTTTGATTTCGTTCTCTCTTTCATACACTTACACTTTCATGACATGTGTGAAATATAAAACTAATATCCCTCAAAGCACGAGCTCTGTTCAATTTTGAGGGTAAAAAAGATATTAAGAAAATTGTATAATTTTGTTTATTGTGCGTATATATTTATTTAATGTGTTTATTATTTTCTCAATAAAAATATTTGAATTTGAATGACTAGAAACTGCATAGAGCTTGAAACAATATGTCCTTTAACTACTGATATCTTTGTACAAATATACCGGCCATCTTCAAAAACGGTAAGAGGTATTAAAAAAAATTGTAAAAAAAAACTCAGAAGAAAAAATTTAGGACCCTTTAATGTAATTTAGTAGTGGAAGGGTTACAAGTCAGAATGGCATATTTTTTCTGTCATGGCATAGTATCCTACAAGGATGATTTGTGCCAAGAAGAATGGCATAATATTTACAATTTGTTTAAAACATCGAAGTAAGTAAAGTTCATTTTATCCAACTCAAGCTGATTTAAAACAAAATACGTATTTTGTTTACACGATACACAGTCGTTATTACCATTTTTACTCAGCGTGTCACAAATTTTGTGTTACAATTTTCATAAATCGTAATCGATGTCGTGTGTATGTAATTATAGAGGTTGACATCCCTAATATAAATTTAATAATATAATGTTTTATTTACAAGTTGAAAAGCTCTAACGATCATTTATTTGCTCTTCGAAGCTTTTTTTCAATTTAAAATGACGTCAAGTATAAAATATAAGAAAAAAACTTCAAGCATTAGTTCCTGGAAGTTTGTAATACGAAAAAGGTTATTTTTTTCATTAATAAGTACGTATTTCTTGTAAATATACTTAATATCTGTTTTTTTTTTTAAGTTTTATTTGATAGATTATAAATATAATACAGCCTTGTTTCAAATAAAAGAAACAAAAAAATCATAATGATGAAAGTATGTAAATATATTTTTGCTATTTTTAATCTTTCATGTTTTACCCATTTCAACAAGTATTTATATATATGAGAACTTATACGATATATGTAAAATGAAAATGTATAAAACATCGGTAAAGAATTCGAATTTCAATGAATTAGAGTGAACTTTGTTAGATAGAAAAAGTCACTAATATCAAACGAAATTGAATAACAAAATATGTTATCTTCTACTATATGTTTTACTGTCTACTAATGGTCTTTAATATTGGACTGGATATTCATAAGATAATTTAATTTAAACAAATTTTGAGACCAAAATAATTTCATGTCAATCAATCTGATTTTTGAGTTAATATAGTCTGATGATACGTAGAGTCAATAAAGTAAGAAGTAAAAAGTATGTTACTGTTGATTCGAAATAAATTGATAGTCCGTATATTAAAGTGCACATTTTTACAACAATCATCACCATTAATGGGAAATGCCGTGATCGTGTGAATGAATAGATCCTTAACGGCCAACCCAGAGGACCTCAACCCATCCACTTGGAAGGCGACGACAAATGTGGGGACAGTTATGAATCTACGCTGCAGGAAGATACATTTTTAACACAGACCATATATTTTTTGATTTTAAGGTTTGAATAAAGCGTCTCTCGATTGGTGGACCTTAAATCGTGACAGTGAGAATGGTGGAATTGGTGAACGTTGTCCATGGTCACCGAAAGTGATCACTTAGCCAGCCTAGAGCCGATTCGTAAGCGTTGGAATACCTTTCTCTCTTCTTCCGATTATATTTTACACAATGTTGCATTGTGTAGACATGGTTCTCCAATCGAGGTTTCTAATTGGTTTTGTCATCTGCACCCAAATCCGGTTAAACAATAAAAAAACATATGTGTTATATTTATTGTGCATAACTCCATGTTAATCAAAAAATAAAATTTGATAATTAAGTTTTACAAGTACTTTATTAAAGTGACTCGAGTTTCGACTTATAATGTCTTTTTCAAACTCTAACCATAGAGTCAAGACGAAGACAAAGAAGAAATATATATAAAGGCAGAACTATACGATAAAGTCAATAAATAATTTTCATTTGAAGTAAACAAATCTAAGGCATTATTACATATTCCTATAAGTATTTTCCCAGAATTTCAAAAGTTTCAACGACAAACTGTCCTTTAGCTATCGAGGCAAAGAATATTTGAGTAAGGCTGTTTCTTAGTACTTATATACACTTGTCTTCCAACTAACGTGTTCTTATTAGATTTGTAACGAATATTCGGAAACTATCCGATACTAGCAGGGCTACTCTTGACAAAACTAAACACGATCTTAATCTAGTCTTGATCTTGATCATACGACGCACGAAGTGACTATTGGCCAAAAATACACGCAAACCGATCGCGCGTTAGCGGTAGCGCGGAGTTTTTTTTTACCATAGTCCCTTCGTGCGTCGTATGATCAAGATCAAGACTAGATTAAGATCGCGTTTAGTTTTGTCAAGAGTACCTAACCCTGCAGGCTGAAAAGAAAATTTGGGCCGGACAGGTCGATGATGAGTTGCTGTCCCAAAAGTTCAAGATTTTCACAAAATTTTGATATTCAATTACTACATCATGGATAGCCAGATGACTATCTGGATGTGATAAAAATGCAGATTGTCCTCTCGATGAAAATTAAAAAAAATAGACATTCAAGATGGGCAGCATGCCGCATCGTAGAATTGTAGATAGATGTTCATTGCCTTTTACGTCAGATTTTACGAATATACACATTTAAATGGGTGAAAAATAAAAAACTCGATTCAAATTCGTATGAAAATATAATGTCATGAACTTCATCATCATTCGCCATTCAACAAAGTGAGAAAACGGGAGATACGACCATCATTCAGAGCGTCTTTCCTTCGACACTCCTTGTACATTGCATTGTGCACTAAATTCGTAAATCGTGTACATCAAAAACAGCGAGAAATCAACGCACAGTATAGAATAAATAAATAAAAAGAGTGGAGAAGTAAAATCGTGATTGGGCCGAATCGGATTTTACAAGTCTCGACCGTGGCAAAATATCCGACAATCCGTTTAATAATTCTTAAATATCCGTTAACCTGTATTCATTACATTTCTAGTTCTTATTACTGAGGAAGACACTCGCCTGACGTACATAATATAATAATATCTAGTAGATAATGTTACAGTCCAGACAGAGAGACAATATTGTACAATTCTAGTTAATTGACTTGACAAATTATATAAAAGACATGCAAGTGAACTCAGAATGGAATTATTTAGGTACAAACAGCTACGTGAATCAAACATCTACGATTTTGATATCCACGGTTTTTCATACACCTACACTTAAAAACTCCGTTGAAGAACAAGAATCTAAAATGAAATAAAATTTATAGTTATTCCACTATTGGCTTTATTAATTTTCGAGCCAGCTTTCGAAAGTTTCCGCTCTCATCGTCAGGCAAATGGACCCGGCTGGGAATCATACCCAGCCGGGTCCATTTACCTTCGTGCCGCTTAACAATTAATGAATGATTTATATTTTTAATCCCTTTACAAACTCCAGTATGAACGATTCCAAGAGTGTCATCGTATGTCGAGTGTCATCGTATGTTGAACAATTATGCTTAACTCAGATTTGTTCATAAATTATCTGCTGCACGTAATATACTGGTACTGTTTGGAAGTCCATTTCATGGTGAATTGAAAAAAAATATATATTTAGTTAACTTATAATCGCCTGAAGATGGAGTCGAGTCTCCGAATATTAGTAAGGGTAATAAATAAAGTTACTTGGAAGTGTTTCGTTTTGTTTTTTTCTATTCACCTTGATATTCTGCATGTATTATTACATGCAGTGAGTCTGCTGGCAAATCCATTTTTGGGATATGCCATTATGGTAGAAGGTAGTAGTAGTAGAGCATAAGGTCCATTCTGCTCTGAGGGTTTCGATGAAGTTAATGAATGGTACATATGGAAATTACATATTGAGATTTGAAAATCAATAACAATAATAATTGTACAATATCACTGCATAAAGAAACATTCTCGCGCAAAATGAGTCTTGTTTGCGTATGAAATATTTATGAGAAAATCGCTACCTAAATGCATCGGTAGGTACGTAAGGAAATTCCATATTGCTCCAACTTTGATAATTTGAATATTTTATTCTATCTTTATGTACATTTATTACAAGTAATTTTACACAGAAATAAACCCTCATTAAATACTTTATGGCATAGATACGATTACTTCCAACTAACCCACTTATTCAAGTGACGCAATGTTAGTAATTTGAAAATACTGTTTTGGATTCTTTTTTCGAAATTTTTAAATTATGCCTCTCGTATTATCAACACGGCACGGAGAGGACAGTTTGCATGTTTCTTACATGCAGCTGATCTGCTGGCTACCCCACTTGTGGGATGTGCCGTGATGGTATAATAAAAATAATAATAGTATTATCAACATTTTTATCAGAAAAATCTATTTTTGTAATAAACTCTAATACACCTATAAACACCCTAACAATATAGCGGGGATGGGCGTTCGTGTATGCCATGTTGTCTTGAAAGTTCTCGTCATTTCAGAGCTCTTGCTAGCACCATGATCACGAGTATGAATGCGTATTAATGATTTACTGTTGCAGCGTGCGCAGTAAGAACAAGAGTTACCTTAAAAAAATATGGCATGCCCGAATGCCCGTCACCTGTAGAAGACTATCATGAAATCTTCCAATCAAATTACATACATAAAATGCTCATGGTGTGTCGACGAAGTAAGACAATATCCGGAACACGGATCTCAATCAGCATTGAATAACTTGAGTGGAAATCTCATGGATAAAGACCTAGTACTACTATACCATCACGGCATATCCCACAAGTAGCGTAGCCAGCAGACCAGCTGCATATAATAAACATGCAAACTATCCTCTCCGTGCCAACATAAAATCAAGACATTCAGGATGGGTTTCAAACCTCATCGCTGAATTCAAGATGTAAAATGTCTTAATATTTTCGAAAACTTGCGGAGAAGAGTGGAAGACCAATTCTTTACCGGGTGCTCCACGGGAGGAAGACCTCCTACACAAATGATTATGTAGGATATCATATATAAGAGGTTGTATTATCATGAATGGTGACCAAAAGCACAAAACCATGACGGAGATACCAAGAGAAATATCTATATTTATATATATTATATATAAATGTAATATAAATATAAATATACTCCTCTAGGAGGCTTATAATCTGCTCTACTGTATACTTAAAAAAGTAAAATAATATAGCTTCTCAAAATCCATCAGTAGATTTTTTTAAAAAAAACGTGGTGAAATCATACAGTTTAGAGTTTATCAGACGAATAGTAATAATACACATCTGTATGTTAGAGCAAAACTACGCCATGTCACGAGACGCCACATTTCAATAAAGCTATTTCACCATTATTACATTTGTTTCATACGTGTTTGTTAACATAAAATTACCATCGAAATTGATTTCGGATGATTTCTGTCAATCATATCTCAATTTTTTTTTATCAAAATGTTAAGATAGGTTGCAAATTTTGATTAAACAAAAATTAGAAATAATATTTTTATATATGGAAATCACTAATTGAAACTGATTTTTAAAATAAAATTATAAATTTTCCATTTTATTTATTTATTTTATTCTTCACTTTACATTGTTTATGATTTTTTATGTTGGCCCTTGTACAGGCTTAACCTATTTGAGCAGCATTATTTGTATTGTTTTTATTTGTTTATTTAGTATCGTATATCGAGTTTATCACTAGAATACGATATCTTCCAACTAACTCGGAATAATATTTAATCGTGTTGTTGTTGTCAAAACGCGGGTTCAAAATACCAGCATTGTGCCTGCAATATCTGTATTCAGAAACTTTCTAACAATATTACAAGTTTAGTATTGTTTATAATAGATTTTTGTTTTTAGCTTGCATGTTTTATAAATGCAGATGGTCTGCTGGCTTCCCCACTTGTGGGATATGCCGTGATGGTATAGTATATATTTTTGAATTACATACATACATACATACATACCATCACGCCGCTTCCCTCGCGGGGTAGGCAGAAAGGATCGAGCCCCACTTCCTTCTATCCTTGCATACATCTTTCGCTTCCGTCACTGTCATACAATTCCTCATGCATGCTCTCCTGTTCAACGTGCTCAACACGTGACCGTCCTGTAGGATTTCATTTAAATGATCTTGCCATTTAATCCTCGGACGTCCACGTCTCCGAGCACCATTCCTCTCAGCCAAATATATCTTCTTAGTCATTCTCTCCTCATTCATTCTTTCCACGTGCCCAAACCATCTTAACTTATTTACATTCATCCTTGTTATTACACCAACTTTCATTCCACATTCCTTTCGTATATCACTGTTACGCACACGATCTCTCAGACTTTTACCACACATCCTTCTCAACGATCTCATTTCCACTGCATTTATGCCACTTTCATCCTTCTTTAACCATGTCCACGTCTCACTTGCATACATATTTTTTAATTTTTATGTATAAATTAACCGGTCAATCTAATTTAGTAAATTATATACTAAACATATCGTTGTTACCGGCTGACATGACTAAAGATATTATATAAACGGTAAAATGCCAAATATTTATTATAACTATATATTGACTAGCTGACCCGGCAAACGTTGTTTTGCCATACACATTATGCCATATACATGCCACATACTAATATCGCTATTAAAAAATAGAACTTAATGGTAGAAGGCTGAAAATTTAGGGCTGTATGTATTTTAATTGCTTCACCATAAAAAAAGTAATAAATTTTGTCCAAAAAATAAAAAATCGGGGTGGACCACCCTTAACTTTCAGGGGTATGAAAAATAGATGTTGGCCAATTTTCAGATCTACCCAATAAGCACACAAAATTTCATCAAAATCGGTCTAGCCGTTTCGGAGGAGTTTGATAACAAACACTGTGACACGAGAATTTTATATACCTATTAGATGTAAGTCACTTTGGCTAAAATTTTACCTAGTGTGATTTCGCTCCAACAGACATACATAGTACAGTACAGTTATTACAGTTCTACCCTATCTATCAATTCACGAATTCCTACAACCTGTAAATAATAAAACAGTTTACATACAATTCCAAGTAATACCTATACAGCAATACATAGTATGTTAATAAGTACCTACCTACTTCCCAGCGGCGGGGCTGAGCTTTTTAAATTGGGCATGCAATTTTGCGGTTGATACCCAGACACTATTTAAAATATTTACTAAATAATGTACTACAATGTAATGTAATGTACTCTCGGTTTCAGCGATGGGGTTTATCACCCTCCGATGTGGTTTATCAGCGATGGGGTTTATCATCCTAAATGTCTTAATTTTTTGTTGGCACAGAGAGGACGTCTTGCATTTTTACTACATGCAACTGGTCTGCTGGTTACCCCACTAATAGGATATGCCATGATGGTATAGTAGTAGTAGTAGTAATGTACTACAAGTGAAATAATTGTTGGCCTAAATGTGCACCATTTTTCTTCAACTTCTATTATATAGAAATGGGTAACAACTTCAATCATTAAAAAAAATTACTTTATCATAAACCATTACTTACATGGTAAAATATAACATCGTTTTCTATGAGAACATGCATCCAAAGCATGCACTAATACGTACAAATCATTAGAAAATGCGGTGCGTTTTGCATAGCAAAAAAAATTACGACCACATCTAGTACGAGTATAATAAAGAAAACATTAATATTATTATGCTGCATAAGATGCAACAAGGGGAAAAAGAGATAAAAATAGTTTTAGGAGGTACCTATCAGATTTGATCTATACCAAAGATTAAATTGAGGTTTATAACAGGTGCACTTGGCGGCAAATTCAAATATACTATTTAAAATTAATTGTCGAAGGTAAAATTAATCTACGCTTTTAATTGAAATTAAAAGTTTGAAACAGATGCGTTTGGTGTCAAGTTTGAATCGATTTAAAAAAAATTACGTCTTTTCTTTCGTTTTTAATAGATATAATCTTCAAACATGCGGTCCTTTTTTGCATGTATGGCGAACACACCACTGCGTACTGCTTATATTTACACACTTCGGTAATAAAACTAAATTCACTGAATAAATAAAACATTTTGCATCGATTGAAAAAGCCATTCCGTGTTTGTATTATGTATGAATGTGGGGGTATTGTTTAGAACGACGCAAACTCGTGGATTGGGTTAGTTGGAGGAGATCGCGCCTTTGCTATAAACTCGCCCTCTGTATATTGAATGTATCCAACTTAAATGTATATCTACCTTATATATCATTTTTATTTTATTTTATAAATGTTAAAAATACAAAACAGACAATAACTACATATATAAAGGTTAATCTTTCAGAGACCAGCTATCATCCAATACCATGCGCCACAATTAATTTAAAAAACATAGGTAGGTACCTAACATTCCGGTCATCTCAAAATGTCTACATATACCTACACAGTCTCGCTCTCTCACTCAACCATTACTCTAGCACAAAAACACAAATCAATAATAATAAAAAAAAATCAAGGGGAAAGAGAAAAAAGGGGGGGGGGATTACTGCGTTATAATCAAGTCTGTAGGGTTACTCTTGACAAAATCTAATTACAAACTTAATCTTAAACATACGACGCGCGAAATGACTACATATAAGTCAAAAATATGTGCATTACCGATCTCGCGGTAGCGATAGCGCGGTATTTTTAACCATAGTCCCTTCGCGCGTCGTATGATTAAGATCAAGACTAGATTAAGATCGTATTTAGATTGTGTCAAGAGTAGCCCTGCTGTAGCGTTTGATGACGGTGAACCTTTTTGCGGTGAAGTACGAAAATCGCTTTTTCAAATAGTGATAAAAGCCTTAAAAAAGTACAAGATAAAATAAAAAAAAAACACAATATGTATGTAGTTAACTTTCAAATGACTATTATTAACTTCGCGTACTAGTATTCGGACATTATCGGATCGTATTTGGATCGGATTTTATCAATGAATTATAATTACTTTCTTATCAACACGGGCTTCTCCCAACAATTTTGTGATAGTTTCCTATTGTTTTTATTTGTTCAATATATTTATGACCATTTGGCCGCCGAACTCCAAGAAAGTGAAATACTTAGAATTAAGTACCATTTTCATAAATTATAATTTTCCTTATAAACACGCATTTATATAATATTATGTAGGTGAATGCAAACTTGTTGTCATATTGATTTAAGTTCTAGAAGCCCTATTTGTACACGAGTACTTGGAAGAAATCATACGTAAGAGATATTTTCACTAGAGTACGAAAAAAGCTAAAAAAATAACTATACTAAATTGGCTTTGGGAAACAATTTCCTTCTTCATTCGTCCCTATTTTCTGCTAGTCTCTTTAATTCTACGTATGTGCCACAGTTCATTTGCTTTCTTACTTGATCCATTTTTTTAAAGGATTATCTGTATTTTTAGTTATAAACCCTAATACAACCTTATACACCTTTCACAGTAAGCTAGAAGCTTGTGTCGTGAAAGAGGAGTTTGCTGGCACCTGGGTCGAACCACGGACCCCCTATTCACGAAGCCGAGATCTACCTCCAGGCCACCGACGAACTCAAAATGGTGCTTTTTGGTCGGCCTCTACCATTTCTGCCCTCCGCTATGGTGATGAGCAGACCTGTATGTCTGATATTGTGGCCAATTCAGTTTGCTCGTTGTTGTTTGATCTTTTTAAGGATCAATACCTTCCTTCTTTGCCTGTGTGAGGAAAAATATGAATAGAAATATTTTGAGAATTTGAGGAAAATGGACGGAGTTCTTTCATTCTGAAAATTTGATCTTCCCGAATTCTCTCACAACACGCTATCCCTGTGTAAAAGAAGGACGAGATTTCACAACTATGCATCTGGAAATGATGACACGGAATCTCTCAGCTCTGAATGTGGGAGACATGTGAATGGTGAATGTGTTAAAAACTATATTTTATGGAAATCAACATACTTAGAACTCAAAAACAAACCAATAATGCTAATACCTCTTTCCGTATAAGAATGTCGTATGTTTTTGTGTTTACTACGAATAACATACTCGTACTAACTGCAAGGCTCTATGTCAAATTAAATATGTTAATGGGGTGTGTGATTATGGAGAAATTGTGGAATTGGGTCTCCAGACTGTCCCCTGCTACGTGTCTAGTCCGTGCTGTGTTTATTTCTTGGTAGAATATTAATTATGTTGTCATTCCTAGAAAGCATGTACAGTCGATTCCGCTTAATTGGGACAGCCGCTTATTTGGGACAAATCTCAAAGAACAGAAACCGAACCAAGAAACCAATAGTAAATATATATGTTTCATTGGGACAACATTCCGCTTAATTGGGACAGTAAATTTAAGATCACAGCACAATTATTATGTTACACATATTATCAAGAATAAATAATATGTACAAAGAAATGTTACAAAAACAAAAGACGGACTACACTTGACCCATTTTTTCATTGAATTAAATTGTATGTACGAGATTTATTATTATAATTACGATTTTTTTTTCTTAAAAATGTATATTACATAATTGTAATTTATATGATAATTTATATAACCTATATGTAATATACAGTTTCCAAGATTTTATAAAATAAAATGATGAATAAAAAATATGTATTGTTTAATTTTGTATGTATGTATGTATTTATATATGTACATTGTGATATTAATGTTGTCTCACATTGCATGTACCACATAAAATTTGGTTCTCTGTTTGCTGTTTGGTCATTTGGTTTTTCTTTATATTTAATGACATATAATTTGTAGAGACTTGTCACTGTTGTATTTATAAATGTTATGTAAAATGTATTTTATCATGTAATAGGCTTTTGTCGTGAATTTAAGTAAATAAATTAATAAAAAATAAATTTTATGTTGTGTGTAATACTGGTTAATGGTGTTAGTTGCCAAAACCAAATAAACGAATTAAAAAAATGTGAAATTTGCTTATGGATTAAGCGGAATCGACTGTATTAATATTTGCGTAAGTTATTCAAGAAAATAGTAAAGAGTCACTATTGACGAGGATTTTCTTTAGAATTTTATGTATATAGGCAGTAATCATAAAAATTCTGACTCTATTTATATGAGTGAGGTAGCCAACAGGCTAACTGACAAAGGTATACCCAAGATTTCATATGAGGGGTGGGGACACACATAGCTGCTTAGAACAAACAGCAGTTTATTGTTACAATATTGTCAACTTTATGGATCAATTAGGTCTCAGTTTTCACGGCTAGTTTAATTTTGGAGAAGATAGCTTGCATGTTTGTCACAAGTTGACAGTTCAATGCAATTATTTTTACTGGTATTTTGATATTTATTTTTATAATAGTTTTTTTTTTTAATTATTCATTCTTTACTGTACATTGATAAAAAACAATTACATAAAAGGTATACATTCAAATTAAATACAATCAATATACAGAGGGCGAGTTTATCGCAAAGGCGCGATCTCTTCCAACTAACCCAAAATAATAGTGTACAGATACTATCTTACATTTTATATATTTGTAATTGCTTTGTTAATTTTTTAATATAATATGAATCGTTGACTGTATACCTAATTACAAGTTGTATTTTTTTTTATACGCGGCGGCCGAATTGCCATCCACACTTCTCAGCATTATACAACCAGATAAGTCTCCATATGATCAGTCATGGTCACACAAAAACTTAACAGTCTAATGTCGGGAAAAATCCACCTATCCAGATATACAGGATATCAAAGGATTAGGCTCAGAACGCGGGTTATCTGTGTTCAAAAACTTTTTTACAATATTACAAGTGTTTATTATAATAGATTTTTGAATTTTAATGTACAAATTAACCGGTAAATCTAATTTTTGTAAATTATTTATTAAAGATTTCGGAGTTACCCCTGTAGCTGACATGACTAAAGGTATTATATAAACGGACCTAGAATGCCAAATATTTTTTATTTCTCCTGCTAGTTCTGTATATTTACATATTTTTTCTGCGACGGTTATTTGTATATTATGTGTATTTGATATATTATAATTATGCTAATTTTTTTGTATTATTTATTGCTGTGTTGATACTTTCTTAAATTTTATATGTTTTTAGTTACTTTGTTAATTTTTAATACCGTGTAATTGATTTCTTATTGTTATAAAATCTTTAAGCTGTATTTTTGTGTGTAATAAATAATAAATAAATAAACAAGCTTATTACATGTAGCTGGTTTGTTGGCTACCCCACTTATGGGATATGTCACGATGGTTTAGTATATAATATAATGCATCTCAACATATAAACAATAATTTATTTTACAATCAGTGCTAGACTGATGAATTATACAATAATTTTGATTATACCCGTTGCCAACTTACTTCACCTTCACAACAAAAACTTATTGCTTGCTGTGAGGGTATTTGGGGTGTTCTTTCAGTTTATTTAAAATCCAGATTCATCTTTAAAAAAAAAACAATAAAATTAATAATAAAGTTGATTTATTCATTAAATTTTTACATATCAATGTTTTGTTAATTTTCCAAGCACATCTGCTTAGGTACTATGAACTACTTCACATGATAACTGGATTAATTACCAGAAATGTGTTGACTTCTATTGATACTGTGGATCCAATCTGAAATAAAAAATATTTACTCTGTAGTTAAAGTAGGTACTATTCCGCGCCTCATCGCAAACCATGAACGGCAACGGCAAATAGCGCTTTATCATTAGAATGCTATTTCAAGAAATAATTTTTCGAGAAATTTACCGAGAAAATTCTCGGTAAATATCTTGAAGTAGAGGATTTTCCGAGAATTTTTTTTTATTTGTTATTTAACAGTATAATAATAATAAATACTTTATTCAATCAATCAATAACAATGTACAAATGTTGAGGCAATTTATCACAAATAAGACTACAATTAATTATGGAAACAAGGAAATGTTAGGTACCTACATAGAAAAAAGTGCTAACAACTGATGAAAAATCTTAAATTTTTGAGACCCCACATGCCCATATTTAAGTAAAAAAAAATTGCAGGTACCTACATGGAAAAAAGTGTTAATAACCTCTGATTTGGGCCTTAATAAGTCCCACAAATTTTTTGGACAATCAGGTTGGCTGTGAAGTGTACTGGGCGAAAGGTCATAATACCACTAAGAAAAATTATGGAGAGAAATTTCTCTTCCATCAGAGGAGGAATTCTCGGAGAAATTTCTCGTTCTCGAGAAATTTCTTTGGAGAATTTTCTCTTCTCACATCACTAGTTGTGACGCTCGTCACAATACTCGTACAATACATCAGGTGTTTTGCTAAGATTTTCTGTCGCTTCGCTTGATAACACAAAGTTGGTACGTTTGTATTGTACATATTTGGTCATTGTGATGAAATTGAACGAGATCTTGCATCTGTTTTCTTTCTTTGCCACGTAGCGCGACAACACATCTTAATCCGGAATATATTTGAGGCGTATGTTATGTTTTATTAGATTGTTGCACTGATACAAGTTAAATTAACAAAACAAAACATCATACAAAATCACATCTTAGTTTTCCTTGCTATTGTACAAAGCCATGAACATGCTGTTCTTTTCCAAACTCCTCCTTCCGTATACAACTGCGCTTCATTCAACAGCGTCTTTCATCAACAAATTGAGAAAGCTCATTAGATACAAGATCTCACATTTTCATAACAACGGAGTTTTTAGCATCGCAAGTCTGGTGAGATCATAGTCTTACAAGCAATATCAGAGTCACGGCATACGTGTTATAGAAATGAGATCTAAATTGTTGATCTAAATCAATGAGAAGATTGTGTGGTAGTTACCTGATATTTATAATTATGTCACTCGAGCAGACTGAAAGAAATGACAGCTGGTGTAATAACACCAATAAATGTAAATAACAAACGCTGGTAATTGGGGCAAGTGGGAAGAATGAATGAGAACAATGAGTAAGAAAATATCGATGGCTGAGAGGACCTGCGGAGCTGTGATCGCTAGAAAATTAAATGGCATGATCATGTTAACGAGAAAAGAGACGAAAAATGTATGCAAAGATATAAGTAAGTAGCGCCCGGCAAGAGAAGCGGTTTGATGGTAATGATGATGATAGCCATCATTCTCACCAGCGCCTTTAAATTGGCCAATATATCATAAAACGGTGCAAAAAGAACAACTCATCATTCGTAATCAGCAAGTATTTAACAGGAGTATTTCTCGAGTGTCCGTAAATTTGCGAGTGTCCCGTAAAAGGCAAGTGTTCGAAAAAACAAAAGGAAACCTTTAATTTTTTATGCCAGAATCATGTTTGAAAATATTCAATTGTAGTTGTTTACTGAAAAGAGAAGTTTTTTCATCCCCAAGATTCACAATATACTATTCCTATGACATCAACATCACGTATTAAAAAATCTCTTGGGAAGATGCTACTTCAGTTAAAAATCATACAATCTTCTTCTTCTTTCTTTTTTCCGGCAAGACACCCGACATCGAGTGAATTATGCCTATATAAACTCACTGCTGTGAGTACGTCGCCTTAGCGTAGTGTGTATTTATTAGTACTTAGTAACTACCGTTTCAGTCGCCACGTGCCGCAAGTACAGCTCAAGGGCATTGGGATCAATGAACTCCCCGCCCGTGTAACCAATACATGCACACCGCTTGTGTGGCGATATCGTTGCAAAAGCAAACAATCAAATTATTAGAGAAATAAGTATATATTTCATCTCACCGTATGTAGCTTTGCATTCCGATGCCAAAACACATCTACCATCTATGTCTCTGTAGTATCCATTAGCTTTATCACAAAAACAACCACTCCAACAACTAACATCGCAAATGAAATGTCCCAATTTTTCGCAGGAATTATAACAAGAATTATTACACCCATCATAAATTTCATTTTCTCTGTAACAAACCTGGTTATCTGAAAAAAGACAACATGTGTATTTATTTACATTCTAAAGTAACGCAAACAGTTTAACACAATAAATATCAACATTTCAAATTTCGTCGACAAGCAAACCAATTAAGGTCCTGCAAATCACCAGAGCACATGACGAACACGTTGTCAGCAAATGCATAAGTTTTGTTAATAAATATAAAAAGGAAACAAGGCTAAAACCAATAAAATTTGTAATTAATAATAATATACCAATCAAGTAAATAATAATAACAATTAAAATCAAATTTTAAGCACTTAATATAAAATGCGTATTTGAAGTAGTAAATAATCTTGCCACTGCATATTGTCCGAGTATTTTAAATATTGTAATATTTTGTTAACACTGTTATAAAATGATGATGTGGTAAAAGAATATAATAAATAAATAAAATTTCGAACCATTGAAATTAAAGTTATCATTTTTTAAACCACAAAATTTAATTCATATCAAAATATAGAATTAATATAAAATTACAAACATCCAAAATAAAATACCTACAGTATAAAAATAAAATGTGAATTAAAATGAGCAATATTAGGTTTACAGTTTTATGCAATAGTATACAAATATGTCGAACGCAACCCAAAGCATTCAGCGCACTCCTTACATGCATACCTAATGTTATTTTTCTTTTCAATTTGATTCTGATATTTTTTCAAAAGGGGTAATAAGGTAGGCATCATAATAAGAAATAACACAAATTATATGAAATATATAAAACAATAAAACACGATTTTTTCAGTGACTCCTTCTTCGATGGCTCTATAGCTCATATAGAGCCTTGACCTCTATCATCCATCGCCTACAACTTCTTCTGTGTCTCGCTGTGGCTATCCAATTAATTGTCTGAATTAGTTATTTGGCATCCTGCTTTATGTCATCATCCTATCTCAGCCTTGGTCTATCCATACTTCTTCTTCCATTTGAATGCCCCTCAAAACTCTTTTATAGAGAATCTCAGAGATTAAATTGAATTTTACAGAGAATTTGCCCAGCCCACCTTAGCCTGTTCAATCTAGCATATATAAGAGAGTCTCGAAGCCTTATAGATGTTACACAGCTCGCCATTGTACCTTATTCTCTAGATTTCTTCGCCATTCACTGGACCCAGAATTTTACGTAGCACTCTCTTCTCAAATTTATGTAGCACTTTTGCATATTTTTTCGTCATTGTCCACACCTCGAACCTATTTGTCAATACAGTTCTAATTATCATTTTATAGCGAGTAGGTAATTCTTATTTTTCTGGCATAACACTTTGACATAAGCATTGGAAGAATAGAGAAGAATGTATTTTTTCTTGTCCTGTCGCTACCCTCCTTTTTATTTCTATGTGGACTTCATTTTCATTGGTTGTGGCAGATTCTTGGTAGGAAAACTCATCAATTACCTCAAAGCTACATATCTCTGTCTGCCTATTTCCTTTCATGTATCACCTCTATCTCTAGAAAGCAATATTGAGTTTCGATCATAAATTAATATTACCATACGTATCGTATACGTCTAAGGCATGGGTGGCCAACCTTTTCAGCAGCCGGGCAAAATTTTAGAATGATATTTCTTACCGGGCCACACAACAATATACTCCATATATGGAACATTTGATAATTTTACTTCACCTTAAAATTTCTTCCCCCCCGTCGCGCAAATTTTCTCAAAATAACTTTTTCAAACAAGTGACGGGTACTTGTACCGACTATTATTAAAAAAAGTGTGTATATGCTTCGCGGGCCGCACGTAGATACCCAACGGGCCGCGGGTTGGCCACCCTTGGTCTAAGGCATTCTTTAGCACTTTTCGGTTGTTTAACAGTTTTTGTAATTTTTTTTTATCTCTAATGTAATAGACTCTTGTTTATCAGTCGTTACTCTAAATTCAGCATAAAGTGCATCTGTATTTGAGTTCTGACTATTTTTAAATTTTATGTTTGTTATAGTACCCAATATCATAGGTATAACCTCTAAAGTAAATATTTTCTTTGCTAAGCAATAAATGTCTTTGCATTTTAACTAGATCATTTTTGTTCCTTATAATTCTTATATGTAAGTATAATTAACACTGAAACTCATGAAAAAAAAATAAGAAATACCAACTTACATGATATTCCACATTCTGATGCTCTTACACATGTGCCATCATTGTTTCTGTAGTAACCTTTCTTACAAAAACATCCAGACACCAAATGATCGGTACCAAAACATCCTCCTCTTTCTAAATGTTCACATGAGTTAAGACAAAAGTAAGATATGTCAGTCATATATTCTTCATGATCTTCTTCACATTCTGAAAATTACGAGCAGAGTTGAATTTTTGTGATGGGATTTGTTATAAACCAAATTACAACCATATACACTTTTCACAGTAAGTTTAAAGTTTGTGTCGTGAATTAAATTACAGAGAATCATTGTGAAAGGAGAAGGAAAATTTTCTACCTGTGTTTCCTAAAGAAGCGTTTAAGTGTATGGAAAGAAGAGTAATGTGTCTTTTTTCAGTAGTCATTATATAAAAGTAATTAATACTTACCTGTATATACCGCAGTCACTATGGAGAGAAAAGTTAATATAGTAAATATTTGATATTTCATCATGATGATGTGATCTCCTTCAGATGAAGACTTTTATATTATATAAGCTGATGTCACCACATAGGTAGTAAGCGACAGAATGAAGAGTTTGTTGATTGTAATCATCAAAATATATTATCTTAAAAATAAAATAGACAGTGGTATGGAACTGAAATTGCGAAAAATATAAATAATAAATTATATAACATTTTGTGGAATGACGTTGTCATTGTGTATGTTACTGATGTCTGAATGTGGTACATCTCAATCAGTGAGAACATTTGTGATGACAAAATGACATCATTCTAACTATCGTATAATTATTACTAAATGGAGGGACATCGAAGAAGTGTAGTCGGTAGATTCCACACACGGGGGAAATTTCACCTTCAGTGTTGACAAGATTTTTTCTGTGTAGAATTTTGGTTAAATTGAAGTCACAAGACTTCTACGGCATCCGGTTGGACGGTGGGTCTCTATCAATTATCATCATATTAAAGTAAATATTTGAAAAACGCCACTGTATCAAAATATTGAATTTATTTTTATTCATCAATTATTCACGGCTTAGGGCAATTTTATGTTAAATTATATAAATATATTTATACATAATCAATTTGAAACAATCTACAGTATAACATTATTGTATGTAGATTGAGTTTTATATTATAGTAATAATAGAAGATTATGTTTTCACTTACTTTTCAATTTATTTAGATAATATTATTTATTTACATTAAATTGAAAAATAGTTCATTGCATGAAGTTAAATGTAAATCATTTTAAAAACGATATATAGCCAAGTTTACAGTTTAGCTGTACCCACAACAGTTTAAAATAGCTACATACAAAATAATGAAAAACCATCGGAGCAAGTAGAGAAGTTGCCTCTTCCCTTGGATCTCGTACTAAAATAGACAAAAAAGTATCAAAACTTTATTTTTTCTATGCAGCGTTCCCTCTCACCATTATAAAACATACTCGATACGTTCTTGAAAAAAGCTGTGATATAGAGATTTTTGTACTACCTGCTACTGTAAAAATAATAATAAAATAAGAGTTTGACAATGACCTCATAGGTCTAAACCTGGTAACTTATTTAACAAATAAATCGTAGTAAAACCAAAAACATTTTTGTTTTCATTATAGGTATCAATAATAAAATCAATTAAAAATGATCAATTGTTATTCTTAAAAATCAAATGTTATCTTAATCTGGCCATGCCAGCATAACATTGCCCCAAATTTCTATGAAAGAAGCATAAGAGAGACAGGTAGAATTGATGAACGCGGCCAAAATATGAAGCGCTTATGCCAGCCTGAGCCAATTCGTATGCGTCGTGATACCTAATACTATCTCTCTCTATCTTGCAAGTTACGCATATCTTCAGATTAAATCATACATGTATAGAGAGAGCATTAGGTGTCCCGACACCTACGAATCGGCTGAGGGTAGATTAAGCGCTTTATACCAGTGATTCCCAAACTATGGTACGCGTACCACCAGTGGTACGCGAAAATTATTAAGGTGGTACGCAGCAGCCATGGCCATAGGACATACACAGTAAATAATTAGATTAAACGTTTTTAAATTCAAACTTTCCTCTTCGTGCCAATATAAAATCAAGACATTCAGGATGGGTGGCAAACCTCATGTTTGTTTGCATGTTTCTTGCATGCAGCTGATCTGCTGGCTGCCCCACTTGTGGGATGTGCCGTGATGGTATAGTATAGTATAGTATAGTATAGTATAGTATAGTATAGTATAGTATAGTATAGTATAGTATAGTATAGTATAGTATAG
This sequence comes from Athripsodes cinereus, assembly GCA_947579605.1. Lineage (NCBI taxonomy): Eukaryota > Metazoa > Arthropoda > Insecta > Trichoptera > Leptoceridae > Athripsodes > Athripsodes cinereus. The sequence goes on from OX388307.1 coordinate 4,052,093, forward strand.
TATAGTATAGTATAGTATAGTATAGTATAGTATAGTATAGTATAGTATAGTATAGTATAGTATAGTATAGTATAGTATAGTATAGTATAGTATAGTATAGTATAGTATAGTATAGTATAGTATAGTATAGTATAAATTCAGTTCAGTGGTACGCTACTGATTTATAATTTCGTGTGTAGTACGCGAAATTAAAAGTTTGGGAACCACTAATTTGTACCATTACGACGATCACCAATTCCACATATTATACTCATATCAATCCTTTTTCACAGAAGATTTATATTTGTATACATAATGGTACCTACAGGTCTACGATATTTCAACGAGACAAAGTTTGAGGGTCCACCGTATAGATTTACAGATCATTTCATGGTCAATCAAAGCATTGTCATCATCAAAGGATAGAAATCTGATCACCATGTATATATGCTGGAGATCTGAATGCGTTGTGTAGTATTGTGGAGTGAGCACAGTTTGGATATAAGACTAATTGAACATCTGTAATTGCTTGTGTACATATTCCTTTTTTTTCATTACTGTAGATTGATTGCAAGCAGCTATACACATAAATACATGCCAATTCCAAATATAATCAATATTTAGAGGGCGAGTTTATCGCCGAGGCGCAATTTCTTCCAACTAATCTTAAATTTCATTTGTAAAGATTTAAAAATTTCAAGAGGTACAAGGGTAAATAATACACAAGAAAAGGGACTAAATTTTAAGTGATAAATAATCCTTGACCGTCCGTTTGAAGGCGTGAAGAGTGGGGCGCAAAATTTACATACACATCTATATTTTATAATATATCTCACATCTATTGCATACCATATTAAAAATCTATATAAATATTGGTCACAGCACTGTTCCTTGCGGAATACCAAGCTCAGAAGACAATGATTCACCAAAGACGACTTAAATTTTACTCTGTGAATACTCATAAAAAAAATTATTATTATTATTATTTGCCGTCATGACATAATCAAGCGCTTTTTGCCGTCGCATTTTTATACATTCTTTTTATTTTCAGAATGGATCCACCCGTACTATTATGACCTTTATTAGTGATGCACATTTCTGGTATTTCATCAAATAATCATGTAAAGTAATGGACAGTAAGTAAATGCGCTTGAAAAACAAATTGAATTTTTAATGAAATGTGTAATAAATGAATCTACTTCATTGATACTAATCTCATTTTGTTTTTCAAATATATTTATGACATATTTTATTTATTTATTTTATTTTTATTTATTCAAATCAATCATACACCAACAGTCACATCAAATACATATAAAACAGAACGTACGTACTCATAAACAACGGAAACGGATTAAGATACAAAACTGCGCCTCATTACAGGCGTGATTGGTTAATCTCTGAGTCAGCCGTAGGTTTAGGCAAACCTAACACCCCAAAGCACCCGGAGAAATCAAAATGTGCACCTAAGTGCCTCCAGAACAAGGGGTCCGTGGTTCGATCCCAGGTGCCAGCAAAACTCCCCTTTCACAGAACAAGCTTTTAGCTTAGTGTGAAAGGTGTATAAGGTTGTATTTGGGTTTATAACAAAACCCAGATAAGTATTTCTTTTTAAAAAAAGTACTTTTTAAAACTTCATAAAAATCAAAGACTTAATAAAAAAAAGTTTAAAATGTCCTGTAGTAATAGCATAAGTTTTCGAATGTCATGTAAAAGGTAAGTGTTCGTAAAAATCGTGATATTAACACATTTAATAAGTTCAATTTAGCAATGAGGAATGCTACCCATTCTGGATGTCTTTACATTATATTGCCAGAGAGATAAAGGATTGCATGTCTTAACACTTGCTCCACTGGCTACACCACTTGTGTGAAATGTCGTGAAGGTGTGTGCATATACTAAATAAAAATACTTCTTAAAAAGTAGTTAAAGTTAGTATTGCGATTCTTAGTTAAATCAAAATCTATTTTTTATGTAATAGTGAACTTCGCAACGACATAATAAAAGCTAAGTTAGTACATTTTTGTGAGCGCGCCTGAGAGCGATATATATGTAGATACAGTCTGTTAAAAAATATTTCGACAAATATTCGTTGAAGCAGACATACTGTCTGGTCTGGTCGCCATACTCGCGGAATGTATCTGAACTCTCGGCTACTGTGTGTACAATGTAAGACAGTTCAGTCAGACATGATGCTAAAATAAATAAATAACTAACCATCCTCTACAGACCCGAGACTTTGTTTAGAATATTTATAAGGTAAAAAGTGTTTTTTTCTTATCCAGTGGACATCAATTAAACATTTAAGTCAACACTGTCGACCGATGTAACTTGGTGAAAGTTCTGTTAATAAACTAGTAAAAATAAAACACATTTGTAAAAAGATTAAACAAGTTTATGTAAAGTATAAACTTTCAGCAAATTTGATGATGAGAGCGAAAGCTCCCAAAACTCCTAAGTTAGTTGATTAAGTGGTGTAGAAGCAATGTTGCATCAATCCTGGAACATTGGAACAAAGAAAACATTGGAACAAAGAAGTGTTTCAGTGTTTTTTTTTTTAATTGAGTTAGTCGAAAATTTCTGCATTCATAGTTATTAATATATCGAATATATCCAGTTCCATAACTCAACAACTAAAAATGTCTTGTATTCATGAAATCGGCTTTTGGTTATTTGCTATACATATTTATATTATGCTTTAATAACACAACAGAAAGTGAAATAATACTATACAATAATCGTACTGTTAAAGACATACAATGTACATAATTTAATTTTATTAAATATTTAGCATTTTATACATTGTATTGTATGCGAAATATTTTATTACGAAAAAAAAATATTTACATTTTTTTCATAAATAAATAATTAATATATCAAAGGAACCGTATATTTTATAGCTACTTGTTTGCGGAATTGAAAGAGGGGCTTTGATTGAGTGTATTTAAATCCATATTTTCGAGATTTTCAACCTGCTGAGTTATGGAACTGGACAGTGGATATATTTTTGAAAAACGCATGTCTTTGATTTTGCTTCTGCACCCCTCAATCATAATAATTTTCTTGTCATTACTTCTTCCTCTGCATAGTAACATACCTAGTATATGACATTCAGAATGGATGATATACCTCACCCCTTGAATTGAAGATATTAAATGTCTTACTCGAGATATTTTATGAATTTATATCTTTCACAAGGCACTCGAAAACTTACAAAAAAGAGTGTACTATTCCGGGGACTATCTGCAACAATATAGCACAATAATAATAAGTTGATAATAGAGTTCTTCGTCCAATTACAATGCTATAATGAGACACAAGGTACATACCTAAGTATGGCATTTTATTTGTTCGTTTATTATATGTATACCTATACTAGCTATCAGCTCAATATCGGTCAGGAAACAAACATTCAATTGACAAATATTCCGCAGAAAATTTAATACTTAACTAAAAAGTGGTAAAGAAGGTTTAATTTAATTGAGTTCGTCGGTAGCCTGGAGGTTGAGTCTCGGCCTCTTGAACAAGTGGTCCGCGGTTCGATTCCAGGTGCCGGCAAACTCCCCTTTCACGACACAAGCTTTTAGCTTACTGTGGAAGGTGTATAAAGTTGTATTTGGGTTTATAACAAAACCCAGATATATCTTTTTTAAAACAAAAATAAAATGGTTTTTACTACTTTCTACGAAGGTTCTTGGAAAGTTAATTCCAGATGACGGGTCCTGCGACACCAAAAACCCTTTCGTAGAAGCAGATTTCTTTTGGTTCTCAGATCAATACAGCTTTGCTGAGTGTAGAAGTCTACTTAGTCTACTAGAGTAGGTGTTTTGAGAAGACAGAGCTCAGAAAGTGACTGAGGTGCATATTATTCAAAACCTTTAAGAGCATAAGGTACAGTTTGTATTCAACACTTTCACCTACCCTTAGCCAGTGAGACTTTTTCAGCAAAAGTTTAACGTGACAACCTTTATCATCTCGGATAATTAGCTTTGCAGCGCCACTGAATGCCATTTGTAGGTGATTCAGTTTAAAATTTGAGTCAGTCTTACATATTGTAAGATCCAGTAGTCAAGTCATATGACTATACAAAAGCAAAAAATCAACAAGTGGACATTATACTTAGTGATTTCTTTTATTTATAAAATCTATTTATCTTTACCGTCACGCCGTGGGGTAGACAGAGAGAACGGAACGTCCTATCCGATTGATCGTGACCTGATAAGTCGAAAGACGTTTCTCTTGCGATCAAGACTTTATAACAGAAAGAAACACTTGTGTCAATTTAACTAAACGGTCATACATATTAATGAACGTGCAAAAATATTGATGCGTGGATATGTGATAAATTTAGATTTATTTATAGTCACTACTATTATTACTACAGTTAATACTCGTGCACATAGTGCGTGCGGTGCCAGGGAATTTTACTACGACGTTACTACAAATACAATACACATCGCAGTCTGTAGTGGAAGTGCATTCTTGTAGTACATACTACATACTTCTTCTTGTCTTGTGTGCATTGTTGTTATAGACATAAATATGGACGGACTTGGTACAACAACTAAAATTATACCCTCCGCCTGAAACGGTTTAAATATTTTTTTATTATTTCAGAAATTCACGGCCTAAGCATTTTACATGTTAAGTATTGTATACACACAATATATTTAAGAAACAATATGATGAAGAAACTCCACAGACTATGCGTGTACTAAGGTCATCATATATAAACAGACGACAGATCCCAAACAGGGGGACGGCGCTGGGACGGAGATCCTCTGAATATCTGGGTCCTAGAATGTTTAATAAATTACCCAGTGATCTGAGAGATTGTGTGAGTATGAGAGAGTTCAGGGTGTCTCTGACTGAGTGGTTGATGATGATTGGAAGAGAGAAGTCACAGTCTGAACTATTTCACACATTGGTATAGATTGAGCGAAGGATGAATGATATTAGAAATTATGTTGTTAATTATTATGTAATGTCCTTAAATCGCCTCAACACAGGCATACGCCTAGTGAGGCTATCAAATATGTTAATTATGTTAATTATGTTATGTTAAATATGTATGTAGAATGAAAATTAATAATAAATAAATAAATAAATAAATCAATAAATAAATTTACGTAAAATTATTGTAAAAAAAGACACGAAACGATTAGATTCATATAAAGCAACAGTAGAAAAAACAGTGCAATACCAATTACAGAGACAAATTGATAAATATATTTGACAAAATCAATCAGACATCTTAATTGTATAACCATGTTTACAGAATGTAACATTGTGCAAAATTTTATCGGAAGAAGGGAAAAGGCATACCAACGCTTACGATTTGGCTCTAGGCTGGCTTGTCAGCTTAAGTCAACTTGTGTGAACATGGTTCTCCAATCGAGATATCTGATTGGTTCTGTGATCTGCACATTGTGCCGACCTATTCCACTTTCACGACACAACCATATTGCTTACTGTCAGAATGTTTGGAAGTATATTTGGACTTATACCAAAACTCAGACTCAACGATTTACCGATGAGCTATGTGGACTATTTTAAATTATTTCTTTTTTTAATGGCATGGAATTGACGGTCTGCATGTAGTGAGACTGTTGAGTAGCCCACTTGTGAAAGATACCATGATGATATAGATGGATAAAGCTTGAAATCGATTACAAAATTTTCCACTGTAATATAGAAAGATCCAAAGAGAGATAATTTTTGGAATAATTAAACTATTGGTCATACCTAAACAAAATAAGATTCAGAATAGTGACAGTGAAAGAGCGATAAACGAACACATGTCTGCAAAATAGACCTAAAAGTAAAAAAACTGACAGAAAAACTATAATATAAACACCAGTGATAAGCGTCAGATATAACTTGATATTCCCACGAAAAGATCAGATGGCTTGATTCATTATTCTGGCTCTATACAAATCATATTATGACTGTGCATTATTGATTAGAATAATTCCATATTAGATTGACCATCTGAATAAATTAAATAGTAAAGGTACAACTTTGATTGTTCAAACACAAACAAACGACACATCCAGACATTATTGAAAATGGCGTGATGGTATGTATCAATTTTATTACGCAAATTAACCACTCCGTCTTTTTTTATCAGATTTGTAACATTATGTCAAAGATCTGTCGTCATGGAAAGGTATTTCAGGAAAGAATCTCTCGCTCCGTATCTGTTTTGTATGTAAATATTGGCAACGCATACAAAGGTCGCGCCGGCTCGGAGAATTCCTTGACTGGATTCCAATCAGTCTGCTAATGTGTCTGTGGCTGGTGCAGTGCCGATAGGTCACTGAGATGGCAATTAGACAGTACATCCATCAGCCCATCACACGACAGAAACTCCGACTGAGTTTAAACTATTAAATAATGTGCGTTCGTCACTTTCTCTTCATAATATATTGTGAACTTGGAGTAGCTATGCCAAATAATCTGTGTAATTTGAGATATGTCAACGTCGCGTCGTCCGGACGTATCATAGGCCCATATTAATTATTTTCAGTGTAGGCATTTACTATCAAAGCATTAACTAGTTAATGCTTTGATTAAAACTTTGATTAACTTTCAACTTTTAAGTTGATCTAAGTTTTATTATCTATAAGATTAATTACTGTAAAAAGAAGCTTCCGTTAATTTAAGTTGATTATTTTTTCTACGAAGGTTTTCTGGGATTTTTCATATATCTTGCACCCTTCACCAGTATCGATTTTTTTAGAAGTATGCAATATAAAAACACTGTTTACTTTCACTTATTATCATGTTATTGTTAGAAGCTTTTCTGACATACGTCCATCATCAGTAACAACGATTTACAACTTTAGTTGAAAATGATAAATTTAGTTGTAAATCATTGTTACTGATGATGGACGTATGTCCAAAAAGCTTCTAACAAAAATATAATAATTAGTGAAAGTAAACAGTGTTTTTATTTTGCATAATTTTAGTAAGCAGTGTTTTTAATTTGCATAATTTTATTATCTAAATTAAAATGATCTTTCATAGTGTTTCCTCTTCGAAAATCGAAAAGTTATTTTTTAAAAGGTTCTTTAGCTGCAACATTTAGTTCTAGGAACGTTGTTTTGACTTTCTGGACTGATTAACGCGTCAAATTTTCAAAATGCTAATCACTTAATAAGTTGTAACAAAGCTAGCTTTTCAGTTAACGCATTAAGGATTAATTGGGTTAATTTTTGATTAACGATGTTCAACTCTACTTATTATGTTTGCGTAATAAGAGCATGTTGCTCTATTTTAAAAGCTATACGATTTGTCTGAGTGACATAAGATGCAGACTATCAATTTCCTAATACAATATTTCTCTCACGGATCGAGCAAAAAGAAGAATCATTTCTTACGTAGAAACTAAAAGCATTAAATCCTAATTGTTTATTTTGAAAATATTTTTCATTTTTAAAAATATATGTACACATTTATACACAATTAAATTACATGCACTTACACATTGGTAGGAAGAGAAACATTTAATTTTTTTAATGAAAGAGCAGACAATATTGTATCATCTGTGACTGAGACATTATTTAATGATTTGAATGTTCATATGTCCATGTTTTCAACATAACACAACTTTATTGTCGGGATAGAAACTCTCCTTTGATTCTGTTGTATTTTTTTCATGGCAAGTAAGTAATGGTGTATTTTATATTTTTTTTCTGTCTAGCTTTTTTTTTATTTTTTGGATTTCCTTTTTTTTCATTTTTCCGCTCTCATCCTCAGGCAAAAGTAAAGTTTACTTTACTTTTGCCTGACGATGAGAGCGGAAGTTCTTGAAAGCCGGATCGCAAAAATAAATAAAGTCAATAGTGGAATAACTATATATTGTGTTTCATTTTAAAAATTATTAATATGGACTTCCACCAAGAACCGTCGGTCGATAAATTAAACTATAGCATTTCTCATATGCTGCCCTTAAAAGGTAAAAAAAGAACATTACAAAAAACAAGGGCATAACAGACAATTTAATGAAGAAAGGAAATAAAAAGTATAATACATCGTAAACATCTAAGTACTCCTCGATGGGTAAAGTTCAACTATCTTTTCCATACATTATTTTGTATAAGAGAACCTCCTACTTGTATAAACTATAATTTCATCTAATTTATTCAGTGTCATCATGTATTGTGATGTGGATTTTGGTATTTTATACAAAATTCTTACACCGTTTCAAGTTAGTGCAAAATGTACAGTACATTCACCCTAACTTGCACTTTAAGTCATGTTATTTTTTAGATCATCTTTGGATATAAGCCATCCCAGATTAATCATTCCAATCGATTTAATTTCGAAAAAAGCGGAAACATTCTGTTAACTACGAGAATTAACCCCTCTCCCGTTTTCCCAATCCATAATCCTTACTCCGTGTTGGGTGTATGTCAAATTTTATTTTAAATTCAGGGTTTTTTTCTATTAGTTTGTATTAGTATATTTGTCTATAGGTGTATTTATTTTAATTAGGTATGCGTCAATGTGTCGTGGTTAGATGGAAGAAGTCACTTCGGAATGATAATCTCGCCACTGCATATTGTCTTAGTATTTTAAATTTACTATTGATTTGTTAACACTGTTTTAAAATGATGATGTGCAAAAAGAATAACATAAGTAAATAAATAGAATTGAACCCACGACTCCTCGCTTACTAGGCTAGTCTCTAGACCACTAATCTATCATATATTTGAAAAGGTAATAACTAGGTAGGTATGCATGTAAAGTACACATTCTTAAGATATAGAGTTTCGATCCTAAATCACTCGCAAACGAGTGGATGGCCTTGAGAAAAATAGAATAGAGTTTCGATGCTTACGAATCGTCACAAGGCTGGTTAAGAGTACTCTTAAAGCTCGAGGAACATTTTCAATTTTTGTGTATCATGCTTATTACACATGGCTTACGAAATTTTTGAAAGTTGTATTTAGTTGAATACTCGATGTTTTTCCACGTGTTAATTTTAGATTTTATATATTTTCCATACAACCATGATCTGTCGATGTGGAATGCAACATTTAGAAGCCTCATTTAGGTTTAAATACAACGATGATCAACATCCAGATTTCTGAGAAAGAAAATCTAGTTTTTGACACCCGATTGTGTCAAAAAATTCGTGACCAAGTGCTTGTAAAAACATGCAAGTCTTCCTCTCCCTGTTGACGATGTTTAGGATGAGCATTAGGTAGTTATACCTTTTATTGGCCGGGGATTCCACAATATGACATAACTTCTTGGAACCCAAAATATATTAATCCAAAATCTGATCTCAGGATTCTTCGAGTGAATTCACTGTAGTTTCGTACTAAAACACGAGTTGTTCAGTAGAATAATGATATTATTTCAGCGTGAAGATGTTAATGGTTTTCTGATAGATTCCTAACCGCGTTTACTGAAAATACCGCCAGCTGAAAACTTTAATTTATTACAGAAAAAGCATTCAGCAACCAACTCACCGAAAATGATTTGTTAATATAGCCCCAAATTTATGTAACATCAAGGGTTATGTTTCAAAATCAAAATGTTAGTGGACTGGTTATCTTCAGCTAAAGTGTAATCAATTATAATCATTAAGTATGTATAATATACCTACCCCCACATCGCGCCTGGGGTAGGAAGAGAGAATGTATACCTACTTACCTATCGAATCATGGCTACATCATGAGATGCCCCCCGAAAATAAATAAAATATACAGTTTGCAGGGACGGTACTGATTCACAATAAAAGCATCTTACAAAATGAGATTCAGCGATGAGGCTTTCCATTCGTTCTGAATGTCTTAAATTTTATGTAACAATGTATGTATTTTTCAATTCCATCTTCTCCTTCTTCTTCATGTATCGTGTCGGGTCCCCCCAACGGTTGACTATCACTTGCGAGAATGCGTCCTTATCCTGGGAGGTCTGAAACAGCTCCTCGACACTCCGTATTTCTGTCCATTCGTGTATATTATGGAGCCAGGAGATCCTACTTCCAACACTTCGTCGACTCTCGATCTTGCCCTTGGTGATCAGTTGCAGCAACTTGTACATTTCTTCTCTGAGCACAGGGCCTTAGCAGGACACTTTCCGGGTTTTAATATTTGAAATTAGTTATTCCTAAGAAGTTTTAATCTTCTTTTTACGTAATGAATTCGCTGCGTAGGTACCACGCTATTGTGATATTTAAGAAAAATGTTTTATCAAAGCACATAAGAACTTATAATGACAAACCTGGATAACTTTGAGACATTGCTCCATTAGTCCCACATGGTGGTGGGACTAATGGGTCTGCCTTTCTTGTTTTGTTTCGCCACTTGGTTCAGTCGAGCGCATCCTCATGGGAAACATCGCAGTTCCGCATGTCTTGTCTCACTACTTCTCGCCATCTTCGCTTTGGCCTTCCTCTTGGTCTCTTGCCGGCAACTCCGATACATTGAGCTTCATTGCTTACATACTCAGGTGGTCTCCTAGCCACATGGCCATACCATCGAGATATCCCGCACACTGAGGCTCCCACGAATGTATGAATTTCGGATCTAATCAAGCCTTGTGACCCCGCACATACATCTTAACATTAATTTCATTTCGTTGCACCTAGCCTACTAAATGTTTTATTCGTACAGAACTTAACTTATATGAATATCAGAACCTGGGATTTCGTGGTAAAAAGGCCAAGACCTTACCATCAAATACCGTCAATTTTGTGATATCAATATTAAAATTATGTAAGTTAATTTTGTAAATCAATTGAGCACTGAGTACCCAACAGTGATTCAATCCCTATATCATGTGCAGTATTGATCCACCAGTCACGCCGACTCTGTGGCTTAGTGATTAATGATAAAATGCCATCCACAGTTTAACTTGTTAATTACAAGTGCAGCTAATAAAATGAGTACCTAACGCATAAAACATAATAAGTACGTATTATTTTGTTCAATAGTTACTAAGTTATGCTACTACTAATGGGGTAGCCAGCAGTTCAACTGAATGTTATAACATAAAATATAATAATAATAATAAAAAAATATTGTTAAAAAATATTAACAGTAGAAAAAACATATAGGACTTAAAGATCAAAGATGGACAAAAAGGGTAGTGGAGTCTTATGAAGACAAAAGGAGTAGAGGAAGACCTCCAACACGTTGGTCAGACGACATTAAAAGAATCGCTGGTGACTGGTTGCAGAAAGCTCAGGACAAAGATGCCTGGAGACATATGGGGGAGGCTTATGTTCAGCAGTAGACAGGAATAGCTGCATAAGTGAGTAAGAAAAAAACATGACAACATAATTATTGAACAAATTAGTTTGTGCAATAGGCGAGTTAAACTGGCAAACTAAAATATAAATTTTGTAGTATGGGTACTAGCACGACGAAATACATATATACAATGCACTAAACACATAAATATGTAATCCCCAGATTCATAATTATTTGAAAAATTGATCATTTTGCCCTGGCCGGAAATCGAACCCGGGACCTCGTGATTCAAAGGTAAGAGCGTTTCCTCCGTGCCACAAAGTCGACATGCAAAATTCTCGAGGACGGTCGCTAGTTAAATAAGAGGAATCGGCGTGTATGTTTGAGAAACTGGATGAATGTAGAGGAAGCGAAAGAAGTATGTAAGGATAGATCTGTTTGGCGTTCCGTTCTCTCTGCCTACACCACCTGAGACACGGCGTGAGGGTATAGTATAGTAATTTATTAAAATGACCTAGGTTTCGATATGTGGCGTCCTTCTTTTTCAAAAACCTTTGAAAACGACATCGCATCGCCATAACCAAAGTTACTATAATAAAGTAACTAATGAAACTATAAATCATATTAATTTGTTATTAATATGTATGAAGTTTTACAAAACAAATACTGGTAAAAGACTCAACATGCAAATTGTCTTCTCTGTGCCAATAAAAATTAAAACATTCAGAATTGTTTAGAATATTCATTAATTTTTTTATTGATTAACCGGATTTGGGTGCAGATGACAAAACCAATCAGAAGCCTCAATTGGAGAACTATCAGAAACCTCATCTGCACCCAAATCTGGTTAATCAATAAAAAAAAATTGTAAATATTCTAAACATTAATTTGTTACTGACTGGTCGAACTAGCAACCGATAAAGTATTGAACTTAATTGTTCCGGCGCCATTTAGACGGGAGATCGCGATCCATTTGAGATCTGAAAAATGAGATCCCAAAAAGATGGTTTCTTCTAAGGTTTGCATAAAGCGTCTCTCGATTGCTGGACCTTACATCGTGACGGTGAGAATGGTGTAATTGGTGAACGTTGTTCATGGACACCGAAAGTGATCACTTAAGCCAGCCTAGATCCAATTCGTAAGCGTTGGGACATCTTTCTCACTTCTTCCGATTAGATTTAACACAATGTTGCATTGTGTAGACATGGTTCTCCAATTGAGGTTTCCGATTGGTACATTCAGAATTGGTGAATTGGTTGAATGAAAGATGTTGATCGGGATGTTTTTCGAAAACCTCAAAAACTGAAAAACTTACGGAAAAGAATGAGATACAAATTCTTTGCCGGGCGCTTCACGGAGCTTTGAATATATATAAACCAGAAGCGTTAACAAATATACTACATAGTGTAACATAGTTTGGTAGATCTGCAGGGTTATTCTTGACGCTTTCTTATTCGATACTAATACTTTTTCTGATACTTTTCTTAAATTGGTATTCTTGAAATTAAGTAGTGGCGCTATTTCGATGCGAATACTTTTGAAAGCTTTTCGTGACTAGAAATCCGTTAATGCGTCTTAATTTAGTACTCTGTTGCTTAGATAGATATAAAAATCTAGTAACGAACTCCAGTAACACATGGACTAAAAGTAATACATATTGCATAGCAGCATTATTTTACATATTTGTAAAGTTCTTTGTCAAATCAACTCATATGTACATGTTAGAGTAACAAAGTGTTTATTATTATTAACTGGGACAGTGCATGCATACTCCAAAGCGCATACATTTTTGTTCCTTTTGCATTCATACGGAGATAAAAACTTAATTTGATAAAGACTTTTGTAGTAGAAAAATGAAAACGGTAAACATTCGTTCAAACTCTACAATATTTCTCGTTCGATTTGATTGAGTATTTATTTTATGTTTATTATCTAAAGGGGCAAGCAAGCCAGTACGAAAATAAAGTATTAATTTATTTAATATCGATCTCGCTCGACGGATTTTATATTTTTATTGTTGAATGAGAGATTTCGGATTCAAATCTTCCCGTTGTTATTTTTTTTTTTGTTAATTTTGTTTATTTTATAATAAATACAAAATGCAAGAGTGTTTATTGTTGCACCTTATAGATACTGGAACAATCTGCCTCTGAGTCTGCGAGAGGAGACGAATGGGCTTCGAAGAGAGGGCATCAGAAGGAAGCTGAAAGTGCACCTTTTTGCTGAAAGCTTCGGATGATAGATGCACGATGTCATGTTTTGAGTAAACGGCACTTTACAAATTGTCCATTCATATGATATCATGATATCTGCAACAAAAAGAGTACCTAACCTGTGAAGAAACTGTATGCATGAACACGCAGGTTGTCCTCTACGTGTCAGTAAAACATGGCGTCATACCTCATCACTGAATTGAAGATATAACATCTAGGATTCCGTACGATATTAATAAATAGTATTTCAATTGAAACATTCGGGAGGAAAACTGGAATTCCAGAATATTGGAATCTCAAAAAAATATTTGTACTCCATAACCCATTACATAATATATTGATATACTTTTTTAAATTTATTCACATTCGTGAGTGTTAGTAAGTTTTAATCGGGAAATACATTTCGCATGTTTGTATGTGTGTAGTGTTGTGGAATTCTCAAGAAATTATTTTTTCAAGAAAATTACCGAGAGATTTCTCGGTAATTTTCTCGAAGTGGAGAATTTTTGAAGAATTATGGTGTATTTTATATTTTTTATTGATCATTTTTACAATGATCAATAAAAAATACCAGTAGGAAAAATTATGGAGAGAAATTAATTTTCTCTTCCATCAGAGGGGAAATTCTCAGAGAAATTTCTCGTTCACAAGAATTTTGGAGAATTTTCTCTACTTACATCACTATATGTGTGTACTGTAGGTCATATAGCTATTCTAGTGTAACCCTTGCTTTATTTTATTTTTAATTTATAAGTTTGATATGCAATCCACTATCTTGTTGTAACAAAAGCAGATTATCCTAGAAGTAAAACAGACCACCTAGTTGGATGATCCTATTTCTTACTTTGTTGATTTGTATGATTGTACCAATTTGTTAAATTTAAAGTTGTTGTGTTAACGTTGTGAAAATTCATTGCAATATATAAAAAAAAGTTATATTAAAAACAGTGTTAATTTTCACGTAAAATTAAGTTTTTAATCAATTGGCAATGATTAAATACAAGAGCTACTTAAAACTGTTGTATTTGTTAATTGAATCGGTGCACACGTAGTAGAATTCAATAATTATGTAATTTGAAACAAGTGTTTCTTTCTACTATAGATTATTGATTCTGATTGAGATTGATAATGACCTGATAAGTCGAAAGACGTCTCTCTCGGAATCAATAATCTATAGTAGAAAGAAACACTTGTTTCAAATTACATAATAATCTTGTATTTGTTATTTAATAAATAAGGTTATCAAATTAAGAGGGTTTGAACCCGAGATCTCCCAATGGAATGTCCGACGATGATGATGACGAATGTATGATTTGATTTTGGTGCTGTTTTACAGCAAAAGAACCATCTCAATGGCGCTGGAAAATACTGTAGGTAGTCTTCAATTTGCTTCTAAAGGAGATTATCGGTTAATCCTTCCTCAATGAAACTGGTAGGCGGTCCGAGAATATTCCACCTGGCTGCCAGTCACATGATTCAACTTACGTGTCTCAAATTTAAAAAATACTTTATTAAATTAGACGTCTCTCTCGGAATCAATAATCTATAGTAGAAAGAAACACTTGTTTCAAATTACATAATAATCTTGTATTTGTTATTTAATAAATAAGGTTATCAAATTAAGAGGGTTTGAACCCGAGATCTCCCAATGGAATGTCCGACGATGATGATGACGAATGTATGATTTGATTTTGGTGCTGTTTTACAGCAAAAGAACCATCTCAATGGCGCTGGAAAATACTGTAGGTAGTCTTCAATTTGCTTCTAAAGGAGATTATCGGTTAATCCTTCCTCAATGAAACTGGTAGGCGGTCCGAGAATATTCCACCTGGCTGCCAGTCACATGATTCAACTTACGTGTCTCAAATTTAAAAAAATACTTTATTAAATTAGACGTCTCTCTCGGAATCAATAATCTATAGTAGAAAGAAACACTTGTTTCAAATTACATAATAATGTTATATTTGTTATTTAATAAATAAGGTTACCAAATTAAGAGGGTTTGAACCCGAGATCTCCCAATTGAATATCCGATGATGATGATGACGAATGTATGATTTGATTTTGGCGCCGATTTACAGAAAAAAAAAACCATTTCAATGACGCTGGAAAATACTGTAGTCTTCAAATTGGTTCTAAAGGGAATTATGGGTTAATCCTTCCTCAATGAAACTGGTAGGCGATCCGAGAATATTCCACCAGGCTGCCAGTCACATGATTCAACTTACGTGTCTAAAATTTAATAAAATATTTTATTAAAATACCTACACAAATGAATTTCTGTTGAGCATCCAAATTGGTATTAATTTTAATGTTTTATTGTTCCTAATGATGCCTTGAACAACAACACCAGAAGTTCCTTTTGTCATACAAAGAAGGTGATGAGATGAGAAATCTCATACAACACACATACATACATACAATTAAATCGTACTAGCTTATACACCCATAGCTTTACCAATAGTATTTATATGTGTTTATTCTGTTTTTTGATTTTGTTTTTTGATTACTACTTCTACTACTACTATACCATTACGGCATATCTCACAAGTGGGGTAGCCAGCAGACTAGCAGCTTGTAACAAACATTCAAGCTGTCCTCTCCGTGACAACAAAAATTAAGCTATTCAGGATGGGTGTCGAAATGTCATCTCTAAATGTAAAATTCTTTATTTTTTCAAACTAGACATTTTATTTTATTTTATTTTATTTTTACAATATTAAAGAATCAAACAGTCATAACATAATATGTTAACATGTGGACCAGCGAAGATTCCACTCTTACCAGAAATGTCTTAGTCTTGAGAAAAAAAGCAAAAGTTAAAATTTTCTAAAAAAGTCAAAGTAAATTTAAAAACAATAATAATATAATATTTAAAAATAATACAAATATACAAAAGTAACAAATCCCAAAATACTAGAAATCAGTCTTTCAGTCTCATTAGTTTTAGATCTCGAATTCAGTGATTAGGTTTGCCGCACATACTGAAAGGCTTATTTTATTGTAGACACAGTAAGGACAGCTTGCGCGTTTATTACATAAAGCTGGTTTTCTGCGGCTAACTCACTTGTGTATACCGCGATGTCATAGTAATAGTTAGTAATAAAGAAGTAATTTATTTATGTAAATTTCATTTTGTCATTATTATTATGTGATGTTCTCACTTTGGCCAATATCGCCAGGGCACCAAAATATCGCCAGCCATTCGAACCGTGTGAACAAAATGACAGCTAGTCTGAAACGATAAAAACCAATAGAAACGATATCATCTCGAGTTGACCACCTTCCAACTTTTTCGGCCGATTGAACGATTTGCGCATGCGCAGATGTGTGCAGCGTTCGTATCTATGGTAAAAACTTTATAACCTATAAATTTTATAATGTTTCCCGCTTCGTGACAGCTGTCATCTTTGTTGTTAGTTTGTGGTTTGTTTCCTTAATTAAAAGGCGCTTTATTTTATTTATTTATTTATTCGACTAAAAATAAACACTTCGCGATCTCCATCTCGACGTCCGCCATTTTGAAAACAGTGTCAAAATCAAAGCGCATCTGACAGATCGTTTCTATATCGGTGGAATGTGTGAACAGGTGTGACGATCAATGGATGTCCGGCGAATTTTGGTTTTTCGCCTGGCGATATATTTTGAAATTCGCCTGGCGATATCGCCAAATGTGAACATCCCATTATGGAGAATATTTTTGACGCATCTCCACGTGCTGTGCGTTTTTCACAGTACTGTTGATCGGTTAGATTGGTTTTTTTCTGGATTTCTACACGATAAATAAACATTTTGTCATATATAATGAATTTTCTATTGGTTTGCGGACCGAAATTGTCTGTTTTTTTTATTATTATTATTTTGTAACGAGCGGTTTTGTAACAAGAGGTTTTTTGTACTTGCAAAATATTCATACTCGTACATTAAAAGTATCTAATATTTTAAGAAAAGAATATATAGGTAAGTAGTTACATTTTGTCATTCTTCATTTTAATAAAAACTCCGATTTTATTACATCCCTTACGACGTATTTACGAACAAACGAACATAATAAAAAAATCAAATATTATGATATAAGAATGAACGAATATAATAGTTACATACATAATAAACAATATACATACATTCAAACACGTCGTTGTTTGAATGACAACAAAAGATTCGCGAGGTGTGAACAGACCTTAATAGCTCACTAACACACACTTTACAATATACGCACTACTACTTAGGTACCTACCCACTATTATAATAATTTTGTTTGAATAGAATCTGAGACAAAAGCCTCATTCACACTTGTCTTCAACTTTAGTACTTTACTTTATGTAGTACATTATCTACTTATAGTTATTATAACTACCTAGGTACTACAAAAATGAGTGGTTTGGGATAAAAAATGGACAAACCCATTTTTTTTTCTTTTAACTAAGCATACATTAATGTTCATAGTGCCGAGTTTTATAAAACTGCATTTTCTATAAAAATCAAATTTCATAAAATTTGGGTAAAAAATAATGAAGAAAATCGAAATTACTATGGAAATCAATCTAATTGAGTATTCGTGTTTTTTTGTTGTTGAGTGTTTGGTTGATGGTTTGAGCCGTATGTTGTTGAAGTATCCACTCACCCTATCCAAGTATCTATCATACATATTTTTAAGATGGCAATATGAAAATACTTTATTTTATTTTAAGTTATTCTTTGGATTGTTTGTAAGTACCAACTTTAAATGGATGTGAAGTTTGTATTTTTATTTTATTTTGTGATATTTTATGTGAAATGTATATTTTTACTTGTAATATTCTTTGAAAAAGGCATTAACCGTATATTTAATAATAAATATTAAAAAAATCTAATTAGTTTTTGGACTTCCCAGACATTTAACTACAAATAGATTGGTGCATTTCGATAGAAAAGCAAAGATATGTACCTACTTATAAATGAATTGCGTCGCCACAATACTGTGTGACTGAAAAGTACAATAAATTTTATTAAATTTTAGTTTCAAACTATGTTTCTCTCAGAAAAAATAATTGGTAGGTATGTGTTGATAAATCAGCTAACCAAAACACAATTTGAAGCAAGACAGCCTTTATTTTATAATTTTATTTACACCCAAAAACCACAGACAAAAGACAATGAGTTGCAATGAGAAAAATGTGATTGCTCTTAACAGTATAGAAGTTCTAAGGATGCTCTACCAGGATAATCATTTGACGACCAAAAACACCAAATCGAAAGAATATCGATTATTCAAATTTTGTATTTATGCTATAATATACCATCACGGCATATCTCACCAGCAGATCAGCTGCATGTAATAACTATACAAGCCGTACTCTCCATGCCAACGAAAAATAAATACATTCAGGATTTGTGGAAAACCTCATCATTTATTTATCTGAAAGAGGGTCATTCAGTTAACCTGTAGAACTGTGCTTTTATATACCAACTATCGTTGGGGTCAAAGTTATGTTTAATGAATAATTCGACTCTGAAACCAGATTAATGTATAACAATTTTTTTTTTTAAAGTTATATCTGGGTTTTGTTATAAACCCAAATACAACCTTATACACCTTTCACAGTAAGCTAAAAGCTTGTGTCGTGAAAGAGGAGTTTGCCGGCACCTGGGATCGAACCCCGGGCCCCTTGCGACTCTACCTCCAGGCTACCGACGAACTATTTGAGTTATAATCTATTTACCACCTCAGAATAATTACTGCGTATCACACTTACACAATCCGCAATGGAACAATAGAATGCAATAATATACGTGTGTAATCCCTTCGTTGATAATATGCTGGTAGTGAGTATTGAGTATTAGGTACCTGCGCAATCTATGTAGGTAGGTACATAATATTATTGTGGCAGAGGGTCCTTCCTTTTTATGTTGTATTTATCTTTCGGAGGTAAACTAGACTATGTAGCTTTATGGTCAAATTAACAAAAAAAAAAATTGAGTATAAAATCGTCTGCAGCTGACTTTCCCATCATTTTTCGAAATCACAAAAGAGGACACATCACACCATTACTGGAGCGATTACCACGGGTGAAGAGTGAGAAAACGGAGGCGTTTAAAAAAACTTTGATAGATTTTTTAGAAAAAAATTAAGTTTCATTATATAGTGTAGTTTTCCTCTGATACAGAACACTTCTACATCTACTTTAATTATCATTATTATATGAATATACAAACCTATATTATTTAGAAGTTCCCTTTATAACTACATGTGCACTCGTTGTCGCACCGTTCCCTTTAGTTATATCTATATTTAAAGTATTTACTTGTTCCGAGCTATGAATCCGTGGTCTGGTGGGGAGAAATTCTCCCAACGTTTCGCCTACAACTGTAGTAGGCATCTTCAGGGAGTGTTTTGTTTGAATGTCTGGTTGACCGGCGGAGTCCTCTTCTCAGTTGTTGTTTCACGGGAGTCTCGGCTGACACTAGTGTTAAAATATTTATTGTTGTGTGATGAATCTGCGAACATTTGATGTGTACGTATTCTCAAAGAGTGAGGAGAGCATTATTATATCAGACTAAGGAAACTAATAGTTCACAGTTTCACTCTACATTTTACTTCTATTTATATACATCCACATCATTATACTCGTATGTGTATGTATAAATGTGTGATGGCAACACAAAGTGAATCTGAGAATATGTAGGTATTGTGAAGAGTGCGGAGAGCATTATTATATCAAAGAACTATGCTGTACAACTATGACTCGCACATGACGAGTAAAAACATTGATTCATCAAATGCACGCATAATACATGCACACATAAAAATACAATAGTTGGTAGTGGATGGTTGTAACCACAATATTTCATATTAAGTACCTATAGTTTATTTTGAAAACCAAAAGGATTTTTATATAGTTTAAATTATAAATTTTCTTCAACTTTTCAAGTCTCAAATACAGAGTTACAGAAACATAATAACAGTTGTTGGAAACAAAAACACAAATTCCTCATTTCAGTTCAGTTCAAAATTTCAACATTTTTTTTCCAGTTTTATGAATGGGACATTTCAGTGATAGCATTTCTACAATCTTTTAATTTTGAATTAATTCTTCTTACCGTCATTTTCACTCTCATTCAGTAGGTACAAATTTTTTAACTATTTATTAGTAACAAGAGGAAGAATTTCAGTAGGTAGGTATGCCAATAATCCCATGTAATTATATGTTTTTGCATAGAAAGGATCACATACAAGCAAACTTTTTTGAAAAAAAAACTAATGTTTTCTTCTACTATAATTATGTTCTTTATTGAGAGAAATGTCTTTCGTTTTATAAAGATATTGTCAATCTGAGATTATTACATATGTTTTTTAATTTCATTATGGAATTCTGCTACCTATAAATACTGACACAGTGAATAAATATGTTTTCATTGCATGAAGATGTTCCCTTATACACGTCACAATTCACAATAATCATTTATCAGAGCTAGATCCTGTACCGCAATAATTTTATGTATTTTACTGAAATAATCAAGTGTTACCTCCATCCACATCATACCATCAATCGATCTACCTGCGTAGCGTTTGAATGAAAACAGAGAGGGTCGTTAACCCTCTTCTTAGACAATGCAGCAGTGAGTACCGACCCTTATTCTTAATAAATTCACACCTATATGAATGGCATTCACACTAACCTACCAACCAATATATTGTTTTAATCTCCATCCGATTCAATACATAAATTAAACAATCTACCTCTTATAAACACACACATTCATTACTGGGTATTTTTATTTATTTCAACAATCATTATAATGCCTTTCAAATATAATTATTATATATACCAAAAAATAAACCAAACAAACGCATTTTTAATATTATACAAAACAAATGCATTCCAAAATACCCAATAAATAATACAGAAAAGAATATACTTAACAAATGCATAAAAATAGACTAATGAAATGCATTCATTCATTCATACCAACACGGCATTTTGCACAATTAGGTTAGTCAGCAGATTAAACACTTGTAATAAGCACGCTATTTGTCCTCTCTGTGCAAATAAAATTATGACATTCAGGTTGGATGGTATACCTCATAGCTGAACTGAAGATGCTAAATGTCTTAAATGTAAAAAATTCCATTGCCTTTAAGAGAGACCATATTATTATTATTAATTTTGGAATTTGTTTTCTGAGAATATTAGAACTACGTCACTAATCAATACCATACAGGTCTATGTATTAATATCAATTCTTAATGTTGATTGATTGACTAATAAGTATTAGGTACATCATATTATTGAAACGTGTTGCCAATATAGGTAAAGATCATCATATTAATCAAACTATCCCTCTTGTAGGATATTTGGGACTCTAGAGGATATACTTTTAAGTTATATCTTTTTGCGTATATAGTTTAAAGGTGACAAGTTTGATGTTACTGATAAATTATATTTGGATTCTGCTTCGAAACGACATCGGGAGTCCCAAAAATACCGATGTCAATAACTTGAAAAATGAGAAAAGGAAAATGAGATTAAAGAAAGGTTAATAGAATTAACTATAATAAGATTAATAGAAGTTCACATGACCACATGGACAGCCACATGTTGAATAAGAGAAATCGGCGTGCATGTATGAGATATTGGATGAATGTGGAGGAGCCTAGAGCAGTACGAATGGATACAACAATGTGGGGTTCCGTTCTCTATGCCTACCACACCTGGGACACGGCGTGAGGGTATAGATAGATAGATAAATAATAAATAAATCCTGTCTCACTAATACCAGCATTTTACAGGACACTCGAAGACAAACATAAAAAATAGGAGACTAAGAATATTTTGAAGACTTCACGAATATTTTGTAAACATCTACTATGGAATTTTACTTCTTGCGCACAGATTATTTTCGTCCAAGACTCGGAATACGTAAATAAATTTCAATTCAACTATTCCGTCTTGTCCAGGAGAAGAATTCTCATTTTAATAATACATTTTATTTATTCCGCAAGATTCAATCGACAAAAAGTACAATAATTTAAAAGAAATCCTTATTTGGAGAGATGTACCTATATTGTATCTTTGTGTGGTTTGCAACAAAGTTATCTAATGAACCACGCAAAACACAAGGATCGAGGAATTTAAATTCCAAAGTTGGAGAAATCTCATGAAAATACACGTATCAACATTGACTCCATACCATCTATGTTCTTTTTAACGATTGTATAATATGAAATAAAACACAATATTCTTTTAAAGTTTAATTTACGAGCGAATGTTCTTGGTTGAAGTTCATATAAAAAGGATATGATATTATAGTCAAGGTGGGATAAAAAAATCATTACTTGTTTTTTTTAGTTGAAATCAATTTTTACACTCTTTTCTGTGGGTTTTATAACGTCTTGTAAAAGTTGGATATTGGTAAAATATCGCATAAACACCTATAGCAGTGGTTCTTAACCTGGGTTCGATCGAACCCCAGGGGTTCGGTGAGTCAGTCTTAGGGTTTCAGTGAAAATCATTTTAAAGGCAAAATCATTTTAAAGGCAACAGCAGAAGTCACACTGATTTGAAGTAAATAATAATCAATATATTTCATGTTTTGATTTAACCATTAATATTTAATGTTTTGATCTTTGTTTTTTTTTCATTTTGTACGCCTATATATAAATATATACCATGTTTTGAATTTGTAAAAATCTAATTTTATTTTTCAATATAGGAGGGGTTCGGTGAATCCATAAATGTAACTGGTGGGGTTCGGTACCCCCAAAAAGGTTAAGAACCACTGACCTACAGCATTATCTTCAATTTTTAAATAAAAATTTGTTCCCTAATTCTGAATGTATTTTTATAAACATGGATGGATGATCTGCATGTTTATTACATACAGTTAATTTTCTGGCTACTCCATAAGTCAAATATACTTTAAACACTCTCATAAATAGCTTGAAACACATAAAACTAAAAAATTTGTGTAAAACCAAAGACCTTTATACAAAAAACACGTTTGTCGGTAGCCTGGCGATAGAGTCTCGGCCTTCAGAACAAGAGGTCCGTGGTTCGATCCCAGGTGCCGGCAAACACCCCTTTCACGGCACAAGCTTTTAGCTTAGTGTGAAGGATGTATAAGGTTGTATTTGGGTTTATGACAAACCCAGATATATCTTTTAAGAAAAAAATTAAATCGTGCGGCGGAAATCATTTCATATCAATCAGTCTTAAACAAGCGTTGGTTCTAAAACTTCTAAAGAGTTCCTTATATTTTCTGAGAAAATTATTACTGCGTTACTACTAGTCTATACTATAAATATCTTGGATTGGATTGAACCACAGATATTGCACTCAAAAACCTGATATTCTATAGAATGTCAAACACCACACTTTTTGAAAATAAGATTAAAAAAAAAATTTAATGATGATACTAGTTTTAAAATAATACAAATGCATCAATAGGATTATCAATGAACTTCACATAATATGATAGTATCAAACTGGTGCATATATATAATCCAAGATTTTTATAAAACCTATCCTGCAGCCGTAGTCAAAACACATTTTGGCGTCATATAGTCGTTCAACTATTATTGAGAAAGTATCAAAGTCGTCTATAGTCGAACGACTACATAACGCTAAAATGTGTTTTAACTAAGGCTGCACTCTACACTCTCACATCGCGTCCCAGGCGGGGTAAGCAAAATGAACGGAACGTTCTACTAATCTATTCTCACATATTCCTTCCACCTTCATTTTCACAATTTCTTATACATGCTCGCCGATTTCACTAACTATATTCGCGGCCGTCAATGAGTCAATCCACGTAGTTCTCCTCACAACCCCTTATTCAAAAAAATATACCCTCATATGATTCATTACATCGCAACTAGATAAAAAAAATCCTCTATTCTTACAAACTGAACAGCTTCATAACTTATGTATCTGTATTGATACGGAGGTGACGATAGCCACCCATCCGGAATGTAAAATGATGAAAGTATAAACAATATAGAGATGAGTGCGAAATACATATCATATTATTAATTCCATAGACAAAACACATCTCCGCCTTTAATTATCCGGTGATGGTACTTCAGTTCAGACCTTACTTACTGCTTGCTGTTATAGCTTACGCACTCCATTGATATTATGAATAAATATAAAAATAATGCTGATTGAAAAGCTGTTACAGGATGCACGATGGAGCTTTTTATATAAATGCATAATTTGATGATGATAAGGATGAACGCATTGAGTAGCAAAAATATTTTTATAATAAGATGTGCGAAAATGAAGAGCACTATAAACATTTACCTAATTAATTTGAACGTCTTGTATTGAGCAATAAGAAATCCCATATCCTATTTTGTATGACATGGAGAAAATCTCTGCGTTTTTCACATGTGCGTGAGATTACTGAAATATATTAAGATTAGGTATGTAATTTACTTTTATGTAATTGTTTGTAATCAATGTACAGTAAAGAATGAATAAATAAATAAAAATTAACAAATTATGAAGCTGATAGTTACTCTAGAAATTTCAGTTAGATGGGTGTGTTTTGACACTTAAGGGCCCCGTTTAGCAAAAACGGTAAAATATTCTATTTTCAACAAATTTGATAGAAAAACTGCCAAAACTTGTTGACCCTTGCGAACATATTGATTTGATAAAACAAAAAATCAAATATTTATTACCAATATTAGTTTTTTACTAAAAAATAAATAAATCGCAGACTGACGAAATTTATTTAGGTACTCTTTGTTATATCAAAATACAAATTATTTGTAAAATATATATTTTTTTATTCATCCAATCAAGCATATAAATACTATAGATTTTAGCAAACTTTTTTAGTATACAAAAGATTGAGTTCATGTGGTGATTTTTGGTTTCAAAATATGAGATATTTTATCAAAAAAAATAGTTTTTAAGTCGGTCAATATCCATGAAAAAAAAAATTGTATTTTTTGTTCTATAATTGTAATAACTATCTAAATATTCTCAATATTAAAATAAATATACGAAAATTTGTAGGGTTCTCGTGCATTTATGTACCAAACACACCCCCGAAATCGATTTTTAGAAATATGCTTTTTTATAATCGAATACTATGAAGCTAAAATCGAGTTTTTTTTAAATGTTAAAAGTTGATATTGGTAATTAACATTTGTTTTCATATTTTATCAAATCAAAATGTTCGTAGGGTCAACAAGTTTTGAGAGTTTGTGTACCAAACTTGTTAAAAATTGAATGTTTTATCGTTTTTGCAAAAGGGGTCCCTTAAGAATGGAGTAAAGAAGTAGTTTCTTCTGGTTTTTTTTTATAATAATTTTACATTTTCATCAGTTAAATGGTGAACAAAACAGTTCGTTCAAATATATCCTAATCATTTCGCGGTTCGATCCCAGGTACCGGCAAACTCCCCTTTCATGACACAAGCTTTTAGCTCGCTAGGTATAAGGTTTTATTTGGGTTTATAACAAAAAAAAAGATATATCTTTTGAAAACTAAATTCAAATATCTAAAATCCAAGCAAACTTTAATTATTTTTTCTTCATCAAAATTGTCATATTGATCTTTAACCCTTTTTCCATCGCACATTTCAATGTGTGGCTTCTATTCACGACATGAAAAAATCAAGTATGAAGCGTAATAATTAGATAACATCAGTATGGCAGCTTTGCACACACACAGGGTAGCAGGTAGCCAGCTACTGCCACTAGGTAGAAGGGGGGGGGGTAAAAGATGGCTGCACGCATAGTCATTGTATGAAGGTGGCATTATTGTGAATAATATTGTACATATTATATAGTACGAACGCCATAGGTTGCACTAGGTTGTCATAAGCTTGGGGTTCGTTTGATTAAAATTACGGTGCTCAAATTAAATCAATATGTTAACAAAAAAACTGTTGGGATTGTATTTAATTGGTTTTTATTTCATAAACTCCATATTAATCAAGGAGTAATACATGTTCATTTTGTTTTACAAGTACTTCATTAAAGTGACTCAAGTTTCGACGTGTTATGTCCGTTTTCCAAAAGACAGTTTTGACAGTTTAAAAAAGTTAATTTAAAATATTGAGATCAAAAATAATGCATAACTTTACTGGCGTACTTTTTTCAGTGGGAGTCCACAATACATTATCTGGCGGGTGTTGGGTTTGAGTTTGTTGGCATTAAATTTGTATGGTTGCCTGGGGCCGTAGTCAAACCACATTTATGCGTTATTTTTTTCGTTCGAATATAGACTGCATTGCGATAAATGTCAATTTTCGTAGCTATTAGGGCCAATTCTGAATCTTAGTGAACTAACTAACTAAAAAGTTGATTAATATTAGTTATTATGTAGTATTCAGCATTAGTTATGAACTATAAACAACTATAAACTCGAGAACCACCAAGTGCAGACGGTAAAATCTATGGGACAAACTAATATTAGTCAGTGATGCCGCAATACAAAATGTTTTTCACGTTCCGATTTATACTTCTGGCAACAATTTAATAGTTGTCGCGCGTGAAAATTGTGAAATGTCAGATTTGCCAATATATTTTGGCGTTCGTATTTGCGTCGGTGGTGGTGTAATTTTACAATTTATACATGCTAAGAGTTGCCCTAAAAATATAAATTTTTACTTTTAATTGAAAAAAACAACTTAACACTTCCAAAATATAGCAATATTCTGCGGTAAAATGACAGCAACTAATAATATTCGCACATTAAAAGTCGCGAATAAAATTCTGCCAAATCCAACTTATTTTAGTCGTCGGCTGTCAACTAAAATTTCATTCTGAATACGAAATTCATAGATTCTCGAAATTTATAGTTGTACTAAGGTGTCAAAATGAACTAATGAACTAAATTAGTACGGAAAACTGTGAATACGAATTAGAACTAATTATCATGACTCGACTATCTTCTCACACTTAGTTGACTTAGTTAGTGCAACTAAACTATTTTATGATTCAGAATTGGCCATAGTGTGTATTTTAGCTATGAAAATTAACACTATATCTCAACGTTGTCTATATTCGAACGAAAACGTAACGCTAAAATGTGTTTTGACTACGGGTGTTGATCCTATATATTATGTTCTTTTACTTTGATATTATTTTGTTTACTTTGTAAGGAGGGCAGCTACTTCTCTTTAACCTCCTGAATACAGCTTTGGTGTGAATGACAGAAGAGTTGCATTAGCGCCTTCAAACGGGCAGTCAATATTCTCAAAAGCACCGGTCGTTTTAAGAAATGCTTTTGAAATTTTTAATTAATATTTTTACTTTTATTACAGCACCGTATGAAATGTAATGTATATGTGATGCAAATAGCTATGTTGCTATGTATGTATACGTAAGTGACACATTGCAACGCATTCTACGTTACCTAGTCAACTGGAAGCTGTATTCATACAACACTCAACTATCAAAGATACAGAGAGTAAAGTTCAATTTATGACACATTCTTTGAGTTTCTTTTTTTTTTAATAAAATTGAGCTTTGTAATTCACTGGTATTTATTTTTTAAAACTTCATAATATTATTCACTTTTCAAAATAAGCTAAAAGTTTGTGTCGTGAAAGGGGAATTTACCGGCATCTGGGATCAAACCACGGACCTAATGATCACAAGGTTGAGACTACCTCCAGGTGTAATGTCTTTTAGTATAAAAAAAACATTATTTCACTTTTTCTACATTCATAAAATTTCTCATACACGCACATCAATTTCTCTCACTTAACACACACCCGTCCTTGAAAACTTGACCCACATGGTTCTCAGACGTCCGCGCTTCCTCACACCCGTTCTTTCAGATAGTTATAATCATCTCTGTCATCCATTCGTTCCACACGCCCAAACCATCGTAACTTATTTAAACGAATTCTATCCACAACATTTCTCATCATCCTATCCACAAAAATCTTCAATTTATAAAGTATTTTATATTATCAATAATAAAAGTAAATAAAAAAAAATATCTGTGAGAAATATTGCACTCTGTATATTTGCACGTAAGTTCAGGTAGTCGGCTACTATAGTAAGTGACTATCATACATACATACGCTTGTTTAATACTCAAAGGTATAACTTTAATTCCTTCACGTTTTATAAGTTAATATTTTGTTACTGAGGATAAAATATTATATATCGGAAAAAACGGAAAATGCTAGCGATATTAGGAAAATTTCATATTATTTTTATGTTCCGTGGAACACCTGGTGAAAAATTAGTCTCCCACTCATTCCCGCAAGTTTTCAAGTGTCCTGTGAAAAGTAGACTTTGAGCTTGCCACCCATCCTGAATGTCTTAATTTTATGTTGGTACCAAGAGGACATCAGCTGCATGTATGTTACGTGCAGATGGTCTACCCTGCATGTATGATATGGTGTGATGGTATACTTATATTAGTAGTTTTTTTTTTATTATTTTCAATAAAAATACAGCAATTGAGTCAGCTGTATGGTAGAAGAGATCAAACATATTTTTTGTGTGTTTTGCGAGTGTCCTGTAAAGGCAGAAATTCATTAAACACCACGGAACACCCACAACTCGAACAACTTATTATGGATATACTTACTTACTTACTGCTAGCCTTCTTCTCTCCACAGCTGGATATAGGCCTCTTCAAAACTTTTCCACATTTTCCTATCTCGAGCAACACGATACCACTGTTTCCCCATCATCTGGACAATATCATCAACCCATCTTTTTTGGGGTATTCCTACGCTTCTTTTGTCCTCCCATGGTCTCCATACAAGAATTCTGGAAGTCCATCTGCCATCCTCTCGTCTTACCACATGACCAGCCCATTGCCATTTCAGCTTGGAGACTTTATCAACAACGTCAACGACTTTTGTCTTTTGTCGGATAGTTTCATTTCTTATTTTGTCTCTCAAGCTGATACCTAGCATTTGCCTCTCCATGGCACGCTGTACACACCTCAGTTTTCGTTTGCACGCAAGTGTTAGCGTCATAGTTTCTAGCCCATATGTAATCACTGGCAGGACACACGAATCGTAAAGTTTTCTCTTAAGACTTATGGGGACTTCATTATTTTTAAATATATATTTAACTTTTGAGAATGCAGCCCATCCCAATACTATTCGTCTAGAAATTTCTGTCGTTTGATTTTCCTTTCGTGTTGAAAGCGACTATCCTCAACTACCTCGAGATTGGCATGCATGTTTTTTTGACAATAGACACTTCGCGCATCGTGGGGTTAAGGTCAAGACAAAATTAAGATCGTATTTAGATTGTGTCAAGTCAAGAGTGACCCTAGTACTCCTGAATATGTGTTGCGAAATGTCGTATACACAAAATATTAAAATCATGTAATACCAAGATTAGTACGATATTTCATGATTTACATTAATTTTTCTTATATATCTACATACTTACATAATATAATTATGTTTCTTCACTGACTTGTGAACCATACAATATTTAAGTGATACTATATAATATCTACGTAATAGCTGTTTGTTTAAATTTTATTAATAACTTTCAACAATTATTTTTTTGTACCTACAAATATTTTTAGTCAGGAATACTGCTACAAGCTGTATTTTTATCATCGTCTGTCAAATAGTTATTGTTGTTTTTTTTTTGTTATTTAACATGTAAAAGGCTCTGCAGGGCTACTCTTGACAAATCTAAACACGATCTTAATCTAGTCTTGATCTTGATCATATGACGCACGAAGGGACTATGGACAAAAACACCGCGCTACCGCTAACGCGGGATCGGTGTACGCGTATTTTTGGTCAATAGTCACTTCGTGCGTCGTATGATCAAGATCAAGACTAGATTAAGATAGTGTTTTGATTTGTCAAGAGTAACCCTACTGCCGTGTAAAAGTGTAAATAAATAAATATATTATATCATCCACCAGACAATAGAACGCATGTATTGTGTATGTATATTATTTAACAAAGTGCGTAGCTTTCACACACTGTCGTATTTGCACTAATCAACCCATATAAAATGTACCTACATGTATGCAGCATAAGTATACGTGTGAATACATTTGCTAGTTTATGTTCCTGGCTATATTTTTTCACAGCAGCAGCCACTGAATGATGCACATATGAGAAGTAGGAAGGTACTTCAGTATTAGTAGAAAGTTGGCTTTCAGTGGAGTATATACTCAATGTACTAAAGCATTCATCATAAGGAATGTTCCATGATTTTTTTTTTATATTTATTGAAAATATGGAGTACGCCTTTATATTTTTTTTCTTAGAAGGAAGCTTGACTAAATATTGTATTCTACAGGGTTCTTACCCGAGGGCAATAGACCGCTAGTAACCAAGGCAAAAACTATTGGATAAAATCAACCAATATCTAGAGGAGCTAAATGCTCTAAAGACGACTGGCATTTCATTGCTAAAGATTTGAAGATCTATTGTTTTGGAGACCAAGGCCCTACAAATTCTATTCTGTCATCGAAAGTAAGTATGTTAGAATACTGAATCAAATGGTGCTCTTATTTCTAATTTTTATTTTTAAACATTTATAACTTTTACCGGATGAAAAGTATTTTTTTTAAATATATTTATATATATATATTGTTGTTAATATCTTGTTTTTATTTAATATTAACATATGGATGACCTTCGGACGGCTTGATTACAGTGGGTCAGTATTGTATTTGAACGGCCGTAGCGTTGAAAGGGTGGAGAAATTTAAATACCTCGGCAGCATACTAACGCAATCTCTTGAACCAGATGTAGAGATAAAATGCAGAATTGAGGCAGCAAGAGCTGCATTTAACAAAATGAAACCACTCTTCTGCAATGACAGCATAAATTTGAAGCTCCGCCAAAGAATGATTAAGTGCTATGTATGGTCTGTTTTATTGTATGGATGTGAAACATGGACCTTAAAAGTCAATACAATGAACAGACTGGAAGCATTTGAAATGTGGCTCCATCGCCGTATGCTCAGAATTCCCTGGACCGACATGGTTACCAATACCGAAGTCCTGAGGCGAGCTAGAGTTGACAGGGAGCTGTTATCAATCATCAAGGTTCGGAAGAAAAATACCACCTTCTCCAACTGATATTGAAGGGGAAAATTGAGGGACGCCGAGGTCCCGGTAGGAGACAGATGTCCTGGCTGCGAAACATAAGGGAGTGGACCGGCATCCGAAGTGTGGAAGAGCTGTTCCGAGCAGCGCAGGACAGGGACAAGTTCGCCGAGGTGATCGCCAACGTTGGGGGGACCCGACAAGGCACTTGAAGAAGAAGATTAACATATTTATGTTTTTTTTTACATTACATCTTCTTCCCCTTGTCCTAGTTGGGTCGGGGGCCCATTGCGCCTAGGTACTTCCTCCAGAGATCCCTGTCCACTGCTGCTTCCAGGACCTCTGGCCACTACAAACCAAGCCTTTCAACACACAAGTTTGACACCTGCCCTTGCCAGCTTCTTCTAGGACGGCCTACCGGTCTTCTGCCCTCTCCCACAGCCTCCAAAGATCTAAGTGGTAGTCTGTCTTCTGGCATGCGGAGAACGTGACCCAGCCATCGCAACTGCGACCTCTCTATATGCAGGAGTACTGGTTCTACCTTGAGAGCCTCACAAACGGGTACGGGCTCATGCCCAGTTAGGTAGACATTAGTGACTTATCTTTTAAAAACTGTTTTGTAAATAAAATAAAAAAAAAAATAAA
This sequence comes from Athripsodes cinereus, assembly GCA_947579605.1. Lineage (NCBI taxonomy): Eukaryota > Metazoa > Arthropoda > Insecta > Trichoptera > Leptoceridae > Athripsodes > Athripsodes cinereus. The sequence continues at coordinate 4,084,136 of OX388307.1, forward strand.
AAAAAAAAACATACGTATTCCTTATACGGTCTCTCAATGACACACCAGCCACTCCCCTGAGGAACCGCATTTCTGCTGCCTGTAACCTTGATCTCACGTTCTCTGTGAGCATCCAAATCTGGTGTCCATATGTGAGGATAGGGCGGTATATTGTCTTAAATATGGCCATTTTCGTCCGTTGGGTCAGCTCGGATTTACGTATTATCGGGTTTTTAAGCGCTTTCAGCACATTTCCTGCCGATTCCATTTTCACATATTTATGTGAAAAATAAAATATTTTATAGAAATCAAATGGAACATTCTCCACGGATATGCTGCAATATTTTTAGTATTAGGGTTGGCACAAAAATGTTTGTACTTACTCAATGTCAGTCTTTATAATTATTCTCATGTATGTAGAAATTCCAGTTCGTACATTTTCTTTATTTATCTCAGATGACTTTGGCATTTGTTTCCTAGATTTATGCCTATAATTTAACATTTTATTTTCTTCTGTTCACATCACTCATCTGCGATATTGATTTTCAATATAATATATTGTTAATTTTGTCCTCACGAACATAAAGGTAATTAAAATAAAAAAAAATAAGTAAGTTTATTTTATTGTTTTATTTTGTAAACAAATAAAATAAATAAATAAATAAATTTTACACTTATTGTTTCATAGATAGGTAATTAATAACTCGTGTACATCTCTGAGAAGACTACGTTGATTTAATAAAATTACGTTCTTTTTTTATACATTATCATTTAATATCCTATGGATATCCTAGAATTATTAAATTGTACATAACATCCTGAAAGTTCTATGGAATTTATATAACACTTCAACGTTTTCTTGAATAATATTAATTCAAATTTATTGAACAATTCGTTTTCTATACCTACCACCATTGATAGAATAAATATTTTAATAATCGTGGGACCTTTGCTGTTATATGTATTGATTGATATAAATAATTTCATATATATTTTTAACATTTTATTAAGGTTGTCTTTCATATTTGTACTTTTAAAACTGTTTGTGTCCTTTTAATTTTATGAAATAATAGATAAAAATTTGTTTGAAATATTCTAACCAATGTACGGTTAAGAATAAAATTAATAAATAAATGAAATTATTTTGGTATTTTAAATGTTAATGAAATAAGTTTTTTTTTCACCCCTACAGTTCCCCCAATGCAATGGTGCAATATTTCTCACCCTTTACATTTTAATTATTACACTACCCGTATTTTAGCGCACAGACAGACTTACACACTTCACAAGTCATCAGCATCATCAACAATCGCCACACGCACGCGCCCACACATTCACACGCACACACAGACGCATACGTCAGTCATACACATACATATTTATAGAATGTGCGATACTTACAAAAAGAACTTTTCACAGTGCGACATGGCTGGTACATCGAACCATGGATTTAAACGACTTATCGGTCGTCACGTTTTTGGTCCTGGGCCTGTCTCGGAGGTGATCTGAATACCCCCCCCCTTTTCCCAATCCCCTTTTTAAAGTGCCAATTACGTCAGGTTTGTGAGAAAGGAGAGTTAAGAGTAGAATAAGACGAAATAAAAAACAAATAATTAAAAAAAAATGTATATGTTTGATAAAGTGTGAAGTGTTTATTTTTAGTCTGTTTTTCTGAAATTTTTGATTTTTCTTATTTTTAGAGTTTTTTTTGTATTGAATGTGTTTGTGCGAATGAATGTATTATGTGTGCGAAGTTGGGTATTGTGAATGAATGTATTGTGTGTAAGATTTTCTATAATTGTCTTGTGTGTTATTGCTGAAGTGTGCACTGTTTGGATGTAAGACTATTGGAATGTTTTTGTCGCTTACATGTTTATATTTATATGTCTTTCATCTGTTGTGTACCATGTAAATAAATAAAATAAAAAATAAATATAACAATAGATCTAGAATAAATTATTATAAAAAAGATAAATAAAACCATCACGACATATCCGCCGCAGATAGGGTAGCGAGCAGATCAGCCGCATGTAAGAAACATGCAAACTGTCCTCTTCGTGCCAATATAAAATCAAGACATTCAGGATGGGTAAAGATAAATAATAAATAAAAGATAAATAATACTTAATACTATTACGACATATCCCACAAGTGCGGTAGACAGCTGCATGTAATAAACACGCAAGCTGTTCTCTCCGTGCCAACAAAAAAATCGAAGATAGACATTCGAAGAGCCGAAAAAATAATTAGATTATGACTCATTATTTAGATAGTGAATTATCGATTTGTAACAAGCTTAGTTTTTCTTCACCATTCTTCTCTATGAGTTATGATGTCAAATGTCTTATACCCTTGAGATATTTTAATAAGTCCTGCCTTTACATGACTCCCAAATAACATGGATAGAATAAAATAATAATATCATAGATTTACATTTTTATAGATATATTCATATTAATAATAATAATTTTTAATATGAATATATTTTTTTAATCTTTGTGTTTGTCGAACTCTAGTGTCTCACTACCGATATTGAATAATGATGATAGAATGGACATATAGAAATCCAAGTCTCTCCTTGGTCGATTCTATGAAGTGTTAACATCTCAGATCATGATACTGTGGATTCGGTCCATTGGTTGAGATTTGGAGATCTTTTTGGCGAAACGGAAGGATTTGTTTGTGCCATTCAAGACCAAGTAATAGTCACAAACAATTATTCTAAATTTATAATGAAACAAAATATTTCGGATAGATGCAGAGCCTGTTATCGGGAGGGAGAGACATTAAGACATATTTTGTCTGGATGTTCTCTTCTTTCCGGAACAGACTATTTGAAATGACATGATCAGGTAGCAAAATATTACATCAAAATTTAGCTTTGAAATTTAAATTAATTGAACAGGAATCAAAATTACCATACTATAATATTATTGTGCAGTATCGGTACTTGAAAACAATGACACTAAACTCTACTGGGATCGACTAATTCAAACTGATCTAACTATTCTAGCTAATCGACCAGATATTGTTTTGGTTGATCGCAGATGCCGTAAAACATACATCATAGACATCACTATACCGCACGATGAAAATTTAAATAAAGCTGAGCAAGATAAGATAATAAAATATCTTGATCTTGCTCACGAAATCAAAGATATGTGGAGAACACCTACCACAATCATCGTGCCTATAGTGTTGTCTGTGAATGGTTTAATACCTAAGAGTCTGTCAAGCAATCTCAGAAAACTGGGAGTAGATGACAGGCTCAAATACAGCATGCAGAAGGCCGTACTTCTATCGTCCACCAGGATAGTAAGAAGGTTTTTGTCCCTGTAGCTCTGTAAGTGATCTCCCATGATTGTACTATTTCATAGAACATCATGGAAGAATCAACTCGAATAATGTTGGGGTACTACATTTTGAATATAAATTTATTTTAATATTTTATGGTTTTTGTTATTTAATGTTATATTTTAATTTTATCGTTAATCTTATATTGTGTTCAAAATGTAGAATCTAATATTGTTTTGTTAAATAAATAAGATATGAGATAATAAAAATATATCAATTTATACATACATACATACCATCACGCAGCTTCCCTCGCGGGGTAGGCAGAAAGGATCGAGCGCCACTTCCTTCTATCCTTGCATACATCTTTCGCTTCCGTCACTGTCATACAATTACTCATGCATGCTCTCCTGTTCAATGTGCTCAACACGTGACCGTCCTATAGGATTTGATTTAAATGATCTTGCCATTTGATCCTCGGACGTCCACGTCTCCGAGCACCATTCCTCTCAGCCAAATATATCTTCTTGGTCATTCTGTCCTCATTCATTCTTTCCACGTGCCCAAACCATCTTAACTTATTCACATTCATCCTTGTAATTACACCAACTTTCATTCCACATTTCTTTCGTATATCACTGTTACGCACACGATCTGTCAGATTTTTACCACATATCCTTCTCAACGATCTCATTTCTACTGCATTTATGACACTTTTAACCTTCTTTCAATTTATACAGCGCCGTATTGTGATACATAAAATCACTTTAATGACGATTAACAACACCTAAGATCAACATACACGTCCATTAGTATTAATTAAATAAAAGTCGTCATTAAAATAAAATAATTATAAAACAAACATTTGACAATAATCATGAAATCAACATTAAAAAATATAGTAAAATAAATACTTGTAACATCAAAATTTAACAATACTTGTAATATTGCTAAAAAAATTGGCGCAGATATTATTTCAGGCACTATGTTGGTATTTTGAACCCGCGTTTTAAGCATAATCCTTTGATATCCTTTATATCTGGATAGGTGAATTTATTCCATCATTAGACTGTTAGTTTTTATGTGATCATGATATGAATTGTGGATGGCAATTCTGCCGCCGTGTTAAAAAAAGATGTATTTTTAGCAGACATTTAGCGTTAAATTTAAAAAAACTAATGTTTTTTCTCTACAGTATGTTTTTTATTCAGAGAAACGTCTTATAAAAACATTGTCAATCGATTGACAGACGAAAAGATGAAAGACATCCTCTCTCAATAAAATACATATATGTAGTAGAGAAAGGAACATTAGTTTTTTAATTTCATTATTGAATTCCACTACCTAAGTCCGACACAAGAACAGACATTTAGCCTTTGTCAATTGTTTTAAATAATATGTAGACATTTAGCCTTTGAAACACGTTGTGAACAAATAAGTCTTCAGACCTCTCCTGAAACCGTCATACTCGGCGACTTGCCTAATTCCTAGAGGCAAACTAAAGAGCACGGTCCTCGTAAACGGTTTCATGTGATCGTAACGCTACTAACAGCTCGTGGCTAGCACTCTGTGCTGATCTTAAAGCACGATGTCTAGCCCCCAAGTCTCTGAAGCAGCACCTGCAGGGCTACTCTTGAAAAAACTAAACACGATCTTAATCTAGTCTTGATCTTGATCATACGACGCACGAAGTGACTATTGGCTAAAAATACACGCAAACCGATCGCGCGTTAGCGGTAGCGCGGTGTTTTTGACCATAGTCCCTTCGTGCGTCGTATGATCAAGATTAAGACTAGATTAAGATCGTGTTTAGTTTTGTCAAGAGTAACCCTGCTGATTTAATCTGGTGCCATATCATAACAGCCCTGTATAATATATTATGAGAGCGCATACCTTGTTCTGTATTCATGTTTCTACTACTACTTCTATTACCACTAGCTATTTATCGATAAACTATAACCATCTTCATGACACAGGTGTTTTGGAAATTGGGCTAGCTATTTTTAGATTTATCTTACAAATGAAGTAAATAATAATATTGACAAGCAGAACTAAAGAAAAGTATTCCTTCGTAGTACGTAATTTGTAAGAATATGCTTTTCAGCTGGTTGCGTCTATTACGAGTGGTCGTTCTATCTTTCTTCAACATGCTAGCTATCTCAGTTCGTAAGCAATATACCTATAATACGTACTAGGAAACCTTAAAATACGCGCATGAAAAAGTCTGGAGGATTTTACGCGTATATTGACACGACGCACTAGACCTACCACGATAGTCACCATATTAGTTTCGGGAAATTGAAAATATTTATTCGGTTTTTTTTTCATTTTTATATCAAATAATAAATTGTAATAAATTATCGTAAATTATTCACGACCTTACTTCATGTTTTTGCTGAGATCAACGTAAATGTTTAATGTGGCGTTTATTTGTGGTTATTTTGTAAGGAACGCGCCGACAAATCTATTTTAATGGATTTGGCGCGACTGTATATTTGTATTTAATGTTTATATTATATGAAATAAATAAATAAAAAAAAACACAAAGTATAAAATAAAACAAACATCACTCCTGTGATAACATGTTCTGAATTCGTATACTGTTATGACAAATTTCAGGATAAGATAAATTGAAAAAAAAACACAGTATGTATGTACATAGTTAACTTCAAAGCCTGATGATGGAGTCGAGAGTCTCCGAATACAAGCAAACGAAATTAATAGAAGTCATTTGAAAGTTAACTACATATTATGTTTTTTTCTTGAAATGGACTTCCAACAAGTACCTTCAGTCAATAACGTCGAAATTTCATGATGACGATGTTGAGGGATAATTTCTTCGGCGCCGTTTAGTGGAATATCTATCCCAAGAGATATGATAATCTATCTACCTATCTATAGTATCACGACATATCCCTCAAGAGGGTTAGTTATTTACATGTAGTGAACATAGGGGTAATCCTCTTTGTGCCATAAAAATAAGACATTCTAGTTGGGTGACATATATAATAATAAGATAGGTAATGTTTAATAAACAAAAGTGACAATGGTTTTTCCATTTCCCGAAATTTAAGCGGTGGTCCTCTTACCCTTCCTACCTACCCTCCATTCCGTGTATTCTACCAAACAACCAGCGCAGCCCTCTTCTAGTAATACTACTTAGTACTTATACAAGTATTTCTACAAGGTAATACATCCCTCAGCAACATCACTGACTGACTGACTGCCTCCGTGTATAATATATAAATATACATATTTCACTGTTTTATATTATACAAGGTAGCTATGTATATGTACACAGTTTCTGCGTTGCGTTGAGTTGTTCTTTACAGGTAACAATTCAATACAAATTGATTTAAAATAGATTCGTAAATGGCCTTCCACTTTTTTCTGAAAATTTCTTGTATAAGTAAAAGCAAGTATGATATCACCGTACATCATGTTTGAATGTAGTTTAGTACCAATGACGGGAACACCAACGATGTTAATAATAACTAAACTATTTTTTAAGATGCACCGTTTTCTGGAAAAACCACCGCAAGGGTCCATTCAAGAATCATAACACCTCCTGAATAATAGGCTCTTTAACCCTGTATTGAACACTTCCACATTCTTCAGAGTTCGCAAATCATAGGGAATTTTGTTCCACGGCAACGGATCAGCTACACAGAAGGCACGGTCATGTTAGGATTATTTAGGTACGTCGAGTGAATGAATGATTAAAGAATGACTGAAAAAATGTATATCTTTATCTAAAAAAAACATTAAAAAGTGCTGACGTTTAAGAATCATAATATGTCATGTCCACGTGGATCAAATTCTTATAATGCTATTCACGTGGAAGGTTTACGAAAAGGCAGAAAACAAAAAGTGTTCAAAACAAGCATTCCATTTTTTTTTTCAAATTTGTGGCATTTAAATAAAGATTGGTACAAAGTGGTTGACATGTCATGACTGATTTTTTTTCATTTATTTATTCCAAAACAGTATATATGTACAAACAAACAAAAAGATCAAAATTATGGAATATATTGCCCCACTAGACTAAGGTCTGTTCTGGGGCAACACCAAAAAAATACAATTTTTACAAGTACCATTTGAAATATCTAATTGATAGTGTTACACCAGTATAAACTTTCCTTATACACGACACTTTAATAAAATACTAGCTGACCCGGCAAACGTTATTTTGCCATAAACATTATTTCTAGATTACTAATATTGCTTTTCAAAAATAGGGGTTGATGGTAGAAGGGTGAAAATTTAGGACTGTATGTATTTTTAATGCCTCACCATAAAAAAATAAAAATAAAAAATTTTGTCCAAAAAATAAAATAAAAAATCGGGGTGGACCACCCTTAACTGTAAGGGATATGAAAAACAGATGTTGGCCGATTCTCAGACCTACCCGATAAGCACACAAAATTTCATCAAAATCGGTCCAACCGTTTCAGAAGGGTATGATAACAAACACCGTGACACTAGAATTTTATATATTAGATAATACATTATGAAATATTTTCCACCTTTTGCATAGATTTCTTACGCGTTGATTTCTGCTCGTGAGGGTGACTCAAAAGGTGCGGTGCTTGAAAAATGTAGAATAAAAAAAGAAATACATCTGTGTGGTTGTTTATTACGATGATATTATTATTCAGCAGTGAAAGAGAAACAGCGAGAGTTAATGACGGCGAAGCATATTGATCAGAAAAGGACGGATGACGTGTTTCGATTTTTAAAAAAAACTTTGCAACGTCGATAATGAATTGAAACTCGCCACTGAGCCGCTTATGAAGTAATATAACTTTTTATATTTTAAACCTTCTTAGAAAATGAAATATTTTTTCTGATTCAGTGAAGTCCTTAAAAAACAATCTTCAGAATATTGTGGTTTGGGGAAATTCCTTCTATCTGAAACATTTTTTCAAATTTTCTCTTTCATAAAATATATTAAAGTTATTCTCATTCTATGCTGAATCCGTTGCTTTGAAAAAAATATGAATACATACTTATATTATTATTTTTTCATTACAGTTTTAAGAGTTGTAACATGCCACCTTTTGGGACTCCACTACATGACCGATTGTAGTTCTTCAGCCGTCCAAACGCGCCATAGTCTGTATTGCTTCCGCCGCTATCGAAACAGTGCTAGACCTGTATATTTTGGTCCATTTATCTCCCAGGGAATTGTCCTGTTTCTCGTTTCTCTTCAAAGCTAAAAACACACTTTTTCTTTTCTGTTTTGATATTTTCATATTTGTGAGAATTAGTGATGACCTAACCGAGAACTGGCAGGGATAAATATTGGGAGACCTCGAGTTAGATGGTCGAAAAATGTAAAAATAAATGCAGAAAAGAAGTCGATCCAGCTTATACAAGACAGAAGAAAAAGTGGAAAGTCGAAGGCGAAGCAAAAAACTACGTCCTCAATGGACCCAAAGTGGCTAAAAGAGAAGAAAATAACAAAATTTAAATGTACAGTGGACGAATAACAATGCGCGTAGTGACATAGCAATTATTTTAAATATTATTGACCCTCGCAGCATAAAAATGTAAAAAGTTTTATAACTGTTTACGTAATAATAATTATTCTGATTATTTTGTTGCCTTTCTATGGCATCAAATTGTGTTAGCAACATTCATCAAACTTTTCAAGCACACCTTTACTTAGATTTGCAATAAAATTCATAACAAATAAAATATCATCATCATCATCATTTCTGTCGGTCCCTCAATCCTGAGGATCGTGACCATCATGCCTCGTTCTGTAGACCATCTGTCTCCATGTTGAGCGATCCTCTGCCATGTGTAAGGCCCCGTGAAGTGAGCTCTGTGTGGCCTCCTTAATTTGGTCGCTCCATCTTATTGGCACTCTGCCCCTTCCTCTCCTCCCTTCTACAACCCCAGTCATAATCACTTTTTCTAGGTTGTCAAAAATATGAAGCATACTTATGCATAAAGAGCAGAAAATCATCTTTTATAATTTTTGTAAACTTGGGATCTGCAACATTTCGTTTCGGAGGTATTAGAGTAAATCATTTTTTTTTATTTGGGGTTTATTATTATCTAACTTTTGAAACATTGATCATTCTATTTTCCAAATATAAATTACCATAGTAATTGAGTTTCGAAAATTTGTGATCATCGCCAAAAAAGTGCAAAGATAGTCTAATTATATAAAACTGCTCTTTAATCAAGAGATCATTGACTTGAATCTTCCCGCTGCTATTCTAGTTTGCATTCACGATACAAGCATATTAAACCTAAACAATAGTAGCAAACAAATACTTAACAGTTATAGTATATTTCACATAATTTCAATTATAAATAAATCCACATTTTAAGAGCCATTCCTTGACAAATCTTTTTGTTGCAATCTTACTACCAAATTTCTTAATATGATGTCTGCATCATATTAAGCAATTTAGGCACATTATATTCTAAAGTTCTCTTACCGTAGGTATTTATTATTATATTTTGGTAAGTATCCTTCATTTGATTTAAATCTAGTATGATGAGCGTGTGGCGGTCTTGTTATATATTCATCCTTCAAAAACTGGTCAAGGACTATCATGTGCCAAAACAAGCTAGGTATATACATATTTGACTTTATGATAGGACCAAAACAGGGGTTTATTGTATCTGCAGCGTTATATGAATATATTTGAGGGAGTTCTTTCTCAATCTGAATACCCTGAACATTATTATTTTCCCCAGACCATTAAAAAGTTACTCAATTAGCGAGCAATTAGTTAAATTTGTATACGTACCTACTCTCTCTCTACTTTATTAATATTTCTATGCCTTCTCGAATCTACCTTTTCCCAGAATGTTACTTTGTGTTAGAAAAAATACGTACCATTTTTGTAATTGTTTTTTTTAATTATTACTTTGTTTGGAGTGACGTTTGTTGTTTTGCCTTGAAAGTTGAATTATAAATTAATTTTCATATTCGTTAATGTATTTCTTCATCATTACCATCATGCCGCTTTCCTTGCAGGGTAGACTGAAAGGATCGATCGTCATTTACTCCAATACAATCCCTCATGCATGCTTCCCTACCCTATTCAATATGCTCAATACGTGTCCGGGTCTAGTTTATAATATGGTTTTAGCATTATTTGATCCTCTAACGGCAAAGTTTCCGAGCACCATTCCTCTCAGCCATTTGTTTATGTTTTAACTAGCTTAGTTTTGTTCAGAATAATGTGTGAGAAATCGCACAAGTCTGGGGACTTCCATTTATCCGATTCTACATTCTACAAATTCTGCTCACACCAGACGGTGCCATAATGGAAAGACTGAAGGATTGATCAGCCAATGAACTCCCATGTGTGTAGGAACAATTTGACCAATAAAGACAGAATCCCTCTGTATATAAAGAGGTTGGATCTTTTATTCTCAAGAGGAGTGTTTAAGAGTCGATTGGACAATGTATGATCAAAAAAGACAACACGTAAAAAATATCCAATCTACACTGAGAAATATACAGCGAATCATTGGTACGTAGGTACCTTCAGATTAGGACCAGAGATAGAACAAACGATTCATTAGTACAAATCTATAATATAAACCTATCGCAAACAAGTCGTTGGTAAATTAACTAATCTGGTAGCA